>JAUMJL010000273.1:0-635000 GCA_033558185.1 Dromococcyx pavoninus | reverse complement strand
AGATGATTAACACAAAATCAAGTTGATGTGAAGGAACAATTACTTTTAGAAAAAAAATCAGGAGGTCCTAATATTCTGTAGAATGAGGGAGGATGCAGCTGTATGTCGACAGCTTTCATATCCTCATTTGAATAATGTGGCCTGAATCTGTCACTTTATTCATCCTCCTTATGCTCAGTGTACTCTGCATCAACAACAAATTAAGTTGTAAATAAGAGACAATCATCACTTTTGTTTTTAAGCAGCTTCTGCATGGAGAATTTCAATGTACTGTTTCTTTTTGACAGAAAGAAAGGGATTCTACACTCTGCTTATGTAAGCACAAATATTAGGAAACCAACTGAAATGAAACAATAAGGGAGCACTTGAGAACTGTTCCAAAATGTTCTTGGAAGTACATTTCTACCACCACAAAAATCTCTTTTTTTTTAATAGGATATGTATAACAAAAACTCTTTAACTTACTGTAATAATTATTTTGCCTTCGCTCTAAGATTGCAATGATTTTTTATTTTAAAAAAAATCCCTTTTCCTCATCTAGTCGCAAGCAGGGTCCACTTCAACAGGAAGAACAAGTGAATAAAGACAGCTGTAACCTTTGTGTACCTAGAAATATTATTAATCTCTAATACGATAACGTGATACTATTTCAGGAGCAAATAAAGCATGCAGTAAAGAGAGGCAGGGGGGAAGAGATTTTCTTACCTTTACATCTGAGAAGTAGGTTTTCAGCATATTGGAACTTGGGTACCGGGTGTAAAAGAACATGAGCTTGGCCTTTTTCAAGTGATTCGGTGACAAGCCTTCCTGCATGTAGGATTGAATTAGTAAAGGAAAACACTGTTCTTGAGAAAGCTGTTTCTGAACATACAGAGATAGCAAAGTGCCCCCTTAAACACACTATGGTTCCCCAGATTACAGGTGAAAACATTAACATTTAAACTGCTGCACTGTAATTTTCTGTAAAATAGCTAAACGAGGAGTGTGAGGCCATTTAACTTAAACTCTGTATTTCCTACCAGCTTGGGTGCTGGGTCTCGGGAATCTTGCAAGTTTACGGCTTGTGTACCATATGTATGTTCACTTGTTGCTAAGGAAACAAATGTATGAAGCATGTGCTGCAGAAAACTTATCGGAAGCTTCTTCTCCCTCTCCTTTACAATAACAACTAAAGTTTCTTTTTCTCTCAGCGTTGTGCCGCTTGCATGAAATAAAGCTAATACATGTCAATCAGAGGCACTTTATCATTCTGAGCAATGTTTTATACAGGCAGTATGTTTCACCTGTTTCATTTGCGTTGATAAATTTAAACATTTTAAGTAACTCTCTCTAATCGTGCTGTTACTTTGCTCCAGATTGCCTCGCAAATCAAAGCAAAATTTGTAATAGGCAGAGCAGCCTCTGCCACTCAATCCCACTCCCCCCCCCAAACTTATCGCCTCCTGATTTACACAGTTAACTCCTCAGAGAACGAAGCTGTATTTGGGGCTAACCGATCGATAATGTGGGCTAGCAGATCAATAAATGACCACTTACCCTATAAGGCAGCCTATTTATCCTGGAAACATCATTACCTTTTAGATCTGTAAACAGAAGCAACTAAAAGAGTTCCCAAGGGAATGTGAAGCTAACCATAACAATCTCGGCTTGCTGATTTTTCTCCCAGCTTCTTGGCTCTCTTTTGTGTACTGCGTGCTAGGACGGCTCTGGTCACATCTGTGCCGCAGGCTGGCCCTGCCATTTCCTCAGCAAATTAATGGCTTTATAATTTATCAGAAATGAAGATGCACGTGGAGAAAATCAATGTGGCCCCCACAAGGTCAATTAAGGGTTCTTCCTAGAAGCTTCTCTAAGGACTGTTTCTCCTAAGCACAACTGTTGAAAATTTCACTTGATTCACACCTTATGGTGGGGGGGAGGTCAACCAAGTTGTCAGATGAGCTGAAGCCAAGGTGCCTCTTCCACCTTATGGCTGGGCACACTTCAGCACAGAACATCTCATTCCAGGCCAAGAGATGGGAAATCCAGACTAATTTTTATCATCAGGCTACTGATGATTAGCTAGGCTTTTTCAGCAGAATTCCTTTTTCTCTAATTAGTGAAATCTACTGAAACCCTCTCTCTTTATTTCAGTTACAAGGTTCACTTTCAGATAAAGTAGTATTTAAAAAAAAAAAAAAGTCATTGACAATATTAGTTTAAAAACCTCTTATTATCTGGAAGTACATGGAAAACGGCTCAGCTGAACTTGCATTTTGTTTTAGATGCTTAATGATTACAAAGAAGATAATTTATGACTGACATACTTCTTGTGCCAAGAGAAGAGTTGAAAGAACCTCCAGTTACCTCCATTAGACTGATAGAGAAGTCTAAAAGAGCATTACACTCTGCAGTGCCATCTGTCAAAATACGTAAGTGAAATAATAGTAGCAAGCTGTCACCTATTGCTTAGTGATAAGAGTTTTAGACAAATCAAAACTTCTGTGCCAGAAATCCATTTTGTTATGCGATCCTTTCAGGAAAGTGGGGGTCCAAAGGGGCACTCCAGTAAGTAAAAGAAAAATCCTAAGTCTCCTTAATTTGCAATTCCTCTGATGCTGACAACATGTTAGTATCATGTTCGGTATATATCCTCTTTCAATGCAAGCTCAAAGATGGACTTAAACTTTCAGAAAAAGCTCTCATATTTGCTAAATTTAAGAATATTAGACAGTTGTCTAAGCATTTGGATTCCTTTTGCATTTAGGGTTTTTAAATATTTTCTGCTCTAATGCCAGAGGATATTGATATTAAAAGATGTTCTGAGACTCAAATTCTCAGAAATCCATTTTTTTTATTAAAATTGTACTTGTTCTTACGCACTTGGCAGCCTTAAAGTGATATCAAATATGCAACAAAACTGTATATCTTGATCCTAAGATTCACACTTTACTGTGATAAAAGATATGATCTGTAATAATCTTGAAAAAATAGTTAACGACAGACTTAAGAGATAAGAATTAGATAACCCAGTGCTATTTCAGAAAAAAAAAAAACAACTGAACTGACCAATTGCTTAATTTCCTTTTTAAGTGCTTGGGCTGAAAAGCAACTGTTCTTCCAAGAAAGCACTAGCTGTTTCCAGGATACTTACACACGCACAATGACTCATGATGAAATAGATTCAGTAAACATACAGCTGTACCGAACACGAGCTAAGCCCCATTCAAGGCCAGGAAAGAAAACGAGCACAAATAAATATTAAGGAGGTAAAGGGAGGAGGGGTGCCGAATGGAACGCAAACAAGCTCTGTCCCAGCAGCTCGTGTGGCTTGCCTCAATTCTCTTAGCTATAGCTTTGTGAAGACAGATGACATTCAATTCTATGGGTAATGCAAAATAGACAATAACTGCTGAAACTTGAGCCAGCTGCCAGGTGTAAAAAAAAAAAAAAAGGAAAGGAAAGGAAAAAAAAAAGGGAGAGAAAGAAAAGATGATAAATCCATAAATTAATGAAAGACATCTGCTCAGGAACATAAAAGATCAGAGGAACAGTGTACTGCAGCTGAACCTAAAGCGATGCTCAAACAACCTGAGAGTCTCAGCATTGTGCGTTTACACAGTACAAAGAAGCCTCACCCAACACAACAACAGCAAAAAGACAAAACACTAAGAAATAGAAGTGAAAGACCAGGAATGAAACATATACACACTCCTGTGTGTTTTAACTGGAGAGGAAAAGAAGTGTCATTGCATAGCATTTGACTCATTTGCACTTCAATCCTCCCAGGTAACGCTCCTCTTTCGCAAAAAATATTTACTGCAGATGATCTTT
The DNA here is from genome assembly GCA_033558185.1 of Dromococcyx pavoninus. Classification (NCBI taxonomy): domain Eukaryota; kingdom Metazoa; phylum Chordata; class Aves; order Cuculiformes; family Neomorphidae; genus Dromococcyx; species Dromococcyx pavoninus. Next base: position 631,187 of record JAUMJL010000273.1, on the reverse strand, counting down.
TGCTCCTGTTACTCTCAGCCTGAGCTTCCACAAACGCTCTAACAGGCTTTTTTAGCCCACAAACATATTGAGCTGAAGGAAAAGAGGTAAGAATGGGCTATATCAGGTAAAAAAATCTGCATTAGCAAAGCCAAGCTACTCCTTAAGTTACACCTCAGGTGCTTTTGATCAACAAAGTTCCAAATAGCTGTATCTCAGAGCATCTTCAAGACCCTCCAAAGAACAGGCTGGCTAGAAAGCATTTGTTCATCACCCAGGTTTTATCAACAGCATGGAGTTATCCAGCTTGCTGTACAATCGCTCATTTTTATTTTAAGTTTAATTAGTTTATTTCTAGTCAGATTTAACAACTCCTCATTTCAAAATGTTGTAATTCACTAATTATAGCTTTCACATATTGGGACTGTGAAACTCATTCCAGTTGGACTGGAATTCTGTTTAAAAATAAATAAAATTGTAGAAAGTTTCATTAATGTTTTAAAACCCTCCTGCCAGGAAGAGCACGCTAAACTTCTTCACCTTTACAGTTGCCTTAACAGCATACAAACTACTGCTGTGCTTCAATTTTGATCTATGCAAATGTTTTGGGACTGAACAAGGCTATTTTTCTTGAGATGCAAAGAGGATGCATGACAAAGGAAGACCATGCAGAAAAACAATTCGCTGTCTGTTTCCTTTGGAATTTGAATAAAACTTAATATTTGATTAAACAGATTAGTTTGCAAAGATACAGACTGCATTCATGACCAAGAAGGGAATTCATGGTGCAGGTGCATCTTATCTTGTTTAGCAACATAAGCAAACATTAACCATTTCCTTCTGCAATTCAGCAAAGAACCATGAGATACAATTTACAGGCGTTGCTTTAAAAAAAAAAAAAGAAAAAACCACCAAACCCAGGCTAGTTTAGTGTTTTAGCTTACTACTAAAACCTGAACTTGGCTGTATCTGCTAGTCTTATGTTCTCATCCTGGCTGTATTGTCCAGGAAAACAGATGTTGCTTTCTGCAGGGAAGAAAGATCTACTTCTCTCAAGAAATATATTCCTTATATGTTCACACTCAACCATGTGAAAAAAAGCACAACAGAATTGCCCACAAGCAAACCAACCTCCATACGGTGCCCTTCCCTGGAAACTATATACTACCTGGACAAACAAACGAACGACTCCTACCCATCCCCACAGCTGAGCTGTACACCTGCATACGTGTCGTGCAGAAGTGCTATTTAATAAATCTGTTTGCCCCAACAGGTCTGTATCTAAACTCAGGTCAAACTGCAGCCTGCAATAACGTCTAGGTGAGAAAGTCAGAGTGCTTTCACAATGACAGGGGAAGAATCAGGGCAAGGAAGGAGAAATGGAATCACTCTAGCACTTGGTGTTTCCCCTGGCTAAGCCTCGGAGAGGCAGGGGACTCTCGGACCCCTGTTTTGGCAGAAGCACCAGGCTCCATTAGCGACTGCCAGTGAGAAGGAGCAGGAGAAAGGGGGAGAAGCAGCAGGGGCGAGGGAAAGATGCTGCACGAGTGGAGAGCATCACGTGCAGCCCTACAACTACTCCCAGTTAGCATGCTTGGCATTTTTCACCTCTGATCACTCCTCTCCCAGGACAGGAGAACTACTTTTACATAAAAACAATTAGTATGCTACTGTACTGTTTGGCAGAAATTACTTAATTGCTCTGGTCTGAGTCTTGCCCTCAGCTGCTACTCCTGTGACCTCAGGCCTGCTTTCTGAGCACTGCAGCTTGCATTTCAATATGCAAGAAAGTTTCTTAGTTTGTATGTCCTAAAGTAGCGGGCAGTAACTGAGAGTTATACTGGTGTTAGACTAGTTCTTCTGTTTTGCCACACAATGTATATGTTTAGGTGAAGGTTTCCTTGCTAGCGATGCAACAGAGACATCCTCTTTCAGCAAAGAGGTCCCTCAAACATCACATCTGCTACCTGCTGGCTCTTTAAAACAGCCACAGCTAAGGGAGGTGCTTTCAAACCAGGAATCCTTCCCCCTGTAGAAATGGGACTATTCATGCAGGTCAGACAGCTGCAATTCTTGCCTGAGTTTTGACCTAAGTTAGTTCAAAGACTGGTAGTGATGGACTCTGGACCTGCAGCACCTGCCTTCATCCCAGTGGTGCCAGCTGCCACGGGAGGGACAGGAAATCCAGGTAACCAGCAGGTCTTGAGCCCTGCCAGCACCCTCCCAAGGATTTGACACATCTAGATAAAATACAGTAAGTTTATCTAAAATCACCAGTTATTAATCACCTACAAGACACCCAGGGATGGGACACAGCCTTATGCATCAGCCTTCACATCACACATGTGGAAAGGGGACAAGTTCCTCAGCATCACAACCTTTACTCAGAGAGGGGCAGAATTATTCAGTCACAACTACTTTCATCAGCTGGGGATGAAAATTAGCTGTATCTAAGGCTCTGCACTTGTGCTGCAGCTTTCTGCTGGGATCTTAGAGCTGGGATAAAAAGTTGATCTACTCTTCATTAAAAAATCTTCAATTTTAGCATCAGGTAGATGTGGTTATTTTATTCACTTTTCATATGACTGTACTTGGAAGAAAAACCTTTTGACCAAAAAGCACATACGGGGAAAAGATGCAGGGAGTGGGAGGTGTTATTGATAGAAAAAATAATAAATCTAGTACTAGTTTCCAGGCAAAAAAAAAAAAAGGAAAAAAAGATCATGACTGTGTCTGGATATGTCTAATTAAAGGCAGAGATGTACTTTTGCCCCTAAAAACACCTGCTATTGAGCTAAAAAGAGAAAATGTATTACCATCTTTTTTTAAGCAGGGAAGCGTCCTGTAAATTTAATACAGATGAAGTTTTATATTTAATTGTTCTCTCTAGCTTTCCAAAATAATTTGCTTTGTGTATGTTAGGACAAAAGATTTCTGTGTATGGCTGAACAGAGGTTAATCATGCATAGCAGGCAGCTGCACAAGGGCTGAGGAACAGACCTCTGGGTGAGGGAAAGAACTTGATGCAGCCTGAATATATCAGTACCTGTGCCTTTTGTGCTTAGTTTCCCTTACAGGCTTAAGAGCTGAAGGCTCATGATGACTGGATCACGGCTCTCTGTGAGCACGAGACACAACACCATTAATGCAGGTCGTGTGATGGCCTGGCAGGGAGGGAATGGAGGCAGCCATGGCTTGAATGGTTTTTGGCAAATGGTGATGCCCCCTCAACCACTTCCCTGCCTGGAGAAGGACCTGCCAGCCCAGGGAAACCCACCTGGGTCATCGGCTTGGCTCAGTTTCTGACTCCAAAGGATGGTCTAAAAGGATTGGGAAGGGCAGGTGGCTATTTTACGTGAATGCTGTTGCTGAAGAAGCACTATCAGCCAACACCTGGCATTTTATTTGGTATTTGGCCCCATCAAGCCACCCTGCCACTCCCCCACAAGTGCCCAGCTCCTGCAGTGCCTGGGGGGAAGCACTGGGGTGCATGGCCCCTTGTCCTCTCCTGCTGGCCACTGCCAGGTTATCACTCATCTTTTGAAAAGGATATTGCATTTCCCGAGTAGGGTGAGATTTCAGACATGTCTTGCAGGTCGCCGCACTCAGACTTTATGAGGGACAAGGAGAGGCCCTCGGCGGCGCTGGGGGGGTGGGCTGGTGAGCAGGGGTGGTGATTCATGTGGTGTGATGACATCTTGGTCCTCAGGCTGGTGGTCTCCCGGGTGAGGTCGAGGGATTCAGGAGAGGCACGCTCTTTCCCTGGGAATGAGGCCGATGGGGCACCCAGGGGGCTCTGGAAGGGGTAGGCCATGAGGGGCAGTGGGAAGGGGTGACGGAAGGAGGAAGTGGAGAAGCCAGCAGTGGCTGAGAGCGGGGACTGGTGCAGGGAGGCATGGTGGCCACCAGCCGGTGGGGCTGAGGCAGATTGGTCGGAGGAGTTTTTGCGGACGACGAGGGGCAGTGCCTCAGTTTGGTCGGTGGCACCAGGCATGGGAACACTGCCAAAGGTGTCAAGGGGGTTGGGAATGATGACGTCCCCAAAGCACTGCAGGCGCTGGTTGGCCGTGTGGAAGTTGTGGTTCTCCCCATTGACAGCAAACCTTGCCTGTGGGATCTGGAGAGGTGGGAAGACCTGAGGAAGCTGTCGGGAGGGCTTGGATGAGAAAACTTTGACCACCGTGTCCACAACTTGCGACATGGCGGTGTTCAGCTCCTGCTTCAATGTCTCAGCCAAATGTTTGCCTTCAGGGTGGAAGGCATTTGGCCCTTGCTCCTTCTCCTTGGGACCTTCTCTTTTCGGTTTGTTCTCTGCAATCTCCTGCTCCCGGATGAGGGCCCGTGCCCGGTCGATGAACTGTCCTGGGTCCAGCTCGCACATCTCATTGTCTGACCTGCCGACAGAGTCGCCGGCCCTTGCATCCATGGTTTCAGAGCGCATGCTGTCTTCAGACAGGTTGCCATCTTCATCATTTTCAGAGTCGGTGCTGTCATAGATCTGGTAGAACTTCTCCTGCAGCTGGCGCAGCTGCTTCTGCATGTCCTCCAGCTGCTGCTTCAGCTGTCTGCGCTCCTCTCGCTTTTGCTCTTTCCTCGCTGAAACCAGCTGCTGGAAACTCTGCTGCTGCTGTTGCGGCAGCTTTTGCTTGCGTTTGTTTTCTCTGTAACTTTCTCGGGGACTCACGGACTGCGGAGCTATTTCTCTTTCATTTTCATTGCCCCTTAATGCCACGCTAGGGGAATGGCTCATACCCCGAATTATATTCTCAACCCGGGCGCGTTTAGCTCTCAGGTGCTCATCACATAACCGATCCACATCAAACTGGCTCATAGTCGGCCTGCCAAAAGGGGAAAGACACTCTTGGGGGCTGTCTCTTGAAGAGTTGCTGCATACATCCTCCTGATGTACTTCTGAGCCTGTACTAGAGAGACCGCTGGCTTGGAAACTGGGCTCCGTGCCACCATTTTTGTTCATGTTATTTTTCAACAGCTGGGAAATTATGGTTGCTCCTGGAAAAGGCATCATGGCATCTTCATATGAGTTCGCCCTCTTCAGCAGCTTGCGGAGTACATTTGACTTTTCCCCATCTGCATGCTGCACCACTGAGTACTCGACATCCTGCTCTGAACCTTGGGGATTCATGGCACTAAAAAACGTTGCTCTTGCCTTTGCAAAAAATGCAGATGCTGTCCCTACCGTCCTTTTCACTCCAATGTCAACTCTTCTTCTCTTGGTTTGCCTGCTTAAGAGGGCTGTGCTGTCATGGTCAGGCATCACTGGACTGTTATTGTGCCATCTTCAAAAGCTTGTCAGCTGGGCTCAGCTCAAGAATCCTGGGACCCTGGCCAACAGAACAAAAGGACTGATGAATCATTTTCTTTAAATTTCTCCAAATTTCCTGACCTCAATCCTGAATAAAATGCAAAATGCATAGGCTCTGGGATTTATGGCACATTACAATTATTGCAATTTATTATGCACTCTGCTTGAAATGAAACATTTTTAAATATTTCTGCTCCACTGGTTTAAGATGGATTAAGATTTAAAAAAGCAAAAACTGCTTAAGCACCAGTAATATGATTCTCTTGCACAAATGCCTAAAATGATACTGTTTATCTTCAGAAGAAAGAGTAGATTAGAAGAACACAGCCTCTGACAACCAATTGATTAAATTTAGGGCATTGAGATACATGTTACAAAAGAAGATGAAAGTATTCCTTATTTAAGATTTATTGTTAAAACAAGAAATTGTATAAAATTTGGATTAAAAAAATTCAACTGCGATGTAAAAACCGTAATGGTAGTTTTGTTTTTTAAAAACAGATAAAACTAGTAAATAAACATTCGAAGGTCAAAACAACAACTTTCACTTAATTGTAGGTAGGTTAGTATATGAGTATGCGAAAGGCAAAGAAATCATAGATGCATTTAGGCTTACACTGGGGAAAAAAACCCCTCTCAAATCATTAGGGAAACATTTATTCAGCAAAGCAAAACCGCATTAAAATATTTTATCATCAGGATTATAATATTTACAGAGATGTGATCAAATAAAGGCCAAAATGTAGTTCGTTAACATAGCCTCATATGTACCAGTTACTAATCATGACATTCCCCATACGTTCCTTCCTTTTCCATAACTTACGTTCTCCAAGCCCTGCTACCAAAGGCTGAAGATTTTGTATTTCATACACTAGAACATATGACACTAAATTTTTTGCGTAGCAGAAATGAGGCACGTTCAAAGTCACATCTCTCTGCTTTAGAAAAATCTCCAAGAACTATATCTCAAGTGCCCAGTGAAGCCCTTCTTACATGTAATATTTTGAATACACAGAATCTTATTTCCTGTGACATGCAGAAAAGATGAGAAAAAATATGGAAAGATGAAAGAAATAACATCAATCAGCTGCGTGAGAAAGGAAGATGCCTTCTCTTTATATGAACTCTCATTGTTTCCCAGGAACACAGCATAAAAAGATAACACACTTCCTTGCATTTTGTTAAAGGCTCTTGACATAATTTGTGACTTATTAACTAGTGATGTTAAACTCACATTGCACAAAAATCACTAGATGCTCTTTCCTGTTTCTTAAAATTTGACACCGAGGAAAATTAAAATATTTTTCATGCGACGCTTATCTAATACTAAACTTTACATTTGCTTAACAGAGCACAATCTTCACAACAACAGAGTATATTGCCAAAGGCAGCACGCAGACTTTTTGGAATTGCTCCCATCTCTTTCGGTTCACCTGTAAAAACATCTACGTGCTCCCTAGGACTGCATCTGTGGCTAGTTTTAAAGAATGACTATCCATGCAAATAGGCATAATTTCAGCATGAAATAATCTGTAAAATCAAGACAGTAGTCAGTGCTTAGTTTGCAACCAGGATAAAAAAAAAGCGCTTTTAATACTTAGAAACACTATGTTCATTTTGCATCCTTTGCCCACGTATTCTAGACCTACCAAAAGAATTTTCAGAGATTTGGTGTCAAAGACAGTTATGCTAGGGATGTGATGTTTGTTTATTTTACTGGCTCCTTGCATAAAGGAAAGCAAAGAATGATGGAAAAAAAAAAGTGTCGTTAATTCAGATGGGGAATTCAGAGCCTTACACTACTATCAAGACTCTGCCTTCAGAGATCATTACTTATCAAGAAGCACATTAAGCAACCGAAGTCTGGCTATATAATAATAAATAATATAATAAAATAATAATAAAATAACAATTTTGTTTCAGAGGTCCAATACTACCACCTGCACACCAGGTATCATCCCACCCTGCAAGCTACTCCCCTGGAGTCCAAGGATACCAAAGTCCTGTTACATGTGAGTGGTGGGATCAGGCCTGCCTGGCAGTACGTGTCGTAAAAGACCATCTACTGCTTTCCCTCCATTAATGCAAATTGAGTTTTTCAGTGGGCAGAATCAGGCTCTTACATTAGGTCTTCATCTAAAAAAAAAAGTCTGAGGAGTTAGGTTTTCAGAAAGGTTGTTTTTGTAAATAAATGGTGAAGTCTTCAGGAGATGAAAAGGGGTGACCATCACTGGAGTTTTTAAGCAGGCAATATGGGCATGGAATAAACTAGAGTCAAGGCTGACTTTTTAGTCTAGTGGTGCTCATTTGAAAGTGACATAAACTAATTGCACGATAACTGAAAGAGCTCTTGCTCACTGCACATAAGAGATTCTAAAGGCATTCTGTGTAAAGATAATACTTGCCAATAGGAAAAAAAAACCACCAACACCAAAAACCTTCACGCTTTTCCTTCCTTTACTGTAGTTAAGCTATGCTTGATTGAGATCCATACTCACACCAAAAATCTCATGTCAGGTTTCAAGTTTTGCACATTTCCCAGCAAATTTGAGGTGTCTGACCAACGTTTCCCTCTCTCTTGCCCAATCCCAACCAAGGACACACATGGGGAGGGCTTGCTGTACCCTTGAGTCAGCAGCTCAGGAAATAGGCTGTCCTGTGCCAGGTTGGAAGGTCATTGCCACGCATCCTTCCTCCCCAGTGTCCATTATCCTCTCCCTGAGCCCCTGTACCAGCAGCTGCTGGCCTGCTGATTCTTCCCACCGCAAACAGGCAGCAGGAGGTGCTCCAGAGCGATGCCCCCTCCTTCCCTCGTTGGAAGCTGAAAGCACTGGAGTTATCATACACTTAACCTGGATATTAAGCAACATCTCCCATTTGTCCCGGTGTTATCCTGAGCCTACAGACTGCCAGCTTTAAGGTTTACATGCCTTTTGGCTTAAGTATGAGAAATAGTTCTACTTTAGCCTGACAAAACAGAATGAATACTAAATGGCCAGTTAATATTTTGGTCTCGGAGGACCAAAACCAATTCACACCTCAAGGGATATAGAATGCCATGTACAGCAGGATGCAAAATCCCAGCCACAAAGGCAGACTTTGATACTGATTAGATTAGAACTGGATAAATAGGGAACCCTTGGGGGGGTGTGTGGGGGGGAAGAATAATTAGGAAGTGTAAGTCCTTTACGTAGTATCAGTTCTTTGGGTGCACGTTGTGTCAAAAGTATATTTTGTAACATCTAATGTCTCTGTACAGCTACCCAGAAAAGTATAGTTAGAAAAATAGCTTAGGTTGTCAAGACCTACTTAGAAATCTTCAGAAGCATCACTTCTTTCTGAGTTACAGAGTTTTAAATTTGTGAAGGTTAAATTTGCTTCATACGTCACCTTTGATACTCCTTGCATGCTAAATGTAGTTTATGTTAAATTTACCCTCCATGTCTTGAGCCTCAACTCACATGATGTGGCTTTCCCAGAAACAGAACATTTTCCATGCCTGAATAATTAAAAATCATATCAAGGGTCTCAGCACTTTCTAAGTCCGTCCGTAAACATAACTTGCAGTAATTTATTTACAAATTTACTTTCAAATCTTTTGTTTCTGGAGATATTTTTAACATGTAGCTACCCCTTAACAGCATAGCAGCTACAGACATGAGTTGACTTCATATCCATTTGATATGCATGGACATTTTAACTGAAAACAGATTAATTATTCTAGGTATCCAACAGCTACCTTTGGCTAGAAGGGTCTTTAGAAAGAAATATGATGTCAGGTATTTAACCTTACTCATTACGAAGAAATCAATTTCTGTTAATCAATTTTGTTAACTCATCTTGATCTACAAAGATGTTGATCATTTTCTCCGAGATTAATTCATGCACCTACGAGATGCAAAGGAGATGTAAATTCAAACTCACCCTCCTCAGTCACTCTGAAGAACCCTAGCTTAACCTAAATACCCATTAAATGCACAGCAGCAAAGCGCTAAACTCGATGAATATTCTTGGATGAATTCAAGGAGGCATCAGTTTATGGAGATGAAATTGTTCCTATCTGTTCACAAGCCGACTACTTTATTTGGTCCAGCGTCTGCCTGCTTCACGTCAGCCCATTATGCCAATAACACACAAGAAATTTAACACGCTTCTGCTAATAGAAATACTTAGATCTTTCACTCTCAAGCGCTACACAGGGTATGGCTTTGCCAGAATCAGCCATGAAGCACAGGGCGAAAATTATTCCAGTCAACAGCATTTCACTCACAAAACCACAGCTGAAATCCAAAGAATAGATGACATCTATTCACCACAGATCTGTTCAGCACTAAAATCACGTCAGCAACTAATGAGAAAGTACTACCTTTTTGTACAGCTCTGACACGGGTTTTCTTAGGAGAAAGGGTTATCTAACTCCCTTAGCTCACATGTCTAGTAGAAGAATTTGAAACAAAGCAGAAATGATGAGCAACTATTTGTGCAGTAACAAGTATTTTATCAGGCTTTCTCCATAAGAAGTAAAAATTAGAGCCTGACTTACTTCAGAAATATGCTACCTGCTCTTTAGCCTTAAAGAAAGAAGCCACCCTCATTTTATGAGCCTGGTGATACCCAGGGCCCAATCCAGCGCGGCATTCAGCAATTCCTGTGAATGCCAAACATCCGCAATTCCTATCGACTACAGGGAGAACTGACAGAGCTCACTAATAGGAGGTATGTGGCATCTCATTAACCCAGGCCTTTATTTTGGGGAGATGCAGGGCCCTCCATCACAAATCCATGCTCAGCTCTGCTTGAGGAAACAGATTCCTTGAATGAGAAAAAGAAATTAAGCTGTTCAAGTTAGAAAATTGAAAATATTTTCCTCCTCTCAAGCCAGTTTAGTCCCTATTATTTCACTGGTTGTGAAGAAAATAACTCGCACGGTCTCTGTGCAGAGACAATGCTGAAACATTCGCAAGATTTGTACTATGAACTTAGCCCAAGTTTTCCAAGGTATTTTTTCCATGCTACACGACGTTGTTAAATCACAATTCTTGAATTAGTTAATCTAGCAGTTACGCCTCACTTTGAGACAGAATAAATCATTGTTCAGAGACTATAAATTGCAGTATTTACAATTCTGCCCTGAATCAAAATAAACACCAATTTCAAAATGTGTCCATTTTTACGGCTACCTTAATTTATCAGCCCATCATAAAAAAAAATAGATAAGTCATACATACTGAGAGGCCTTGGAGTTCAACTGGCAGGAAAGTTAACTGTATATACTGACAGTGCCATTCAGAAGACGTAAGATACTTTACAGAATAATTCAATAGGGAGCTGTTAGCAAAAGTATATATATTGTACTTTTTATCACAGATCAACTCATGAAATGTTGATACTCTGTGTACCCTTAAGTATTAATAAATGTTTCACAGTATCTGATATTGCTGTTAAAGGAATACCCTGGACAAAAAGAAGATAAAATAAAAGATAAATAAAAGGAGCTTCAGCTGTCGTAAACTTTATGTGATTGATGGCAACTCCCAGAAAAACTGTGAGAAGGCAACATAAAGGGTACATGCCACATGCAAATCTATGTAGTAAGGAAACTGCCTTCGTAAAATTCATCCTGTGTACCGCTAAACCATCTACAGATGATGGAAGTGACAAATAATCTGAGCTTTTACACCTCACGGTGACAGAGCCATCTTTCTGTACCCTGCATTAGACAACACCAGACCTTTCTGCCACTGAGAAATGACCATCGATATGCGGACGCACCTCCACGTGCTCCTTGCCTGTCTCCAGACCCAGGTGAGCGTTTTGGGGTGACACTCACCACACAGCCAGAAACACCAAAGCATTCCCCACCAGCACTTGAGACCTGGGAGAAACTAACGGATTTCCAAATCCTCACCCCGGTAACTTTTGCCGGATATTCAAGGGCACCCCTAGTCTGCAGTCGTTTCCCCTGCCAGCCGTGATTGACATCTCCTACTTTTGTCAAAGATACTAAGTTAATAACCTCTGTATCTGTTATTTCTGCAAACGGGGCACACGTATGTGACACTGACCCTTCCGAGAGCTCCATCCCACCTCGGACGTGCCTTCCTGGAGCACCGACCGGTCGCAGACACTGATTAATCTACTCGCACCCCCGACTGACCCTGCCACCCGTCCCAGCGGCTCAGGAAGGCGGCGGTCGGGACCCCCTCCGCATCCCCGAGCCGCCCCGTCCATGCGCGCAGCGCTGAGCACCTGCCCGCGCCACAAAGCGACCGCGGGGGAGGGGAAAACAACTTTCTCCCCCTCCTCCGAGACGCGCGGAGCCCAGGGCAGCTCCGCTTCTGTCATTTTCTGTCCCCTTCACCCCCCCTCCCTGCTCCATCCTGGATCGCTCACCCCTAAACCCAGCCCTGCGCTCCCCCTCTCCACCCCCACTCTCCCCAGCACTGTCCCCCCCTGCGCTTTTAACTCCGTTTAAACACATGGCAAAGTGCTCCGGGTCATGCAGCCGATAAACTAGAAATGAGAAAAGCTAAGGAAGAACTCCATCAAAGGCTAGGAAAAAAATAAATCCCCCCCCGAAGAAAAAACAAACAACAAGCAAACAAACAGAAAGTACCAATAATCCTAATCTTTTCCCAGATCAAGGCTCTTATCCCGCGACTCGCATTTGATCTCTTCTCATGTGCTCGCTACCTACCACTCAAATCCCATTTTCTATACATTTCCACAATTCGCAGCTCATCCCACCCTTGGAAATGAAAAAGTGATTGCAAGAATAAGAAGAATAAGAATAAAAAGTCCCTGTCCTTCCCGGTTCGGGTTAAAAAGGAGAACTAGCGGCATGCAAATGACAAGCAAATTGGAAGAGACAAAAAGAAAGGCAGCTATAATAAACAAGACAAAGAGAAGGCTCAAAGGACCGGAGCAGGAGTTTAAAGCAGGGGATGGGGAACTTCGGCGGGGACGGGGGGGGGGGGAAGGAGGAAGCTCGGACCAACAAAAAAAAGACAAATACCGGCTGCGTTTTCTGTCCCCGCAAAAAACTGTCCTTCAGCCCATGGGATAAAATAAAGCCCGGTCCACAAAAGGTGGCAGAGAGCGAGCGAAGGGGAAGGAGGGGGAAGGGTCCCCTAACAACGAGCAGGTCACTTACTCTTCAGCCCTGGGCAGGCTACGGTGAGCGCTCCATCGGGCTCGGCGCTTACAAATCCTGACCGCCTGAGCTACCGGGGAATTAAAACTACTCAGCTAATAAAGTCATTTCAATTTTGCCCCCTGGAAAAAGAAGCACATGTTTGACAACGGTGGATCAGTATTTTGCTGGGGATTTCATTCCCCCCTCCCTCCCCGCCCCCAGACAATTGCAAGCAGCTCAAGCAAGTGCGAATTCATTTAAAAAAAAAAAAAAAAAAAAAAAGACCCGAAAAGACTGAAAAAGCCGGTAGAGACGGAGGGGGCGCGGAGATGGAGCGGGTACTTACTCCGTGCAACGGCGACGAGACGGAGCCTCTCTTATTTTTTTTATGCCAGTGGAGCGGGAGAAAGGCAAGACACACACATGCACACGCGCACACGGACGGACAGACGGACACGCGCGAGAGCCCCGCCGCTAATGAATATGATAATGGAGCGAGGGAGGGAGGGAGGGAAGGCAGCGGCCGCGGGGCCGCGGGCGCGGAGCGGCGCGGAGTGGAGCGGGGGCGGAGGGGCGCGGGGCGCGGGCTGGGCTGGGCTGGCCGAGCCGAGCGAGCGCTCCGCACCGCCACAAGATTTACTTTAAGACACAGCTGAAGGAAACAGGAAGACTAGACGTCACCGCTCGGAGTGACGTGAGCCCGGCCCGGCGCCCAATCGGGAGGCTCCTTGGCACCGACGGGGGGGACGGAGAGAACTTGGCAGGAGCGGGGAAAGAGAAGAGAGGGGAGAGAGGCGGGGGGGGATGTCCCTCCCGCGCCCCGCCCCCGAGGGAAGGTAGCGGTGACCGCGCACCTGCGTGGGGCGGGACACACACACACACACGACACTTGGCATCCGACGGAAAGGCCCCCCCCAACCTCCCCTGCGTATGGGCGAGGGTCGGACAAACCCTCCCGTCCTGCGTGGGGAGGGGAAGAGAAACTTTAGGAAAGTCATCCTTGCGGGGGATGTTCCACCGTGAAAGTTTTCCACGCGCGGAGGTTTCCAGGGCTGCGCCAGGGTGCGCATCCTTCACACGTTTAAAGCATCAGGTCGGTGAAGCCCCACTCGCGGGGCACAAACTTTAAGAGCAGCGGGTGCGTGGCCTCCCCCACCTCCCGGCATCGCGTGCTCCGCAGGGCTGTAATGGGGGAGCCCGCCACGTGCGGGGCAGAAGACAAACGCCCCAAACGCGCACGGGGTTGCGGTGCGTGAAACGAGCGGCGGTGTCGCAAACCGGCTGCTCGCTGCCCCCTCCCCAGCGCGCCCCAAGTTTCTCTCAATTTAAACCCATCCCCATCTGGGCACAGCCCGCTCCCGGCCGGCTTCGACGGGAAGGCAATGGGACAAACATTTTCTGCCGAAGAAACTCCCCTCAAAACAGACACTTCCCAGCAGGTCCAGGCTGTAACCCGGACCAGAGCCTGCCGGGCTCTCATTGTCCCTCCGTGGCGCGGGGCAGGGAGGGCCCAACATCTCCATCCCGGTTACCGCCGAGGTTCGCGGCTTCCCGTAGGAAAACAGCTTTAGGCTTGCAGGCGGCAAAGGGAATAAACTGAGGAGAGGGAATAATGCCCTGCGGCGGGACAGGCAGCAGCGGAGCGCTGCAGGGCACTGGTGGCAGGTAAGGACGGCGCTGCCTGGCCCATGCCCGCCCCTCGGGGTTGCCGTGCCGCAGAGAGAGCCGCGAGTGCAGAGTAGAGCCCGGAGGGCCGAGGGGCAGGCAAGGCTGTCGCGGGTGGCTCCTGCCAAAAGTCGCTTTGCAACCCCGTGGAAGCGGCGAGGGGGCCCCTGCCCGCCGGGACCTGCTCCGCTTCCCCCTGCTCTCACTTTAAGGAATGTCTCCCTCGAGGGGAGCCGCGGCCGCCAGCCCCACGCGTGGGTGCGGCGCCTACTGCGAGGGTTGCTCTCCCATCGCGGCCGAAGTTTGAGAGTGGGCACGGGCAGCAAAGCCGCCTCCCCCTCTGCCTGCCACTCCCCGCGGTGGGACCAGGTTGGCCGCCTCGTCGGGGCGCTTGGCGGCTCCGCGCCACGGAGCGGGGTCACTGGCGCGCGGGGCGGAGGGGGCGGAATATCACAGACCACCCGCTGCCCAGCATTAAGACCGGCCGAAGCGGCCCCGTCGCGCTGGGAAGCTGCTCTCCAGTTAAAAAAAAACAACATAAATTAAAAAAATATAGGTTTCCCTGCCACTGCCCTGGTCGGCAGATTACGGGGGAATAAGATCGGGGAACACCCGACCTAGAGTCCGACAGCGGTGCGGGTCTCGAAGTCTTTCGGGGCTGCCGCCCCCGGCACGTCGGAGCGCGCCCAGGGCAGCCGTGCTGCAAGGTGAGAAGGTCAATTGGGTGTTTTAACGCTGTCCCTCCGGCCCCCGTGGCACTGGCAGAGTCCCCCTCCTCTCTCCGCACGACCGGGCTCCCTCCAAGCCGTGCCGGCGCTGAGCACCCCAAATCCACGGTGGAGCCTCCTGGTGCCACGGCTTCCGTCTCCAAGCCCAAGTGGTAGTCGCTTTCCAGTGCCCGACCGAGCCTGTTCCCACTGGGACAGATTCGCTTTGTTTTAACGTGACACCTTCAGAATGAGGGGAGCCTCTCCGTGGGCACAGACGGGAGGGCTCTCTACCCAAGGCTCCGTACGGTGCTCAGCTTGCCGGGGTGGCACGTTCAGCCTTTCCGTTGTCGATGTAAGTGCTGCAGGGGCCGCGGAACAAGGGTGCAGAAGTGTGGCTGGACACGGGGGCAGATAGGCTAAATTTGGCGGGTGAATGATTCGCTTGAATTCTTTCCTTCTTTTTTTTTTTTTTTTAAAGGACACCGGGATACACTTAGAGGAGAAGCCGAACGGTGCAAAAGCTAATAAATAAATAAAGAGCTGCCTCAGACACAGAGTTTGTCACCAATTTATCTTCAACCACTGTTGATGTACCCAAAGGAGAAACGAGGCACTGGGAAGGAAGTGATGTCCCCAAGGTCACTCGGCAGAGCAGTGGCAGCCAGCCTAGCCCCAGCCATGGGTAGGTACCATGTGCACAGGCTTCCACTCACCGGCCCCGCTGCCACGTCTCTGTGGCTGCTTGCAGGTTACCTTCTTCCAGTCCGGTGTCTGGCAGCTTTATCAAGTCTAAACACACCAGCTCTGCAACCTGCCACAACCAGTAAACCCAACTGGCATGAAAAGCATGCTTTCCATTCGCCCACTCTCTCTGGCACCGACTGCCCCAGACCCTTTCTCTCTTTTAATCCTGGAGGACAGGCAGCCGCGTAAGGAATGTAAGTTGATGTTTCAAAGTGCAGCAGCAGAACTATTCTCTCACTCATCACCGCAAGTTTAAAGGCGGAGGAAAAGATCTTCCTCCAGTATTTAGTCTGTCAGAAGGAGTCCGGCAGACCCCCATGACAGTAGGTCTAGGATTCGTAGTAAGCAGTCGTCTCTGGTGCCTTCTCCAGGGCCTGGTAGCTTTAGCAGCAGCAGGGCAGCATCTTGCTGCTGCAGGTACATATCTGTTTCTGTCTGTGGCTTCCCCTAGTTCCTTGACTGATGAAGTGTGGTCCCCACTAGTTAACTGTCCTAGATTTCAGTCTGTCTTCAAATTCCTGTATAAGTCACAAGTCTTTTTCCTGGTAATTAATAGATTGAAAGGTACTCACCAGGTCCTTTTCTTGGTCATTAATAGATTATAAGGTAGTCACATTGATTATTTTCTGAGTTATGGGTGTTTTGGATGCAAAGAAAGAGTAATCTATGTCCACAAAGTTTGGATTCAAAGGCTGAGTGTGCTCTGGTCTGTGGGTTCTCCTGCCCCTCTGCCTAACGCTTGCTGTGTGTCACAAACTTCAAGTCAAAATACTACATTTCCTCCAGATATGAGGATGGTCAGGTTTATGTTTGGCGCAGGGTTCGTCCCCTCAGAAGTCAACCCTCCTCTAGATTTTGATGCCTCTGAAAAGAAAGGGTTTGCTGCAAGCTGACAACTTTCTGTATTTGAATTTCTTTCTTCAAGGGGGAAAAAAATCAGATGCAAGAAACTTAGGAAAACTTTTGCAGTGTGCCCATGACCACGGGGGGAATCCTCTGTCCCTTTGGAATCTGACAACAAAATTGAAAGTGACAGGGGTATATTGTTGAAACTGCCTTTTCTTTGATCATTTTCCTTGCTGTGTCTGTTCCAACTAAATGAATGAACAGGGCTACGAATACATAGCAGGTTTTTCTTTTTCTTTTCTTTTTTTCCCCCTTTTTTTTTTCCAGGGGTGGGGAAGGTCTAAGCACTCTCACGCATAAAAAGAACTCCCCGCAACCACCAGGGCCTTATTCTACTCTTACTTAGGCTGATGTGAATTAAAAATAACTCTACTGATATCAATAAAGCATCATCAGTGTCTGTTTATGAGAAAGAGGAGAACTGGGTGCCTGATTCATGTAATTGCTGAATTTAGAGCCTTTCCTTACTTCCCTTTGCCCTGGCTCCTCCTTTCAAAAGAAAACCCTTTGAAGAAAATGCTTTTAACCTGGACAGTGAATGCAACCTAGGTGGTTCAGCAGAGTGCAATTTAATTCAAGAACTTGAAATTGATGGAAACAGAATTGTTAAAAAATAATAAAAAACCCCAAAGAATTCACAACCTCCAGAGAGGAGAAAGTGAACTAAACTAATCCTATTAAACGTGGTAGTAGCATGTTTCTGTGCAGCTCGCTGAGAGATTAAGCACAGGAAAAGGGATAAGTGCTGCTTCAGTTTCACTAAACTAATGTGACAACTTGTCATTGGAAATCTTTACAGCTTGTTAGCAGATGACTAGCTGATTCAGATATGTTTTCTACCATTTCCTTTGTGTCTGGAGGTGGTGTTTTTTCTTTCCTGTTCCTTTCTTATCCATACTGCTTTATTTTGCTTTTTAATCCTTCATGTCTCCTTCAAGTCAAAACATTTAACTTGCTTTAATCAATATTTTGTTTTGAAGATGTCCCTTGACCTTTTGTTTGTGCAAATTAACCTTCAAGGGCACCTCATTCATTCATTAACCTCAGTGGGATGCAGTATCCCTTGTATGTGGCATTTTAGGATGCATAAAACATTTATGAATGCTTAGACATATTGCAGTGAGTGACTGATAAGACTGCTGTTACTACTACTGCTACTAATCTATTAATTTTCCTTCCCTTTCTCTTTTGTTCATCTTTCTTTTCCTCATTTTCCCCTTTTTCCTCCCTTCTCTCTCTCTTCTGTCTTTCTTTTCCTCATTTTTTCTCTTTTTCCTCACTTTCTTTCTCTTTCTTTCTTTTTCTCTCTCTTTTTTTCTCTCTTCCTTTTCTTTCCTTTCTTTCTTTTTTCTTTCTTTTCTTCTCTCTTTATCTTTCTTTTGTCTCTGTTTCTCTTTCTTCTCTTCCTTCTTTTTTCTCTTCTTTTCTTCCTTTTTTTCATTTTTGTTATTTCTCTTTCCTCTTTCTTTTCTCTCTCTCTTTTTATTACTTCACAAGTTGCTTGTGTTCAGAATCGAAGCAAAATAACCAGGCTGAGAGAACTTCTAGTATTAGTAATTTCATATCAAAAGCAGGTGTCTAGATTCTTTAGAAACATATATGCTGAGACTTCATCTCCCCTCCCCTCCCCTCCCCTCCCCTCCCCTCCCCTCCCCTCCCCTCCCCTCCCCTCCCCTCCCCTCTTTCCCTTGGCCCTCCCCCACGGGCAAAGGCATGATCGTTGAGTAAATGGAAAAAAAACTTTTACAACATTAAAGGAAGACTGTTTAGAAAAGGAAGGCCCTGCTGAGGTGTAGAGGAAGCCTGTTTATTAACACTGGACACCTCTTATCTCAGGCAGCTCCAGATGGATGGCCCCTTGGTAATTCTCACTCTGTGCCAAGTGGGGTTAAGCAGGGTAACCACCTTGACGTGGGCTGGTGATCACCAGGGGATCGTCCTCTCTTTCAGAGAGAAATTTTCATAGAAACTTGGGGTGGGGGAGGGAGAGCCATCAGGCTCCAGCATAAAAAGCTTGCGCGTGGCCAGATTTACCTTTGTGGCTTTAAATTGCTTGCTGCCTGGGACAGAGCCAGGTTTTGATTGAGAGATAAAGTAGTTCAAATCTGTCAATAATTAACTGTCACTCAATTAAGGCTTTCTTAACAAATTAGCACTTGGTAGCACCTAGGGTGCAGGTTTTTCATGGGAAAACGCTGATAGAATGATGTTGGCCATTAAGTTTGCCCACTGAGTATCAGCTGATGTCCTGCTCAGTATAAACACCACTGTGTAAATTTGGTGAATTGGTTCCCAAACCCTATTTCTGCCAGATTGCTTTTAAGATTAACCGTTTGTGCCTTCCCAAGCTAAACAATGCAGGATAGACTTTGCTAAATAAAAGAGCTATCCCTGATTGGAGTTTCCTGGCTGTCAGCTTTGGACGAGCACCCTAATATAAATAAGGCTGTAGGTTTGAATTTACAGGAACTGAGTGGAGCTCCTGTAAGACCGTGCAGGACCATGGGAACGTATGGAGCAGAGTTACATAGTCTGCCTCCACTGTAAGCTGCTGGGATGTGTTTCTGTCTCACACAGGGTTTCATTGTCCTCCAGCTTGCCCCTTCCTCTGGGTTAGTGGGAAGGTTAAAAGGAAAAACACTTCCACCTGCACCCTTCCCATGAGGAGATTCTCATCCAAGCAGCTTCCACCAGGCTGTGACCTCTTGTCAATTCTAGCCTTACATGGCCCTAGTACCTGGCTTCACCAGAGTCTTCAGGTCAAATGAGTTTCCAGAAACATTGCAAAGCTCTGTGTTTATGCCTCATTCCCAGATTCCTGGAATAACCCTTCTGTGGTGACAGAGGTAGTGTTGGTGTTCTCTGGTAGTAGACAGTTTTGCCAGTTCCCTTTCATCCCCCTGAACTAGCAATGCCATGGGTATGTCATCCCACTCTTCCTCTTAATTCTCCATTCAGAAACTGTAAGTTAATGTCGGATGTCATCCAGATCCAGCAGAGCCATCCCAGTTTACATCAGCTGGTGCTCTGGCCCCATGTTTGTACACACTGCTGGATCGACGCTGCTGGGACAGGAATTCTCTTGGTATACTAGTTCACAGCAAACTGCAGACTCTGGAAGCAGCGATCATTTGTCACATCAACCCTGCTGAGGAACAATCCATCTCTCCTGAGTCAGAAAACCCTTTGCTCTCCGTTGTCATTGGATTCTCCTGGTGTCATTTGCAGTTGCATCTCCAGGAGGTGTAATCACCGAGTCTTTTTAGAAGTCAAATGCAGAACTCTGGCAAATGCAGGTTCTGATTCACACTGTATTACACAAAAGGCTACAAGATGGAAGCTGATTTTAGTTCCAACTCTGATACATTCCTGTGATATGGGTTTATGCTCAGTATGGGTTTGCTTAAATCTGTCACTGCTTACCTCGCTGAATAGTTTTCGGTCTCTTTTGACCAAAGCATGCCTTACCTGCAGCATGGGCCAGAGCAACGCTGGACAAGAGTTTAAAAACAAAGTTTGTGAAGCTTTTCAGGTCATTCTTTTTGGGGATGCGCACTGTTGTCTTGTACAAAAACCAATCCCAAGGCAGCTTTCTTTCTATTAATCATTTCGGATGAGCTGCCAGAGAGTGACAGCTCTTAGCCAGCACCACTCTACTGTGGTTCAAAGATCTGAACTGTTTCAGCCACCTCCATGTGGAGGGGTTAAAAGCACATTAAAAAATACTTTGTGTTGCTCTGTCCTAGTACTTGCATTAAAAGTCTTAAGAAGTTTAAAATCACAAAGCAGGAGAAAAGGAACTGTATTTGATAGTTTAAAATTGTACCCTACCTTGCTGAATAATCAAAGCTGGCATTGAACAGAAAATGTCATTTAATTTTGTAGACTTGTGTTCTTTTGATTGGTTGGTGTTTTTAAGTAAGAGGAAGATATTTCTATAGAGGCATTATAAGCTAAAGAAAACAATTTTTTTGTGCGCTGAATTAATTTATTTTTGTATTATACAGCAACAGTTTTAAGAACCTATCTTTTCTAATAAGAAATCATTCCCAGTATCTGAAACATGCATGTGATCTGTCACCTCTGTGGACTCAGTTCTGCAAGGCATTGAAGGATACTTTTTTTCAGGGACAGATTTTTTTCAGGCATATTTCAAAACATTTGCGAGTGTTACTCCACTCATTTTAATAGGACACAGGTACCTGGATTTTTTGTAAGGTCCTGAATGGATTACGGAGCCTAAAGCAGAGCACAGGCTGACTTTAGGTGTCTAAATACAAAATCACTATAATGGAACATCCGGCAGAGGAGACACACTCCCAGGGTGCTACAGTGCTGTTTCTGTTCTTGCCAGAGCCATCCCTCAGTGAGCAGCTATGTATGTAAAGAGGTATCTAGGAACCATATAGGAGCCAGTGCACAGGCTTTGTCCATGCCTATAGGCTCCAGCAAAACCGCACTCAGCACTGCTTTTTTTGCAAGATGTCCTCATGGTGGTGTCAGTTCCCATCTTTCATAGGATAGCCTACAAGTTAGGGTATCTCTCCTAGAGATGGAAAATTTGCTTTTAACAGTTTCCTTATCCCAAAACCATGCAAAGTCATGGCTCGCTTCTCTCTAAAAAGGGCCCAGTAACAAGTCTGTGAGATGGGATCATCCTTACCCCTCCTTTGGGGGTTTTGTCCCATTGCAAAAAGGAACCAAACTGTCACAGGATCAAATGGGGAAAAAAAGGAGTGAACTTGACTTTGTGAAAGGTGCTTAAAACAATGAACTGAGAGGGGGCAGTGCTCTGCTTCAGGACTATATACTTTACCTATATATAATGGCTCTGTAATGCAAAGTACGTCACTGGCCCAGGGCGGAGGGCTCAGGAGTCCCTTAGACCAGGTGATGGTGTGTGCCACTGGGCTGTGCTCTGTGCACTTGACCCTCTTACTGGCCTCGGTAATCTGTGATCCTTTCTGTAACGCTGCACAGCTTCGCTGGAGCGGGTGGAGGGTGTTGCAGCAATTAACATGAAGGCACTAACATCTCTTATGGATTTTAGCCTTGAGTATCTGAATCATTAGGTATCTATATAATGTAAAAAATTCATCCTGCAGTGCCCTAAGCTCCCACTGAAGTTCTTGGGCTCACACTCAGCAGCATCAGGGCCAAAATAATGTAGGTGTCTTTTTCTGGAGGGGAAATATATCCCTGACATAAAGGTCAAACGGCATTCATAACAACATTAATAACTTCAGAGCGTTGTGCTAGTGAATTCTAGGAATGATTAGACCTGTTTGGCAATACTATTTAGTTGCTTTCACAATGGAAATATGCTGTTTGCCTCCAAAAAATTCATAAGGAAAAATATCCAATCTATATCAATGAGTAAGATATTTTCCTTACAAGAGATATTGATTTAAATATTGACTTTGCTGTTGGAGGGTTATTTCATTCCATGATGCAGATACTCATTGTCAACTGACATGTGGTTTATGTACTAATAAAAATGTGATTTCTGGCCCAGAAATCTTATCTGGATGCTTCTGACTTTTTGCATTTGGCTTGGTCTGAAGTAGTTGTTCTTTCTTACTTTCCTCTTTCTTCTGAGTGTCAATGCACTTTGCTCTGTGTGAATTACTTGCAACTAAGATCAAAACAAACAAATGTTAAAACCCCCCACACACAGTTCCTTTGTCCTATTAGTTCATTTTCCTTTCAATCTTTCAGCAATGGGTTTAGGCTCTGCAAGACAGAAGTTCTTTATTTAGCAACAGAAAAGGTGCAGCCGCAGAACCTGTTACAGCTTGTCAGAAAACCAGCCCAAGTGTGTTCTGGGACAAGGACTGTCTTTTTGTTGCTGGGTTATACAACAGCTCTCATGTTGGCTTGCTGACCCCAATCAGGCCTGATGATAGCAATAATGACAACACTAGGGTATGCCACCAAGCTGCAACCCACTCAGTGCTCAGGAGGGCTGCGATATCTCCCCTCACAGAGCAAGAGGTGCCAGCTCCCCTTTGCACAGAGCACCACCCCAGAAGGGGAAAAACCCAAAGAGTGAAAATCCCACCCCCCTGTAACGCCCAACTTCTAGACATAACAATTTATTTCACTGGAGCACTGCATCCACAAAGCAGAGGATATCGCTGTAGGTCTTGTTCATCAGACAGTCCATCTTCCCTGTGAAGCCTGTACCCCCATGCATGTGTAGCATTGCATGCTCTGAACAAAACTGTTCTGGAGGGCAACTGGGTGTGCCTCTGCCTTGGAGCTCAGGTCCTGTGGGACTGGGAGCACAAGATGGTGGATAACGTCCTGAATGGTTGAGGTCCCTCCCTCTTTCTCTTTATGCACCATCAGCACAAGATGAAAATGTGAGGCAATGGTAACTCTCACGCATCAGCCCCTTGGTCCCTTTATGAATCGCCCCAGCTCCTTGCAAGTGGGATAACAAGAAAGCAGAGTCATTTTCAGAGGGGTATTGCATGCAAAAGATTGCTTCTGGTCTGAAATTCCTGAGGTCAACTGCAGCCGTAGTTTCTAAGCACTGACAGTATCCCATTCAGTGTAGAGGACCACTGGAACCTGTATGCAGGAAGACAGGCTTCATCTGGGAAAAATCTGCTTGTAAATCTTTCCCTTGGGAACACTGAATTTCAGACCATACCTATGGATCCAAGGCCTTTGCTCAGCTCTTGACCTGTCAGGAGCAGAGACACACCCTCCTGGAGGCTATCTGTGGCCAAGAAGGGGCAAAGCTGGAAGAAAGGCATATCTGAGACCCCATTAGTAGAGCATTCTGCCTGGCCTCTGCTATCGGGGTCTGTAGTGCTGTGACTAGAAGCTGTTTATTTTGGAAGAAACAGGGGGACAAAGAGGGCTTTGGGTCACTTGCAGATTATTTTTTTTTTCCTGGAGTGAATTTACAACACACATGAGAACTGGAACTATGGGGTAAATTCACCTTATATTTTGCTAGACGTTACTTAGATTAGTTATATCCCTTTCCGTCTACTTACATGCAAGGAATTTGCCTTTTTTAAGGACCACAATGTTTTAACTGAAATTTTTGGGTAGACAAATGTGCCAAGTCTTTATTAACCTCAGCAGTATAATTTCTCATTACAAGACTGTGATTCAGAGGAAACAGCACTACTAAAAGAGCTACTGAGTCCCAGCAAAAATGACAGTTTTCCTCAATCAGGTTCTTTTGTGACCCTGATCTGAACCATAATCTATTTTAGCAAAATTCTTTTTATTAGCCATTCATACTTTATCATACTGCTAATTTTCCTGTTTTTAAACTATCAATTTAAGGCTGCTTTTTCATGTAACTAATCAAGGGTGATGTATGTTATTTTGGCTATGATTTCAAATAATTATTCTTAAGAGTTTTTCAAGTCCACGTTTTCCATAGATAACTGTCAAAATTGTAGATAGTGGCAGAATGGCTTGTTTCTGTGATATTGCACATACCAGTCTGCTTTCTTCTTGTTACTGAAAATAACCATTATAAGCATCATATAGGGAATCTGAGCCTCATCTTCATTCTTTTCTTTCCTTACACCAGCAGTTGCTTTTCATTAGTATTATTATCACGGACAAGCATTATCGGAGGGAAGAACGATTTTCAGGATCAGGATCCATTTGAGATATTTAGAAAAAAAAATAAACATACTTGCAGCAGTCTCACAAAGCTTGTCAACTGTTGTAGCTAGTGACTAGTGATTTTTCTTTGCCTATGATATTAAAGAACAGATTGTGTTACTGTACTTATCTCTACCTTTACAAACAAATACACCGGGAAAATATGTTGAGCAGAAGAAACTGTGCTTGTTGTCAGATGCTTAGCTACACCGACTACAGGTTTTTGTACTTTTTGGCAAAAGCTTCAAAACACATTGTGGTTTGGTTAAACCCCTTTACAGTGTAAAGGGAGTCTTTTTGTGTCCATAGTACGCACTCTGCTCTCCACTGAAGGCAGCAGTTCGCTACTGTTATTTGCCATTCGCGTTATTTGTCATTCGCAGCCCCTTGTCCTGGGCTTTGTACCCGCCGGAGATGCTTCTTCCCCCACTGAATTGATTAACATCACGACAAAACTGTGATCTTAAAAGCCTGGCTCTTCTGATGAGGTTTTTGTTGAAGTTTGTGGAACTGACCAAATACTGAGGGCTTTGTGCATGTGCAGCGGGGTGGTTGTAGGGGTTAGGACTCATCCCCCCTAGTTAGAGGTGTTATTGGAGAAGCACTTAGGGAGAAACTTCACAAACATTTTCCAGCCTAAACATCTTGGTTTGTGCTCAATGGGAATTTGTAAAGTGATGCACTAACATTTCATTAGGGAGTGAAGCAGATTTCTTAATTACAAGTGAACTAAGTATGACGGATGGGATTTTCTACCCTAAAGAGGGAGGAAAACCAGAAACTTGATACCTTTCTGTTGGTTTGGTGGGAGGGGTGTTTGTGGTTTTTTTGGTTGTGTCTTTTTTTTATGTGGAAGATTCTCAGATATCTTGTTAGTGGGTTCCTTTGCCATATGGAAGACAGTGGCTGGACGAGTAGATGAACAAAGATTCTTCACAATCTTTTTCCCTAATTAAATCCTTTTTTTCTGTGAGAGTACAATGTTTTCCCCACTAGACTGAAGAGATTGCCATGTATGATAGTTTAAAAAGCTGCAGTTAATTGTGTTACATATAACTGTAGAAAAATTAGTGCTATATGCAAAAATGGATGAAAGTGCTCAAATAGCCCATTAATTAACTCAGCCCAATAGTTAGCAGGGTTGGCATTAGAGGAAGAATAATGCCTTTTCAATCTAAACCTTCTCTCTCTCCCCATCCATTTTATCTCTTCTTGTCACTTCCTATTAGCTGATCATGACATCTTATCTTTTTCCTGAAGGGTGGGCCAGAAGATTACTTTGGAGCTCATGTAAGTGACACTCCAAGGATTGGCCAGCAGCAGGTTCAGCAGCTCTGGCCCCTGGAGCAGTGGGATGTCATCCCCATGACATGCCTGGAAACCTCAACTCATCCCTCAACTGTCCGGTTACAGCATCATCTCCGTCATGTTGCGCATCGAGTCTGTCACTGGCATGGGTTCATGTTCCTCACCCGGGAAACCTTCTCTTTTTTTTTCTGAGGACTGTATTTTTATTTTTAACACTAAGTCCTTCACATCAGTGGTGATGAAGTTTTCTTTGCCACAGGAGAGGATGACTGAGAGTCCTATAGCAAATGTATACACATGTGCTAAGACAGGAGTTCTGCATGAAAGCCTCCTAAACAGCATTTGAAATGTATTTCTTTTCAGAGTTTTTGAAAGGTCTTGGGCTGGTAGTTCTGGACACGCGCTCTGGTTTCTCTTGTGCATCACTCTGTGGAAAACAGTTTTTGGGAGCGGTCTACCAGCTGGAAATGTGGGGCTGTCCCAGCAACTTTGGCCTATGCTTGCCACTCAGTCCCTGAAGCCCAGAATGCTCTGGGGGCAAGGAGGAGCACAGCCAGAGTGCTCCCACCAGCCTCAGCCAGACATTATGGCTCGTGCTGTAGGGACTTGCTGCCGGCACTGTAATTGCAGGCTAGCTAGGTTTTTGCTGTGGTATTACAAATTCCCCCAGGGAAGCCTACAGCTATGACCATTTACATGGTAACATTGTCAGGCATGAGTCATTTTCTTCCCTCTCTCTCTGTGTCTCTGTCTCTGTTTCTCCTCTCACACACGCACGCTCACAAATGCAAGCACAAATTAACAGAGCGGTAAATGAAATTTAAATGTAGCTTTAGTGTCTTTTCAGCCCTCTTTTTCTGGAAGAGTGTATATTTTGATTTTTTTTTTCCTATAAAATGTAGCACAAAATATATGGGCCATGTGGTTGTTGGTACTGGAGTGATGATTTTTGCATCTTCTGCTTTCTATGAAGTTTTTACTAGATTACCTTTTAAAGTGCTTTAACTAAAAACTAGTCATTAAAACAAATCCTTAAAAACCAAATATTTGTCAACATAATAAAACAGGAAACTTGCAAAGCGAGTGATAGGGTCACTATTTAAAAAGTTGTTTAACCTGACTTCTTCCTAAATAATCCAACTCTGCTAAGTTTGTTGCTTCCCTTTCCTACATATCCAAGTAAATGCTTGCAATGTGTATAGTCTCATTGAGCAAGTACTTGCAGGTTTGGTGTCCTTGGCACTGAATTCCTCCACAAAGCGAGTTTCTTATGTACTCAGAAACGTTCACTTTGGTGCTTCAAAGAAACAGTAGAGCATCCATTAAAAGAAAGTTAGGATAATCATTGCAAAGTTGTCTGCATACATCCTGATTGTCCCGAGCAACATCACACAGGGTATCACTGCTGAACTACATGCTCTATTTTAAGCAGGAACAGATCTGATTCCCCTCCTCCCTCCCTCCCTTGTCTACTTTTGTCACTCTCTCTCCAGCATGATGTGTGAGATAGAGTTTGTGAAACTATTGCTATGCTGTCATATAACAGACAGTGTGAAAGGATACTCCCATAAAACATAAGCACAGGGAGCTCAGCTCAGGTGATCCCGAGGAGTGTCAAAATGAAGGATGGAAGTAGAGTAAAAAGCAGGTAAATTAGTATATCGCAGTGGGTGTCTGGATGAAAATTTTGGATGCAGTGACCAGGTACATGTGGCCAAATGTGCGCCGAGGACACCACCAGGGATATGTGACCATGAGCTTGGCGGCGGGACCTCAGGTTTTGCATTTTGCTAGATTTATGTTTGTGGAGTGAGCAGAGGTTGAATAATTTATGGTGGTGACCACTTAGATACCATATGTTGTGTTTTTTTAAAGCAGTATGGTTTTTTAATGTACAAAAGGGAACAGACGCTGGACCTGAACTTTCTTAATTTTTTTCAAGAAAAGAATACTTTAAAATGCTTGGAGTAAAGGGAACCCTTTTAGTACACTTTGAGTCTGCAATAAACTTGATTAGTCAGCACCACTCTGATTTTGCAATGAAAAATAAATCCAGAATGGTCACAAGAAAAAATGACAGGACTTTTTCACCAGTCTCAGTATGACATCAGGCTTTACTGTAGTTACAATGCTTAGTGAAAGCGTGTTCCTCTCCATTGTTTAAAAATGCATATTTAAATAAACAACTGCTCAATTCCAATCCAACACTGTATAAATGGTAGTCTTGATGTCACAGGCAAATTTCTGTAGGTGGTTAGCACTTCTGTTTCTGGGATACTACACTGGAAATGTTCTGTTGCGTATTTTATTTTGCTGTGAGAAAAACTAAATCCTTGCATACTAGGAGTTCACGTGTCCCTTTAAGTCTTAAAATATGTTAATTTTACATGCCAAAGTCTTAAGAAGTGTTTGACTGCCCATGGCTTTTGTGTGCATCTCCAGATGGCAGATGCCATTTTGTGTTTCACATTAATTGAGTAAATTTCCTTGCTCTTTGTACATATTGCAGAGGAAGCCATTCTCTGCTTTCAATAGGACAGAACAGCTCTTTGGCATCAAACCCTTCTGGTCTGGTGGTACTAAAACTGTTTTAAGGTGGAATTCTGAGAACAAGCTGTTTGCAATACAGATTTCCTCTATTGTAGATGAAAGTCAGACGTTTAACAGTTGTCTTAGAAATATCTTGAGTTTTTTTCCTGGTGAGTTGTGAAGCAAACCAGTTAGGATAACTTTAAGGGCTGAAGACATAATAATATATACGTAATAATATATATTTTTTTCTTAATATTCATTTAGCTAAAGGAAAAAAAAATCTTTCATCTTAGAGAGCATTGGTTTTCGTTCATTTTTTTATACGTCCTGTTTTTTTCCCCTTTCACTCCCTAGATATTTAAAAAACCCGACTTGTCAGGGCCTTTAAAATCCTCCACTTTGTTTGAACATTCGTCTGTCTGTAGAAATTTACAGTGCTGCTTTTTTGGGGCACAAGCACCAAAAGAGGTGTGATGGGGCTGCTGGTAGAAACACCTGAGGTGCGATACGATACTGTCCGGTGCTGGGAAGCAGCGATGGCCACCCCACCGCTGGCACCAGGTGTCCTCCAGCACAAAACCCGTGGCGTCCCTGCCGTGGGAGCCTAGTTGAGCACTGCTCGCCAGAGCCACCTGCCAGCCTACCCTGAGGTACCTCATACAAGTGCGTTTTAAGTTTGGAAGCTGTGCTGCTCAGGATAAAAAGGCATTGTGGCTGTGTAGCTAAGCATGCCCTAAGTCCAGATAAATTTCTGTGTGGAGTTTATATATATAAAATGTAGGTGTTTGTGAGAAGGATAATTTATGCACAGCAGTGCTTTAGAAGTGACTTAACCTGTTTTTATGCTGTGATAAAATGAGTCCAGCGATCGGATTTTAAATTACCCTTTTTAATTTTTTCTGTATGTTCACTCTTCCAAACTCCCTGTAGAGGGGAGGCAAAACAAATATCCTGTCTGTTTGAAAAAGAATATAGAAGACAGAAGTTAATTCTCATCAAAGAAATCAAGATTATATGTCGTGCTATTAATCAGATTTTTATCATCGTGAGTGATGTCCAGATATAGTTGAAGTGGGCAGTGTACATAATAACATAATTATGGGTGTTATAGTGACGTAACAGCAGCAGGAGCTCGGCTCCTGACTCCTTTGTTTTCCATTCACACCCACCATGATCTACTGCTATATTTAGTTGTTTTTCACAGTGCTACCTAATACTGTCATCCCAAGTATTTTTTTAAAGTAAAAAAAATAAAGATAAGACTGTATTGATTTTCCATGGAAGCCCAAACACTGGAATCTTTTCTTGTAGATGATTATTCAAACTGAGGGGAGGGTGCGATTCTTTGTTTTGTTTTGTTTTTACATAGATTATTGTCATCTTTTGTGTGTGAAATGCAATTGCAGTCAGGGCAGAGCAGCAGCTGGTGGGAACCATCCCAGTTCCACCGCCTTCTGCGGGCTGGGACTATCTGTGGTGGCTGAGGAGCTGCTCCAGACAATTTAAGGCAAGCTCGTGGAGTGTGAAAGAACTGAGATTATTATACAACTAAGTGGTGTTTGGGGATTTAAATAAAGGAAGTTTTGACTGCTGGATTGCTGTACTTTAACAGTTCTCAGTCTATCATTTTTGGCACAGCTTGTTTGCATGGGCTTGTAATTCCAAAGACACCTGAAAACACCTCCATGCTTCTCAGGTAGCACTGGCATGGTGTAGAGCAGCAAAGCTCAGACCTGGGGAGGCATTTGCAGCAGGTGGCATTGCATTCTGCTTGCACCCCATTGTTACTTAGTGTACCGTGCCCAGAAGTTAGACATTATGATTGTCCCAAAAGTAAATGCTTGTTTTCAAAATACAGCTTTTGTGGTGAGACATGCCTGTTGCGGTGAGCTAGTTACTGGTATGTGGGGCTGTGTGATGCTTGCGGGCGTCTTACTTTGGCTCACAACAAGAAAAAAAGAAATTCAATGCCTCATGGAGCACTAATTTTTCCATTTATGTCCTGGTTATCACAGAATTGTCTCCTGAATTAAAGAAAAAGTCTTGTCAAATACCCCCGAATCAAGTATGCTGCAAGCGAAGCTTGAAATGCGAACATCAGAAATGTCTTCTGTGTTTAGCAGTATAGGAAATTGTGATGCTGTTATAAAGAAAAAATCTTTCTCAGGAGTCCCAGGCTGGATGAAGCCACAAATCCAAGAGCCCTGGAGGGATTTTGCTTGCTAGTTTTACAACAGGTTTATTCAGCAGGAATCAGAAGGGTTGCGTATCTGTGTTCCTATAGTCAAAGCTCATTCATTCTGTGTAACATAGGTCAGCCTTGGTGCAACTATTGATATCTGTAGAGCACTTGCCCTACTGCTGTGCTTTAAAAACAAAACAAAACCCAAAAACCCAATGCTGTAGTTACAAAGCATTACTAGAATCT
Source organism: Dromococcyx pavoninus (assembly GCA_033558185.1). Taxonomy (NCBI): domain Eukaryota; kingdom Metazoa; phylum Chordata; class Aves; order Cuculiformes; family Neomorphidae; genus Dromococcyx; species Dromococcyx pavoninus. The sequence goes on along the minus strand of JAUMJL010000273.1, from coordinate 600,819 downwards.
TCTGTGTTGTATTTATTGCAATATCACAACTCTCTCTTTCTTTAGTTCAGTACACATATTATATCTTACCTGAAGCTCTGTGAACATATTAAAAAAGGGGTCCTTTCCGGAAGAACTTTCAAGTATCTTCTTTTAAGTATTTTAAGAGCAGTCAAACAAATCTACTCTCCTCAGTCTCAGCCTCATTTTTTGCAAAATTTCTGTTATGCTACTCTGAGGATCCAGGTCATTCACTATTTATTTTCATTTTACAGAATAAATCAAGTACTTTCTGTCCTTGCCTTCTTCCGGACCTCATTTGATCACCTCAGCTCTTTGTGGGAAAGTGGTCACAGTATATCATCAAGTCATTGTATACTTGGTTATGTTTTGCAACTGCCCACAATGGTCCATACAATTTTTGAGAGAGAAATGAATTATGCCATAGGGGCCTGAGGCCACCAAGGTGCAAGACAAGAGGATCCCCTAGAGCCAGCCACGTGGAAAGCAACTAATACATTGAATAACACTAGCACAAACAAGTGATCTTTGTCTACTGCCAAGACAAGCGCTTCTGTTGATGAGATCAATGCAGTCTTCCATACCCAATAAGGCTTATGCTCATCTTGGTGAAGGTGAAGACAAAAATTCCTCAAAAGCAAGATTTTAATAGTCATGTTCAAATAGAACTCCTGTTTGCCTCATCGGGCAGTGCAAAAAGGCTTAGAGCATAAATCAGGAGATTAGGATCTTGGATAGAGGAATTATTCTTATTACTTTGTATGGCATATGGCAGACCACTGCCTCAGTTTCCCTAACTTCATAGTGTATCTTTCTTTACCCAAAAAGAGTTGTCTGACAGAATTCAGAAGCATGAATGAGGTTCTTATATGCCATAATGTTTAAAGCCAAAGAAATGCCTATAAATATGTAAATGAGTGTTCTGCTTTATCCTGGGAAGAGCTGGAACTTTCCTCAGGAGACTTCCTCTGACTTCAGGACTGGTTTCAGTAAGTACCCTTGGCAATGCAAAATCGTAGTGCATGAATAAATGAATTGGAAGATGTACATGCAGCTCCTGCCACTCCCCAAATACCTTTTGCAGCTCTGAATGCAACATAGATTTTAATCATGGAGCAACAGATGATTGATGGATGATTAATAGCTAATTTGTGAGATTCATTTAACTTCATTTTACTTATACACCGTATGTAGAATTAGTTAAGGCTTGTACAGGAAAGGAAGTGATGAGCCATTGTTCCCATTAAATTATAATGACAGCCTTCCTCATCACTGTATATTTATTATGTAAGAAAAGGAAATGTCTAGTAAAAATCTGTGTAGGTTAATAACACCTTCATAATATAGTCTCTCTTTTCTATTGACTTGAATAGCCCTCCTACTGACTTTTACTGGATTATTAGAGTTAATTACATCAATTGCAATATAATTGATTCTTAAATACTATGTAGGAACCTCATACAATTATGGAAAAACAAAAGTCATCTAGACATCTCTGATCAGAAAAGATTTGGGATTCCTGCACATTTAATTCCTGATAATCACCAGTCAGTTTGGACATTAAGATTGCAGGGTTTCTTGTTTTCTTTCTGTTAGGTTTTGACAGAATTGATAGTTTTACAACATTTAACTCAGTGTGCATGGAAATATAAGATTAAATAGACGAATGCAATTTGCTAAAATTGTTACTTCATCTTCTAAAAGTGAAATGCATTACCTGCCTGTCTATATTAAAACACAACTTACGCTCACACATATGTGCTCAAGAGGAAAAAAACCAACCAGGAATATGTATTTATCATTCAAGGTTGAAGTCCTTTATCCACAGGTGTAAATGTTCCTACAGATCTTGCTTGCTAAAATCACCAAGGGCCTTCAATGTAATGACATGAAGCAGAGCTGAACACTGATCTCCGGAGGGCAGAAGATCTGTGCATTATTTCACTGAGTAACTTTGACATGAAAAAGGTTTCTAAAGGATGGTCCTGTATTACAGATAAAGATTACAGACCATTCAAAAAGAAGGTGCTTTAAGATAAACCCTCTAAGGCATGCTACAACACTATTAAGCAGCAGTTCAACTTTAAAGCCAGTCAGACATAACATTTTTTTGTGAGTCTCCTCTTGGTCAGAGTCCCCTGTTAGTAATTTTATTATTTTCTTTTTATCCATCTTTGTTATGGTTCTCCAGTGGCCTTCTAGGAGCCACGCCGTGTTTTGTGACAGTGAGTTTGCTTTGTGTTTGTGGCTAGATTGTGCAGCTACAGTCTTCACAAGGTAAATTCAGCACTCTTTATGTTGCTTCGTTAAATGTCCCCAAGTCAATTCAGTTGGCGTGAGGATATCACTTGAGAGTTCCAGCTGAGCAATATGTGCAAGTTATTATTATGCAAAATAATAACTTCTGTTACAGTTATTATTTTTAGTATTGTTATTAATATTTGTGCTTTACAGCTTAATGCACACACTTAACCACACTGCAGCAACCGGCTATCAAAGGCTTCCCTGAGGAAAAATTAAGCACTTAAAGCAATAAATTATGAAATGACTACGTCTAAGGGCACCATCCACCTTGTTCTCACACCCGTTTTAAGTGTTAAATAAATCATAACATCCTGTTCATCGTGCCGTCAGTAGGGGTTAGAAAAGTCACTGTAAATGAGCTCCAAATCATAGGACGTAGCTGGCTTCCAAGTTTTTTGTTTGCAAGGAGAAACAGCTCCAGGCTTTTTGATAGTTCGGGTCTTTAAGGAAAGCCTTTTTTCCATTCCAACTACTTCCTGTTAATGTGGAAATGAGAGGAAATGAACGTTAAGCAGAAGGATGGATCCACCCTTTTCCAGTCGTGTGCCTAATTTGTCAGGTGCAATATTGGCACCTGGAGGCTTGTTTTGGCTCCTATTACATCCTTGCTGGGGAAATATCAGAATACTTGTAACTAGTGGCGTAGGACTTCAAAGCGTTTTTGTTATGGGGAGAAAGAAGAAAGGATGCCGTCATTAGAAAATGCAGAATTGAATGGCCCAGTTTGTTTGATCAGAGTAAGGATTATAAACAGAAATGAGTTAAAAAAAAAAGAAGAGGAAAAAAGTATGTTGCGTTTTATTCTAGACCTAGTTGTGAATGTTAATCATGTAGGGAGGTGTACCTCATAAAATTACCTCTTAGAAATAGACATGCCTTGAATGTGTTTCTCATGTCTTTGTATAAAATATCCGATTGCTGAGGTCTTTTTGGCATGTTATGTGCATTTCAGTAGGAGGCATAAGTGTATTTTTGTAAAATTATTTAATGTCCTTCGAGTTATAAAGATGGAAAAGCTGTTGACAGGGGCTCTTGATCTTCCATCAAAATCTGCAAACTTAAGGTGCCAGACCCTGGCTGATGTCTTCATGTTAAACACCTCAGTCATACTGTGAGACCTTTCTTGGATTAAGGGACTGCCCAAGCTGAGTAAGAGTGCCGTTGCTTGGCCGTTATATTAGTGATGCATCTCTTTGGCTGAATCTGTAGAAAAAAACTGTATTTAATGCTCCAGTAATGGAAACAATGAGACTGAAGTAAAACTTATTCTCCGGTAGTCCTGAACTGATAAACGTTTTGGACCAATGTAACCATTTATTTGCCACTTTTTTCAGTCATGTATTACAATTAATTAGCATTTAGTGGTGGGAGGAGGGTACGTAGTGTAGCTAATTATTATTTCATTCAGGTAAACCACGGTGAATCAAACCATGAGTGATATATACAGATCTGCAACTGTTCTGAGATCAAATCCATTCAGATCATTGAAATGAGATAATAGACTTGGGAAATCCAGCTGCTGTGCAGATGTTGGGTGGAATTTTCCAGGGAAAAGCAGTTATGCCATTTTTCGTGCCTGATTCCGCATCACTTGCTCAGGAGGAGTTTTCTCTTGCTGGAGGGCAAGTTACAGCAGAACAAGCAAAAAAATGCTGAGGAAAAAACAGTGGATTTGGGATTCACTGCCTCCCAAGTTGGTTCAGTCTGTACCTGGGTTAGATGGAAGTCTAGAGGTCAAGCATCCACAGTCAGCTCTTCCCTGTGATCAGGCAATACACTGTGCCTCATTTGCCATCCTACAAGTGGTCTTGGTTTGACTCTAGAAGATGGCTGTGTGTTTTGGAGTGACTGTTTATTTGTTCAGCTGAGCATTGCTTGGTGATCAGTTGTTTACTTGAACAGCACTGTCTTTTGCAGCCATCAAAGATTTCTTTTTTATGCTTCTCTGACTTCAAGAAAGTTTAGATCAGTAGAGGAGACACAAGAGTGACTTGATGGCAGTTCTGTCGTGGTGCTCGTCTTCTTGAGAGTATGCTCATTGGCCTCCTGTCTTCTTCTTCTTGGCTTCTTCAGCTTAGAATCATAGAGTAGTTTGGGTTGGAAGGGACCTTTAAAAGTTATCTAGTCGCCACCCCCAGACCCCCCTTAATGAGCAGGATCAAGAGGTATTTAAAAGAAGTGTAGATGCAGTGCTTAGGGACCTAGTTTAGTGATGGACTTGGCAGTGTTAGGTTTATGGTTGGACTTGATTATCTTGAAAGTCTTTTCCAACTGAAACAATTCTGTGATTCTGTGATCTTCATGTATATTAGGTTGCCCAAAGCCCCATCCAACCTGATAGGGATGAGGCATCTACCACCCCTCTGGGCAATCTGTTCCAGTGTTTACCACCCTCATTGTAAAAAAAAAGCCTTCCTTATTTCTAGGCTGAATCTACCCTCTTTTACTTTAAAACCATTACCTCTCGTCCTATCACAACAGACCCTACTAAAAACTCTGTCCCCATCTTTCTTGTAAGCCCCTTTGAGAACTGAAAGGCCACAATGAGGTCACTTGGTCTTCTCTGGGTTGAACAACCCCAACTCTTGTAGTATATCTTCATAAGAAAGGTGTTCCATCCCTTTAATCGTTTTGTCCCGGGAAAGGAATCTGCTGTGGATATGCATACAACAGCAGTGGCACATATTGTGTGATGGCTTCAAAGCAAGGACTCTGCTGCAAAGGCAGTTTGGTTTGAACTAGTCAGCAGCCATTTAAACTCAGCCCAAGGATTTTGCACTGAAGTGGCTGAGGATAGCTCATGTGATGTGTCCTGCTGACTTAGCAGTGAGGGAGGAGGTTCTTGAGATACTGGAGAGACACAGGAGTGGTTGGAGGCAAGAAAGGAGAAGAGCTTAGTAATTCTTTCCTCCAGCCCTTGAAGGCATATCTGATTGTGGCTTAATTTCTGATAAACTGCAAAACTACAAAGAGCCAGAAAAACTCTGAAATAAGTGCAAGGATTGTCCTATATATGTTTACTTTCTTCTAGTAAGGTTCCCTATTCTCCATTATCACAGAGACACTGGGAAGGATTAATGCTGCAAGAGACCTGAGTGACATCTACTCTTCCATGGATGACCATTTTACTGATAGTTCCCCTATCAGTTTGAGGTAGGTACATTGCCAGCATGCAGTGGCACTGCATGGTCTAGGTAACTGACTTTCCTATTTTGTAATTTGGGGGCTTAATTATGTCACCCTCTACAAATCCAGATGCTGTGAATTTTCAAGAATTCGTAACGCATCCTTCTTGTGGATGAGTGAAAGAGCATTGCAGGGAGAACACAGCCTTGCTCTGGTGACATATTCCGCTTTGTGTTTATGCAACTTTTTGCTTTGCTGGGTATCCTGGAATATCCTTTCCCATTGTGTCAATTGCCGGATTTTTCTGCAGCTTTAAGGAATACAAATAAATACATAAACAGTCTTTGGGGGTGATTGTTGACAGCTATAACAAATGTCAACTACTTAGACTCCTCATACCTGTGAGTTCAATCAGGATCAGTGTGCTCCTCACATGCCTTTTGCACAGCCCAGGAACAGCAGCATTCAGCACTTCCTTTTCCTTCATTTTAGAGAATTATAGAACAGGTCATGTGCTGGTGCAAAATATAGCCGGTTGCTCTCCACACTGGTATCTTTTGTGCCGTATGTATAGCTTTGATAAGCAGCACATGTGTCTGCTTCCCGGCTATACAGTGTTTCCACTCTGATCTCAGGAGTGTAGCTAAATCAATATATCCTTTGTGATGTGCAGATGGAAGTAATCTCCAGAACGATGCATTTCTGAGCTTTGCCCAGTGCGTATTTATTTGAGATGTACAGCTGTTTTGTGGAAAGGTAGAATCCACGACCATACAGAAACATACTGCTCAAGCAGCTTTACAGTGCTCTTATCCTCCCCACTTGGCCATCAGCAGGACCTCTGAGAGGCTCTTTTGATATGAAGGGAATTGCCAGACAGGGTGTTGTTCGGTCCCCAAGGGGTAGGAAGAGGGACAGCTTGCCTTTACAGCCCTCCTTGCTCTGCTGCTGGATGCCAAACCAGCACCTCAGGACTTAGCTAGCTACCCCCATATCAGGTTGCAACAAGGTGTTCTTCAGTCCTGCTCCTCAAGCTAGACCAGGTTCATTTCCCTCCTAGAATGACCTAGGTCTGGGTTGCTGCTCTACTTCTGAATACTATTGCTAGTTAATGGACCCAAATCCACATTTCATCTCTGTAACCTGGTGCAAGTCTAAATGTCTCCGTATTACATGATTGCTTGTGGTGGTACTTCAATGTCACCATGGGTTCAGTGTCCAAAGGTCTCTGACAGACTCTAAGCTTCCTACTCTATGATGAAAAAAAATTTCATCTCTGACAATTTTGCCCAGTTCAAGCCCCTTTGGTTGTTAAATGGCTAACATGCATCTAGTAGACTCACATCGGCAATGTAAAAATATTCCTGTTTCCTCAAAGGCTCACACTATAAAAAATGACGAAATGATTCGAATCAGAACATTCAGACATAATGTCAATAATGAAATGCTACTAACAAAATATTGTACTACTTAGATTCAATTTACCAAAGAAGCTGACAGCCTATAACTCCCTTCACAGTCCAAGAAGAGAAACATGCATTTTTTGGTGAGATTCATCTCAGCTATTAGGATGAGGTGATTGATGCCCCATTTTCTCTCCATGGATTACGTGGCGAATCCAGGGCAGGGAATGCTGTGCTTTGGATTGGTTATGGCAGCTGCAGGGGAACAACTGGGTGGTTATGGGCACCCAGATCTGCCAACCCCTCCTGCAAGGGTGAAAGCGTTGGACTGACAAACTCCCCAGTGGATATGGGTGCTGAGGACAATTGCTAAAAAACCTCACGATTGTTTGCACAAGTTTATTCACAGATGTTTACGAATGTAGTTTCCTCATACAAGTCAGGCTGTGAATACCTGAGTTTTGGTTCCTCCCAAAGCAATTTCACAGAGAACTGTTTTCTTTCCCAGAGTGGACATTTTTCACAGGGAAACACCCATCTAATTTTAAAACCCAAACCACTCATTCCTGTACATATTCAGATGATCAAGCAGATATTTCTCTGTGAACAAAAATTGTTATGATTTTAGCTCGCAGGTACATACTGGAAGCAACCATGGAAAGAAGACCTAGAGGAAAGAGAGAAAGTCTGGAGAAGACTGTCACTTGGTTGAGGAGGATCAGGTTAGAGATCATCTAGGCAAAGTGGACACTCACCAATCCATGGGCCCTGATGGGACACACCCACGAATGCTGAGGGAGCTGGCAAATGGTATTGTTGAACTGCTCTCCATCACCTTTGAAAGATCATGGAGAACAGGAGAGGTGCCTGAGGACTGGAGAAAAGCTAATAGCACTCCAATCTTCAAAAAGGGCAAGAAGGATGACATGGAAAACTACAGACCAGTTAACCTCAACTCCATCCCAGGAAAAGTGGTTCAACACCTCATCCTGGATCTCATCGCCAAACATCTGGAAGAAAAGAAGGTTATTGGGAGTGGTCAACATGGATTCACCAAGGGGAAATCATGCTTAGCCAATATGATAGCCTTCTATGATATCATCACTGGCTGGGTAGATGAGGGGAGAGCGCTGGGTGTTGTCTACCTTGACTTTAGAAAGGCTTTTGACACTGTCTCCCACTACATCCTCATAGGTATGCTTAGGAAGTGTGGTTTAGGTGAGTGGACAATGAGTCAGATTGAGAACTGGCTGAATGGCAGAGCTCTGAGGGTTGTCATTGGCAGTGCAGAGTCTAGTTGGAAGCCTGTGGCCAGCCGTGTTCCCCAAGGGACAGTACTTGGCCCAGTCTTGTTCGACATATTCATCAATGACCTGGATGAGAAGACAGAGTCTATCCTCAGCAAGTTTGCCAATGATACAAAACTGGGAGGAATGGCTGATACACCAGAAGGTTGTGCTGCCATACAACGAGACCTGGACAGGCTGGAAAGTTGGGCAGAGAGGAACATAAAGGGAGGAATAAACCCCTTCACCAATGCAGGTTAGGGGTTAACTGTCTGGAAAGCAGCTCTGCAGAGAAGGACCTGGGAGTCCTGATTGGTAGACAACAAGTTGATGATGAGGCAGCAATGTGTCTTTGTGGCCAAGAAGGCCAACTGTATCCTGGGGTGCATCAAGAAGAGTGTAGAAAGCAGGTCGAGGGAGGTTATCCTTCCTCTCTACTCTGCCCTAGCAAAGCCCCATCTGGAGTCCTGTGTCCAGTTCTGGGCTCCACAGTTTAAGAAAGACAAGGAACCACTGGAGAGAGTCCAGCAGAGGACCACAAAGATGATAGGGGACTGGAACATCTCTCTTATGAGGACAGGCCAAGTGAGCTGGGTTTGTTAAGCCTGGAAAAGAGAAGACTGAAAGGGGATCTTATGAGTGCTTATAAATATCTAAAGGGTGGTTGTCAAAAGGATGGGGCCAGACTCTTCTCAACGGTGCCCAGTGACAGGACAAGGGACAATGGATACAACTAGTACACAGGAGTTTCCACCTCAAGATGAAGAAAACTTCTTTACTGTGAGGGTGATGGAGCACTGGAACAGGTTTCCCAGGGAGGTTGTGGAGTCTCCTTCTCTGGAGATATTCAAAGCTCACCTAGACACATTCCTGTGCAGCCTGCTCTAGGTGAACCTGCTTTAGCAGAGGATGTGGACTAGATGATCTCTAGGAGTCCCTTCCAGTGGCTACCATTCGGTGATTCTGTAAAGCTCACTTCTGCCTGCTGAATAGTCTTTTCTTTGTCTCATCCTACTCTGATCACTGTCTTCATGTTATCAAGGGCTAATTTTAAAATGAGTCACAAATACTTTCGAAGTGCAAGAGCGCCTTGCCGTATGTTGGAGTCAGCTGGGAGTTGCTCCCTCCATTTTATGCTATTGCCTTTGAGTCTGCGCTGTGTCCCTTACAACATGCTTGGGTTGTTGTGTGTGTGTATCTGCAACAACTTTCATTGTAGGATCCCTCAGATATCTCCTACAGACCTTACAGGGAATGTCTTTTGCTGTGTGAGGAGCTCCTCATGCCCCTGAGAGGAGGAGCACACATGGCAGCAGGGGCCTGGCAGTGACTCCTGCAATGCCTCATGCCTCCAGGCACGATGGTGGCTGTTGCACCAGCAAGCATGTGTGGTGTGGCAGGTTTATGTGGGCTTTTCTAAGGTCAGACATCAGTCAGCATCAGGGCTCTGGCATCCCTTTACAACTCTACTGTTTTCATTATCAGTGCTGAGATAATGCTCGAAAATGGCTGCTTCTTTCTGAATGAAAGGAAAGTCACTGCTTGTATCTCAAGGGTAAAAGCCTATCTGACTGGCAATCAGTGCAGGGTGCTGAAAATGGGCAGAGCAGCTGAACCAGGCACAGTGCTTTTTGTCCCTGGAGAGCAACGCTTTGGTTCCCCAGAGCAGAGGCTGCTGCTTTGGCACCCAGTGAGATGGACTCCCCCTTCCCCTCACCACCATGAGCAGCAACAGAAAACCTGACCTGCTCTTCAGCATGTGTCTGCCTAGGCTAGCCAAACACTGCAGAGCCTGATTCTGGCTGACTGTGATGATAACCAGCCATATGTCTTGTTTTCGTGCCCTTCCTATTGATTAGTTAGCTCTGCCTCCTCTACTAGCCCAGCACTCCAAGTCCTCTTCCTTCACCTGCATTTATTTGACCTTCCTGAAACTTGTGATCCTATTCTCTGACACAGCAGCAGGAGGGTCCAGGAGTTTTTTCAGGAAGTCTTCAGAAGATTTTAGGATGTGGGCAGTGGAGTGCCGTTATTGCAGGACAGCCCAGGAGGAAAGGTGCCTGAGCAAACACAGGTTTCTGACCCAAGAGGTAAGGGAAATACAGCAAATCCTGTGTGTTTTCATGGAAAAAGACAGTGTGGAACAGTAATATTTTTGTTCCGTTATCAACATTTAAATTTTCTGAAACATGGGACCTGCCCTCTGAAAGGTATTCAATGTCCTTCAAGATACCATTTCAGTGAGCTCACGCCCCAAGACCACAGTGGAACTGTGTGTCCATGCATGCACACTTCCCCAGAACAAAGAAAAAATCCTTCTTTTAAACAAATTCACAGAGCTTCACAAAATCCTATGGGAATATCTGGTTTTGCATGCAAATATTTACCAAGTAAAAATGGATACTTTTCTACAGCTACTAGTCCTAGGCTGCTTCTGCAGAGAAACTGCCAACTGTACATGCATGCTGGTTTGGCACTGGGACAACGCATTCCCTGGAGAGTAGAACGAAACCACAAACTTCTTTCGTTTGTGAACCCTTTCCACAGAGCAGGTGAAAGCATGCTGAGCTCACCCTTGCCTCCTAGACTGCCTGTTTTCTAAATGTCATTTGAAAGTCTCGCACCCTTCTCCCTCCTCCCCCTGTCCCCAGTTTTATCCCTGTTTCAGGAGACAGCCATCAGCAACAAAACCACAATGCGGGGCTTGGCTGGCTGCATGCATTCAGCAGCTGCTCTGTTCCAAGTTCTGGGCAAGCCACAGCTATACAGATTCCCACTTGTCCTATGTCTTCTGCCTCAGTTGCAGTACAGCATCTTGAGCTAGAAGGACCACTAATTGACCAGCTTGGATGGGTTGCCAGCACTGCAGTACAGTCAACCTGCTGTCCCCAGTTGTCTGTGCCTTTCCCCCCTTCGCTACACTTCCAGCCCTTCCTGATCCAAAGCTTGCGACATCTTCCAAGTCCTCCTTGCGTTCAAGACTCTAATTCAGCATGTGGTATGCTGTGCTTTTCCAGCAGGCTGCTTTTTGTCATTATCTCTCCACCCAAGTGAATGTTCAGGATGGGTATGTTCTTTCTTCAGTTATGGCAGAGGACTAAAATGTAAGCAATAAACACTGAAGCCAGATTTTTCTAACACAAAATATCAAGCAAAATCTTTGTGTTCTTATATAATTATTCCAAAAGAGTTACAAGCCTGGAAATAAAAATACAAATCTCAATCTTAATATATGAAGCAGTGTTTTCTTACAGGGTAAGATAAGAATGTGATTTAAGTTTACTTTAGCTCATTTCTTTACTGTGTTGTGCTGACATGGTTGTTCAAAGAAATTGTGCTTTTGGAAGGAAAAGGTTAAAGTTTGCTACTGATATTCATCAGGAGATGGATATTTAATCTTTAATCTCTTGTTCTAGGCCCCTACTTCGGATCAACTCATTATCCCGAATAAACGATGTGTCATTCCCATTATTTATGTTTCACTGCAGCCAAAGTATCTGGACCTCGTTTTGGTAAGCACCATTCATTTCGACCCATTCAGTATTAATCTCCCTGCTAACATCTTTCCTGTCCTATGTGCTGTCCCCTATTTGCTTTTATGTTTTCCGCAGAGTGTTTATAAAAGGATAATCTTTTACAAAGCAGACAGAATTTTTGTGTATAAACTGCTCTGTTTGAATGCCTCATTGATATACCATCTAAACTGAAGTGTTCAGCAAGATTAGTGCATCCACTGAGCTACTGAACTGGGTAAAAATATGGGAACTGCTCCTTTCTTTATAGCAAGAGAGGGTAGTTAATGATGCCATCTTCTTTTAAATAGGATACTTTTAGCAGATGGACTGTGAGAATATGAATACATTCCACAAATAAAAAATAATCAACAAAGGAGGTGGTTTATTGTGACAAATAGAAGGAGGAAAAGGCACAAAATGTATAGATGATGTAAAGAACCCGAGCCAGTTCCCATCTTAGTGAAGCTGGTGTAAATGCAGAATAATTCAGTCAAAATGATGCAAATTAGTGGGTTTTTACAGCATTGTTGCTCACATCAGGATCCGGTCTCTTTGTATTGTAATTGCTGACGACTTCAGCTAGGATAGGGACTTGCAATGCCTTGAAATGTAAATGGTACATTTTTCTCCTTCTCATCCTGATACAAATTTCCAGTGAGAATGTTTTGAGCACCATCCCCTGCTTTTTACATGAAATAAATAAATAAAGACTGCCTGGCACACATAATGTACACTTATTTCGGCTGTCTCCTTCGCAATGTGTATCTGGTGACATCGGGTGCCACTGACACACCCTCCGAGATGCCGACACTTTATGTTAGAAGAACGCAGTATGCAAGTGAATCTGTGCCCATATTCCCACATTTAGACGGGAAAAATCCCAAACAGACATGTGGTAGTATAATTTGAATGGCATAGATTCTTAGATACATTTGTCACTTTGTACATTTGCCAGATCTTCTTTGAAGATATTAAACCACCAAAACACTCTCAATTTTATCCATCATGACTCCGTAAACATGTAGTACTGTTTAGCATTTTATTTTAGTTAAATTGCACTATTGTTGTCCATCTATTATGACATAAACTAGGATTCGTGCCCTTGCGTTAAAATGAAATGAAAACTGTAATAAAGAGTTGGGAAAAGAAAATATTGAGAAAGTTGTGCCATTCATTTAGCAGCGAAGGAATGTGAGGAGGAATACCAGAGAGGCAGGAAGCACAAAAGATATCAAGCGTCCATAGGTTGCAGCTTTAAAGGGGATCACTTACGTGTTTGTGAGGAGCTGCAATGTTGGGTGTGGTTCAGTACCACCTTTGGGGACTGTGCGCAGAGAGGGATGAGCCCCTCTGGATGGTTCCCCTTGCCATTTTTATTTCACCTTCCCCATTGATACGACACAGACCTGACTTCTAGTAAGAAAATGCTGGTCAGGGCTATTTCTGGAGTCTGTCAACACCACACAAGGTTACTGAGAGCAGTTTGTGGGTCAGGGACAGAGCTAACCCAGCTTACACCCAGTGTACCAAGTTGTCATTGCTCTTTGGAAACAGTCCATGTAATTTAGTAAACAGAAGTGGTCTCAAGGAAATAATTGCCCATTCAGTACTAAGAAGTCTAGTAATAAGAAAAGGAGTTTATCACTTTCTCGTTGCCACTAGCTGAAGTTAAAAACTTTCTATTATAGCTGTTATGCAGTGTCCTGAGCATGGCAGGTGGATGGCCTCAAGAAAGGAGGCTGGAAGGCTGCAAGATGAGAACAATATTTAACTCACGCTTGTAAGATACGGGTATTTGGCTCAGATTAGCCTTCTTACTGGGGAGGATCAACATCGCTCTGTTCTGGAGAGAGATACTCTTCCAGAGTTAGGACCGATGCTCTCCAGGATTCTGTGTTCAGTGGTCAGATCTTTTGCAGAAATGAGTGCAGTTCCCACTGTGCTGCTGCAGAACAGGCATCCAATGGCATAAACCAAAAGAGATTTATCAACAGATCCCTGAAAATTTCTGATGTTTTTCACCAGCAGAAATATGTTCTGTATAGTAAAATATATAGAGCACTTTTTTTTTCCAAAGGTGATCAGGCATTACCTTCTTGGGTCTAAAAGTTTTGGTGAAACAGCAGTAGACAAATTTGTGGCACCAGGTCTGTAGTAGAACAAGAGAGACAAAGGGAGGACAAATGAGAAAGGACCAGAGGGAGACTGAGGGAGGTTCAGCTGGATCCTTGTAGATATACTCTCATAGAGACAGCTGAAGCAAAGAGTCAAGGAAGTAATAATAAAAGCCCTAGGCTTTCATGCACAGGGTGTCCATGCACATTAATATACATAGGAAAATTGGAATGGGCTGGTAATAGGTGTGCAAATATAAGACCAAATAAACACACAGCGAAGAGGAGAGATTGTGTGATATGGTACCATATAAGATAATATGATACAATGCCGTGTACCTCTTTTGCAGTAGACATTGGACACACCTCCAAGGCAAGGTGGCGATCCTTGTTGGAACAGTCTTTGCCATGTCGAGCACCAAGTGGCGTACTCGGGTCCTTCCTGCATCTTTCTCACTGCTGATTGAAAACCTCCATGCTGTAAGGCAGGAGAATGAAGAAATGATGTGGCTGGGCTAATTCTGTTATTTCCATGGAGTCCCTGTCATGACAACATAAGGAGGTGGGACGTCCATGTGGAGGCTGTGTGTAACCCTCCTTTTTGTAGTATATGATTGTGGATAGCAGGAAACAGATATGGCTGTCACTAATGGAGATTACTAAAAGTGCCCTTTGCTCCTAATCTGGGAATATACTCATATAAAAGCTAAGCAATGTCTTGGTTTGATCCTGACCTGTACTGCTGTGAGTTGTATTGATGCTTGGGATGAGGCAGTTCCCACATCACTCTTTCCACGCATCTAGTCCTAAACATGCAAAATGTAGGCAATACATGAAAGAAAGGGGAGGAAAAGAGAACACTGGAGTGGATTGTTAAAGAACTGGGCTATCCCACCACCTCTGAGGCATGAAATCTGTCAGATAGTGTATTTTTAAGAATTGACTGTAGACACTGTAGCAGTATATCTTGTTACTATAAAGACGCAGAGATGTAGGCACTAACACGATTAATATCATGTCTCAACAATAGGGATTTCCCACATTTATATTGCTCAGAAATAGCTTTCCATTAATTTGATGTGAGTACTTGGCAAAAAAAACAGCTATCAAATACCAATAAAAATATGTTTGTGATACCTGAAATATACACCTAAAGAAGCAGAGAACATTAATATTCCAGAAGGACTCTTCAATTACCCATATAAATCAGATGTCATGGAGGCTTTGCCAAGGCTGAGAGGTTCAAACCTTAACCCAACGTAAAACTCGCATTGTAAAATTTCTTTCTTTTTGTGAAAAATCAGGATTTCACTCTAGCAGCATGGTTGAAGTAAGTACTGACCGGCCAGGTGGGGTCCAGCATGCCCGGGATGCATTTGCTCTGTCAAGCACATGTGGGAATCCTTTCCTTGTCCATCAGTTTGGGTCATTAGCAGTGAGGGGCCAGATTCCTCTGGCTCCCAGCACCTGGGGCATCTTGAGAGGCAGGGAAAGTCTTGCAGGGAGAGGTGTACAGCCTGTCCTTTCATGCACGAGGTGGTGCAAGGTGTTTCTGTGCACACAGGGAAATCTTTTTAAATAGTATTCCTTGTAGGACACCATTTTTAGCTCCTTGGGTATCACGGCTACATTTGAAGCTCCAGGGGCTAATGAGTGCAACTCCTTTTAGGGGTATCCAGAGCAGAGAGGCTGCACTAGCTTCTACACCATGACTGTACTTTTCTTTTATCTTCTTTTCTCTGCTCCCCCAAAGTCTCTCTTCCAGAAATGAAAAGAAATTAAGCTCTTCCAGGGGTCCTGTCTGGGATAACCAGCCCTGATCACTTTACTTTACTTTAAGAGCATAATTGGGATTGTTTCCTACAGATGCTGTCTGAGCACACAGAAATGTCAGAGTGATAGACGCAGCTTAAATCCCTGGACTGCCAGACAGATAAACGTGTTCTGTCCCCAAATCTGCCTATCCCTTGTATTGCCATGTCAAAATGAAGCAGAAAACTTTCACACATCATCACTTCTGTTAGCTTAAGTTCGGATCTTTTTCACCCTTACTCATGGTTACTACTGCTTTACTGCACAAGTACTGCTATTGGCAGCTCCTGGAAGAAGAATCTATTTAAACCAGCAACTGGAGTCTAAATATCAAAGCTGCAGCAATTCCTTAGCTATGTTTAAGGCAACACTACTTCGTGTTTTTAATTAATTTAGGAATCAAATGCAGTAAAAGAGAATTGTAGTTTTCACCTAGCTGTCTCTTCTATGACTATTAGCACTTTGAGGGCTCAGATAAATTCAATCAAATGCACTAATAGTTCTTTTTTATTGCCCTCACCAAAGAATCCTGTTAGAGCTGGAAGGCATATTTTAAATCCAGAACATACAGTTGTAATTTTTCTGCCTTATGTATCTGGCCCAGGCCACTCATTTTGTACCCACCATTTCACTTCATGGTATCATTTCACTTACGGGGATATTTCCGCACATTTGAGTACGTCTTGTTTTGCCAAGTGAGGTTTTTTGGACTTCATTTGGAAAGCCTCCGAAGATCTGGCTTTTGGGTTCCTTCTGAGTTCATAAAAATATTCTGATGAAAGCTAAATCAGTTAACACCGAATTGGGTTGATAGGGGGATCCTTGTCTTCTCAGCTAACGGTATGAAACCAGATAAAGGGGCTGATTTGACAGCTGAATAGATTTCCAAAGAGGGGTCATTTTCTCCCATGACCAAATAATATGATAGAAATATGCAAGGGTATGTGTGAGCCTTTCAACAGCAGGCAGAGTCCAGGAGCTTACTTATCTCTATACAGCTTCTCTGGTGTCTTAAATAAAGAATGCAGAGTTTCTGAATAATCAGGGGACAGATGCTTTTTCTCTTTTGCCTGTAGTGACCAAACACATCAGGTGAACTTGCAGCCTTGCACTCAGCAGTGCTCTGTGTTTTCACTGCAGCTTTCGAAAGTCTTCAGCACCATGAAAGACTGAGCTTTTACAATTTAAGCATAATCTTTGTAGTGCCCCCGCACAATGTTTCGCTGGCCACATCACACTGAATTTATTCCAGAGTTGTTGAAATATCTTGAAGCACTTTTCTTCTTCTGGGGTTGTCATTGTTGTTATGGAAGTCTATGAGGGAAAGAAATTAGATGTTAAAAATCTCTTAGGGACAAATTTTGGTTCCTTTGTGCCAGCTGATGTGGAGAAAAGTCACTGGTTCTTCCAGGCGGTTAGTTTGTTCTCAAAGGACTTGATGACTATACTATTTATTTGCTATTTCTTTTTTTGCAGCAACATTGGCATTCTCTCTGTCTTTTTTCTTCAGCAGCCGTAAATATGGAAGAAGGATCCTTGGACTCTGCCATATATTCTCCTTTTTCTTCTGTTTGTGTTTTACACTCCTTCCCCAAGTTCCTTTTTGGCAGATAAGAATTTTTTGCATGTTGCATATCACCTAATCAACAGTCATGGCTTGAGGTCTAGAAGTGGAGGCTGTGAACCTACCAAGGCTGAATTTGTTGGATACCTCAGCCTTTTTTAAGGAATTAAATACACTATCATTCACCAAGGGAGACAGAGCTGGAAGGTAGTTGATAATGGGATAAAAAGTCTTTTAGCAGCTCATAGCTATTTGCATCTGAAGGTTTATGCTGGACTGTGTGAAACAAGCTTGTGGTTTCCATCCAATTTCTTGTGAAAAGCAGCACCACCACTGCATTCAGTACCATTATTTTCATTCCCTGGCACAATTTCCACAAAAAAGACAGATGGGCATTTTTCTGACCCAGCTTGTTGGAGTTAGTGAACATACTGCCATCAGCTTCAGCGTCTCTGTATCATGCTTGAGTAGACGAAAACCTGAACTTCCCAAGAGCCAGAGGAAGAAACCTCTAAAGTCAGGTACAATGTGCACCACAAAACATGGCACTGCTCCTATCTGGATTCAGGGTAACAACCTCAGTGTTTTTTAGTCTGGACCTGGTGCTCATTCCCACATTAATAGCTGCTGGAAATTCATTTTCTAGTGGGTTAGTCCCAGTTAAGAAAGTTCTGAATAGCTGGAAAGTCAAACATAGCAAAATAGTCCTTTTTTACAGCGACACATTTTAATACCCTTACATACCATTACAGAATTCCAAGGATAAAAACCAGGAAGGCGGAACAAGAAAAGTAACCTGATTTTGAGTGAAACTGTATCTATGGTCTTTAAAATGGTGTCACTTCTGATGCTTTACTTTGAAACTGAAGGCAGTGTTTTAACATAGCTTGCATAATCTTTCCATGTGTTTTTATGTGGTGGCTAACTCCTCTAGCCAAAATTGTTGACCTACACACTTTTGAATTTCAAGAGTACCTCATGTCTTCTGGTACGATTAATGAGGAGCTTTTCTGCACGCTATAAAATTTTGCTACATCCCTGTGCCTTTTGCAGAAATTAACTACTTAACATAAATTACCACCACTGACAGTATACAAGTTATAAAAGTAAATAACTAATACAAGGCGACATAATTGATATTATTGTGCTCAAGCATCTTACCAAATAAAATGTAAAAGAGCTGAAACAATATGGAATGACTGAAGTAGGTGAATGACACCCAGAATTAAGTAAGTGACAAGTGGGAACAGGTTCTCTCTCAGTTGGTGGCTGTGCACTTTTGAACAAGTGCTTAGCATGCATATATTGCTGTTTTCTGTGGTGCAAATGAAACTGATTTGATGCTGTCCGGCAACTACGAGAGGATCTGAGATCTTGTCTCTGCAGGCAGAGCCCTGTTCCACAATGAATTTTACTTTCGTTGTGACATTTTGAAGGTACTACATGGTAATGACACATTGCTCCAGTAATTTTTGCGCAAAGTCTCTGTGAGCTCTCCCATCTGTCATGACAGTATTAGTCTTGGCATCTCCAATGAAAGAAACAAAATTAAAAGGGAGAACAAAAAAGTCAGTTTCTAATGGATTTCAAATACCCATATCTTACAAGCGTGAGTTAAATATTGTTCTCATCTTGCAGCCTTCCAGCCATATTACATGGATAAAAACATCAAAACAATTTAAAATTAAAAATCCTGTTTAAAGCTAAAATATATAAAAATTAAAATAATATTCAGCTGTTTAAACTAACCTGTTGATAGGCTGTCAGCTGTCATTTGATTTGCACTTCATTTAAATTAATAAAAAGTAAACCATAAGCATCATCATTTACAGTAATATAAAAGCCATTAGAAAGGACCTTCATCATAAGCTTCTTTGTCATAAAGCTATTGTATCTTACTTTCAATCACTAAACACTGTTAAAAACATTTCCTAATACAATACTGGCTGATGCAGTATATAAATTCCTTTGCTTCAAAGACTAGCTAGCTATAGGGATATGACTTTGAGTCTTTAGTGGCAAATTGGAAGTTTTGTCTTGCACAAATAGTGTAAAACCCAAAGTATTTCCACGCTGTTATGTGTCTTTTCTTGAGGCTACACACTGTTGTTCCCCAGCTCAGATTTACCTACAGCCATCAAAGTACCTTTATATCTCCTCCTTTATTTTAAATAACCCTTGGACAAACAACCCCCAGTTACTCATATATACCACTTTGTTTGTTTCTATGAAAAGTGTCATGGACTTTATATGGACCTCAGTTTCTTATCTCCTCTTAAAGGATTGTTTGTCCTTCTCCCAGGTGTGCTGCTTTTTGGACTTAACAATACCATGAAGAAAGAGCTGGAGTTGCTGGATACCTAATGCTAATTCCTTTGCAGTTTCCTCACCCGCGGTACATGAATAATCTCCCCGGCTCTTGCCGGTCCTATCTGGTCATGGCATTGTTGTGGTTGTTCGCAGGAGATGTGCTCCTCCCTGTCTGTCCCAAGCTACCACCTCTGCCGTTCCCAGTGAGGACAAGGTCTGTCCTTCGTCAGAGGTTTTCTCCTTGAGCTGATCCTGGACAGAACAATTCCTCTAGCACCACCAGTGCCCCAAAGGGCAATGGGGAATACCTCAGAGACAACAGCTACAGGCAGAGGAGGCAAGATCAGGATTGGGTACATTCATGGTCCTAGACATAACTCTGAACTCCCAAAGCAATGCTTGGCTCTGGAGCATGACACAGCTTTCAGCTTGGTGTGCACATGTGACAATGGGATCCATGTGCAAATAATGCCTGCCACAAGTCTGCTCTGCAGGTCAGACTCCACAACTCAGAGGACAATGCACCTCGTCGTCTTGCTCAGGAAGAATGACAGTCTTATCCCATGCCTTCTCCTTGGCATCTGTAAAGACTGAGGGCAGGGATGAAAGTGGTTAGAAGGGCAAGAGAATGGACTAGTATGCCACTAGTTTATCCTGACTGCAGTGTCTCTCCCATCAGAAAGCAGAGGACAGGTGGTGCCAGATCTCCTGTTGAGGGAAGGATATAAGGGATGGCATAACCAAACTGAAGAAAACTGTCCAAACCCTTTGGGGTGCATGTTTGGTCTGGCAATGAACGTGTGGCTACTCCAGGGCTAGCACAATATACTGCTTCTAGGTCATGTTGGTGTTCTTTTGCCTTCCAAAATTAGCAGTGATTAGTTGATCATTCACTGCTGGAGGGCAATGTGATTTCTCTGCAATGAACTCATGACGCACAGCCACTGAGACAGAGAGGATCTAGTTTTGACCTCTAGGATCATAGTCTTATGCTTAGTGCACTGGGTAGATGCTGAGCTCATATATCATGGCATACTTGAGGGTTATTTTTGTAGAATTCGGTGGAATTTTGGTGTGACAATACTTAAAAATACGGCAACAGGCTGACACTGAGTAGCATCTCACTGTCTTGCCTGTGAGGCAGCGAGTTTCCCTTGGTCTGGCACTCCCTAAAGCCTCCTGCTTCTTTTCTTGTCTGTCCTCACAAGTCAGAGCATGTCACGTCACAAAACTGATATAGCTGGGTATGCTACTTCAGGGTTTCAGCAGATCCTGTATTCAGAGTAGTTTGAAAAGTGTCTAGTGGCTTTGTCACATGATTTCTCTGTAGTGTGAGACCAGCCAGCAAAGAGCCGTGAGCTCACATGTTTAGATGGCTTAGTTTGTGCACGCAGATAAAGTGAATATCAGCTTGGCAGTGTTTTACAGCAACTGAACATTCCTGACGCTGTCTCTTTTCATCCTTCTGCTCCCCCTTCCTTAACAGCAGAATCAGCAGCTGTAACAACACATGGAGGACACTTGGCAGCTGCAAGACACAGATGCTGATCTCCGTAATAAACTTCTCTTGTAGAAGAATCTGAGTGCTTTTGCTGGCTGCTTAAAAGTCCTTATTGCTGTCTGACTCACTTGCCCAACAAGCAGTTACAGTGTGCTGATGGCTGTTGGTAATCACTCTTGGGATTATAAGGACCAATCTAATTGACCTGCTTAGCCCTTTAGGATGCTGCTATAGCCTAGCTTTAATAATTTGTAAGTGAATTGCACGCTTTCATGGTAGAAATTTAAGAATAATGTATTGTGCAATGTTTTAGTGGGCCATTGTTTTTATATCTAGAGATAGGCAATAGGCCTGGTTTTGATCACAAGTCACAACAGTGCAAACCAGAAATAACTTCACTGCTCTTAAAGGGGTATAAGCACTTATACAACAAATGTGAGTGAGGTCAGGGGCGAATGAGAGCTTCAGATGAAGTCTGCATTGCCTGGTAAGGAAATGACATATCTTTAATATCTCAGAAACTGGTGTTTGTTGGAACTGACCTGTGATAAGGCAGCAGGCAGGCGTTGGGGTGGTAGCAAGGCTCATTTCAGAAAAGCCTTGTGGAAGCGTGTTTTAAGAAGACATTTGAATTTGCAGAGATTGGCCAACTTGGAAGGTTGTCCTGGAGTCTAAAGAGCACTGGGAAAGAAACCAGAAACAGGCGCTTGTGGAGATAAAGGCAGAATCTGGGCAGCAAGTCTGGTACGTGGCCAAGACAGAAAGGAGGGGTGCTAGAAAGAGATGGTTGGAGATATAAGCAAAATAAGAACTCTAAACACAAGAACCCAGAGCTTAATTTCGATGCCTAACATGAGGGTAAGTGCTGAAGGAAAATAAGGGAAGAGTGGTATGGTCAGTGATGGGGGGAATGGTGTTTTGGGGTGAAAGTTCTTTCCATCCCTATCTAAGGAAAACTAGAAGTGATAACAATAGCAAAGATATGACACCAGTGGGAATGAGAAGTGAAGCACAGGCACGAGGAAGGGTTCAGGGTTAGGTGTATAGGATGGACTTCGTATTCAGTGAAACAGGGCTAAAGGGGCCCCATCTCAAGCCTATAGGCATAGGAAGCATTGAGAGAATGGCAGGACACATTCCTATACTTTTTCTGGGAAAACAGTGTGACTGGATGGGTCTCTAATGTACCTGTACACTACAACATGCAGCATCGCAAGCAAATAGGATGAAATGGAGGTGTGTGTGCAATTACAGGACTGCAACCTCATTGAGCTGAGAGAGATGGGACAGGATAGCTCACGCCACTGGAGTGCTGCCTTGGAGGGATACAGACACTGAAGAAAGCACTGAAGGAAGATTGTCATGGCAAAGAAAGGGGATTGCCCTTCATGTGAATGAGCAGCAGGGATACCCTGGGATCTGCCTGGGCATGAGGGGTGAACGAACTGAGAGTTTA
Organism: Dromococcyx pavoninus; assembly: GCA_033558185.1. Lineage (NCBI taxonomy): Eukaryota > Metazoa > Chordata > Aves > Cuculiformes > Neomorphidae > Dromococcyx > Dromococcyx pavoninus. The sequence continues at coordinate 578,428 of JAUMJL010000273.1, read as the reverse complement.
TGGGACAGAATTAGCAGACAAACCAACATGGGCAACATTGTGATGAGTGTCTGCTACAGACCACATGATCAAGAAGTAGAGGAGACCTTCAGACAACTGGAAGAAACCTAGCATTTGCATGCTCTGGTTCTCATGGGAGACTTGACCACCCTGATATTTACGGGAGGGCAAACACAGCAAGATACAAGCAATCTAGAAGGTTTTTGAAGGTTTTGACATTAATGTCAGCTTCCTGAAATGGATGATTGAAGAACTGATGAGGGGAAGCACTCTGCTGGACCTCAGACTTAAAAACAAGGAAGAACTGATCAGTTAGGTGAAGGTCAGAGCAGCCTTGGCAGCAGTGACTGTAAAATGGTAGAGTTCAGGATCATGAAGGAAGGAACCAACAGCAAAAAGCAGAAATAAAACCGTGGGCTACAGGAACGTAGAATTTGGTCTGTCTAGGGACCTGCTTTAAAAAATCCTGTGGGATACTGCTCTGGAGAGAAGAGGGGTCTAGGAGATCTGATTGATATTCAAGGGTCACCTATTAAAAAATGGCCTATCATGATGTGCAGGAAATCAAACAATAGTGGCGTAAGGTCTGCAAGGATGAACTCCTGGTAAAAATAAAACATGAAAAGGAAGCATACAAGAAGTGAAAGCAGGGAGAGGTGACCTATGAGGAATATAGAGACAGTGTCCAACAGTGAAGAGTTGGGATTAGGAAAGCGAAAATCCACAGAGAGTTGAATTTGGTGAGGGATGTGAAGAGTAAAAAGAAAGGGTCCAGTACAAGGGAGGTACAAACACATTGCAACAAGTTCAGCTGACATGCAAGAAGATGATTAAGGGTCTGGAATATCTATCATATAGAGGAGAGACTGAGAGCTGGAACTGTTCAGCCCAAAGAAGGCTGGGGGGGAAACATAGAAATGTGTATAAATACCTGATGGAGGGCAATAGAGAAGATGAAGACAGATGCTTCTCTCTGGTGTCCAGTGACAGAACAAGAAGCAATGGTAACACACTGAAATACAAGAAATTCCAATCAAAAATGAGAAAAGACCCTTTTTACTATGCGGGCTGTGAAACACTGGCACAGGTTACCCAGCAAGGCTTTGGACGGTCTGTCTGTGGACGTATTCAAAATCCAGCTGGACACAGTCCTGGGCAACCTGCTTTAGCTGACCATGCTTTCTGCAGGGAGTTGGACTGTGTTATCTCAAGAGGTCCTTTCCCACCTCAGCAATTCTGTGATGCTGTGAATGTGCTACGTACTAAAACGCAGCTCAGGCTAGTGATAGCCGAAGGGAAATAGTTCCCAAAGTGCACATTGCCATAGTACATGAGATGCAGTTCCTTGGCAGGGGAGAGGTCTACGAATGGACAAGGGCACCAGCACAGAATAGGCGGATGCTTCATCTCAGCCAGCGCTAGTGTCACCTTGGCAGGAAGCTACCACCTAATCTGTGCCTGAGGAGGACTCCTGTTTCCACTTCAGTTAGTCCTGTCTCCTTCGTAAGACTGACATTCACATAAACATTTTTTAACTGGAAAAGGACAGCCCTATTTCTAGTTTCAACAGGAGATGTTTTCCTGTGACCTTTTTGTGTCCTTGTCTTCTAGCATTTAAAGACAAACAGCTGTCTCAACTTCAGCTGGAGGAGGAAAAGGAAGACACCATGAAGCACGAATGTTAGTAAGTCACTTTTCCTCTCATTGTCTGGTATATGTAGGATGCTTTTTGGCTTTAGAAACAGTTGTTTCTCTGATCCCGTTACACTTGATATTATTAATAGTATTGGGCATGAGCATTTGAAAATTCCTTCTTAAAGTGTAAGTCTTGTTTCTCTTGATATACATTGGAAACCGACCTGCGTCTTTGGTGGCTGCTTGGTTAGTGTTTTGGAAAATACTTATCAATCAATACTGAATTTTATTTTATGTAACAGTTGGTATCATGCAATTTTATGCTACTCAAGGATTCTGGATTTAATTACACTACATTTAAAATTAATATATTACAAAGAAGTCCAGCATTCCACCAAATAAACCAGGGATTAGGAACAAGAATATACTAACCTTCAAATAATAGGACTTAAATACCTGTTTCAGCAGTGCTTTCATTCTGCTTTGCTTGCTTGAAAACATGTGAAGTATTTATTTTTAATTCATATTATCTCGTTATTACAGGTTTCCTTTACAACATGGCTCATTTCAAGCGTTAAAAAAAGCCTAGTGATTTTTATCTGAGTTTTAGATTTTCCAGTAGTGATCAGCACAGTGCTAGTTAGGAATGATGTAGCAATCTGCTTTTGGCTTTTCTTTCATCACATTTGTAGCCCAACAGGCAAAATATACTGTAACAATTGTCTCCAAGATGAATGTGAAAAGGAGCCAAGGACTATTGTAACTAAACTATTGTGTTAGGAAGCTGAAGGTAATCATTGAGAACTTCTTACACCCTCTTATATAATGAGTGATGGCTTTCCAACACAAGAACTCCCAGTCTTTTACTAAGTAGGCTCTGATTTGGCAAATACAGTCTGAGACACATTTTTCTCCAGGCGAGTATCCTCGCTGCAGTATCAGTGCCATCCACTGGCATTAAGACGCTCACAAGGACAGGACCAAAGGCTATTAGGGATGGGAGTTTGGAAGTTTAGAGGATTTGCTCACCAAAATCAGGTGCTGGAGATATCGTACCTTTAATTGTTACTGTAATGCACACTTAGAGCATTCCTCTGATATCACTGTTCTTTCCTGGGCTCATGTGCTGTAGGTCATGTCTAAGCTTATGGGTACAGACCATGGCAGTGTGCAGGGTTACAGTCCCTACTTGTTCAGGGAATGCTGGTTTTCCAGTCCTGCTGGGCACACAGAAACCCTCTCCTATTGTGCAGACACTTGGATGCAGGCTGGGAGGGTACCAAGACCTGAAAGAATGTTCTGTGTCCTTCAGCTTAGATGCAGCCTTAGGACCTCCTTTATGAGTTGTGTCTAGTTTCCATTGTATGAATAAAAAGTGGTGACTTGTCCATGTGCAGGGAAAATTAATTTAACCCTTTGTGGATTGAAGATATAATGACTTTTGGGATTTCATCTTTATTGCCTGTCATCACACAGAGAAGTAAATAAATGAAAATGAAGGGTTAGCAATTTTTCAGCCAGGAGAAGAAAAACAGGAGGGTGAAAGAAACTGAGTATGAGGCAGCACTGTTAAAGGAATACTACAAAGGGAGTCATGAAAGAGGCTGGTGGTATATACGGAGCAATCGAATCGATGAAGGAATGTTGGTGGATGAGACACAATAATGAGGGGAAGCTGTTTGATCCCTTGTAGCTCCTGGGTCAGTAGCAGCTGCACCTGCAACACCCGTAGGCTCTCTATGCACTGGCCAAGGCACTACCTGATAGTGTCTGCTGCTGTGCAAACGTGGGCTGCCCTTCTCCTGTAGATCACCACAGGAATCAAACATCTGGACTCCAGAGATACCCTATTAGTGCTAAACAACCTTGATTCAATTATAGTATAAGATGCATGTAACATGATACCTTTTGCACAGTCCTACACTGTAAAGGATTTATTGGAAATGTAACACTGGGGAAGGGAGTGGAGAGCATTGAAATTCAATTATTCTCTTATTTCCAAAGTTGCTCCATAATAGTGCATAAAGGGGGTAGAAGTTGGAGAGTTTGTACAGCCTAATACCACGGTTCATTTGGATAATTCCATATTTTTAAGATTCGCAGTCCCATTTGCTCCGCGAACACTATGTCTACATAGACAAAAATAAATTAGTATATGATTTTCAGGACTGGAGTTTGAAAGTCAGCACTTGTCTCCATGGCAAGAGCTACTCAGTTGCGCATCTGCAGCTTCTACTGATTTAAAACTCGTTTTTGTTCCCTGACGTTAGAAAACGGATCAGCAAAAACACTAGGAGTAAGGCTTTTGCAAAGAGCAGGGGTGCGAAGTGCACTGCCTGGGCCAAATTCCACACCAGATAATTCCATTGAGGCGATGGTTTCAATTGGGCATCGTTATCTTCACTTCCTGTCTCATACTGCACTGCTGTGCTGCTGAGCAGCTGCGGATTTCCTCCTCCCTGGGCCTGGCTGCACGTCATGGTGGGGCTACAATGTCTCTTCCCTTCTCTTTGCTTCTCTCACAGGAGTTGTATGGAAAGGAAGCAAAAATGGTGGAATGTGCTTTGAATTCCTCTGTTGAATTATATGTCTTCTAGTGTGATTATTTTTTGCTGTTATGAAGTAAAGTCATATTTAAAAAACTTTTCTGTTGTTTCTGCAGATCTGCCATCTGTTTCCATGGATATGTCAGTGGTAATAAGGCAGCCAGAAGCTGTCAATTCCAGCCACTCACTGGCTGCCCAGTGAGCAGTGAAAAGCTGTTGAAGTCATTAGTGTTTTACACTTGAAAGTAACACAACAGTTTGAACTTCTCTGGAACTCTTAATTCAGGAATCCTCAGGTCTGGTAAACAAGCCACTACTATAAAATAATTAATTAGAACTCATAACAACTTGGCGAGTGTGTTAGGAGGGCACAGAAGTTGAGAGTGCTGAAATGACTGGTCAAAGGCCACCCTATGAGCTAGTGGCATGTGCAGGAAGGCATTCATCCCTGAGTGTATTAGGCGTAGGCCACCTGCAAATCAGGTTAGGGAAATATACATACCCATCCTCATCTGCTTAATGACAAAGCATCTCTCTTTTTTTCCCCTCAGAAAATCCAAGACATCTTTGATTTGATGAGTTTCTGCTGCAGTAAGAGCCATCAGATAATAGAAAGGCTGCATTCCTGCAGGATATGGCATATGCTAACTGTTCATTGAATGGGTTTCCCTGTCCATCATGTTGAATTCCTCAGACAAGTTCTTGATAGTTCTTCTCTAAGGATAAGGCTTCTGCCACTATGACAGGGAGATTATTCCACAAGGATGAGAGATCATGTGTCATTAGAGAGGATGTCACTTGGAGAACAAGTCCTACAAGGAGCGGCTGAGGGAACTGGGGTTGTTTAGCTTGGAGAAGAGGAGGCTGAGGGGAGATCTGGTCACTGTCTACGGCTGCCTGAAAGGAGACTGTGGCAAAGCGAGAGTTGATCTCTTCTCTCAAGTGACAGGTGATAGGACAAGAGGAAATGGAAGTAAGTTGTGCCAGGGGAGATTCAGACTGGATATTAGGAAGAATTTCTTTACCAAAAGGGTGGTCAGGCAATGGAACAATTGCCCAGGGAGGTGGTTGAGTCACCATCCCTGAAGGTGTTTAAAAAATGAGTAGATGAGTTTTTGAAGCACAGGGTTTAGCAGAAGGTGGGTACGGTTGGACTCGATGATCTCAAAGGTCTTTTCCAACCAGAAGATTCTATGATTCTATTACTATATCTGAAGATTGGGTTATTTTTCTTGACATTCCTGACATAAAATATCTCTCAGTTGTGGTTCAGGGAACAAAGATAAAGAGAAAAATTAATAACTTTTTAAAATACATCACCATTACAACATGCTCTGGTTTTGTGTGTTCTATTTTGCAGTATAGTCACCCTATTTTTCTGGTTTTAAGTTCTGCTCTATGAGATGACACACATTAAGTGATGACTTTCATTCCTGCACCCTTACATAATCCACTGAAATAAACAGATCTTCGCATGTTAAACAACTGTTCAGGGTAATTCAAGTAGGTGGAACTGGGCCCATCATTCATGATTTACCTTCCGTTAATCTTCATTTTCTCTTCCTAAAAGACCCCACAGGTAAGTGACTTTGTGTGTATACAGAAAGATTGGGAGAGTTTTGATAATATTGTGCTCAAGTAATAATTAATAATTACTGCTCAAGTAATCCTTAACTCAGCTAACTTGCCATCATTCTTCTAAATTTACCAGCAGTACTTCTGGAGATTTTCACAGTCCACTGTAATTATTATTAACTAGAAGTCAATTCCTGCAAACACTGTGGGGATCGTGTAACTAACTTTCACACCCAGCCCAGTTAGGTCCAGTGTTTTTATTTGTGTAAGTAAGTATTACAGAACCAAGCTCAACAAAATATGATGGCATCACCCAAGTATCCTCAATTCCTCTATGTTGTCTCCTTTGAGTCATTCACAGGCATAGTCAATAAAGTTGGCCCCAACACAAGCAGCAATGGTAGCCTATTAACCTCTTTCTGTTCTCAGAGCAAGATCTGTTATGACTGTTTTCTGTCACTTATCCCATTTCTAATCTGTAACAAAGACTTCATCCCTGCACCTGTGATTATTTCCCTTAATAGTTTTTTTATGAGGGACCTTATCAAAAACATTTCGAAAAATCAAGCAAATTAATGTCTTGCAAATCACCTTTATCTACTGGTTTGTTAACTTTTTCAAAAACCAAAATGTTGTGCTTTTCAACATTACTAAATGACTTGGTGAAAATAAATTCAGTTGTATTTTGACAGCTACCGTGGTGGTTTACCAAAGCTGTGCTAGGATTAGCACCATTCTTCTGTCTGTACTTGAGAACTCTATTTCATTTCCTGGCATCTCTTTCTTCAGGTCAACCACTAGTTCAAGGTAGAAGTGATAAGTCTGCAGCATCTCAAGTGTTGTAGTGTTAGCTCTTGGGAAGTCGAGAGGAAGGAAATAACAGTCCATAAAGTTTTGATTGCTTGGAAAAGAAGAGATGTTTATTGAAAGTATGAGCAAGGCCAGCTGCAAAGAATTTGGGAGTGAGCAGAAGTAGTCCTGCATTGGCTGCTCACTCACTTCAGCTATTAATTGATAGCATTTCACACTGCAGAATGAGTAGAGGAAGGCTATTTTTCTCAGGCCTGTTAGGACCGTATCTTACATCTTCCACTTTTTAGTTAGTGGATAGTTCACTTTAGAGATGGATAGAACAGCATGATCCAGGATGGTGTGGCAGGGAAGGTTTTGGCAAAAATAGTGGCACTGAAGAAGTAAAATAAATGTGCCATGCTCTATTCCTCCCCCGATTTTAAAATATCAGCATTTTGCAAGCAATGGGCCATATGCTCTCAGGGCTTGCAAGCCAAAAAGTATAGCAACTTACTACAAAACTGCTCTCCAAATTCTACACACAAGCCAAAACCTCCTACTTGGTATGCTGCCGTCATGCCAACTTGCAGAACAGAGATTGGACCTGAACAAGGAGAACTGCAAAAGAATGGCAGGTTACGCACACATAAAGAGAGATGCAGGCTATGGCTGACTAGGGCTGGAGTCAGGGCTTTTGTCCTGCAAATCCAGCTTGGGCAGAGAAAGCAAGATAAATTGCAATAGCAAGCACATGTTTCCTGACTAGAATTCCCCCTCCTCAGAAAGGGAAGGCAGTGAAGTCTTTTTGGGTTGCTCCTGCAGGGCTTCCTATACAGAGGAAGGAGTGTGGACCTGCAGTGCTGGGGTCTGCAGTGACAGAAATGGTTTTGAGCTGAAAGAGGATGAGTTCACATTAGGTATTAGCAAGAAATTTTTTACTGTGAGGGTGATAAGGCACTAGAACAGGTTGTCCAGAAAAGTTTTGGAGGTCCCATTCCTGGCAGTGTTCAAGGCCAGGCTGGATGAGGCTTTGAGCAACCTGATCTAGTGGAAGGTGTCCCTGCCATGGCAAGGCAGTTGGAACAGGATGATCTTTAAGGTCCCCTCCAACCCAAACCATTGTATGATTTTATGACACCATGGCAGGGTAGCTACAGTGCCTCTGGTCCCGTCCTATCAGATGAGAATCATCCTGCATGTTCAGAAATAATTAACTGATACCAAAACCAGGTTCCTGACAAATACTAGTGCTGCCCAGCGATATCTATGTGCTCTTGACCTGTACTTTACAGGATTGTCTATCTGAAGCCCTGAAGGGCTTCAGTTCAAGTATTTTCTTTCTGGCAAAGCGAGGCCAGAGTAAGCCTGAGCAGTGTCAGTTTGCTATCAGCAGAAATGTACATTTTACTGTGGCAAGATTAATAATCTAGCCATATTCAAGTACTGGGGAATACCACCAAGAGATGATGGGCTTATGCATGTTGCCTGAGATCTCATAGGGCAGTCGATTTCCATGTTCATTGGCCCATTGGTACAAGGCTCTCCTGTATTCTCCATGACAGATTTTCCGGAGAGTGCTTTATATTTCTCCAGGGATAATGTCTGCAATATTTTAGCCATTGGCTAGCTCCAAGCTCAGAGCTCTCCCCTTCTCTGGCTAGTGCACTGCATGCTCTCTGACAGAGGTTTAAAATTGTACAGATGCTCAACTTTTCTGAGCATTTTTGTGGGCTCAATATGATAAAAAATAGGTAAAGAATGCCTATTTGGGAACCTGAACTTGCCACTATAGGCAGAGTGAACTGGGGCAATAAAATCACAGGGTAGGCTGTAAAGAGTGGAGCATATGCTCTATCTCCACCAGGAGCGAGCCAACTGCTGCTGGGAGGATGGGGCTGTGAATGGCCTCCGGACCAAACACTTACTCGATTTGCATGCTTGTGTGACTACTGGTGGATCCAGCTGCTCCTTCCCCTGGCTGCCTCACACAGTCACGGGGACGCTCATGCCCAGGCACAGAGGGGCAGAGCAGCTCCTTGGAGACCTGAGAGCGGACAAGAGAATAGAACCTGACCTGGGAAAAATATGTTCTCTGGCCTCAAAGCTGTACCAAAGTAAAGCTGAGATATAGCAGGCTGGTACTTGAATAAGAATTTTGTGAGAAGTTGCTTATGCCAGGTACTTCAGAGTGCAGTTTTTTACTTTCAGTAGGTGGTAGTTTCTGCCTCTGGTATCGTCCCTTCGAGGCTGGAGGCATGTTTTGGGAGAAGTGATAAGGTCAATTTCCTTTAGTAGTAACTACACTTAAGCCTCTACTCAATACTGTGTTGCACCCTGAATATCTCATTTTCAGCAAGACAGTCAATTCTTGCTGTCATGGGAGCAAACAGTGTTGTGCTGTCCTGAGAGGACAGTACATGTCAGTTACTGCGATTTTATGGGCTTGACATATAATTATGCTCTTGTTATCAAGTCTCAGAGTGAAAGACAAAATGTACTATTTTCAGCATGCCATTAGAAAATACTATAATAATTTTCTCCAGAATGCTTTTTTTTTTAATGTTAGTATGAAATAAACTTTTAAGAGCAGTGGGAATATGCATGGAATGTTCTCATCCTAAAATTTTTGTTAGTCTGTTCTCTGCACCAAGTAATCAAAAGTCTTTTGCAATGGTACAGGAAACAGGATTGCTCTTTTTCATTCCTTGGTAGATGGGCATCATCACATCGGGCCAGAGCTATGAGTCAGGGCTGCTGTTTCCTATCCTGAAGTGAGGAATCTCTCTCAGGAAGTCCTGTGTTCTGCTGGAGATCAGTGCAGGTGATAATGGTCTCATCTGGCTTTGAAATTTATGAGAAGGAGATAGGACATGTAATGGGGTCATTGTTTAGTTTTAGTCCATTCTTCACATTGTAGCACTTCTGGAGGTAAAAGCCGTGTGTTAACCAGATGGAAGGAGCAGGGAATGGAGAAGCGCAGTAGGACAGCTTCCCCATTACTAGTAAGAAGATCCTGAATAGGAGCAAAAAATGCTGGGAGAATATGTAAGTAATTTTATCCATACAAATGTCTTTAGAAAGAATTATAGGTTACGAGAATATAGGCCCTAAACTGAGAAGAAATGGAAAGAGGAGGGAAGGGTCTGAGAATACAGACTAAAACTATGAGAAAAGGTGAGGGATTGCATCCCTTAGAACCTGAATCAACTCTGTTTGAGATATAAATGTCAGCAGCGTACTCTGAATTTTCAAATGATAATGGAAAAACATTCAAGGAACATGAACTTAAAATAAGATAATTAGGGCTGATAAGAAAGAAATAGGAGCCGTTTATGTGAGGTTTATAAAAATTCCAAACTGCAAGAGTTAAAAGAAAAAATCCCCCTCCAGTATTCCTGTAATCTTCCACATGCTTCATTCAGAACTCTGGGACTCAATATTGCCAGCCTATCCAGGTTTGACTTTCTGGCTTATTTTCTGAGGCTTTGTTTTCTTGTTATCTTTAACTCCAGTCCTAAATATCTGTTTGATGACTCTAGTTTCTAGTGGTTTCTATTTGTTGCTGGGCAAAATAATTTCTTCCACCAATTCTTAAACTTCCAATCTAACTTCTTTAGGGACCATGAGAGGAAAATGTATTTTCAAATAATTAGAAAATTACATTTGCTTCAACAAAATATGTTTGTTTTATTGTGGACCTAAAATTATTTTTAAGCTCACATTAAACAGTTGAAACTTTTTGAGGTAATCTATAGTAAAACTTTATTTTATGAGGAAACAACGCTCTTGAATTGCTTAATCTGGTAAAACTAATATGGAGAGGGAATATGATGACTTTTCATAAAGACATTTAGGAGGTAAGCTTTAAAGACAAAAATAATTAGTTAAAGAATAATACTGGCATCAGATCAAGTGGATAAAAGCCAATTATTAATACATTCAGACTGGAAATTTAGAGAGATATTTCCATCCATCTGTCCAAGAAGCGATATTCTGGTAATGGGAACAGAGAAATACACTGGTTTAAGCTGCAGTTGGGTATGCTGATGAAAACTACTGCATCGCACAATTCTTAGGGACAGAAAATGAGGCTTGTGATGTGGATCAGTTGGTATCTGATGTTTAGGTGTCAGCAGCTGAGTTTGAAAAGAGACTTGGTTGTTTATTTGCACCATTGCTTTATTCTATTAATCACATGCTTCAGGACTTTTGTTTGCAGTCTGCGGAGGTCAGTAAGGGTCATTTTTACTTTTCATTTATGCATTGATAGACTTCTAGGTTGGTCTCTTTTTCACCTCTGAACCGTGAAAGAGCAGGATGTGGGCTAGGGCCCGTAATCTCTGCATGTATCTCACTCACAAGCTCAAGTTTAATTGGTCACCAGATTTGGGGTAAAGAGGAACTTCCCTGTTGATCAGATTGTCAGGAACTACTGCAGAAGTGAGGATTGTCTTCACCTGTCTTAATATCTTAGGATTTGCAGGAGATTTCACATAAGAGTTTCTGCTATTGACGAGGCACTGAATCTTACCATTTTGGTTCTGGGGCTCATTAAGTTTGCAGCTGCTTTATGATGAAGTGTAAACTTTGTTACAGACTGCTGGGGAGCATCCTGGGGCTAGTGGTGTGTGGGGACACATCAGGCAGGATGCCTGTGGACTCTCCAGGCTAATCATCTGTGAAAGCATACACTTGCTGGCCCAGCTGACCCATTCTGGCCTTATATCCTACGTTCCTTATTCTTTTTCTTTTCAGTAAAAAGGGCTACCAAGTGACAATTTTTATTCAATCTGAAATGATTTGGTTTTCATGATGTGTCAAACTGGCCAATGACTAAAACATCATTGAAAAAACAACCTGCCTGAATAGGAGCCCTTTCGTGCCGTGTGTTCCTTCATGGCCTCAAGTTAGATGTCAGGGCCTGTGGGCAGCATGCACATAGCAATCCTTCTGGAGCCAGAAGACAGAAAACAGGCTGCAAAACAGGCTGGAGCCCTACCTCTATCCTGCCTCATGCTAGACTGGGCAGCACAGTGGACTGACTATCTGGACTTTCCAAAATATGTCTGCAGTAGAAATGAACTGCCCTCAATCAGGCCAGGGAAGAAGGGAAGTAGCTGTATTTCAGGGGAACACCTTTGAGGATGATGTAGGTCAGGCATTGCTGCTGGCCTGGGACTCAGGTGGAAATCCCTGTCAGCCCTAACACAATGCTCAAGGGGGGATGCAGACCTCCTGCCCACCAAAGGAATGAACACAGTGCTTTGAGAAAGGGACAATGTGGAGATTTAGGAAGTGGTCCGGCAGGTTGGGGTCCAGCGCTCGCATTCTTCTGCCCTGACTCTCAATTGTGGAGCCACTTGCTACACCAGGTGGCTGTGACACAAGAAAGTATCACAGGGCTGCTGGAGAAGTCTTGCTGATTAATTATCTTGAAGCTACCATTATGCAGTAATGTGCAGCTTAGCAATTAATCAAGGAGAAAGATGAATTGGAACTACAATGGTCTGTAAGATCCCAGTGCTCTGCTTTGTAACTTGCACATGCTAAAGACATAAAGTGATTATGATGGCTTCTTCCTTCCTCTCCAGCCTAAAGATAGTAGGAAATCTTCCCCCTTGCATGAAACAGACAAGTCAGCTGCAATGATGCCTGTGGTGCACTGTTTTAATACATGCTGTTTAATTATGCTTTTATGACTGGGGACAGGTAATAGTGTTCATGCTAAAAATATTTAGACATATGGATTCCCTTTGTATTCAGAGTTGTTTTCATCTATTAGACTTATAGAGTAGTGAAGCTACATGATAATGCCATATGTATAATAAAAGCACATTTTCTGAAGACTACATAAATGCATACTACTAAAATACATATATTTTGCTAAGGAAATTAAAAATGAAAGATAGGTTTAAAACATTGCTAAAGACTAATGGGAATGGCAAGTGGCATAATGGGAATAATGCCGTGGGATTATCCTTGGGCAATAGGGAATAACCAGAATGAGATAGTATTAAGGACAGTAAGTCCAATCCTGCAGAACATGAGCAATCCTGAGAAGTGCTGAGCCTGCTCAGCTCACAGGGAAGTCAGTGGGAGCTGAGGGCATTGAACACCTCTGCAGGATAAGGCCTGAGTCAGAGACGTCCAACCCAAGGCTGTCATTTTTAGCCTGGATTTTTATGAGATGCCAATTTGATTTTTATGAGATGCCAATTTGGATGTCTTAGTGTTACCCTGGCACACTGAGAATCACTCAGAACAGCAGCCAAATTTTTCCAAGTGGGCCTGATCCACCTGCCACTTACATTGAAGGACAGATCCCCATTGCCCTCCATGGGGTTTGTTTCTGGCCCTGTTATAAGGAAGCACCCTAAGTGCATTGAATATTGGCTGAGGAAGGTATGGAAGCAGCACATCTCAAAAATCCTATGCTGCTGGCACTCTGGTTAGGTGGAGCCAGCTTAACTCCATTTTCAAATGTGAGATCACCAAACTGTGCAAGTGCTTCTGCCCATTTCACTCCTTAACACAATAAGGCCCTCTTTTACATGCCTCAGATAGCCAAGGTTACAAAGGTGTAAGGACAGCGAGAGTCACATATTTTGATTTCAAGCAAACAGTTTCCTTGTATGGAAAAATAAAATTTTTGATTCCCTGAGCAGAAAAATAAATGGAAAAGCTATCTCCCCCTTTCCCAGAACCCAAGCAGGATTGTTTTAGTAATCTTATTAGCAAGGACTACGTGGAATAGAAGTGACGGTGGCCTCAGTCCTGCAGTTTTAACACGACTGTCTGTGACCACAGAGTGAAAGTGTGTGAAGTGATTGCAGGACTGAAATTTCCCACTGAAATCATTGGTGAGTTACCAAGTGTTGTTGAATTTCGGTGTACATGATCTATCCCACTGCCAAACACAGTGTGCGCTTTCACAGGGCAGGACCAAAACAAGCCTATAGTTTTTGGCTGATGAAGGCCATCTCTCCAGCCATGACATGAAATCTGTTGTCAGAGTAGGGGGCTTCAACCCTACCCCCACAGAGAGTCTCAAGGTGTCTCCTGGGACTATTAATGTCCTTCTCCCCCATGCAGGGATGCAGTGAGCCCATTGCCTTGCAGCTGCATCAGCAAGGATCTTCCTTAATTTTCTTAGATGGAAAGTTGAGAAATTTAGCCTTTTGGGGGGCTGTTGTCTTTTTTGTAGCTGTCCCCAAACCCTAGTGGTATTTACCTGTGTTTCCATGCTTATTTGGAGTTCTATTTTAGCTACTACAGAAATAATCATGGATGCAGGCTGATGGGAATCAGAAGACCCCTACTCAAGGTACAGTCATTTGATTTGCTTCGATTTGGCCCAAAAATCTCTAAGGGCATGGGAGCAGCTCCTGCAAACCATCATCCATGCCTACACCAGATGAGAAAACAGTCTGGGCTGCTGGGGAGATGACATGACTCATCTCCTCCTGCTGTCACCTATGGGCAGTTGTGCAAGGAGGTTCAGCCCATGGAGACTCATTGGGATATCTGGAACAGGACGTATCCCCACAGCGTGCAGCCACGTAGCTTGAGGCAGCCCTGGCCACCTGGCCAACTTGCCCTTGCAGCACAGCCTAGCACATATATGCTGCCTCTCCTACTCACACCTTCTCGTACCTGCCTGGACGATGACTTAGGATCTCTCAATCACTGTGGGAGTGAGACCAACATCAGGAGAGGACTTTCAGGAGAAAGTCACCATGATTAGGTGTTTTTTTTCTGTGAGGCTGGGCTAGACCTCAGGCTGCACTTCCATGGCTATGGAGCAGGGAGAGCAGTAGCTCTTCCAGGAGGAGCTTCTTCAATGTTCAGTTACACCTTCAATATGGAAAGCTTCCACAGCTGCTCCTGAAATGCTGCTCCCTTGTTCTTTTAGAAGTCACCTGAAGGTGCCTCTCAATTCTTCAGTGCGCCTTTGGCACTCTGAAACTACTCATAAATACCCTTGTTAAAACATTCATTTCAGCATAATCACGATGAGCCTAACTGCTAAGTCCAGCTTTACAGAGAGGATGGCACTTACCTCCTTAAATGTATAATATAGAGCATCCACATTCATATTTTTAGTAGCATATAGCAATGGTCCAGCCTTTAGTGTACTGTATGTACTTTTAATAATCTCCATAAAAGCCTGATTTTCAATCCCTAGGCTCAAGCTGACAGTGTAAATAAAATCACCCAAATCCACAGGGTAAGAGAAATGAAAATGACAAGGATTAAAATTTTGTCAAACCTCTTTCTTTTTAAAATTCTGCTTCCCTTCCAATTGGATCACGACCCTCTGTGTGCACAGCTTAAGACCAGACGGTATGCTTTCACTTTTATTCCGCTCTGCAGCAGGCTTACAGTATTTAGTGAAAGTCTGTAAAGAATGTGTGCTGTGTAGAGAGTTAATACCATAATCCCCTATCGTTAGGGTCAAATGCTGAATAGCGCAAAAGAATTAGAAAATATGTTACATACAATGGCAGAAAAAATGCATCAGCATGCTATTCTGTTAACACACGCATTCATTACCAACAAGTAAACGACAATGAGGTAATAGAGTATATTAAGAGATGTGTACTTCAAGTCTAGCGAGTGTGTTGTTATGAGGACCTAAGACTTGAGTGAGAATCTGACTCTGTGGATACACACACAGGGTTTTTCATTGAATATAATTGCATCTTTCTTGGAAATGCTTTGATGCAAAAATCAGCTTTTTAAATTATGTGGTGGAGATGAACTTTGAATACTCCTTATTTTTTTTTAGTTTCCTGTGAAGTGTGATATCTATATTTCGCTATCCAAGCATGACAATACATTTGTCTCTAGAGAATTCCTGAGCATGAATTGTGGTAATTTTAGCTAAGGAAAACAATCCCAGTGCTTGCCTTTTCAAGAGATCCTTCGGGGACTAGCTAGTTACATCATAAAGAACTGGCATGGGTATTTCACTCCCTTGGGTTTTCAGGAAAAAATGAGCCAGTATGTGCTGCAGGAGTGACAATTTGCTAGAAAGGGGAGAAAGAAAATACATTTTGTATGTAGTGTTGCCCGACACCAATTACAATGTAAGAATCACATAATCCAAAAATCTCATCATTATGAGTTAGGGTGTTGTGCCTTCCTGCAAGGAAAAGACAGCTTCACAAGAAGGAGGGCAACCGTACGGAATAGGAAGAGATACAGAAGTTATTTTGCTGCCTGCACTGATATTAAGTAGTGTCTAGTGTCTGATTCCCTAATTATTGCTGCCTATTTAGCCTGGTTATTAGGGGAGAGAGACAGTGCTGAGCTGGAGACAGGATAAAGGTATTTAAACAACATCTTGTGATAGCTGGTTAATGACAAACTGTGGAAAGCATGACAGCAACATGTAACCTCAAGACTTTGTCCAGTGCAAGCATGTTATCTTATCTCATGACTGATCAGTTGTAAATAGTACCAGGCGGCACTTTACCAAACCGACCATGTATGGTCTTATGGAGACACATGTGCTGGCTGTGCACTGTCACCTACACAATGTTTACAATTTTGTGTTATTTTCCAACAGAAGGAGTTAGGGGTAGTCAGGAAATGACTTTTATCTAAAGAAAAAGTGAAAAACAAAGGAAACTTTAATTTCTCAAAAGCCTTGTTCATTTTTTTGATTAATTCAGAAAATTCTTGGTTAAAACCCCACATTTCACATAAAATATCTTTTTTTGTTAAAAAAACCCCTGACATTTTCCTTAATAATTATTTGACTGGTAATTGAAATTAAAGAGATTTAATTTTAGAGTCCTGAAGGGAGAAAAAATTATTTATGGAGCTGTTGTGCTCAGAATAAATTTCTTCTAGTTTTGAAAGCTTTCTAAAATTCTCTTCAAGCATTTTTGATTTTGTGGATGGGGCTTTAAGCAGTTGAGCACCTCTGACAAACAGCAAGTGGCAAGTAGTATTAGCAGAGTCAGGATTGAAGGTGTTACTGTCCTACGCCTGGGTTCTTTCCTGTAGTGGTCTCATCATTACAGGTGAAAATTACTGAAGGCTTCTTTACCTTTTAATTTGTTTTACGTATTTTAAAACACTCTGAAAGTCCTTCCTTCAGAGTCACACTGCTGTAAAAACCAAACCAGAAAAAAAAAAACTAAAAAGGAGTTTCACTACTGACAGAAAATATCCTCCCTTGTCTAGGTGCATGCTTTTCACACGCATCCATTTGTGTCCAAGGTATTTTCATCTAGGTAGAATTCAGCTTTGTGATTTATTCTTCATAAGCACAGGCGTACATTTCTTTCTACCTTGGGCAGTAAATGTAGACATCTATAGGTAAATTTTAGGTATTCAATTTTTTTTAACCACACTTACAACAATATGGTGGACATCTAAAGCCAGGCTGTGCCAGACTGCTGCCCACATAAGTCTTTGTGAAGAGATATATAGAGACTGAGCTGAATGTACCTGTCTGCATTTCACAGCAGTAGAAGTGCTGTGCATTTTCTAAAGGAAGAACATCTCACCTGAAAACTTCAGATTTATGAGTGGATATTATTTAAATCAGTAGGTTATGCATATTGCTCTTGGCTCAGTTTAATAACTGAATCAATAGGCTAAAATAATTAGAAATTGTGACTAGAAAGGCAAGTGGAGTGTGATAAATGAAAGTAAAGAAACAAACCTATTGTTTCTTTGGTGACAGGAGAATATACAGCAGTAGTAGATAAAGTGTTTGATGTGGAGTTCCTTCTCTAAGACAAAATAAAAAATACACAAGATAATTCAGATGACTGAAGGATTATTCAGGCTTCTGCTTGTCATTCAATGAGTAGTTCAGCTCAAGAAAAGAGCCAACAAACCTAGAGCAATGACTTGATAATAATCACTGCCATGGCTAATTTTACGGCTAAAAGCCACACAAGAACACCTTTGCAAAGTGGCTGATGGCACTGCCAGCCTGGAGCACGAGGATGAGAAAAAGGGCTGGCTGGGACAACAAGTGTGTGAACAGGAGCCGTGGCCCTGTCCCTGATCCCTGATCTTTGATTTCCGTACAGGTCTCTTGGTCAGGCTTAGACGATTAAACACTGTACGGGTGGGTTGCTTGTGTTTTGTGCAAAAAACATTAATGCCCATTCACTAGAAATGCCTGGACTGAGGCTGATTGTCTTAGAGAAGGTTATTTTCTAAGATCTATTTTCAAGTTCAGCTGAGTGGAATTGAGCCGGAGGTCTGACTGCCGAGCACACAATTCTGCGCACAGCAGATGCAGACATTTTTCAGACAAATTAGTAAAGAGACCTCTGTGATGCACACAAACTGCTCTGTAATGATTATGGATATTGTTTGGATGTTTCAGTGCTCATGATATGACTGTATGGGGTTAAATCAACAGTACTGTTGGGAAAACAAGCAGAAAAGGGAAAAAGAATGAGCAAGTTGTGTACACCACTGATTTGCATATTCTCGTGTGGCTCCACACAACTCCTTCAGTGGTTCAGAAGAGGCTTGACTCAAGCGAATCAACCAGGATATGTTCTTCTCTTGCAGAGACGTTTAGTTCCTTTTGCATCAGTAACACACTAGTATCCAGGAAAAAAATTGCCCCACAGCTTCTTCAGCTTCTTCACATAATCAGTGTATGCCCCACATCACTCTTTGGGATGAAAATTATTTGAGAAGAAGGGAAACGAACTCTTTTCTGGTAATATCCGCGCTCTGTCCAAGCCAATGGCAGCTCCATGTCTTTGGGTGCTTTTAGAAAGGATCCAAGTACAGTTCAAAAGAAGTGACATCTACCTTATTTCTTAATATTGGTCTCTAAGCATAGATAACTAAAAGTGAATGGTTTTGGGTAAATCTTAAAGGAATTTACTCTTCTGAAAAAGTGAGGTGACTGTTTTGCAGAAGTTTTGATGAAGAAGTTAAATTTTCTTTTCACAGTACTTACGTAGCCTCTACCAGAAAACAACTGTCTTCTAAATACCTGAGGTACCTACTTTTTTTTTTTTTTTAGCCTGTAGGAAAAGTAGCTTGATTGCCATGTTTTTGTTTGCTTGCGTTTTTGCTTAGATGTGGTGGTACCTGGCAACTGTGTGTGAAGAAATTAATGAGGCAAAGTTAAGTCAGAGAAATGAGTTTTGCAATTAACGCTGAATGTGGTGAGATCTATAGTTATTCTCATCTCTTGTGAAAATGAATTAACCTGCCATAGGAGAGTTGTGGCTCTTGGGTTCACGGGTTTCTCTACATTGGTTGGCATTTCTTGGTTTTGATAGTACATAACAGCTGCAGGATGTAATGTGATGCAAAATCCATCCATGAACAGAGTCAGGAAGACTGGAGGATTGGCTACTCATGCCACTTCTCCTTTTTCAAAAAGATTGCTGCAGATGCACCATTAGCAGGGAGGAAAAGGTTCATTTTTTTGAATAGAAGGATTCTGACTGGTTTAGAAAATGCCCTACAAAAGGTAAAACACAGCATGTTTTACACCTTTGCTCATTTGCAAATAGTGATCATTCCCAAATGAAACTCCAACATTATATTTGAGAGAAAATAAAAACTTATGCCTACCTTTGAAAAGTAACATAAAACTTGATTTCTCCACACGTGCAGTCACAGGCAGAGCTCATCACTGTCACCAAATAGCTCTTGTGAACACGGTACACACATGTTTTCACTTCCATGGTTTCCATTGTAGCATTCCTGATGACTGTCAGTTGATTGCCTTGGAAGATGTAGACTGAGCGCTTTGTTAAACCTGTCTTCTTATAAATTTCTTTCTGTCGTTTTTTTGATTTGGTGTTGAACAATACTGTGTAAAGCTATCCTACATGCTCAAAAGTGCAGAAAAACTATTTTTTAGCAAGTGCTGAATTCACCAGAAAAATGGTTCCAAGAAACTGACAACATTTGATCATTTTCAGTGAATAGTCAATTAAAACACTTATTTGCTGAAGTTTAAAAGAAATCAAGAACAGTTTAAACTTTGCAGTGTGTTTCTGGCCTCTCTTTTCAAAGCAAAATTTTTATTAAAGAATGTAAAACAGAATATTAGTAACAGAAAGCACAAGTCTAATGCAGAGAAACACCCTGTGCCAAAGCAAATATTTTTAATTATTTTTTTTCCTTACCCATTTGTGGATCAATCCAAAGAACTGTATCAAAAATACATCTTTTCCACAATGCTGCAGCATCTCTGCAACTTGGGACCACAGAATCCCCAAGCTGTCATTGGGCAATGATCTCAAGACAGTTTTTCAGAATGTGAGTTGTTCTACATTTTTTGCCTGATTCAAGTTCCTTTACAGTGTCCTTAGGTTCATATAGATCACCCCGTTATTGTCTATAGAAATGGAAATACAGGTCATAGACAGTCACAGACAATGGAGGAAGAGAAAGCATAAATAACTGGCCTCTGATCCTGCATAGTGTTAAACTGCCTTGACGTTCTAGGTTCTTTTATTACAATGAGGATTATAGGGTGTAATTACAATTCTATATTTTAACCCATCTGAAATCCGCATCTATGTGGAAATGAGTTCTGAGTCTGCGTTTTGTGGCAGGTATCCCATTGGGACACCTGAGAGTAAATTTTGCTGCAAAGAAGTTTGCTCATTTTGTGTACAAACTTTTTCTTCTTGCGTTAGACCCAGTGCGGGTCAAAGTTGCTTTACATCACCTTGACACCACCTTAACAAAGGAAACCTTCAAATAAACCAGGCTTATTGCAACATTGTCTGTTGAAACACATCCAGGTAAGTAAGCATGGCTTAACTTGAGCAAATGAAATCAAGTAAACTTATATCCGTCTTGCACAATTCAGCTTGGGTTCGCTTCCTCCCTGCGGCACAGGATGCTCACAGAGCAATAGAGTGTGCTTCAGGTAGTACGCATTGCATAGATAGGGACTGTCATTATATCTTAACAATTTAGGAGATGAAGGGGAGAAATGTTAATGCTTTGCATTTATTTACTTTTACAGCATGCCATAAAGATTAAAAATACATTGTACACAAGTGCAGTATTTTATGTAGCACTTTAATTACATTCAAGTGTGTTACTAAATAGTCTTGAGAAAACCTTAATGACCAGCTGTTCTACCCTCTTCCCATATGTCAGAAATGGTTTCAGAAATCTCATTCTGGGACAGTAAGGTTGTATAATTAGACAGTGTATAGTTAACACTTCTAGATTTTCCTCTTAAACCGCGGGCCCTTTTCACTAACACATTGTGGTTTGGTGCCAGGTTGGCACAATACAATTATGTGATGTGCCAAACTGCAACTGAGATGTACAAACTCTCAGAGACATGTTATGATTGCACCATTATCTTTTTATATCTTTTTCATCATTAGGACTGGATGCTTTTTATGTTATGTAAGATTCAGCTTTTTATGGCCAACAAATAAACTTAGTAAATAGGACTATAAATTTTTAATACTTTCTTCCATAATGCTGTTTGTCTAATCAGAATTAGATGGTTACTGTAACCCACATTGGTTTTCACCAAAAAAAAAGGCATCATTGCAAGAACAGCAGCTATGACAAAAATTCAAAGGAGGTGCCTTTTGGCCCAGTTCAGGAATGCTCTTAAGCATACACTTAGCATTAAGCACACAAGTGCTTATATATAGAGACATGTGCTGAAGATGGATCAGAAAATGGTTTATGCCAAACCAATAAAATAAAGCCTTTCTGGAAATAAGCAAGTATACGGCAGCTCCGTCTTTTGAACAATACCATCCCTTTCCCGTTAGCATCTAAAAATGACAGCGTTTTTCCTGGGACATTTATTATTTTGCAAGACAAAACACATCTACATTTCGCAAAGGGGGGGAGGAGGGGGCAGTTTGTGGGAATATAAGAAGTGCAAGCTGCCAGCCAAGCCGTCAGCGCGCGGTGCACGGCCGATCCATCCTGGATGAGCAGGGAGGGGGGCTGCAGGAGGCAGCAGCTTCACCATCCTGACAAGAGAGGTTTACGGCAGGTTTTTTGTTTTGTTTTGTTTTGTTTCTTTTTTTCCCCTGAGCTTCAATTGCCAATGACTTATTTAGATGTAAGCAATGACAGCTGTAATCATGTTTTAAATCTTGCTTTGTATCCTTAGTTATAATGTTGTTCAATTAATATTCAGAATAATGGAAGTGATGTGCCCCTTTGAAAAAGACTTGAATGCAGGCCAAAGCTTTGGGAAACTGATTCTCAAGAGGATTAATCAGCATTTAAAACTTGCATTAATAAAAATCTGATCTTCTACTGTGTGGCATGCATAATACTTTTCATTTTTAAGCATTTTATTTTAATAGTGTGGTATCCTTTGTCCTGATTTTTAAAGGGATTTTAAAATCTAACTCCTTCAAATCAATCCTGCTTTGACCCCTGTGTATTCTTTACAGAATATAAAAACATTAAAGAAATTCTTAGTTCACAAATACCTCTGTTACTAAAGATGAGCAAAGTACAGCGCACAAACACGCATGTAATGGAAATTATATATAGCTTCCACAGAAATTTACATTAGGCAAGGGCTCACCTTTTCATGTAAATTATCGATGCAATAAAAACACAAATTTACACATGATTACTTGAAGTTTGAAGGTAAATTATACCCTGAAAACACACGAAGAGCCCAAGTAGGCTTCATAAACAGTGTTGTCTGTTTTTCACATGACTTTTCATTTGTTAAAAGGAATATTATTGCACCCTATGACAACAAGGTTGAGGCTATATCTGAAGCAGAGACTTAATCTGTGGTTTTTGTTGTTCTTCTGATCTTATTAGTGGGTTCTATAAACAAGAGGATTTTTGTATGAAGTTTCACATATAAATTCAATTCTAGTGAACCAGCTAATTCTCATGCTAAACAGCCAGCAGTTTGTAAGACAGTTTTGTTTCATGTCAACTGCAGAAGCTGAATGTATTTTCTAAGTACTAGAAAATATTATTTCCTCTGAAGAGGCATTTTAATAGCAAATAGATCACTCAAATCTTCTATGAAGCAAAGAAATCTAGTAGAGAAGTTCTTGGATCTTTACTCATGTTACTAAAAAGCAACAGTTTGTGTTCTGAGTATGGACCATCTGCTTTTACTTTGTTTCATACCTAATGTGATGCTTCAGTTCATCATAAACACCATCAGTTTTCTAAATGGTGCCAGAGGTTCTTAAAAGATACTTCTGTAATCTTGCTGTCTTCTAGAAATAGACACTAAATGTGTTTCATTTAAAAATGGTAACTAGAAAATGTATTGTATCCAATGGAATGTGAAAAAAAGTAGTTTCTTAGGCACTGGGCAGAATGCTTAGACTTTGAAATAGTGCAAAGAAAATTAAACCAGAAAAAAAATCTGCCTTCTTTACCTACAGCGGTGGAGTGGACAGTGCACCCAAGGTGAGAAGTGAAGTATGAGAGGGAAGGGCTTTACACGGATGTGCCAATGTTTGAACTAGATGTTCCTTAGTAAAATAAGGAAGGCTCCAATTTAAGACAGAATTTGTCTGAATTCCCAAAATCTGGATCTGGCCCAGTGATACGAAATGATCCCATCACTTGCACAGAGATAGTAGCAATAAATCCCCACTTTTCATGTATTCTAAGAGAGGGAGAACAGGAAGTTATTTTGGTACCACCTTGCTATCCCATCAAGCACTACCTGACTGTTTCTGGTTTCAAAGGGTGTCTCTGAGGCCACTGCTCACAGACCAATGTATTCCTCTATGAGTGAAATCCTGACTGTACAAACTGTATGACAGAACACATGAGCAAGGTTTCCAGCTGTGCTAGGAGATTCTCTTGAGTTGACAGACACTTAGATTCAAATCAAAAAGGCTGGATAAAATGTATATAAGCCTTCTACCCACTGGATAAATACCCAGATACTGGCTGTCATCTTTAGCCTCCTTCATCCTCACCATCCCCAAAGAACCTCCCTCCTGCCCATCTTTGGTCCTCTCTGACAAGGGACAGAGACGTTCCTTTGAAATGCGTTCTGAAGTGTTCAGATCCACAAACATAGGTCTGTATCAAACATATGACATTATGTCTAATTTGGAGGTAAACTAGACAGGGGACCACCCTCTTGCACTGAAGTGACATACCATGACTTGGATCCACAATTAACTGTCTCCAATCTGCCTACTAGGAACAGTGCCTGTGAGTGAAACTCTTTCCCTACTCTCTGCCTGAGTAATGCCTGAAAGTGAGCTAACAGCATGTCCTAACTGTGAGACACCACCACTCCCCAGTCAGCCAGTGTGGGTCGAAGGATGGCTTTTTCATCTCTTGACAATTGCCTTCTGCAGGGTTGAGATGGAACACCCAAAATTATGTGGAGCTACTATTACAACTCAACTTGAGAGTCTGAAATGCAAAGAAGGCAAAACACTAATCATGCAGTGTGAGTTTTTATTGTAGAAACTATTACATGCACTAAAATAATCTAATACTTACTTCAGAAAAGCAAAACCATGGTTAAGTGAGAGTGAGCAGGTCTGATGCATCATGACAGGGAGCCCAGGTCCCATTATTCTCTGCTGTTGGAGCACAGTCTTCCTTTTGTTATTTTCTACACTTTTCTTGTTCTTTATTTTTAGGCCCCCAATTGTTATAAGGAATCAAGCTCCTTCATGCATGTTATCACTCCCACCATGGCTCCAGTCCTTCCTCCTTGCTCCTTGGGCCTCTAGGTACCCCATGCCCTGCTCCTTCTCCCTGCTTTCCTTGTCATTTCACGCCTGCCTTGCTCTGGGCTGTGCCAGAACTGGATTAGGCTGAATGCAAGTCCCACATTCTTTATTACAGAGTCAGCATTTCTTCCTCGTTCCTTGCCTGGCTGCTGCCCAGTGGGTTATTTTGGGACCTACACTAGCTGGCCCGGAGTGCAGCCATGCCAGGGAGGGTACTAACAGCTAAATGCTGCCAAGGATTGTTTGACAATGCCTGAGCCTGAAACGAAGTCCCATTTTATTTGGGACATAGGCATAGCATAGATGTCCCCAAGGTGAAGAATGATAGGAGGATAAAGTTTGCAAGTGTCCAGCACTGAGGGGCTAGCTGAGGGAAAGGAAGGCATGGCTGAGCAGCAGCCCCATTCAGTGCCTTCCCTGTAACCAGCAGCACCGCAAACTCACAGGCTGGGAGTGGGGAGAGAGTGCTGTGAGTGGGATTAAGCCTGCTTTCCTCTCCTTCCTTGGAGACACATATCAGCCTTCACTACCATTTTCCCAAGCTGGGATGGTGCCTCTGCTTCTGTGACATGTGGCTGGGAGACACTGGTCTAGCATCTGGGTCACAGTTCAGGTATCTCTCTTCAGTCCATACTTCCTCCTCCCAAGACAATGAGCATTGGAAACTCATGGTATGGAGACCAAGCTGTGAGTCAGGCAAAGTATGTTCAGGGATAGATGTCAAGTGACATGAGAGTGCAGAAGAAGGGGGCAGGAGAAGAGGAAGGAGGTGAGATGAAAGGTGCAGGATTGGAAATGGCGTCTATGAAATAGTTAGGAAAGACGGATTTGGCTGAGCTTTCTGGGTAAGAATTAATCCTTCATGAGTTCTCAGTGATATTTTATGAGTTGATAAATAAAACTGATATACAGGTATAAAGTGGGAATTCATGACCTGGTATAGACAGTGTTGCATCTTAGTTAGGTGTCCTGCATATGATATATTAATCTTTATTGGAACCAGAAACCGTTTTACCTTTTACCTTACCCAATTTACCTTTATTGCACCTGCTCTCCTTGTACAGCATTGCATCACACTTTAGAGGCCCTTATGCCTGTGGAGCCAGATGGCCACCAATCACTCATACCTCCTTTTCTGGGAGCCCAACTTGCTACAGCTTACATAGGCCTGAACTGCTCTGGAGAACAGCCCTTTGAAAATGTCTGGAGCTGGGCAGCTTTCAACATGTGCCATCAGGGACACCCTATACCATCTCACCTTCTCAGCCCCACTGTAGTGATGCAAGTCTTGGAGGAAACCTGATAGAGCTTAGAGCAGCCAGTAAGCAGATGCAGCATGGTTGTTGTGTTACCTGAGCTGCCTTATTTGGAGCTGGGTAAATCTACAGAAGCCAGGGTGGTTAAACCGCACAACTTGCAACTGGGTATGTCCCGATGACATTGCAACTGGGCCAGTGTCCTGCCTCTAGCAGAGGACAACCATAGATGCCTGGAGAACAGTGTTAAATCCTGTGGCATAGTCATGACATTGCTAGCCCATTTAATAATCTTTTACTTTCTATTGCAGTGTTTTTGTGAAAAAAAGATTATTGTTGTACTTGAATTTATCATGCTTTTGGAGAGCACTGGGCATGAGTCAGCCTTGAGGCAGTAAGATGGACAAGATGAGCTCTTGAAGTACCTTTCCAGACCTATTTCTACAAGTCTATGAGCAGAACAAAATGAACTCAAGATGTTTTCCCAGAAGAGAGCAAATAAAGGAACAATTTCTTTGAATTCTGCACAGACTGAATATGAATACAATGAATCCCACATCTGGTCTATTCTTCTTTTTCATTTCTTTAAAGAACAGATACAATAATGCCATACACACACACAAAAAAAAAAACAAGCAGGGAAGATCAAGTCAAGGGTGCCTTAGGTTTTACTTTCTATCCCTTTTTGAAATGGCAAAAGACTAGAAAGAAAAAAATCTCCATGCCCTGCACGCTTAAATAAAACAGCAACTACACCTAAACCATTATGGTCCCTGTGCTTAGTGTTGCAAAATCAAAATCTGAGAGGGAAAAGGATTCAGCAGTGGCCAGAAAGGGCTGTCCTCATGGTGTGGGATCTCAGAAAGGTTCTTGGCTCATGAGAATTTATTATATGAGAGCAGGTGACTGGACTCCCTGTGCAATGTGTGCAGGCAGTTTGACCACTGGTGAAAAGGACTCACAAAAGCCAGAGTGCTGAGCTGGAATGTGCTTGTGCAAGCTAGTAGTGATCACTGGAGAGACAGATTTGCCCATTGCCCCATCTCTGAAAGCCAGCCAGTTGCCCAGCTCAGGCCAGAGAGCAGATAACAGTGTACAGTGGCCCCTCCAAGTTGTGAATAATGAACACCGTCAAGTGCCACATATTTAGGATGAGTCCAATTTTGTAGTTTGCTTGCTCAATTGAATTGTTTGCTTTTTCTGAATCTTGTAAGGCTCCAAACAGACCATATACATTGGTCTTATAAATATTTATTAATTTCCCCTTTGTTAGCTAATTGTTTTGCAACACAGATAACTTTCTTCATTAAACAAATTGCTAAAATGCTATTCCACAATACATTTATTGTTAATCCTCTAATTACTTAGGAATGTATGCTTTTTGGATAGTGAAATAACTCTGCATAGTGCCTGACAAGTTGGCTTTTAAAATTAACTTTGCTTTTGAGTTAGAATGGTCAGCAGCAAGAAAGATAGTCCTCAAATGGGTTTTTAAAAAGAATTAGTTAATAAATACAGTTCAAAATTCATGTAGAGTCACAATTATACAGTTTTCTTGCACATTACCTTCTGCCTACTGTTTTTTCTAATAACATTTCTCAATCAGATTTGTTGTACTGAGTCTATTTCTCCTCAGATAGCAATTTCTTATAGGCTGTAACTAATTTTTAAGAAGCATTTTGACATAAACTGTGTAAAAATAATGTCTCTTATTTTTTGCATCAATTTATTTTGTTCATTTTTTCCTTTTGGTAGCCGCCTTTTGCCATTTTCAGTTCTTGTTATGCATGTGCTTTAGAAAGAATGCATCCACATTTGAGTGGTTAATCAAGAGGAACTAACCAAAATAATCACTTTCTACTACTTCAAAATATTCTAATTTTTTAATGGAGAATATGCATTCTTAAATTAAATATGCATAATAAGTAATAAGTAGTAATAAGAATAAAGTGGGCTCTGTAAGAATGAATGTTATGTTTTAAGCAAAATGCATTTGATTTGCTGGCTTCAAAGCTGCTTTGAATCAGTAAGAACCACTGCAAAAAAAATGAGCTGAGGAGGATAGAGAGCCTCGTAATGCTTATAAATTGTCCATAATTGTATGGATTTAAAATATAAAAGTTGGCAGTGGCAAAAGCTAAAAGCCATTAGGAGAGATCCTATTGTGCAACACATCAGTAATTGTAACTCATAATCTTAGGGGGAAAAAACCTAACTAGAGTTTTCTAAAATTTTCATAACTGTACTTGAGTCGTCTTGATGTTTACTACAATGATGGCATTGTTCAAAATGACATAGCCTAATGCATATATGAATCCTGTTTGAAAAGAGCTACTAATTAACATGAATAGTCTTCTTCTCTGAAGGTCATTTATTGCAAAGTTCATTTTTCAGCCGAGCATTACTAAAGTAGTCACCCCCGCTAACAGCCATTAGATTGAGAGACTTAGGTCTGTTCTCTTTCTGACACTGGGTCAGAATTTTCAAAGAAAGAGGCCCTTCGATGCCAAGAAGCCCTTAAAAATAATATTTGAACACAAAATGAATGGATGTAATTACTTTGTAAATATTTCTGTGGTTATTGAATTAATGAAGATAATTCTATTCATTTTATCTTTTAAAAAAAAGAAGCACACCAAGTTTTCTATATCTGATGTTCCAGTGCAGGTCTTCCCCATGGGACTTCTGATTTCTTCAGTCATAATGATTCATTAAAACCAAGAGATGCTGAATATTTAGCATCTGATTTGTGAGCATGTTCACCTATTGCCAAATATTAGGCATGTGAAGCCCCAGGTGCCTCTGCCTCCCTTTCAGAGACTCCAGAAAGGCTTTCTGTCTGTGTGCCAGGCATCGCTGCTTCTCCAGTGAGAAGAAGAGATCTCCAGCTCTGAAGGGCACAGACTTACTACTTCCAACTGTGCAAGCTTACAAACTGCCACTTCACCAGGACTTTAATGTTGCCACCTGAACCACGAATATCTAATTCTGAAACAATGTATGTCCGGTAGTCCCATTAATACCATTGCTACGATATTCACTTGGATATAGGTTTAGAAAGTGTGACGACACAAATTTACTGCTTGGGCTAAAGGATATCCCTTCTGGTGGCTTTCCTGATGATGTCTGTGAACATGGGATAATAAAGGAGTTAAGGATACTTGCAGTGGTCACAAAACCTGGTTTCCCCACGTCAGTTAGTTACAAACACATATGGAGTCTTCTGGGCTGGGATGTGACATTAAATACATTTCTCTCCTGCATCTTGGTGGCTGCTGGAATGCGTGTGCCATGCCTGTGCAAGCTCGGTACACAACTGAGGCTCCTCTGTTAAATCTTTGCTCTGTTTTGGGGTTTTTTTTATGACACTTGCCCCCAGTTTGAACAGGCCAAGGATGGGATCTTTGGGAGCCAATTGGAATCTAAGTAATTCCCAAAGTGATCCCTGGTTTAGGGTTACTCTTGCCAGCAAAGAGGAGCTTCTGCAATGCAATCTGATTGTAGGTGAGGAGATGGACGAGGTTCTTAAAAAGAACCAAGAAACTTGTGAATTTCTTTGAGATAATTTCAGGTGACAAAGCTGCTCAATGACTGTTGGCTTGCAGGGAAGCCAGCTGAGGCTGTAAGAGCAGCAGAAAACTCCCACAGACCGCAAAGACACTCAGAAGGTCTTGTGCCTTGGCCCACAGGATTTGTGTCCTCTTCTCTCCCTGAAGCCAGGCTTCCTTGGGCTCCCATTGACTACAGCCAAGCTGCTGGATGTCAATGCTGCAAGCATGAGAAAAAAACTCTCCAAGTCTGAAGGACAATAGTGCTGAGAGAAGAGCAAGGTATCACTCTGCCCCTTCTGCTTCTCCCTGTTATCACCCCTGGTGCAGAAAGGTTGTAGATACAATAGAGGGGAGTGGGAAAATTGTGATGTTGCTCAACACCTTCTCTCTGCCAGCTTCCATGGGCTTTTGCTCCTCTCCACTTGCGTTAGCAGAGGGGAGCATATGGGCCTTGGAGATTTAATGTTTCATGGCTTACTTGGCTGTCAAAATGTTTTACATTATTATTTGTTGCAACATTCACGGTGATCATCTTTAAGGAAAAAAAAAAACCTGTGCGGCAGGTCCCTAGATGCCCTTGCTGGGAGCAGATGTCGGAGCGAGAGCATTGTTAAGCTTCTCTTGGATTTTTCATTTCCCACCCTTTGCACAGCCAACACAGTGTGACGTGGTGCACACACAACCTCTTTCACCACCTGAAATGACCCACTGGAGTGGTTTAGGAAGGTTGAAGCAGGGAAACTTGCAGATTTATAGGGCACTGAGACAGATTCGTAATCTGTATTGATGGCATCTTCCCCCACCATGTGACAATAAAAGCAGATAAGCCTATGACTGAACTGAAAAGATTTCTTAAAGCTGGTAATCAATATTGAGCAGCTCAGTCTGTCCAGCTATCAGGTTCGAAGATCTCCACACACGCAGGGCAGGACTGGTGAGGAGCTCTGGGTTTGTAAAATGAGGAGATGCTGAGCCACTGCTAAATCGCAGCCTGTCACAGTACTGTAGGTTACCGATACCTGCTGCTGCAGAGGATGATTTCAGTTGAGGAAGGATTCCACGAAAGCCGTGGGAAGGTTTTGTTTTATTAGGGAGGAAAATCCAGAAGCAAAAGGCTTTTGAGTAAAGAACCTGATTATCACTGACCTGGAGTTTTGAAATTTTGTTAGGGGTGAAGCTCTCTAAAGGGGCTGCATATTCTCCCTTCTCCACTGCCACAGGCTTGATGGTCAAAGCCTCTAGCTGATGCGGGAAGTTTCCATAAGGTAGAATCAGAGTCTGATATCCCATTACTTACAAGTATCTTGAGATATTTGTATTTCAAAAGCAGCCACAAACCTGATGGACTTCCCAAAGGAAATGTCCCTTCCAGGGATTCCTTCCAGGGCTTCTGCTGGAGCGAATGTGTTTTACAATGGATAAAATGGTCTGACTTTACAGAGAGCAGCTGTTCAAGCCACTGTTGCCCGTAGTGCACAACAAAAAAAATATCTACCCTACGCTATATGGCCTGGAACTGAGCTCCCCCCAAAAGTCACTGCCTCCCTCTCCTGTTGCCTTTCTGACAGGGAAGGGAGCTGATGCCTCCCGAGAAGAGTTGTGTATGGGTAACATCTCCTCAGAAATAACAATCCAGTGAAAAGGAAAGAAGTTGCCTCCAAATAATCAAACCTTGTGCTTTTTTTTTTTTTCCATGAGATGACTGGATATTATGAAGACTGGATTGGTTAGACTGACACATAAAGATGAAGGGAGAAGCTGAGTCTTTCTATTTCTCTGTATTTATGGGGCAAGACAGCTGGGATTCAAACAGACTCTGTATTATGAAGCACCTATTAATATCGTCTCCTGATGGAGAACAGGATATTTTTTTCTTAAATGTTTAATTAGCAGGCATTGTGTTATGTCTTTACTTCAGTGAATTCCAGTTGAGAATGATTTTGGGTCCACATGTGAATGAACGCTTGTCTTGAAAGACAGAGCAAAAAGAAATTAATAATCATGTTTTCCTTGTTGTATTTACTGTTTTGCTTCTAAAGGGAATATTGCTCCACTAAGAGATTCATAATTAGGAGGATGCCAGATGGGTTATCAATGTGGTTTTAAATTTTTATACGTAGAGTGCTTGTTTTTGCAGGCAATGCTTTGGTTCCATGTACAGTAGTTAAATACAAATGTCTTCTATGAGAAGACTGCTAACTATTCCATGATTTTGAAATTGCTATTTATTTAATCCTTCTTCCTCTCCTCCTTTTTTTTTTTTCCTAACTAGCCCGGTGGGATAGATTTACTGAATGGACTTATCAGGTGAAGGAATAATGCTTGAAGCAGAACTGAGACACCTATAGACATCTGAAAAAGCCAACTGCTTCAGTCAGCATAAAGAAGTGAAGGAAAGTCAGGACTTCAGACACCTTTCTGAAATACCAGGGAAACTGTTCCTGTTGAGCTGGTGTGGGCTTTGTACCATCAGCACAGAGCGGTGCAACAATGAGGAGGACAAGAGCTGAGGGTGGTGCATCCCAGATGGGGAGTGATGTGCTCATGAGGCAACTTCCAAAAGGAGGATGAGAAGTCAAAGAAGACCAGGAAATCATGGTGTGACAAGGCCATACACCAGATTTCAATTGTGAGTTGTTGGAGCTGCGATAGATAGAAGGGAGCCGTGCACGGTATAAAACAGAGGGAAGCCAAACGTAGTATAATGATAACCTAGATGACAGTGTCAAATCTTCATGCATTCCATGTGTAAGTGTTACTAAACACAGAGGAAGGGTCATTGAAATGGCAAAATAATGGGAAACAACAACTGAAATGAAATGAGGCTTAGCTGAAGTCCATTAACATAACAAATCAAAACTTTATGAAGCCAAATTTTCATAAACCAAAGTTTACAAAAAAACCCACCCTCTGTCAGGTAAGGGACACATCTAAGCCAAAATCTTAGACTTATCTTTAAAAAGACTATAGGAGGCTGCTCATCATCTCTGAATGAGACTTTCAATAAAAAAACCCTCACTGCCACAATGTGTATTGGTCTAGGGAGTCATAGCTTTGCAAACTTCAAATTTGGCCTGTTCTCCAGGGCAAAAGTCAAACTGAAGGCTGATTGATGAAAACAGATGCAAAAAAGATTTACTGAGGACTTTAAATTCAACAGCAGCTCATAATATAATACATCTTCAAGTGAAAAGAAAGTACTCTCATACATGTGAAAATATGTTGGTTTCAAATGTTATAAACTGGTGTAAAGGCAAGCAAGAAAATGTTGAGTTATCAACAGAAAATCCCAATGCTTAATGATAGGGACAATTAGGAAAGTGTCACATGAGATCATTAGGTCATCCTCATTAGAGAAGTTTAAAATTACTTTTGATGAAATGCAAGACAGAGTTGTGTGGAGGAAGCTCTTGCATAGTATAGTGATTGGACTGTGTAGGACATCCATGGTTTTGTGTGGACAAAGACAAAACTCCATGTGAGATATTAATTGGGGCTTCATTTAACTGAAATTCAAGACCCGCAGATGATGGCTCTGTGACTTGCCACCGAGAGTCTGGCCTTGTATTTTCAAGTTTGCTCTAATGTTCTCTGTCTCCTTTTGGAACAGGTTTTATTGACATGATAGAAATTTCCTTCTTTCCTTCACATAGAGCATCTCCACATTTGAAGAAATTTGTAGCACTGTAGGAGTCATTTTGCTGTAGCTCTTCAGGTCTGTTCTTTTGCAGATTACAAAGATGCACATATCCTGTAGTATCACTTGTTATGTGAGTGGGAAAATTACACTACATACTGTTAGGTCATCCATCCCTCGGTTCTCTTTGGCTTTTCTTCCACAGATCCTCTGGAGGGAATCCCCGCTTCCCAGAGACGGGGAGAGCAGGGGCAGGAGATTCTCAGGAAGAAGGCTGTTATGACCTCGATTTCCCCAGCAGCACAGCCAAGAGAGTTTCTCTCGTGGGGTTTGAAGTGCCATTGGCGCAGATAAATTTCACTAAATGCAACGGGGAACATGATGGTAATTAAGAGTAATGAAAAGATGTAGCAGTCCAAACTGAAAGATGTAACTGGCCAGTGGTATGTCTGTTGGAGGGTCACATAGATCAGACATCCCCATACGAGATGCACTGGTCTGTAGTCTTTTCAGTGAAGTTACATTTGCTCTCCCACTGGGTCTGGCAGGAGCCCCAGGAGTAGGAGTTTTCCCAGCTTTCACTAAGAAACTTTTATGGGAAACTTTTATGTGAACAATCCCCTGCCTTGTTAAGCATACACCTTCACAGGTCTTAGGGGTGGTTTTCCAAAAGATGCTAAGTTAAACCTCTCATGTCTTCAGGATGTGGCTAGGAGGGAGAAATGAGGGAGATTAAAACCCCCAGACCCACTTGATTGTACAGCTACAGCTCCCTGTCGTCCTGTTTCTGACTGCAACAGTGTCGGCAACCTTTTTCTTACGTGGGTGGGTGTAAAAGTTTCTCTGAGATCCCATGACTGAAAGATTTTTACCTGTATCTTTGTTTTCCTTCTTGTGCTAATAACAGCAGCTATATCGCTAATAAAAATATTCAGACAACCACGTTATGTCTGTTTCTTAAATTGTGATTATTATGTGACTAATCATAATAATAATATGATATTAGGAGGAAAAATGTTGGAAGATATTCCCTAGAGGGAAATGAATTTCTTTTTGTCATCTACAGTAGTTTATTTCACATATTCATGACCCTCCTGGTATTTTCTTTTTTTATGATGAGCCATAAAAATGACAAAATACATTAGCAAAGTTCTCGGTTTATGCTAAAATGACCATATTCAAAAATAATAACAGAGACTTGTATCAGCAATGCAAAAGATGCATGAAGTAATTGGTGCTTAATTTGTACACAAACTGTCAAGGCAGTTTTCCTCACGGCCTGCATCTTCTGAATTCATTAGTCTCTAATTAAGGCCAGTTGGGACCAGCAGTTAGAAGGTTAAAGAGGTTCTGACAGCCCTAATCATTGCTCAGGAAGCTGAAAATGTATGCAAAGTCTCGGCAGATGGGGTGAGATCTGCTTCTGCCAAGTGATAACTGTTATTCCTTTGCACCTCCAAAGCTGTCATCCTAATAGGCACATTTTAAATTTATTAATGCTCTAGTTACAATGCATACACAGTCTCTAATGGTATGTCATTCAGTGTATATAAACTGAGCAATTAACACATATTACCTGGTAATGGTAAAATTATTTGTTGCCTGTTTGATTTTTTTTTAGTTTCCTAATCCAGCAAGAATAGTCATAAGCAAAGACTTCTCTTTGTTAAAAGGGGGGATTCAGAGCTGCTTGTTTGTTGGCCATTAAGTCTTTGTTTCTACAGACAAAAAGCTCACAAGCCTTAACTAACTTTTCCTTGATTTCCAGTGCCTCAAAGATTTGGGTGTCAGGGATTATACGTTTTTCAAACTTGAAATTTAAAAATGTGTGTTTTGAATACTTAAAATATAATTTTAAAAGGATTTGTACTTAATAATAAATTTATTTTTTCAGTCTTTTTTTAAAAATAATGTGTGAATTGCTCAGAAAATTGTCATTATCCTCCCCCACTTCCCACTACTTCAGTGAGATGCCCGTATTTTTTTCCCCTCTGTGGTGGTATCTCTCTCTTTAATCCTATTTGGTGTAAAGCTGGCTAATCAAAAGGAAGGGGTGTTTTTAGGTCTCTCTGTCCATCTGAAGGCTCCAGCCATGGGAGGCCTTTAATTGCATGCAGCACTGGTGGAAGGCCTGGTTGCAAGGGAGGAGCCCACTGCAGAGCTGCCCACGCAGGGAGCGGAGCAGCCACCAGAGCCTCGGCTGTGGCAGGAGCCGAGGAACTGCAAACAGTGCTAATAATGTGATAAGATGTTAATGTAAGCAACAGAACAATTATGTACCCAGTGACTTATAGATAGGCCAGCAACCTGTTTCTCTGTTACAATTAATTGATTTCGCTCTGTGTAATGAGCACAGCACAAATAGAGAGAGAGAAGGTAGTGTAGTTCAACTGTGGGTCTGGCTCTACCCTCACAGTCATGAGTGACTCCGAAAACATCAAATGATTTCAGATGGTACAATATCAGCATGAGACAGAGTTGCAGACCAGCTTTTTGCTGCTGAGGTTTCTCTGGATTTTTCCAGCCAGGAACTCCAATCTTGTGTTTTCTTGATGAATCAGCAGTCCTTTTGGAGTCAAAGAAGAGTTTTCCCGAGTGAGAGGTGTTTGGCTAGGCCCTAATGGGACAGCTAATGGGACTCCCCTGTTAGCTACAAATAGTGCTGGCACTTTTTGCATGGGGAACAGCTGCTGAGGTGGTCCCCACTGGGACCTGTGGTAAAATGACACTGCTATACTCCCTTGCTTTACAAAAGTACTTCAGTAGGTCTTGTGACAGATAAGGATCATTAGTACCATTTTACAGCAGGAGAATGGAAAATTACTTGTTCCAGGAGTGGAAGAAAAAAACCTGGAAAACCTAGAAACCCCCACCTATATAACATATAAGAAGGTAAAGGGAATATAAGCTGATAAATTATATAGAAACACTTTGACTTAAATGGTTTGCAGAGAATGGGTAAAAACCTTGATCACTTTGACCCGCATCACTGTTGTGTGGGAGAGTGTTACTCTAATGGTCTTCATTTTCTGATGTGGATGTACAACAGAGCTCTAATCCTGACACCTTTCAAGTTTAAGCAGCATATAAACAGCATGCAGTATGCTTAAGCTTAAACTATAGACAGCCCCCTGAGTTGCAGCAGCTTTACGCTAGGCGAGTTCAATTCCACTGAGATTTGTCTTACCTGAACTATCTACTTTGCTCTTAGCCCATTGCTAAGTTGTGCAGTACATCCTAGGCTGAGTTTCAGGTTATAAAATGCACCCTCTCCAGGGCTCTAGGCAAAGAGAGACATTTATTTTCTTCAAAACACACATCAAGGCAGAACAACCTCTCAGGATACCCCTCTGCCCCCACAGTTTGATGTGTATTCCCACTGTATCTCCTGTGAGCAGTGGGGGGACCATTGAACCCCTGTGAAGAAGAGAGGATGGTCCAGAACCAGGACGTGTTAGTGAAGGGTTCTTACTTGCACCCAGGTACTGTTCACTACGTTGTCCAAGACACTTTTAATTTTGTATTTTTGTACATAGAATTAGGTGAGAGCTGAATTTTCTACAATCCTTCTAGTCCAGTAAATGAAGGTGTTGAATTACAGTGGTATAGTGCAGTAGGACTCTGATTTAAGACCGTTTGGGCAGCCAGAAGGCACATCATACCGATGTGGAGCTAGAAACCATTCAGCTGTGGAGACACAGCTTCCCATCCCTTCAAGCACCTCTCTCACAACCAGTCTGGAGCAGAGAAACCAGCAGATATCATGTGCTGCAGATGGATCAGCGATGAATCGCATACAGTTAGCTGAGTCTGGCATGGTCTCATTTCTCTCCTATTTGCTGGCTACTTACCCAGCCAACAGCCAGACATTTGTGGGGTAAATAATTTCCAGTTGTTTCACAGAAAAAAACTGTCCAGCAGTATAAATAATTCCTGTCGAGTAGGGGTTTCAATGTTTGCCTCTTGCTCTGGTGCTCTGCTGCTTCTCCTCAGCCCCCTAACCAGCACATCTTCCCCTGGAGAAAGATATGAAGTCCCTGCTACAGACCAGTTGTGAACAGAAAAAAAAAGGATCCAATAATTTTCTCTTAATTTTTGTCTTTATCCATACACAGGGCTTAAGTGAACGATGTTGCAAAAGGCAGTAGAAATTCTTGGTCAAATATCATGGAGGCAAATTGCTTGTAAAATTGCTAGTGACAAAATTGTTTGATTCATACCATTTATAATTTGAAAAACCTGAGGGACTGGACACAGACCAGTGCTTTTTCAGGAGAGAATTCAGCCCGTGTGAAGATCGCTAGATGTTGTCATGGCTTTTGCTGGCTGTTTTATGCTGAGTAAGCTCTGAGGGTACAGAAAGCTTAGCAGTGAGAAGCTTGCTTTTGCCTAAATTCTGCAATTTGTTGTTTCTCCTGTTACCTTCTCCTCTAGGCTGTCCAAGGTGATGCCCCCTTCTCACTGCCTGCCCTGAGTCACACAGCAGCCGCCTCTTGCCAACCAGCACAGACATTTTGCTGCTATTTTCTAGCCTCCTGGTGCTGTGTGGGAGGGCAGCAGAAGGAAAAGGGCCATGCAGAGAATGACCTCATACTGTGCTGAGCCCCAGATGCCATCTCTGGCCCACTGGCATCTGGTGTAGCATTGAGAAGTCAGAGTAAGCAGAAAGACATATGGAGAGCCGTTGTGTAGTTTGGTGGTGTCACTGCTTTGCCCTGAATTATGGTCTGTCATCCTGGCCATACCTGCCTACAAACTTCCTAGACACAGGAAGGGTTTATTTTTCACTGAGGAGCAGCCAGCACTCAAGATACAGTGGGAAACTGTCCCCATGGCTGGAAAAGACACTGGCTTCTCCCATGGCCCACACTTAGAGTAGTCAGTCTTCCTCCAGAAAAACTGACACTGTACAGGAGGATGGAACAAGCTGTCAGTGCCACAAATGCTGGCATTCAATATTATGACTCTTTCCACAGGTTGGCTGCCAGCGTTGAGGTGCACCATGTCTGGAAGGTGTTCCCTTCACAGGTGTGCTACCCATGAAATGTCACTCAAACAAGGACATTACATCCCTGGGGCCAAACAAGCCCTCTTGGTCTAGATGGTGCTAAAGGATCGTGAGCTGGCAACAAGGTAAGGGCGCACCGGTCCCTGCATCTTGTGTGTGGTGCTTGCTGCAAGGTGTGAGGTGGAACGTATGCAAGCCAAACAGGCTTGAAGTGCTGCAAATTGAAGGTCTTGAGCTTAGCTCCTTTTCAAAAGGAGTTTACTCAGAGAAGGCTAGGAGTACAAGCATGAACCCTCGTGTTCCTTTCTAAGTAACTGTATCTCTGAATCCCCTGACATCTGGTACCTTCCTTCAGGACAGGTAGCTTCATCACCTCAAAGCCAAACAGACTTTTGTGCAAACTTGTGCTAACTTTGTACAGCAAGGAGAGCCAGAGGGACTGATGCCATTACAAATATTTTTCTGCAGGGCTGGAGTCTCTTCTAGACCAGCAAGAAGATGACACTTCCCATGGTGAGTCAAGACTTCCTGTTACTCAGTGACAGTGGCCACAGCTTGGGATGTTCAGTAGGACCCAAGAACAATCTGCAGGTTGAAAACACAAGCAGTGCAATGTTTCTGTTGTACAGCTGATTGCAACCTATGTAGTTGTGTTTATGAAATTCCAGGTGCATTACCATTTTGTAGTTTTCTGTGTATAACATAAAAAAATCCAGCAGATTAAAAAAAAAATAGAGTTTTTGTCCTCTTACTGTGTTTTTCTTTCTGTCATAATCTTAAAAAGGGTCTGCCTTAATAACTATGATGCTGTACAGTTCAAATTTCCTTATTTTTATAACTGTTTTCTTGCATAAAATAGCCTTTCCTAGTGCTTGCCCAGTGATTTTCTTACAGTAGTGGAAATGCGTTCTAACATTGGATTATCACTCTCATGTCTCTGTTTATGTTGGAAAACATAGGTTCAGAGCAGCTAAGGAAAAAACCCATAGGACTGACAGTAGCAGAACTAGACAACACAAACAGCCCTGGTTTCGTGCTGTAGTGAACCTCAAGTTCACTGATGCAGCTCTTATAGGATCTCACTGGAGTAAGTGGAGGCCAGCCAAAGAAATCCCTGCCATTCCCTGCCCCAGAGGAAACCTCTGAAGAGGGTTTAGGTGCAGATTCATATTCTTGGGTACATCACCAGCATAAGGCTCGCCATGCAGCCAGAGGGAAGAAACAGATTTAATATTTTATGATTGGGAGAACACTTGTGCCACAAACACACCAGAAAGCACCCTGAGAAATGCCACAGCACAGCTGATGGGGCAGCAGGCAGCAGTCCTTGCAACAGGACCAAATAATAACATGTATAGAAGTCATCTCTTTCTGAATTCTTTGGTGACATTGGAAAGCTCATTTTGGGACTACAGGTCAGTGTCATTGAGCTTCAGAGGATTCTCCATGCAGCTCTGGGGCAAATGAGATGGGGTGAGATATATCAGGCAGTGTAAGTCTCACTTTCTGGACTGTCTCTTACAGGGTCCCACACTGCACTCTTCCTTGCAGAACAGGTACTTCAGGACTTACCTTTGTAGCAAAATACTCCATTACCCATGGGACTGATGAAGCCTTTTATGTTTCGTTGGCTGTTTGTTTTTTTTTTACCAAAGCTACCACATCCTTATATCACCAGGGTTTGGTCAGTGCACCAGATATTTTTTGCTTGCAAAAAGGTGGATTTGTAGCTGATCTCCTGAGCTGGGGTTTCCCAGTTCTATAGCACTATTGCCATAGCTGTGGTCATCCCTGCACCAGTGCTCCCTGGGCTGCCCTGTACTGTGTCTTCTGTCCTACGCTGGCAAAGCAGTCAGCCATAGCTTGCCCGCAGGTTTGTAAGGTCACCTTAAAAGCTCCTCTCTCAATCACTCTTGCTGTTCAGCATGGGAAATAAAACTCCTGGGCATCTCCAGTTTCCAGGGTCCCCTGGAGGCCTTCCATCTTGCTCATGCTGGGCTCTAGATCTGCCATTAGCCAGCTCAGGAAGTGGAAGCCAAAATCTTTTTCCTAGTGCCATCTTTTTTGCAGTCAGCCCAGCTTGATCAAACCAGCAGAGATCTGGCCCCATAAGTTTAAAAACTGTTTTAAAAGTTCTGGTGTAAAATAAAGCTCCTGTGATAAATGATGTAAATTGTAAAATAGAAAATGGAGGCATTTATCAAACAAGAGACAGTAGTGAGTTGTTCTGCTGGAGCTCTCCTGGTCACTAAGTGTTGCTCCTTGGTTCCTTGGATACATGCGTAGTGATTTTAAGCAGATTGTATCTACAATGCTACATGCTCTGACATACAGATATTACAGTTGGTGCTGTGTGCAGTCAAAGCAAGATGTACCTTGTCTACTATACCATGCAAAGGTGAACATCTCCATAAGAATTAAGCAGCATAATCCACTAGAGTCCATTTACAAAGAAACAGATATTTTAGACATTCAACAGACGTTCAATCAAATCATAATCTCAGAAACCTGCCAACAATAAACCCCATAAATTAAAATCAAGTTATATAAGCATGACTTGATGAACCTGATGTAATCTGATGGCATGAGATGGATATCCTACATTAAGTAACAAATTCCCCTTCTTTTCTTTATCCCTTAATAGTGGGGCAGAAAATGAGTAGCAAATGTTTTGTAGCCAGCAAACCTGAACCTGAACACAATGACATTATTTTTTAATGGATTATTTGTCATTAATTTCTTCTTAGCATATCACCTTTTTATTAACAAATTGCTGGAGAGATTTCCCATTAGAGACAAGACAACTATTCCTTTTATAGGGCAATAATACATAGTGCATTGTGTGTGCTTAGATTAAAAAAAAAATGACCTTTGCTTCTAGGTGCAGCTCCACACAAGCAACAGAAAACTGTGTCCTGTAGCCATTCTCACAGTTCAGATTGGAACTCCAGATTCCAGTGGGGTCGTACCTGAGGGGAAACTGACACCCTGAAAATAGCATCCTGGATTGCCTCATGACTGCTAGCAGAAAAGAGCTTATGTTGCAGAAATCAGGTGTCTTGTCTTCATGATCAGGAATTTCTCAGCACAGTGGTGTTGCCAGTGGTGGCACAAAAGGTGAAGCACACTAGAGATAATGCATGAGTAAGTATTTCTTAACTTGTTTAGGAGCAGAATTCCCGTCTTTGTGGAACATGAGGGTGCACAGGAGTCTGGGAGCAATTGCCAGTGAATGAGCTTCCTGAAACACCATGTAAAGCGCAATCTTAGAAGTGCTTGCTTATTACCTTGATTATATGGCTCATACACTTCCAGTGCCCTGTGCAGAAGAGGTCTGAAGGCTCTTTGCTTGGAATAGCAAATGCATCCTGATCCTGGAACAAATGGTCCATTTCACACCCTCTGCTGTCCCATCTGCCCCACGCTTCAGCCTGGAATTTGTGGAAATAGCTTTTCAAATGCAACCAGGTAGCTGCGTAGACCTAATGGAGCTTAATTGCCACATGTTTATTACATTTACAGAACAGAGGGCACTGCAGTCTGCAAGTCTAAATTAATCCTGCATTATCAGGCCAGCTACCATGACATTTCTATGTTCCGGTATAATGTGAACATAACAATTCATTTGATTTCTTTATATCAGAGGAGAGAATCAAAGAGAGTATGGAGGCCTCAGTCTTGACCTGGACCTCTTTGAACAGAGATGAGGTTTCCTCCAAACTGAGGGACCTGAAATAATTCACAAATTGCGGGACTCAGTTAGGCACTTGGTCCCAGCCCCTGCATGGGGACAGTTGGGCAGGAACTGGGCAAATGCAGCCTGCACCTTCCCCTGGCCTTTTCCTACCTGAGCTCAGGCTCACAACACTTTATATCTTGATTGCTACAGCTTTTGCATGAGTTTGAAAAAGTGGCTGCTGAAATCCCATTGAAAGTAGATGCTGCATCCTTTTAGGTCTTAAATCCATTTGAAATATTTGTTGTGACGATGAAGCCATTGAAATGTGTCCTGCTTTAGGGTGACACAGTTCTTTCTGACTCTTTAAGATTACACCTAAAAAATAGGCTTGAAGGATATTTTTAGACTAACTCCCTGCTAGGAAAAAGAGAAGCTCCCAAGAAGAATAACAAGAAACAGTTCGAAAAATAGATGAGAAGTACAAAGCAATTTTACCTTTATTTAAAATTAAGATGCCTAGTTGTAACAAAGGGCAAGAGAGTTTCTTCCCTTCGAGTGCAATTTGTGACCTACATGGGTTCTGTTCTGTCTAAGTAACAAAAGGACAGCCTTATTAATAAACTTATAAAATTACCTAAGTGATGAAGTCCTGGGCAGTGCAGGAGGTTATTTTCATTGCCAGGGCGGTTATTTTCACTGGCCTAATTTTGACTCAGCATATAGGAAAGGTGATGGGTCCTGGGAAGATGGGGTCTTTGCTCAGCACTGTGGGAGAAAAGGGGGGCTCCCATGACTGGGACTGGGCTGTGGACTCAATGGCAGGGCCAGAGCATCCCTGCCTTACAGAGATAAATGAGCTAAAAGCTTTCTAAGTGTTGTCTAAATGTGAAAAAAAAAGAGCAACTTTCTCTAGACATGTTTTGTTAAGGTGCCATTTCTCTTTTGAACAAGCAGCCTCTTCAAAGGGATTGGCTTTTTCATCTCAATGCTGTAGCGAAACAATAGTCAATTCTTGGTACTGAATATCTTCAATTACCACAATACCTTACAGGATATGACACTAGAAAGGTTAGGCATAGAGAGGATAATTTTGGTTCATAGCCTCTAAATGTTCCCAGCCGCAATAGTGTGGTGAAAGAAGATGTCTTCCAAGAAGTTCACATTACTGGCTGTAGTAAAATAAAATAGCTATATTGTTTCAGCCAGCAATTTCTTCCCATTGTCTTCGTTTTAAAAACCATGCATACTCAAAGGCGAAGGGATGTGTTTCACTACAATTTGAGACTGTACTGTAACCAAATATTATCTTCATTTTGCTCCTTGTTTCATGTTACTTTTTGGTCCTTGAGCTCTCCAAAGTTCATCACTGCCTGTGACATTACCGTGACTTGCTAACTTTCTCATTATTTCCCCAATCAATAGGAGAACAATATATGGTGTTATTCTGTATTTCAGTTACCTGTCACTCAGTGTTTTATCTCCATTGATACTCCAGGTACTGCTCACAGAAACCAAAGTAGGCTGTCTTGTCTTCCGCTAATCTTGAATGCCTTTTGTTCAAGAGGTGTTTTGTATTCATCAGTCAACTAAGGACTCATCCTGAAGAAGCCCTCAGTCAGCACATAGATCTCGGTGAAAAAGGGATATGCAGCTTGTGAAATATTCATAGCAAAAGGTACCTCAATCATTTTCACCTTTTGACCCTTTGATATTGAAAGAATTATCAGCAGTAAGTGGCGAGTCTTACGGATGTGATATTTTCATAGATGAAATACCTTGCCATTCCTCTTATCCACCTTTGGTATTAAGCCTATTCAGAAGGTACATTTATTTACCCACTCTATCTGCGACTACGGTTGTGTCAAACCCAAAACAGTTTTAATAAAAGAAGTCCAAAGTTGAAATGATAGTGATCAAAACCTACAAATAACCAAGACATTTTTAAGAAAAGGAAAAATGCCATGAATGTTTGTTGCTTCCTGCACTTCACTGGGGGCAATGAAGAGCCCTTTTAGAATAGCTGTAATAAATAAAGCTGGTACTATTCATAACCAAAACTATCATTTGGGGGATAAAGTGACAAGCCATCTCCGTTTATGAAGTTAAAATCTAGCATAGTAAGTGAGATTTTCTGATACTTCTAGTCTCCTAAAGAAGAAAGATGACTGCTAATGGTACAAATTAACTCATTCAGGGATCTCCACAGATAAGAGCAGGTTGGAAAACCTTCAACAGTGGCTTGAGGGATGACTGCAATCAGAAACAGTCTTCTAAAATTGGATATCAGTTCTCTAAAGCTAAAAAAATTTAAATTTTACCTATCTAAATAAAAACATCCGTGCTTTGATGCTAATTCAGGCAGTGCTGTTACAGGCTGGACCCTATAAGTAACTAAAGCTCATATATCCTTTCTAAACAGCAGATTAGCATCATCAAGGGTGTAGTACAAGGCAAAATAGAGGAGCAGAAAAAAAATGGTGCACACCTGGACAGAAAGAGGGACAAGCTGAGGTAATCCTAAATTCATATTGCAATGGTCACGGGAGAAATGAGAGGTGTCCTGGAATGGGAATTCTGTGAGAAGCATCAGTGTAAATGACCTTATTGGCAGGACTGCCAGGGCACATGGCATGGCCCATGTAGTCCGGAGTGTTGGGTGACTTTGATGTTGTTAACAAAAAGGCCATTGCCAGGCTACCTGCTAGATGTGTCAGTGATGTCCTCCATCATCAGGTATTTGCAAGAGGCTTTATAATGAACTCATGATAGAAGAAGGTCTTCTGGTGATACTTCACTAATGAAGGCTTTAGTCAGGTGAACATCCGTTGCTTAACTAGTGAATAATCACTGTCCAGAAGATAAACCAGCCTGAAACATGAAATACAGTTAAGTTAAGGCAGTGTTGTGGTCCTGGACCAAAGAAAGCACAGGTAAAGTTATAAATGAGTACAGGGATGACTTGTGACAAGTCACTTGGCCACTGTGTGCCTCAGTTTCCTGAACAGTAAATCTGAGACTGTATCCACACCTTTCAAAAAATACTAATAAAGCCTCTTTTCTGATGGGGAATTTGGCTTTCTGTTTTCAGCAGCACTATTTTGCTCCTGCTAATGAATCCACATATGAAGTACATATCAGCAGTTAATAAAGATTCCTAACACACCAAATTTTACACAGAAATACCCTTTGATTTTAATTACACATCTTTAGGTCCTTGCCATAGCTTGGAGTTGCCGGTGTGTCCCTCGCTCTTGAATGCTCTGCCTTCTCTCTTT
Organism: Dromococcyx pavoninus; assembly: GCA_033558185.1. Taxonomy (NCBI): domain Eukaryota; kingdom Metazoa; phylum Chordata; class Aves; order Cuculiformes; family Neomorphidae; genus Dromococcyx; species Dromococcyx pavoninus. Next base: position 533,787 of record JAUMJL010000273.1, on the reverse strand, counting down.
TCCTCCTGGAATAGTTTATGGTTATGTATTTCCATGAGAAGGCCCTGCAGAAAGAGTAGGAGAAAGCAAAGAACATTAGTATACATAACAGGCCAGAAACCTTGGGTGTTCCTTCCGAAATATTTTATTTACTTCAGGAAACCAATAATGGGATTGGGACCAATGTGCTGTGACGAATGCATGAAGAATTGTACTTAGTGAAAATAGATGGTAAAATGTTTCTCTCTCAGATTTATGTTAGATGTATTCCTCTTTTAATAGGCATATTGGATAGAAGATTTACAGAAGAATGCTACTCTTATTTGAAGGTATCCTTCTGGGTGGCAAAAACATGCTCCCTCTCAGTGATGTTATATGGATGTAGAAATTATAGACATTTATATTCCTCCGGGGAGTCATCTCTTGTGACTTTTCTCTTTCCTTGTGAAGTTATTCTAGCTTCCTATCGAAAGCTCAGGCTTAAAATTTTTAAAATCAATTAGCAGATTTTCAATACTGTTGCTATAGAGGATAAATGAAAGTGTTTCTCAAAAAATGCCCTAGCAGGTTCAGTGCTTCATCACAGAATCATAGAATGGTTTGGGTTGGAAGGGTCCTTAAAGCCCATCCAGTTCCAACCCCCATGCCATGGGCAGAGACACCTCCCACCAGACCAGGCTGCTCAAGGCCCCATCCAACCACGCCTGGAACACTTCCAGGGAGGGGCATCCACAGCAGTAGGCAACCTGCGCCAGTGCTTCTTCACCCTCATCATGAAGAATTTCTTCCTAATGTCTGATCTAAACTTTCCCACTCCCAGTTTAAAGCCATTCCCCTTCACCCTATCACTAACTTCCCCTTGTGAAAAGTCCCTCCCCACCTAAGATAAAGGCAGTAGCTCCTCCCTGTCGAGGAATCGAACCCCGGTCTCCCGCGTGACAGGCGGGGATACTCACCACTATAGTAACGAGGAGTAATGCCACTGCTTTATGAGGTCTCTGTCTTTCCAGAAATCTTCTTGTCCATGGCTGAAATTGGGATCCTAAATCCTTACCTAGGAACCTAAGGGAGGAACCAGTATCTGGCTGGGAGGTGCTGGAAGTCCAGCAGCTCTCCCAGATCCTACTGGGACTGGCTCTATGATTTACAGTGGAAATCAGAGCATGTATCCAGGGATTAAAGGCTTGATTTTGGACACATTTAGCTGGAAATAGCTAGGTCTCCGCGGTGTGGATCCTGCAGTAGAGCACATCACTCCAGGACATTCATCTCAGTTGTGCTATCTTTGTAAGCTCCCTGGCATACTATAAAGGACTGGCATGCAAACATGGTGTCTACCCTGCACTGCCAAAGCAAAGAGCTGCAAGTGCCTGTCTGCTGCAGCCACTTTAACAGTCTCATCTTTTATGCCTATTGACTTTTTCTCAACCATCATCAGAAAACATTAGATAGTTGATTACACTCCTGTGAGGGCTATTTCCATAACATATATACAAAGCCTAATACTTCTAAGGGGTTTTTCCCCAAATGGATCCAAGGCCTAGGACCCATACAAAATGTCAAACACCTTCTGTAAAATAAGATGAGTGCCTTGAGGCTTTTGCAACACCATATCTAACTGATTTTCCTTCTCTGACCCCACCAATTATTCAACTAGTAATTATGAAGTCTATAAAAATATAGCCAGGCAGCCACATCCTGCCATTAACTTCAAAAGAAAATTAACAAATGAGAGTGCTCAGAGGAGAACCCCATGGCTGGGGGAAAGGCAAGGCAATACAGAGCCTTTCACTTTGAGATCAAGGAACTAAGTCTAGTTGAGCTGGCAGTCTATTTTGTGGTCAACACCAAATGAGTTGTTAACTTCAGCCCAAATTCAGGTGGTTGCTTGACTGGGAAATGATTGGCAGTCTCTCTGCTTTGTGGATAAGTAAGTGTACAGACGTACATCTTACCAGCATTTGCTGTCTCCGTAGGCAGTGCCAAAGAATTACAGGCACCCAAAGACTCAACCTCTGGCCAGGCTTTTTAGCACTAATGTGCTCCTCAGCCACTGCAACCCAGATACAGATTATGTCTATAACCAAGAGGTTAACTCAGGACTTGAAACTTTCCCCTCCAGTGAGGCAAGAAGTCTTGAGCTTTCAAGAAAGGAGGGGCCATCTTAGGTCTGGGAATCCCAGATTGCTCAAATTGCCTCTGCATGGAGTGGCACTCAGTAAATCACCTGCATTTCAGCCAGGACTCACCACCATTCATGTGGATGTCTACCTCTTTCCTTCCAAATACTTTTCTCCCAAACCAGCAGCCATAAGCTGCCCCTGCCTGGTTTGCTGATGAGGCGGTCAGTGCTTAGGACTCATCTGTGCCTCAGTCAGGTTGGTTGGTCACCAGACTCCTGAAGGACAGTGCCATCCCAGGTTGTACCCTTTGACATCATCCTTGTGTCTGCAAAGTGATCCATGGGCATAGGATGTTGTAGGAAAGGGCTATGGCCTGCTCTAGATCTGCTTTGTGGATAATTAAGTGTACAGACCCACATCATACCAACATTTTGAAAGATAAACAGCATTGAGGCATGTGTCTGATCCTGTTGGTTTCACTGACTGAAGTTACACATTAATTATGTGTCCATTGGTCTGACTCTTTAATATATAGAGCTGGGATCTTGTTTGATCAAGCTCACTCGAAATAATCATAATTTAAACATTGGAAAGAGAATGGAATTCAACAAAAATGATTTAAAACAGTGATTAGAATTGTTGATGGTAGGCACAGAGGGAAGGTGTGAGGGATGGTATCTGTAGATCATGTTTTTCCCCTGAAAAAAAACCATCCTTAGAAACACAGCATAAATCTCAATATCATCATGCTTAAGCTAACAGACACCAGTGCATCTGAAGAGATTTTCCTTATAACTTTAATTAGTGTACCCAATATGAAAAGAAAAACAAAAGCAACACCTTCCTGTCAAATATGCCTCAGTATTAGAGTAACATTAGCTAGAAATGAATCACTGATATGTTGAGTACCCCTCTGCAAATGGGCTGTGTTAATTTTGCATGCTGAACCTATTGAGTCATGAGGAAAGAACAGCAAGATTTTAATTCCATATAGTACATCCCCACCTCTCAATTTATTTACCAAGAATAACATTTATTTAATGTAATTTAGTTCTAAATATTTAAAAGCTCACTTTGTTTAATATGTTTTCAAGTACAAGATGTTAAGTAATTACGTATGATGTGGTGGTCTTTTATTAGGTAGTTAATGACCATCTGGGAATTCAAGCCCCAAGGCAATGCCAAGGGCTTCTGAGTATTAGCTGGCCATTAACATAGTGGTAATGGACTAGCACACTCTACATGATTGTGACTATTAACTAAGCATAAAAAAATGACATTCAAATTAAAATAGGAAATTCAGGTTTAAGGCTTCTCTAGCATCCTTAATTTAATCAGATCATAGTGACCCATATGGCTGAGTCTTGTGTTGAACTGGATCAAACAGCAAAGAGATTCAAGCTAGCATGTCCTCTGGAATTGCATAGCCACTGCCAGTGTGCCAGCAGTGCACCTACTGCTCCCAGGTGCCAGTATCCCCTTCTGACAGCCCAGGAGCCTGCTCACGCAAGGAGTCCTTCTGCAGTCCCAGTCCCCTTCCATTATCTGAGTGTCAGCAGCATATCAGGATGCTGCCCTTCCCCAGCGTCACGAATGGAGCCAAGCGTGGTGCCCCAGCCTCCTACACGCCTCTGGGATTTGGGGTCTAGCTGCTGCATCAGGTAGCATCTTGAAGACTGGCATTATCCCAAAGCATTGGCACAAGCAGCTTAATGGTCAGACCATGTTTTCCCACTAGTGCGCACTTTGCTGTCATTGAATTTTTTCTGTTTTTATTTTTTTGCTCTTTTAATTAGGTGATGAAAGACAAAGATATTCATTGTAAACAAATCTAAAATAAAAAGGTCTAGTGCATTTTAATATGCTCAAGGCAGTGTTGCAGCTCATAAACAATACTTCAGAGATGAGGTAAGAACAGATACCGATTTCACTTCGCCGCTGCCTCAGTGCTTCTATTCTCATAGGCAGGTATCAACATTGTTTTCTCAGAAGTTAGAGATAGAAAAGATCTATTAGATTGTATTCTTCTCTTGACATGATAATGCACTCTGTATAGACTTGAATTGAGTTTGGTTTACTACTGTTTGTCATAAAGTCTCCAAAGGCTTGAATTGCCATCATTTTGCCATCAGAATGACATCTTAATATGGTCTCTGCTCCACAGAGTTGCCATGACATTATCATGAGATCATCAGACTATATTAAGTCTCATGCAAGAGAGAAAAACCTTATAGTAAACTGCTATTGGGATTTGATAATTTCATTTCTATTTCTTTCACTGCACTACAGGTTTTCAGTCAAGGTAAAGAGATGTATTTGAACACTGGCTGCAGCAGAAACCTATTGGACATCTAGATAGTGCCTGTGATAATCAGTCCAGAGTATCTTTACTGCTATTGCAAAAAGTTAAAGTATTTTTGTTAAAACAAAAGTGTTTTTATTGTTATCACAGAACTTTTTTTTAAAGTGCATTTTGTTATGCTACAGGGACCTGACTAAAATTAAGTGTAAATAGGCTGAAAACAAAAAAAAAAAGAATCCGCATCAAACAAAGAATTTAATTATTTTGGTAGGAAAAAAAATTATTTAGAAACATAGTACCAATTATTTGTATAGCACAGTGCATTCCTAAAGAGCCCAGAGGAACCTGAGCTGTTAACAAGCCATACACAGTTTCTCCACTCCTGAATGCAACAGTCTCTGTGCTGAAATACAGCTGTTTAACAGGACATAGCAATGCTCCACGATACCAAGAGGCAAAGAAAAAATATGCCCAAGGTGTATGCAGTTAATGCAAAATATTTGTGTTTCTGTGTCGCTGGAATATGCATGGTCTCAAGTTTAGGGAAAATTAAAAGTTTAAAAGATTTCCAACTAAAGAAACAACACGACAGTGCCAAGTGAAAGGACAGAGTCAAATGAAAAATATATCAAAAGTTTCACCCACTGGTGTGCTCTAATAGAAATATCACCCCCACCAAAATGTTCACGAGTGCAATATCAGAAAGCCTCCAGAGAATGCACAAAAATGTTGGCTTCCTAAACTAATCAAGATTTACAGCTTGCTTGGAAATTTTGGTCAGGACTTCTAAATACTAATGTACCACTTCAGCTAATACAATTTCCCCTTGAAAACACACCTTCTTTTCCAGTAATAGGAAGTGTGTTTATTGCTGCCACCGCCCCAATTTTATCGCATCCCTATATGTTCACATGTATTGCCCAATACTAGGAATAATCTTCGCTTAAATTTTGTGTCCATTCGTCTTAATCATTTCCCTTGTGCAAAGAGGAAAAAGAAAATAAAGTTTTAATGTAAAATCTGAAGGCAAAGGGACCACACTTTCTGACAGTGTGTACCATGCTCACCCAGAGCAATTATTATTTCTCATTACATTTCTATGCAGAAATCATTACATTTTATACCACAATATGCATTTTTTTTGTATAAGTAAGCTTTAAGCGAATTAGAATACTTAATATGTTTTTTGAACTTTTGCCAGGCATGCGCTCCCAGGCTGGTTCCTTCTATTTACATTGTTGCATTTATCCATTTCCAAATATGAGAAGATTTATCTATCAGATTCTGTGCAAATTCAGTACACAGATAATTTGTAAAAAGCTTTCTTTTTCAAAATGTTCTGTGGTTTTTCTAATCTCATCGCTTTTCTAATTTCCTAATCACATAACCTTGAAGTCTAAAGACACAGCCTGTGATAATCTGTGTAAACTGTCTTTATTGTTATCACAGACATTTATTAAAAAAAAAAAACACATACACACATGCACATGCATTCAAAGCTGCCTTTTAAGTAATACTTTAGTCACAGTTCAATCAGATCCACATTACTGCTACTCATCAGATAGAAAGTGTTCACGAGCAGGAGGGGGATATTGACTTTAAAAATTCACTGGCGAGGCGTACAGAGCCTGCAGGAATGTCAAAACTCCAACCTGCATTTTGATGTTTTTGCCTCAGGTTAGTCTTGACTGACATGCTTGGAGCACTCTTGTTTGTGCTCCGGCATCCATTAACTGTCCTTGACTCAATGTTATACGGGCCTTTACGGTCAGCTCGGTGCCTAATGGTTACGGCAGATTAGATGCCACGAGGTGTAAGAAAAGCATACGCCTCACTTTAAGGGATCACATTGGTCAGTCTCTGCTTCATTAGGGGGTATTGTTTGATCCTAAATTAATGAGAGCCTGTTAATTATTATTCTGATAACTGTACTTCACGTGGGAGCATGCCAGGCAAGTGGTGTTGTGAAGAAACGGAGGTTTGCAAAAGAAAACAGAATGTCAAGGTTGAGATGTCTTTGAGTGGGCTTGGTTTACATGTAAGGCATTTCACTCAAGCGTGGATGTGCCTGGATGTGGGGAAAGGAAAGTTTTAGCTCTACTTTTGTTCAGTGTTAAATGACTGTCTTGCAAAAACAGCTCAGAGAAGGCTTATCAGTCTGGCAGAGAGATAGAGGAACGCATCCGTAATCCCGTGTGACGTGCATTGCTGACTTTCCTTGTCTTTGCCTTTCCCTGTTTCCCACAAAGTTTTTGAGAAATGATCCAATACCCACTTTCACTTGGGTTCAAGGAAAGTCTCCCTTTCAAAACAGGGTAAAATAGGGGCTAAAGCAGTGTTAACGTTAACAATCATTTTAATCATTTTGATGTCACTCACATTAATATATATAGAGAGAGAACTCTACAGCAAGTGCTGACAGGTACAAATGTGCCCATAGAAATGTTTTTCTTTAACATCAAGCTCAGATAAGCTTCTGAGGTGCCTATATTAATTTACTGGGAAGTACTGAGATTAGACAGATGTCTCAATTTAAAAAGGAAGAAAAAAAACCTTATGTAGATGTGACACTTGTTCACCTGTGTTTTTCTGCCAGTCTATATAATGCTATCAGGACATAACCAGAGTTTTGATTTATACACCTCATTTGACATTGACTGGCAGCTCTACAGAGAACACATGCAAAGAGATGGTAATTTAGAAATATGGAGAGCTTATTAGGCCAAATGGAAAGAAAAAAAAAGGATCATTTCATTTTACTTCTTTTGAAATTAAATGGGGGCCAGACCACCAAAACCAAACATCACCATGCTGAGGCACTGGGAGTGTAAACCTGGACAGGACCCAGGATGTGCAGATGGCCCCCGTCTCTGCAAAAGGCCAGGCGAGGAATACAAAATGCCCTAAATTCTAGCGTGGGAGGAGCTTGACATTTTAATCTGACTTAATAGTTGAGGGCAATCTAGGTTATTAAATTGATCGCTTCTACTTATCTAAGATAACTTCGCTGGAGAGAGAGGGGTGCTCCTCTCTACTCTGTAGCTTGGTGCTTCTCAACTGTCGTTAATGGGAGTCAATGTAAAAAGTGCTCCTTCAGCTCCTTCCAGGTTGTCTGTGACCATGAATTTTCTGCCTAAAGTTAGCATTTTTCAGTTTGAAAGCCCTTGTCTGGGCTCAGAAACCTCAAAGTTAAAAAGCTCAAAGAAAAAAGGGCTCTAGATAGGAATATCATTTTTTCTGCCGACAGATTTTGAAACAGTAAAATGTTTAGAATTAGGATATGACACATATAATAAAGACTGAGATTAATTAAGAAAAAGAAAGAACCATGCGTCCCCACATAACTTGTTAGGATTTTGGTCATGATATGTCAGGAGGTCACATAGCTGACTTTTTTTCTCTAGACCATAAATTTCATTATCTTGAAATAATGTTTTTCTTGCAAAAAAATATTAATAAGGAATTGGAGTCCTGTAAGCACAAAGATAGTGAGAAATGTCTGTATGTTTTTCTCACTTTTTTGTTTCTTGCATCGCTGAAGCCACTTGAAATGTCTTCTTTCTTCTGTTTATTTTCCTTCAGAGTAAATTTTACTGTTTGTGAATAGTTCTCAGCTGACAGCTGTTCTTCCCAGCTGCAGAATGAAGCTACAACAAGAAGCAGTTTCATTTGCAACCACTCCACAACATTAAGCCTCTCTGCCTCAGCCCTGATCCAGTGAGCGGCCAGCTTAGTCTATGTGGGGTTTCCAGGCATCAGTTGTTGAGGTGCCTGACTGTCAGTAGAAAAGGTAGCCTCCTAGTTGGTATTTATTTGACTTGAAATTTAAAGCCACACATCTACGAGCGTGCAAGGTTGTGTGGATCACCCAAATGTGTGTTGAGTCCCAGACAGAAAGCATCTGGTGTCTCCAAACTTGTGTCATTTTTCATAAACCTCCCAAGTGAACCTGGAACTGGTATGGACCTTAGGCAGCTGGTTGTTTTCTACCTAATCTGCTCCAAGTCTCGTGCTGTGTTTCAAAGTAAAAACAGTTGAAAAGGACAAAGCAGTCACTTCTTAGCTTGACAATGAACTCAACATGTTTGGGCTATGACTGAAAAAAAAAATAATTCCATAGAGCCAAAACCAGGCAGCTCCCTGGTCACACCATCTCCTACACGAGAATTGCAATGAGTGCTGCAGGAGAAGAAGCAAGTTCTTTTTTGGCCACTTGCCTGCAAATTTCTTCTTGCTTCTGCTTTTGGGGACCCCAACAAGCGCATAGGTTTATCAGGAGCCTCATAAGGGTGCATCAGATCTGCTGGGCCAGAATTGGAGCTTCTTTTCACAAGATTTGGGACTAGATGCAGGTGAACATGATTATGAGACATCACCGTCTGCCTCTGCTGCTTAGAACAAGTCCTTCAGGCTCAGTACTGAAGACAGACTAGTTCTTGCATGCATGTGATTGCAATCTCATGTGAATGTAGGAAAAAATTCTATTTGTGATCTAAACTGAAGAAAAATCACAATGTGCTTTACAAGCCATGCCTACTTGAAGAATGGTCTCAGTGACTTCCAGAGAAGCTCCATTTCCAAATAATGTACTGTCTTCTTGAGGCTACAAGAAAAGGCAGATCTTGAGGCTTCCGGGAACTTCCTTTGGATGTGTTTTTTTATAAATGCATAAAAGGTTCTATGTGGATTAGAGCAAGAGGTGTATCAGAAGGTCAGGCAGAGTCGCGCTTCATGCGCCCTGCCACCAGACAGCTGATGCAGCGTGCGTTCGGTGGGAGTGAGAGCAGGAAACTTGTGGTCCTCAATCACTACATAGAAGCAAGCACTGCTTGAAATTGCAAGGAGAATTTGAGTCTCACGTCTCTCATATCACAATAAGTGAACACTCGGAATGGCCAAACCTTGATGTATATATGTATAAATTTCTGAATGACATGTGCTTTGCCTTGTTACACCACAGAGAGACAATTCCTACTCTCTGTTGTTTCATGGCAATCTGTGGAAATCACGTGCCTGCTGGAATTGTCTGTGTCCTGGGTATTACTTCCACAGAATATACATGCTGTAAATGGAATTTTTTAGTCCTCTGGCTGGCCTCCCAGGAGAGGCTTTCATTCCTGTGATGGAGAGAAGACTGGTGCAATGTGCACGGCTCCCACCTGACTGAGGGGAAGGCATGCAGGCTGAGCGCTGTTTTGTAGTCACTGGTTCTTGACATTTGATATGCTGGGGTCAGGTGACAGGAATTGGGATCTCCAGAGCTTTGCACAGGTTTTTCACAGTCCTATTTGTTTTGTTATGAAGTTTCCTGCAGCTTTCGGCTCCATCGGAGCTGCTGTGATTGCCAGATAAGTGTGTTTGGCTGTGGGTGTGGCTGAGCCAGAGGAGGATGCCATTTCGGAGGTTTTGCTTTGGGATATTTTTAGCTAGAGAAATAAGCACATGTGTGAGGGAGTTTTCCTGATGAAACACATGATTTCAGCTCACTATAGAGTTTACCTCAGTGAGAGATTATTTGTGCATAGCTGATATGAATAAAACCAAAATATACCTTTAAGTTGGCCGGCACTAATGCTGACCATGAGCCCAAAGTGGCTCCTGCTAAATGAGCCACCCACCCATGAGTCTCCAATTTAGTTACTCATGTGCAGTGCCCAGAAATGAGAAAGTGCCATTTGATTTTGCCTGTGTTATTTCGCTTTGCCCTTTAACACACCTCATGCAACGAGGGGGCAGCTCAAGTACCCCGAGGTACAGTGCCAGGGAAGGACCCAGGGGGCCTGATCCAAACCAAAGACCACATGTACCTAAACCAGTGCAAGATTTTAGACATTTGGAGGCACATTGCAGCAGGAACCCTGTGCACTCAGCAACCACATAACCTCAGAAGCACCTGAGCATACCAGCCCTCCAGCTGGGTTATCTGGGGATTGCCAAGGGTCTGCCAACACCTGCATATACAAATCTGCCCCAGTCTTGACAGTGAGGCACCCAACTCACATCCAGCAGCTATGGGCCTTCAGAAAAGAGGAAGAAATGTCACCTCCCATCCCCAAGTGCTGATGGAGGTGTATACTCAGGGGAAGGTTACCACATACAAGACAGGCTGATTCACCTTTTCTGTTGTAACCTATAGTTCCCTCTCTGATCTGCTGGGATTTAACCCACCGGCTCTGTCTGCCAAAAGTCACCCGTCACTGTGATGTAGTGAGGAAGGAGTGGTTATTCTCTGGGTTCAAGCTTGGGACACCATGCTTGAAACGATGCATGGGATCACCTGTAGAGTCAGAAAAAAAAAGAGTGAAGATAACAAGTGTGACCTATTGGATGAGGTGGGGGGAGAGGGGCATGGGTTGCAGGACTAGTCTTTTGGATTTCTTCTGTTGCCTTAACCCATTAATTTAAATGCATGAACAGTGTTTTAAAATCCAGAAAAGCTCTCTTCTTCTCTGCAGTCTTGGTCATTTAAAAGGGAAACCATATGGTTCTACATCTACTTGTCTCTAGTCCCAAGAATCTTGGCTTTCTTTCTTCGCATTGACACACTTTCCATGGGGGAACGCAAGACATCATTAACCTGTAACCTGTGTCTGTGACCCTTTCCTAGACTGAGGAGGTAAACTGACTTTGGTAAGGCACTGAACAGAAATCTTGTCTTTCTTGGTCAGATGTTTGTCATAAAACTGTGAAGGTACCTACTTCCAGGGTGGGTCCCAGGAGCTGGGTCTTGAAATAAGAGGGACCATTAAACTGCAGAGCTGGGAGTTGAGTTCAGGCAAACAGGTACTTCGTACAGTTATTAACAGTGAGCAGAAGCTTCAGAGCATTTTCCTGGAGAATCTACCTCTCTAGGCACTGTTGTGAGCTTGACTTTTGAAATTCCTGACTAGTTTGTGTCTAAACTCTTCTTTTGATCTGGCCTTGCCATGCCTTCAGCAGCCTGAAAACTGAGTGAAGGAACGATTAGTGTAGGTGCGTCATTAAGGTGGTGATGTATGCAGAACCAAAAGTAACCGCAATATAACTGACTATAAGAAGTAAGTGAAGAAGTAAGCATAACAGCATTTTAATTGCTACTATAATACATAGCTGCTTATAACTTAACCCTGCAAACTCTTACTGGTGTCAGAAAAACTTCAAAATGTGCTACTTATGTCCTGTATTTACTCAAAGTTGGACAGTCTTACGTCACCCATGTAACCCAAGTAAAGCTACGTATAATTTAATTTTTCAAAGGGTGGCTTAAGTTAATCCTCAGTTGACGGTTTTCATAAGGAAATTTTGACAAAGGGGAAGGGCAATTCATACGTGAAATATAGGCATAGGAATGATCAGAGATGATGAAAGCAGTACAGCTTTAATATGCGGCATCATATCAATATACAGAATTTTTTAAGGTATTTTTATACAAAACCAATTAACATTCCAAATGATAGTTGGTTAAAAAAAAAAGGAAGGTCTTCACTTTAGGAATCTTCCTAGTTACTTTTTGAAGCCATTTGTATCCTGGGCTTCTACAACATCACTTGGGAATAAGTCATAAAATTTAATAAAGCAATGAGTGTAAAAGAAATTCCTTTTGGTTCTGCTGCCTCCTCATTTCATAAGGTTGTTAGTTCTTATGTTCTGGGAAATAATAATCATAATCGTGCCCTAGTCACTTTCTCCGTACATTTTAGGATTTTCTAAACTTACTCATTTTCCAAGGCAAAAAGCCTTCATTGTTTTCTATCTTATCTAGTTGTCCTTTCTCACACTTTTCTGTTCCTACACTTACACAACTGAATACTTTTTATTTTGGAGGAGGAGGAGAGAGCAGAGCTGCTCTCAGCTCAGAATGTGGTTGCTGCCTTTTGCCTCACTTCTTTTCATAATTATTCCTTGCATTCTTTTCTCTGTGATTGTCACTGCTTACTGAATTGAGGTTTTCCAAGTATGACTCTATAGTACCCCTAATGACTCCAAGATCTCCTTCATGAACAGAAAGAATGTATTCAGAGTTATTTTTTCCTGTCATCTTCACTTCACAAATATCAACACTAAATTCCACCAGCCATTCTGCCGCCTCACCACTTTGTTTGAGAGTTTCTTCAGCAGTTTTCAGAATCAGCTTTTGCTGCAGTTGTCCAGCAAAATTTTCTACCAGAAAGCACTGCCATTTTGGAGTTCACATATTTTCCCAGTGCTTAATGGATGTACAGAACAGCAGAGTCCTCTCGAAAACACACTGGTAATCTCAACTCTGTCATCAAAAAGATGATTGCTACTTATTGATAACCTTTATTTCGTATCTGTTAGCCAGGTATTAAATCACAACAGGAATTTCTTAGGTTTCTTTAAGAGTTTATGGTGAGGGATGTTATGAACAAGGTTTTGAAAACCAACTACACAATGATGATCGAACTGTCATGATCCTTATGTTTGCAATCTTCTTTAAAAACTGTGACAGGTTTGTGTGCGTGACTTCCCTCTAAAGAATTGATAACTTTTTCTGGATATGTATTTGAATTCAATTATAAATCTCATTCCTTATTGTATTTACTGCCAAAATAATCAGGATTATAGGCTATTTATCCTAGCAATTTCGTTCAAAAATACCTTTAATGATGTCATCATTTTGAAACAGATCCACAACCTCATTCTCTTTGAAGAAACAACCCCTATTCACTGATATCCCTAAAAACAAGTACAGAGCAGACCATTCATAAAGATCTCTATATACTACTTTTTTCTCATTTTGTTTGCCTGGGAGTGGTTGCATATTGACTAAACTACTTGTAAATTTGCATGAGAGTTGTTGGACCTGACTGAATCCTTGCAATGCTTTTGTTCGTTGTTTTTTTTTTTGTGGAGGGTTTTCTGTTTGTTTAAATCTAGACATAAATGCAGGATGTTGGGACATTTCCAGTCACTTTCACTTATATGTCTCTTCCCACATACAGAGGTGCTCCTTCTGAAGGTATTCCTCCAACATCATTTCATTTTGAACAACAGATTCAACATAATTCTCCTGTTCCTTATTTGGCTTGTTCTGACAGACTTTCTGGTACAGACTGTGGGACTGTTTTAGTGCTGCACACCTTTCTCATTTCTCATTCTGGTAATTTATATTAGGCAATTTGTAGTGACTATAAAAGTGCTCATCAGATACGGGGATTACATTTTCAGGTTCATCACATGTTTTGACTTGATTGCACACTGAGTTTTCTTAGCCTGCCAGATATCTATCTTGGATTCTGTTTTCATTAATTTTAAGAAAACAGTGATCCGTTTTGTCATTTTGAAAATCTGTCAAGAAAACAATAAAACCAAAATTCAGCTCCTATATGTTCAATAAATATACATACGCTGCTATAACTATATTTACAATTATATAGATATGCTGGTTCATATAAATCTATATATACCTGTATCTATATCCTGCTATAGTAAAAAGTATCTTGAAAATATGTATGAATGAATATACTGACCGCATAGTGGCTGAATTACAGAGATATATTTTTATATATATTTATTTATCTATACACATACATAATCAAATCTTCTTCTGCATTCATCCTAAAACTTGGAGGGACACTGTTCCAATTGCACCAACGCTTTCACATGTACATTCTTTCTCTCAGCATTTCTTAGTTTTCATGGGTAAAATTAAAAAAAAAAAAACAAATCATTTTTCTCCAGTCTGCACAGGCATATTCCTTCTGTTCCTGTGCACCACAGGCACTTTTAGTAGACTCAAGCTCGGATTTCCCCTTGACCTGATGTGGTAACATTTTCTCCATTTCCTCTTCAAAATAATATACCGGGAAAAGATCATTACTTATTTTTTCTTGTGATAACTTTCATTTGTAATTGGGCAACGCATTCATTCATACGGCAGTAAACTGGAATACAGCCTATATTCTAATATGTTCCAAGTCTGGAACAAATAAATATACAACATCTCCCACACACACACTTCTGCTAGTTAGCATGTGGTAATTAGCACTTGTTAAAATGACTAAAATTTCAAATGTGGACATGCTCCACGAGAAAACCTTGGTGTGATTATACAGTGAGCTTTTCAGTCAGAAGATAATAGGTATTTTTAGCAACTTCCATCTCACTTTTGCATGAGTTTTGTCATATCTCAATGAGAAAAAAATCAGCTTTGGAATTTGACAACCCTGGTTTTCCATCAGTTGGGACATCAACATTTTCACATTACAGAGTATTCTCACTTTGTTATTTTCATCTCCATTTTAGCAAGAAATACTGGAATTAAATCACCCTAGATTCCTGTGATGAAAAGGGACTGGAAAGGGTCAATGGGCAGTGACAGGGACAGCAGTTGCTGAGATGCTGCGGAAAATATTTTGGAGGAGCCATTTCCCTCTTGCCTTGTGTTGCACAAAGCTAGCGAGAAGGTAAACACTGAGAACAGGAGGAAGGATCCCTTTGGTTTTGCAGTAATTTCCACTCTTTTTGCACAGGTGGAAGTAACTACCAAAATGCACAGAACCAAAAGCACAAGTTCAAATCTGTGTAAGATAAAAGTCACTGCTTGTATTGGGATGTCAATCAAATAATTTATGAGCTTAGAAGACACTGGGAGAAATTTCTCCTTCCAGGTAAGATCATTGTGTATACCATTATATAAAAAAAAAAGAAAACAACAAACAAACAAACCAACAAAAGGGATAAGGATGATATTTCTGTAGAGGATCATGAGGTGGTAAGTGAGAAAGTGCAGTAAGTGTGTGGCCAGAAACTTGTTTGTATTTATTTTATTGCTTTTAGTTGAGCCTAGAAAACTGTGATATCACAGAGATATGAATCACAGAGGCATTTGAGGTTCTGCCCTGGCAGTCAAAGAAGAGCACAGCAGTGCTGGGAAAGACAGCAAGAAGATTTTAGACCAGTGAGTCTGCCCTAGTGAGGCAGCTTTCAAGGCTCCATCTCAACCTGACTGAGAGATTTTGCACAAGGACAGCATTGAAACAAGACTGGTAATTATCACTGGTGCTTTCACAGGCAAGGAGTTTACAGTGTTCATGTGATACCAAGTGCTTGTTTTGCACTGAACAGTTTTTATGAAAGCCTTGGCTTTGTTTTCCCTTAGTCCTGAGAACAAAAAAGAAAAGTTGCAAGGAAAGTGCAGAATGAATCCAAAAAGAACAATGGAGTTGAGCTTGATTTGTTTAATTCTGAAATCAAGGTCACTTAGAAGTACTACAGCTTTTATTTGTTTTATTGGGGGTTTTTTTTAAGGATTTCTTTTTCTTTTTTTTTTTGGCAACATCTTGCTTTTCATTTGACAGTCCTGTCATCCCAGAACTGTATATGTTACTGATCCTGCCTGTATTCAAAGCTGTTATTAAGTGGAGTCTTTTAGATTTTAGAGAAATGATAATGGTTCCAAAGATGACAGAAAGTGGCAGCTGGTGACAAAAAACCCCCTTGATAAGACGACAACAGTAAATCAAACTACTGCCACTTTTTCGTTTCATGTTTGTTAATACCACCTCGCCTTTTGAAGTTTAAAGCAAGGTTCAAAAGAGCCAGGTGCTGAATCATAATATTAAAGCAAGTAAGGAGCTCCATGAAAGAGAGGAGATCTGAGAGGGGAAAGCAACAAACACGGCTTTCAACTGCCTTTTGTCGGCCTTTCTGCAGATGTCACCAGTTGTTATCCCCAGTAGAGGCTTCAAGCTTGTAGCAGTGCCTCTGGCTGATTCCAACTCAACGTTTCAAGTGTCAATCAAAAAGGAAGGACGCAGCTTAGGTCCTGGTCATTGTCCTGTGAAAAGAGCCAAGCATTTAACATTGATTTAGCTCCCTCAACATACAAAGATAGAGCCAGCTTTGTGCAGCAAAAGGGCCTTTGGCAAGGTTGCTTGTAGAGCAATTCCATCGCATCCGATGCTCCTTGGTTTAGCTGTCACACTGCAGTGTCTGGAGTCCTATGAAAAGTTATTCAGGAATGAGTGAGCAAATTAAAAAGAAATAACATGGTCTCCTAAATAGCAATGCAAGCTATAGAAAGTGCTCTTAACGTCATTTAGCCCTGAAAAGCATTTTTAATAAAAGTATTTTGTGCTTTTAAATGCCTTTTAACAAGAAGAGTAAGATGTTTCAGGACAAGAGGGTGCCCTTGTGAAACCCATCTCCATTGGATTGGATAAGCAATTGTACCCACAAAATGTCTTTGGTCAAGTATTTGCTTATTTTGTTTTCAAGCCATTTACATTCACCACCATCCACATACAGCATTATTCTTTTATATGGGTGTAAATATGCCCCCAAACCCAATGACAACAAGGTTGTGCCTGGATGCCAGAGATTCTCCTACTCCAACTTTCCCATCCTTTCTTGCATCAAACTTCTGCCTGACACATAATTTTCTTAAAAACACCTTGGCAAATATTTCCTTCCCAGACATTGCAGTCCCCACCAGCTGTTGCAGGCGCTGCCAATGAGCCACAACAGTCTCTTGGCACAGTCATGGAAATGACAAGTCAGTCAGTGGCCATTCTTGAGCTCTTTTCCGCAAGCTCCTGGTGAGGGGCAAGTTCACATGAATGTGGTAGAAACCGTATTTTGTCCTTAAAAAAAGAGTAATACACTCTGAAATGCAAATACAATGAGACGATTGTCTTACACAAAGTCAACACAGGGTAGATTTATCCTGTATGTGGAAGTAATGTTAAATTCATGAGAAAAAAAAATATTGTCATTTTGCTTATAAACAAAGCTCTTTATGGGGTTTCTAGTATCTTTCCATTCAAGTTTATTGCACCAGTAGACTGGCTGAACCACAGGTTGACCTGGTATCACAGAGACCAGGTTTGTTGTCTTGGTCCAACAAATTCTTGTGCACGCATATATCTTCAACCAGAGGACCAAAGCAGTTTAAAGATGAGAAAAATATTTCCCTTTTGCAGGATCAGTATCGTTACCACTTTCTGATTTGTACAGCATTTTTTCCCCAATATATTCATCCTACTCTGTGCACGAACACAGGTTAAAAATCATGGGAAATATCACAAGAAATAGAACATTACCACGATGGCAATCATCTTTCAAAAGTTTTTCTTACTTCTTCAAGGCTAGTTTTCTAGTAGTACCTTGCTAAGCAAAACCACACCAATTGATGGTATTTTTCAGGTCCAGGGAAACAGCACAGACCTAAACTAGCCTGAGCAACAGTAGTCTTTCTGGATTTGGGATGGGGTTACTCCTGATCAGTTGTTCTGGAAGGAGCCACGTTCTAGCAGGCTACTACTGCCCTTGTGCGGCTCATATCATCTGCGATTTAGAAATATTCAAATGGAGGGTCTCACAGGATTTGGGTGTGTTTTTAAATACACATATCATTACAGGCACTCATTTCTGCGTTCCTCTAAAAGCATTTCTAATGAACCCCATACGTGGCACTTCAGCAGGCAATTTAAGAAAACATGACTCACTGAGTCGAGGGACTGCTGCACTTCTCTAAACTTCCATTAAGATTTTAAACACATTTTATTTTATCTTGCCGATACCCTTTTCAAAAGAAAATTCACTTGCTGGCAAAATTGCTCGCATAAAATGTATGCTAACTTTACACCAGTGTAACAGTGAGGGCAACCAGGCAATTGGTCCTACGAGCTACTCCTTTCTCACAGCCAGAAAATGAGTCTCTCTCTTTATATGCCTCCTGAAGTGAGCTAGGGAATGGGAGCTGTTTATCTCTCCCCACTCCCTGCATACCAGCATGCTGTGTTTCGCTCAACACAGAGAGAGTCTGCAGAGATGCTGTAAGTAGAGATGCTGTATCTCTCTACCCCTGTGCTGGTTGAGTTTCTGCTTTGCCTCCCCAGGTGCACCTGGTGGTACAGCCATGCCAGTCTGCCTGGCAGCATATGCTGTACCAGGTGTCCACCTGACATAATTTGTCCTTCTCCCAAGCATCAGGGAAAGCAGGAGGCAGACAGTGACTCCTTGCATGACTATGCTGGTCGCCCCAGTATATTCCGCAGGCAGTCCAACACATGCTTTGGATTAGGGATCAGTGAGATATCAGAGAACACAAATCAGCAATAAACAACATATCTCAAGTTTTAGTTTGTTTTTTTTTAAATGCAGCAACCTGTAGAAATTTTTTTGTCCTGCTACTTAACAGTGACAACAAAGGTAATAACTTTGAAAGAGCATTTTATCTGAGGTCTTTAGAAAAGTGTCAGAAGAAGGAAATTACATTAAAGTAGAAGCCACCATGCACATGCATGTGAAGGGGAAGAAGAGCAAAACAAAGATGAGTACAAACTGCGGATGCTTTATCCCAAATCAAGCATTATAAAGCAAAGCTAAGAAAATGAGAACTTCAGTGACCCTTAAAAAAAATAACCAAAACCTAAGGTCAAATTCATTTGCTGGTTTGCTGATATAAGAAATGCACAATTAAGGTGGGGAGATATTTTTACAATTTCAAGATAATGAGGTGAAAAACAAAGGAAAAACACCCAAAGTAAATGTCAGGTTAATCTAGGTGTAAGTCACCCTTACCAAAATGTGTCACTCACAACTGTGCAGTAGAATGGATCAGGAAACAGGGCAGTTATTTATGATCTTGGTGGCCTAATCCACCCAGGATATTTTTCATCCTGGCAGTCCCCACGTTCTAGTGTGTCTTCTTGATACGCTCTTGCAGTATCACACCACTCTTTCTTGCTTTGCTGTGTCAAATTCAGGCTGAGTTTAAGAAAACATACCTTCCTGGAGGGTGCCAGAGATGCCTTGCACAATTTTGTGTACTCCTACTGGTGAATGGCTAGTGGAGACCTGGTGATACACTTTTTAAAGTACCTTTTTTTAACCATTCTTGTCCCTTGGGGAACTAGAAAAATCTCTCCAACTTTGCTGCCTTGTTTGCTATTCCTCCATTTGACCAAGCTTTTATTTCATTCCCCATCCACAATAGCTTGTTTCTCTTATATCTCCTCAACCTGATCACTCCCAGGTCTCCTGCTCCTGATGTGGACGTTTTTAAAGATCATGTTTGTGAGCCATTTATTCTCCTTGGAGGTCAAAACAAAACAAGTAGCAGGAGTAATTCTCTTTGAGCAGGTAGACATAAGTACATTGCAAACCAGTTTCGAAACCTTTTGAACAGCAGTGCCACATACCATATCCTTGAAGGTCATGAGATAATGCATTTGCATTCTTCAGTATTGTGAGTAATGTTTCTGGTTGCTATTGTGTCCATTGGAAATAATGGCTCCTGGTGACCACAGGTTAGCAGATACAAACATCAGCCCATATCGCAGCGACTTCTTTAATGCAAAAACCATTGTACATCCAGACGTTCCTGCCTTATCCATAAAGAGTAATTGCCTAAGTGTTTCATTGGAAAAAAATGGCACAGTCCCGTAAGTGTCAGGGATGTAACATTTATGAATCAATTCATAATTCCATTTTATGTAAGGATTTTTTTTTTACTGTAATCATAAAATATCATCATGTGTAAGTGGCTGTTAGTACCATTGTTAAGGGCTATGGCACAGAGAAATCAAGTTTTATTTGTTTTTATTTTAGACAGTGGAACTCTGCATTTGTACTGCTTCTTCATTAACAAAATCTCAGTGTACGTAGTCCATAGTGAGCGTTTTCATTGACTTTTCCTGCACAAATGCCCTCTGCAGTCTAGTGGTTTTCATACAACTTAATTGATGGCAGACTGAAAAATCAAAATTACAGGCATTGTCCTTTTCTTCATTTGTCAGGCAAGAGTTTTGTAGTGATGCCTCTAGTCAACATTTTGCAGAGCTGGTGTGACTACAAGAAATATCAGCACATTGTTACACAATTTTTCTCAGTGCTCCAAGCGATAATTATGGCTCAACTTTGGATATTCTTTTCAGAGCTACCAGGAATCCTCAATCCCTTCTTGAATCACTTGTAATGATTAATATGAGTTCTAAAACTAATAACCACACTGGAGGGACCCTCTACTGTTGGACTCTTCTGACAGCTATGCTCACTTCTCAAAATATCTCAGTGGCAGGGCCATTTCTCACATCAAGAAGCCTTCAGCACCTGCTCTAATTCAGTTACCAGGACTACCTGATCTCAGCTCTTGTTGTCCATTTACCATGCTGAAAAAAACCCAAGACAATCTTTCAGAGACTCTCTCCATTTAATTATTACACAATAAATGCAAGGGAAGTTAGATGCCAAGCACTGAAGAGCGGGTGCCTACTTAACATTCATCTAACTAAGGGTGGGATATCATCTCAGAGGTACAGAAAAGCTGGTTGGATGGGACCTCAGAAAGTCACTAGTCCAACCGCACACTGAGACTGGGAACATGGCCAACATTAGCAGGTTACTTGGCATTGAGTAATTAATTAGACACTGGGCCAGAGACAGGTGGGAAATCCTACAATGACCCAGGCTGTCTTTAAGGGTTTGCATTTCATTGCTTCACTAGTGCAAAGAGGATTAACACTATTAATACAGTCCTGGTGTTCTAATGATATGTACAAGGAAAGATTTTGCAGAGAGAGAGGTAGTGTGTTAAGTCAACTGACCTATCAGCAAGCTATCAGGCCCACAAACCCCTGTTCAGATACAATAGCAGACCTGAGTAAAGGATTGTGTCTGTCTTTCTCCGGCAGGTTTTCTTTATTCCAGCTGAAGGTACTCAGTGAATGAGACTGCATTTGCAGCTAGTCTGGGTGGCTCTAAGATGGCATTTTCATCAGGTTCTTTATACAGATCGCCTCTATCAGACATATCTCATATGACCATCATCAGCAAGCCACTGCTTCCATGATAGGCATCAGACATATAAGTTTGTCATATGCTTGTCCCACAGTCACACTGGCTTTTGTAGTCTTTGAAACGGTATCCATTTTCACCACCCTTCTGCCTACCGACATGCTGCCACCTGTACATTTACCCTTCCATTCCTCCCCGACTCCTTGGTTTTATTCCATTACTCAAGCAAGTAGTCATGATTTTAAGCAACAAGCTTACAGCTCATACTACTCTGTGTTAAGTGCAGTACACTTGTTTAGGCAAACTCCTCAGAGACTTAATATAGTTCTGCTCAATCTCTCTGTATGATAGCATTAAACCTCAGTCATCCCTCTCCCTGTAAGTATGCTGGGATTGCAGTGTGCCAGATTATATCCTGCCTGCCTAGGATCACCAACATTGGACTGGTGCTTTCCTGCTGCTAGTCACCAGGCTGCAATTTCAATACTTTTGAGTTTCTTTTTTATTTGCCTTCTGGGCTTTGTATCTTTAAGGTTCAGGGTTTGGGGTTTTTGTTTGTTTTTTAAATTTCTCTAGAACTACACGTATAAAAAAATTTGGGTTTGTTGTGTTCTAAAGAACAAATAGAAGTTAAACTTTCAACGTACCCATAGAATTCTAAAGGGAAAGCTTTAAGAAAAGCATTACAGAAAGGTGCCTACTAAAACTTAAAGAGTGGCTAAGGTTGTGACGGAGACAACATGGCTCTGTCATGGAAAAGTACACGTATATATAATCTGAGTATTATATAAATGAAAAAAGTCACGTACAGATGTGATCACAGATCAGATGTTAACACTCTTTTTAAAACTATTGATCAAGAAAAATAAAGCTGATAATTAATAAGTCATTAAAATAAGTCCAAATATTTTCTCTTTAATGCAACACTAATAATTAAACTACCGTGAAATGCATCATAAATGTAATTATTTTATGCTTTAATCACTTTGATTTTAGCTTATAAAATATGTCAGGATGTGTGTGGCTGTATGATATTCACATCTGCAAGAACAGAAAACTAGCTCAAGAACTGCCATTGTGAGTTCAATTCAGCTGAGGATCTGGCCCCTACTGTGTTTATTATTAGATGGAAAGGATGAGAACATATTCATTTGCTGCTGAACTTTTTGATAGCCTTGCTCTTTCTTCCTTTCTTTACATTTCTCATACCCCATCCAAAATTTGTGCTGCCGAAATTCAATGCCCCGTTCCTTTTTTTCACTTGAATCTCAACGCAAAGCCAACTCGATCTCATCATGGCTTATATGCTCTTCCACTTGCTATCTGTAATCACAGTCATTGTGAAACTCAAAGCTAAGTCAAGAATTGTTGCCTTTTTATGGCTCCCTCTTTTATATATGTTGTGTTGGAGAGTGGTCGTTACCGCTTTTTTGTCATTATTTCTGGGCTTCACTCCATTAGCTGGTGAACAGGCCTTCTCTCATTGCTTTCCTTCAGTAAATACTGTAACATTCAGCTTCCTTTCAGGCTTGTGCTTTTAAAGAAAATCTTTGTACAATTAAAGATATGAAATTGCAAAATACAAGGCTGCTTTCATTGTTCTCCCTTTTTAAAGGTTTAATCACACTTAATGGCTCTCTTGAAAACTTGAATTTCCCATGTTGATGGTTTTACCCCACTGAAAGAGTTTGCTAATATACTTTTCAAGTGTTTTCTCCTTAAATGAGCTATTCAAGAAGTTTTGTGCAGAATAAGATTGAGGAAGGATATATCCAGAAACAATTATGAAAAGAGTCCAGCCCTATCTATTTATCCATTGGCAGAGATTCATGAGCTCAGCAGAAGTCAGAAATAGAAAACAGAAAACATAGTCCCGTCCAGCTCTGGAGGACACGTCTTGAAATGTCTCATGTTGCTCCTTTTGAACCAGTCTCAGAGCAACTGTTGCTCCATCTTGAACCCTCCCAAGATGCAGGTCCTGATCACCATGTCATTAGCATTGACCATGACGAGAACTGGGCTGAGCACATTGCCCAAAGAGATGGTAACTTTGGTCCTGCACGTCTCGCTCCCAGTCACAACCACCACTCTGTTCTCTGAGAGCACCTCTCTGGAGAGCTGATAGCTGTGGCACTGACTGCTCAGGGCTGGCATGGTGTTGTTAGAAAGAGGGGAAGCACACATTTTTAGTAAAGATTTTTAATCTTTCTGACTGTGCCTAACCAGCCAGAAATATATAGACATGACACAGACTAGACACTTGTGTGCTGTTAGAAGTTTTGCCATGGCTGTTCATAACATCTAGGACTGAAGCCACAAGCCCTGTGAAAGCTCCGAAAACTTCCAAGCACAGAATCCCCTTTACTCAGTTGCACAAATTCCTTTTGTTTGCCCAGTGTTTCTGCCTTGATAGTCAAAGCCGTTCAGGGTACTGGACTTTGCTTCCCGAGATATCACATCTCCTTCCACCAACATGACCTCCCATGACATTTGACAGGAACAATCTGGACTGTGAACCGACAGGGGAAGTTTGCGAGCTTATGCAATGAAATTCTCACAGCTCCTGAAGCTACACATCATTATTTGCTTTTAGCCTTTCTGAGAGTCGTTGATCTCAGTATCTGCAGAAATAAATGTGAACCTCTTTTGTGGCATACCTGTTTTCCCCAAAAAGTTTGAAACAAACCCGGAGATTCCCAGTCTCCTCCACTTAGGCACAGAACAGAACAAACACAAGCCTTACAGAATATCTTAAAAACCACATGGTGAGTACAGAGACAGAGAACAATATAATCTCTGCTATTTTATTTATATGTCTACATACTTCACAGCCACTCAGCTACTTTGGTAATGGAGACCATATAAGTAGATAGGTGCAGGTTTAGTGAGATGAAGATTATAAATTAAATGTAGTAGGAGTAATATGTCATCTGTCTGTCTCAGAGCTGATACCATAACATAAATCCTGAGATATTTTAGATTAGATAGATGTGATATGCCAATCTCCTCTTAAATATTTTGGGTCTGCTCCTAATAAAGTTAATGGAAGTAGGATAAGCTCTTTATTACTGCCATGCTACCCGTGAGTCTTCACTTCTTATCAAGCAATTCATGTTTTGTATTACATTGACACAAAAACCTCATTCTGCTCATCTTGAAGTCAGTGGGTTTTGCCTTATCCGTGGGAGATCCGTTAGGGAATTAGTACTTTAAAATGAAGCTCCCAGGTCTGGTTCACATGGCTTAGAGCCACTCATCCTTGTTGCAAGAGCATTGTTATTATTCTACCATGGGCAAGACCACTTTGTTCTCAAGTGCTCTTCGGCTGGCGAGTCGAAAAGACTCAGACAACTTTACATCATCTTTCTACTGTCCTTCACAGAAGTCCCAGGCTTGCCTGGAGTTCTTTCCATTCTTATTTGCAAAAGGATTATCAATAGCAGCTTTGGGTCAGCTCTGCTTTGGGCAGGGATGAAATCATCAAGTCAGGTAGCATGGAGCAGCTGCACTCACTAGGGTAGCAGGAGATGTGCTAAGGACATCCCATCACCAGCAGCAGTAGATGCTACGTGAGTGTAGTCGTTGTATACTGCCATTCTTAATAGTTATTTCCCTTGCATTCTTAGACCATTTGGATTCGCTCAGGTTGAGAATGGGATCCTGAGATTGCTTAGTAGATGGCCCAAGGGGATGCAGACAAAATACCCAGCAAGTTTCCCAACCAGGGGCTTAAGACAGGAGCAGGTTGTCTGATCACCTGTTAATGGTTTCAATTTATCTAACTGCCGTTTTGCTGTTGATGAAGTAGAATTTTCAGCCCAGGTATTTGAATTATCAGCTACCATGAACTCAGAGACCTGTCAGTCATACAAACCTGAGTAGCAACTGCTGCACACCCCTATATAGCTTCTGGATTTGTTACATAAAACCAAATAGCTAGGGAGCAGAGACAGGATCAGATGGCATACTTAATGGGTTATTACAGAGCACAATTTCTGCATGTTGCACTGTTCCTGGGAGATTTTTATTCAAAATAAAAGCAAACAGTAAATGAAAGCCAGTATTTCAATTGTAAAGTGTGTGAACAGGAAAAAGGGAAACCCAGGGATCAGAACCTTCATTACATGCCATGGGTCTGCTATGTTTGCACATCACCTGGCTCCTGAAGCAGTCCTACCTGACTCATGAAGTCCCAACACATCCTAAAGCACATGACCCACTTCCACTCAAGCTGAACACGTGTTTCAGGAGAAAAGCGATTTTAAGCACATTGCTGAAGCCTGCTGCTAAATTTGTGGTGTAGAGGTAGGGACAGCCCTTGAGGTGAGTGGCAAAATCCAAATCTATGACCTTTTCCCTCACAGATGGTTAACGGGCACAATACTCTATGAGGTTTTGTATGACTGCACTAACACTCACTTCCCGATTCATCTTTGAGTTGGCATCGTCAAATGGTGTTTGTCTTGTGTTCTGGTTCTGGTTTTCTTGTACACACTGCACTAGAAAATAGTCAGTCCTTTATTGTCTCTAACTTACCAGAAACACCACACGAGGATGTCTTTAGAAGCCACGTGATCTTCCTTCAGTTCGTTTTTTTAAATAGAGTGTCCCCAAAGTTACTGATTAATTTCACACTGTGCAAGGAGAACTATTGATTTCCCATGTCTGCTTCTGACCCTTTAAGATATAAAAATGCAAATACATTGCTTAAAGAGAATATTTATTTATTTCTTGTACCTACTAACATGTGACTTCAACATAAAAAGCAGCTTTTGCTGGTTTTGTTTTGATAAGCCCTAGCATGCTTGGTATTTCACTGAAACAATATGCTAACGTACTCATTTCTAAGCTATTCCTCATATCAAACTCCCCCTTTTCTGCTATACGCTCCATGGCTCTCCAGCACTGCCAGAGCGCACACAGAGTGGTGGACCTGCAACTTTACTGGCAATGTTTATTTTCAAAAGACAAATATTGTGCCGGTGTTAACTTCAATTAGGAGACTTATTTGACAATCTGACTACTCCATCTGATGCCTCAAGGGCAAATTTCAGCACTTTATGAAAGATGTTGGCCAAATTCTGATCTATATGAATAAAATATAGGGAAGAGAAGTTTAAATAAACATTCGAAAACAAAACTATCACGAATTAATTGCAAATATTTACATGCAAATAAAGGGTTTGTTTTATATCTGTGGAGGCTAACGCATTCAGAAAATAGCTGCCACACCATCCTTTAACTCACCCTGCTGTGCCTCTGGATCACAAGCATTTCAGGTGGGGTATAATCAATACCATACGAAGTACAATGAGTAGTTACCACAGGGGGCTGATCCTGCAGCCCTGCATCAAGGTTCTCCCTGCCGGGTGCCACGCAGTCAGGCTTCACCTCAGCACACCTCCACGGGTTCACTGTGGCTTTCACCATTTTTATTCATACTTAATCATCTAATATACTAATTTTGTATTGTATTTTGACTGCTTAGCGGTGCTTTACTTGCAAAACTTTTCCAGAGCATATAAAAGGCTCCTACATTGTTCCACAAAAAGCTGTTCCATTCAGAGAGGAAACTCACCTGCTGCAAAGAGCCTGCACAAGGCCTCACACCACTCAGGAGCACGTTTGACCCTCTTAAAGCTCTTGTTCAGATAAAGCTCCAGTTGACTTCAGTGGGAGGTTTGCCTGAGTGGAGACTCTGCTATTTGTTCCTCGCTGTTGTTATAAGGTCGCTGGAAAAAAAAAAGCTAACATCAGATCACGAGGAAATATTTTAAAAATTGTGCCTATGGTCCTATTCATGTGCTAAGGACCTGACTTCTCAGGCACCAATGTCCCTGCTCTTCTGGAAATCAGGAGGTGGTATTTGACGCAAACCAGGCAACCTGGATAGGATAAAACTACAAAAGTGGAAGTGTTTTCCAAATCAAATCTGCCGTCCTGTAACTGGAAGAAAGAATAATGTGTTCAATACAGACTTGGAGATTGGAGAAAACCTGCACAAGACTCTGGTCATGATTGCCTGCACCTTCTCATCTCACACCTCTCTGAAAGGTGTGCTCAGGTCATGCATTGAGCACCCCTGACGCCTCTGGGATTGGGGCCTGTATCTCCCGAAATCCATAGGCACACATGACACAGGCAGAATCTAGACCGTTGGATCCTTTACTACCAAGAGAATCACCTGTAACTACAGGGAGATAAAACAGAGACAGATGTGACTTTGTAGCACTACTTTGGGTGAAATTTCATATTTTTTCCTCTCTCTTGCAGTGTCTGATGTGCTGCTGCTGCTGAAAAGATTTCTATTTTGATGAGGCCACAAAAGCTTGAATACCTTTCTGAACCAGTTTGGTAGAAATTGTGAGCTGGGAGTTATTCTCACGAGAGTTCAGGCCTGTGTAAATTATTCAAAAAGAGATGTAACCTTGCTATGCAGGTCTCAATTATCACCTCTAGTACTTCATAGTAAAGCTGTGATCCCCTATAGTTCCTTTAAGGTCATTTATTATAAATACCCTGGGCCTGATCCTTAGAAGTTGGGACCCTGCACATTGATTCTCAGGCGGTTTCTATTTGCATTTGACTCCATTCACCCGCCTCTATTTCACAGCCAAGCACACAAGCGGGTTTTTTTCTATAGACTTAATTCAAAGGTCTCTCAAACTACAGCAGCTGGGAATGTTCTGTTGGAATGACTTTCTGGGGAAAAAAAATATGCCTTTCAAAATCGGGATTTTTTTTTTATGGGAAAATTTCAATTTTGCCAGAAATTTCTGATTTTTCTATTAGGAAAAAAATAAAACCGATGGCTCCGTGGATGCTTGGCTGGAAGGCTCCTGTCGATTTTGTTGTCGTCTGCAGGGAGAGAGCAAAATTGACAATAGTCTTCCAGGCAGGCAGCTGGGGAGATGCAGCAGGTCTGGAAGAGGGAGGAGGGGAGGTTGAGTGCCCTGGCAGTCTGCCGGCCCTGCAGCCCAGCTGCCTCCCCAGCAGCCAGGCTAGGGGGAAGGCGAGGAGGAGGAGAAGGAGGAGGAGGAGGCAGGCACGGGGTGGCCAGCCTGCAGCAGCCTGCCGATGAGGCTCCTGCCGTTCTCCCTTTTCGGCAGGCAGCTGGCAAGCCCCAAGAAATTCCAGTTTGCTTCCCCTGAAAAGAGATTTTGGTTTTTTTTTCTGGAGAGCATTTCCTAGAAAAAAAAATTACAATTAAAAAAAATAAGTAAAATCTCACTATTTGAGGGGAGAAGGGAGAGGGATAATTTTATAATGACCATTCTTTCATGGGAAGGAATATTTTGAGTCAGTCAGCTCTACCTTACACTTGATATTACACTGGTAGGGAAAAAAATCTACTCTTTTTTCCATAAACCATACATTATTAAAACTACAGCGCAGAAAATTAATGCACCTGTGTGGAAAAAGCGAGGAAAAGAATGACATTAGTCACATTTAAGATGGATTTGGAGAGGTATGCAACAAGAGTGAATATCTCCTTTTGTGCCTCAAAGTGACTGGTGAGAGCAGTGATCCTGTGTTGAGTACCAGCAACTCCGTGCGTTTGCCAAGAGTTAAGCAATAACCAAACCAACATATTTCAATCAAATTTTGTAAAACCAAAAAGAAAGTGTAACTGGATTGACAGGATTTAGTCTGATGCAATTTGAAATGGCTGACTGATAAATCCTAAAATTCAAGGATTTTTATGCAATTGGTCATAGACCTTTGAGTACAAGACAGTGAGTGTCTCTTGCTGTAACATAGATCATAAACTGGAAGCTGAGCTTATTGAAGGCTGTTTTGCAGGCTATGAAGCTCCTTGCATTGTGTGATTGTGTGTTTTTCTCAACCTTTCTGAATGCGTTCAAGTTATCCTCTGATTAATCTACACTGGTGAACAGCAGTAGAAGCTGTAGCTGTAATGATGGGAGGGGAACATATATTCATTTCCTGACTCTCTGAAAAGTATTTAGTGCCAGTAAAGTCTTCTGGATGGCATCCTTTGAGATTTTACACCCAAACACACACAAAAGCACTCTTGTTGTTGCAGGACTCGTTATTCTTATGATCCTAAGCAGATTTTTGTAAAACAGAAAGATTGAGTGTAATGAAATCTTTGAATAATTACATTCAGTAAATTAGATAGATAGATAAAATATTTCAACAAGCACCTTGAAAAAAAATTCTAAAAAACAAGTTAAAATATATTCCTCAACGTTCCAATAATCCTTCCCTGATTATCCTATAGATACTGTGCAGTGTCTGATACCAATATTGATGAAACACCAAAAGGTAATGGTATCAGTGCAGAGCAGAAGAGCAAATATGACTTTAATTGTAGGCTCTCCATTGTTATTTTATAGAGTAGGCTTTTTGGATAATTTATTAATACTAACAAAGATGAGTGATTTGGAGGCTGCATATTTTTTTATTTCTTAGGAGTTATTTTATTTGATAATGACATTAAATATTAGAAACTATAACAGCTGGTGTGTTTATCCTTACTTGAGTGTATTAACCTCTTTAGCCTTTTTTCCAGAAGAAGGATTCAGCATTACAGATTTGACTGTCAGCTGCAGTGCCTGGCGGCCCGTTGGATTGGCACCCTGACAGAATCGAAAGTCCAGTGCTGCAAGTAAACATGGATGACATTGCAGATAGATAGAACTGGCTGACTTGAGGCACCTGCAGCTGTTTGCACCAGAATAAAAGCAAAGGTTGTGGTCACTGGAGTGGAAAAACACTGAATTTACCTCTAGTTATTTTGCCTGAGAATTTTCCCCCCACTCTTTTTTTTTCCTGGTTGTACATTTTGGAACCTTTCCACTAAAAGCACATTAGGCTGAATACCTAAGTGAAAAAATACACTAGACACCAGAGGGTTTTATAACTTATTCTGCTCCCCCCCCCCCTTTTTTTTTCTTAAATTTCTCCACTAGTTTCTGCCTGGTAACAAGTAGGGCTTTACCAGTGTGGCTACTGGGTTGCAAAGAAAGATGCAAACACTGAACAGTCAGAAACAATCCCCAAATGTTGAATAGTCAGAAACACTTCTTAGCAGCGAATTTTTTTTTTTTAAACACAGCAGATTGCCACAAGAAACAGGACAGCAGCAACCCAAACCATTTTATTCTGCAGAAAAGCTTTTGATCTCTAAAGCACTCCGTTTTCCCAGGACAGGTCCCCAAAGTCGTTGGAAACGAGGAACACAGCACAAGAACTGTGTATCTCTTCTCTCTGCTATGCTGCAGTTGATCAGCAAGGCAAAGTCATAGCCACAATATTCATTTCTGTAGCATGGAGGACCTCGGTGTGCTTTACAAACAGCATTTAATTGCCATAATCCTCAGTAAAGGTATTATATCTAGTTCACCAGCAGATAACCTGATGCATGAAGAGCTTAGAGGACTTGTCCTAGGTTACACTCTGAGTCAGTGGTCAGTCAGTGATAAAGATGTGACCCTGGGTGGCTGGTGCTAGGGGCTGGTGCTAGGGGCTGGTGCTGGGTGGCTGGTGCTTGTCCTGCCCAGCCCCGGCAGGGCAGCTTCATAGCCTCCCTCTCCAGAGCGAAGATCAGCAGCTGGACCAACAAACAAGCAGGAGATGGGAGGGTAGGTAGGTATGACAGAAATGAGGTGTTTGATGGCTGGGCTTTTCCCCTATGCCACCTGCATCCTTTTATACCATCAGATCATTTACATTTTTAAAGAAAGTGTATTCTTTTTCATCATGGGCCACTGGTGATTCTAACGTTATCTTTTGTGCTGCACCCCTGCTAATAGAGGTGGCGGAGTATCAATCACAGCTTTCCCTGGGGTCATACCTTACTATGCTGGCTCTTGATCAGAAAGAAGCAGATGGTTATTTACAAACAAAATAATCAAGACCTCAAGAAGGTTGTGTTTTTTTCCCTAAACCCTCCTATAGATGAGGCCAAAATAAGGTAAGTTGCTTGTGTCCTCTTCTGCCAGTTTTCAAGGATGCTGCCTGTCCTACTAGCACTTTTAAACAAAATATTAGTTAAATTTGCCAAAGAAATGTGTGGCACCTGAGAGAATAGAGTTGTCTTAGATTATTCAGTGGCTTTCACAAGAATCTGGCACTTAAACCCTAATGTGAATTACTGCTAGATTATTGTGCAAGAAATATCGTTATCTGCCGTATACTACATGTTTGCAATCAGTTCTTTGCAAGCAACGCACAGACTGCCTTTGAATCTTTTTCAGTAGCCATGGTCACCCTCCTTCTTTATTTAGTGTTAAGTGTTATTCATTTAGCAGTAAAAATGAACAAAAGAGAAAAAAGCAGGTGCTCTAAGTTTACTCTACAGCCAGCTGTCAAGAAGACACACTTTACTTATTTATATATTTATTTTTCACAGTACATAAAGGGGATTTATTGAAAGTGTTGGGGAAAAAAATATGAAGCATACGTTCAATCAGCCTTTTCTGTAATCAATAAGGTTACTGAAGCAGAAAAAACTGTAATGAGTTGTCACAGAATTTGAATTCCCATTTGGTTCCTTTTATATGTATTCAGGCAGAAAATCATCATGGGAAGTGAAAGTTGGGAAGGAAGGCCTGCCTATGACTCGTGTTGGGTTTGTTCTGAGTTTACCAGGTAGCATTTGACCAACTGCTTGCTGGGTGTCAGGGGCAGATGAAAACCTCTAGTACAGGTAAGATGAGATACGGGCACAGAGGTGCAAATTCCTTGCATTTCAGGTGGAGAAACCTCCCTGGTCAAGTACAGCTGATCCTGCTTTCACAAGATGTTCAGCCACACTGGTGCATCTCTCTGGTACAATGGCAAATTTCTTCCCCAGTATTCAGTGTTTTCAGTCAACAGCCTAAGTGTCTCTAGCTCAATTGTCAACACTTTGACATGTCATGCTCACGGCATCTGTAGGTGACTTGACTGTAAAACCCAAGGACCTTCATGCTCACCCCTCCATCCCAGTATGTTTTGAGCATTTTTTGAAAGCAGTGCCAAGGTGTCTGAAAAAAGGGAGATGGAGGGTGTTGGACCACCTACCCTGACATTGGGATCCCTGCTTTGCTGAGTGGTAAAGCCCACAGCTTTGACAGATTTGTTCTGCTTTCTACTTACAGCTGCACACTAGGAGCTTCATACCAATAGTTGCATGGCCCATAGGTTGCTGTGCTGCAGGCACGAATGGGACCTGCCAGCAATCACCTGAATAGTGAAACTCCTGATCCATGATCCTGAGCCATACATCTCAAAAAATCACTGAAAGATGTACATTAAAAAGAAATCTAGCAACAAAATTCCTGTTCTCTGTTACATCAAGGGACATCACTGAGGAACCACGGATCAAGGCATGCACTAACTAAAATAGTTTTGATCTCTCGAATCACTTTCTTCAGGAATTACTTGATGTGATGTCAGTTGTTCCATTTGCTTATAGTTTATCTTGCCTATTTGTTTGTTCATATGCCCTTTCTTAGGTGTATGACTATTGCTCTTGTTTCCTAGAATGCCCCTTTTTCCCTTCACTATTCATATTTTAAAAATTCTTTCAGATTTTCAACCAAAGACTATTAGTTTTGAGTTTAAAATGTCACGATACTTCATGGGCTTGTATCTCATGTGTTTACTAGTCTGAAATTCTGCTAGGTGTTTGGCCCCATGATTCTCCAGTCCCACTAGGCACCTGCAGAACTTCTATTATGTGTAGGAATATATTTGGATTACATACAGATGATGTTCCAATCCCAGATTACAGTGCATTTTTGGGAAAGAAATTTTGGCAGAAATCTGGTACACATAAAAGAATAAGAAATCAAGGCATTGTCACCACAACAGGTGTCTACCTGAACTACAATATCTATCAACCAACACAGTGGTTTTTAAAATATTTACTCCTGATCATTTACTATTCAAAACAAAAAACTTTTCACTTGTGCATTTGTATATATTTAAAGAGAAAAATTGAAAAATTCTGCAGTAGATAATTTTCAGGTAACATAAAAAACAATTGATCATCCAAAACAATGTAAATAGAAATTTTGTGTCCAGCTCCAGGCATCGTTTAACCTCTTTCTCTGAATGCTTCTGAAGTTTACTATCTCCATCATTACATTGTCCTTTGGCAACGGGGTTTTAAGCATTTTTTATTTTCTTTCTTTTTTTTTTGATCCAGTCATAGAACCGAGACAGGGAAAATACATCACATTGCCAAAATCACATAAATTTTAATGGTTTTCCTGTTCACTTAACCCCACATCAACAGTGTGACCTTGCTGGCCTGAACCATGAACCACCAGGGTGTGGAGGCCAAGAGCAGGGTGGATCTGGCCTCACTCCAGCGCCAATTGCACAAAGGAAAATGGACATTTTGTAGGATATTTTTGAAATTGCTGTGTGCCTTTTTCAAGACACTTGAGCCCTAATTATATGGAAGCTGGCAATAGGTTTGATACCAAGGCAGCACCCATCTCCAACAAGACTAACGTGCAATTAGCACTTGGGCAGTGAATTTTACTCGAGCTCTATCTACTCCAATTGTCTATGTTTCTTCAACATACCCTAAATGTTCATGTGGCCTCCATTTCCAGGATATTTACACACCTCAAATCCTTAATGTGTTTGTACTGTAAGGCAGGGAGTTCTAATGACTGTTATCAGGAAGGAAATTTAGGAATAGTGAAAGACTTAAGGAAAATTTTTTTGAAGGTGTTCTAGCGTTGCAAGATGTAGAGACACACATTGTTAGTCCAGAAAGGACAAAAGCAATAATCTTTTCTGACCTCTTGCGCAATGCAGGCCACTTAACTTGCCCAAATCAGTGCATTTCAAGTAGAGCAAATCTTCCAGAAAAAGATTCCATCTCTATTTTAAAATTTCCACTGGTGTAGAAAGTGCCACAACCCCTGGTAATTTGCTCCAAAGGTTAATTACACTCTGTGAGAAAAATGTGCACCTGATTTTTAATCTGAATTTGTCCCTATAAAACTTCCAACCTTCAGAACCTGTTATTTAACAGACTGAAGAGCCTTCATTTTAAAAATTACATTCCCCATGGAGGCAATTAGTGCGGGATTATCTCATTTAACTTTATCCATGCAAAAATGAAGCATCTTATATCACTCAGTGTTTTTGGGATCCTTCTGTAATCAGCAGAGAGAAACAGGAACTGCCAGAAGGCAATTCATTGCTGCTATCTTCATATAGGATTAGTTGCCCACTGGAGGTAATCTAACTTCTGCACCAACTGCACAAGGCTGACAAAGCAGTAAGTCTCGACCATATTCCTATCTTTCTGATAGGAAAATTTGGACAAAACAAGTCCCATGATTTCTGACTGTCATCAGCTCACCTCATTTTCTGCAGGAAATGTTGAATTCATAAAACTCTTCATGATAAATTACCTCTTCCAGTTACTTGCACGCTCCTGGGGGCATTCTTCCAGCACTCCTCAGCTTACCAACACCCCTCTTGAGTTGGGATTCAAAATGGGGCCTTGCATTCCCAAAGGAGTGGCATTGATGCTCATATTAGTGGTAATATAAACCCACCCAGCATAGATCTGACATTCTTTGCTGCACATTCAATGGTGACCCATTTTAGGCACTGCAGTGCACTGGAAATGAGTCCTAAGTCTTTTCAAAAATCACACCTGCTACAAGTAGATCCTTTGCTGTTTCTAGACAGAAAACATTAGATTTTGGCCAAAACATCTCACTTGTTCTTATCAGTAACGCATTCACTTTATTATTGTCTACTGTCCTAGGTATTTGTGTGGTCTGTAAGTATAATCTACATGGACTGCTTTTCTTTTCTTCCAGGACATGGTTAACATTTCTATGTTAAACAGCTTTGGATCCAGAACCCTCCTCTGCAGGACTGCAACAGTGACACACCTGCTCAATGAATTTTCCCTATTTAGAATTATATATACAGATGTATCAGTTAGCAATTTTTCAAATCCATTTGATGTTTGCTGCAATGATTTTGTAGCATTCTCCTTTCCTAATCAAAATGTCAGGTGGTACCAAGTCAAATGCCTTACAGAAATCTAAGTACATTACATCAATGCTATTACCTTTCTCAACCAAGCTTGTAATTTCATAAAAATGATATCAAGCTAGTTTGACAAGATCTACTTTCCATAAACCCCTTTTGAAAGGCATTAATTATATTACCTTCCCTTAATTCCTTATTAATCAAGTTTCAGATCAGCTGTTCCAGTATTTTGCCCAGGATCAATGTCAGGTTGACAGGCCTATAATTACTCAAGTCATCCCGTTTAACCTTTTAAAATGTTGGCTCTATATAAGCTTTCTTCTAGCCTTCTAGAACCTCCCCAGGCCACCAAGATTTGTTGAAAATCATCATTAATGGTTCAGAGAGCTCCTTTGCTAGATCTTTTTAAATCTTTGGTTAGCTTCCATAGCCTCTGTTATGACCACATGTCATTATTGTTGCAAAAAGGTCTGGAAGCTCCACTGGACACTTACTGCATCTTCCAAAATACCCAAATACCTATGGAAGTCTGGCTGGTAGTGAACTGCTTAGAGAAAGGAAAACAGAGAAACATGAATTTACCTTTCCACTCTCTGCCCCTGCTCACTTTAAATACTGTTTATTTGCGTGAGAATATATAAATTCATGTGAACACTTGCCTGTCTTGATAAAGCCATCATATGAAGCCACCTCAATTCCCAAATAGTGGCAGCCACTTCCAAGGGGTGTTGCAAACTTCTTCTGAGAAGCGCAGATAGTAATGTAGTGCAAGCCTGGTCTTACAGGTCTCTGCAACATCCAAACTCCTGCTGTTCTGGAGCTTCTGCCCCTTGAAGGTATGGAAGTTTCCCTCTGTATGTATCATGGCACAGCTGAGCCTAATTCGGGCTACAGATGTACCCCAGCAATACGACTTGTTCAATTAAGCTTGTAAATACACAATTTTGATAATTTATACATGAAAGGAAAAAGATTGGTGTCTCTTTTCTTTCACAGGTCTGATTGGCTCACTGAAAAAGATGTAGAAAAAATAATACCAAGAATGGAAACAAAAGTGATTTGATGCACTTTTCTTCTCTCTGTGCTGCAGGTTAGATCACATGAAGATGAGCAGAAGTCAGTGGATTAATGAATAAACTACACGGGATAAATCTGAGACTCCTAAATAAATGGATGCTTATGCATATATAAAGTACTGCCTGAGAGAACAGCAAATATCATGAAATCAAAAAATTTTTACATGAGCCATTACTTTTACTCCTAAAATATTAATTTTTAGGCTATGTTTCCAAAACACTCCATCTTACACATGTGACACTGTAACATTATCAGTAGTGGCTACTACATTATTCTGATAGGTGAATTGGTGCTTCGGTGTAATTCATGTAAAAGTACCGTAGCAAAGGTACATCCTATCGCAATTTTTAAACATCCCTGTTTAAATCTATTTTTTTTACTAATAATTTGGTTTTTGGATACCCAGGTGGACAGTCTTCTGCAGATTGAAGAACAGGTATTTCTGTGTTCTAGTTCCCTCTGAACTAGCAGCCTCCGTGTGGCAGGCAGAAGGGGTGTTTTTAATTGTAAGTGTGCATGCCTAATTTAACTTTGCCGGTAATTTAGCTAAGTTGTGCACTGAGATTTTTTGTGAACAAGTAATAAAATGCATGGACAATTTTCCACATAAACATTTTCTGAGTTACTTGCATACCATCTGAATTCTCTACATGTTCATTCTAACAGATGAAACCCCCAAAGTTTTCATTTCTGTTGGTTTTGGTATTTTGTTCAGGTATCCTTGAGATTAGTTAATGAATTAATTATTTTCTAAATTGCCCTATGCCAATATAGCTTGCAGTCAGGAAGCATGAAGGTAGGGATCTTTGAAAAGCTGATTGAAACAAGCAGACCCAGTTCAGATGTGTGTGTATACACAAACACATACATAGCTAAAGAAATAAAGAACTAGATATAAAGAAAATCACTGCAAATTTAGAAGGATAAAACAGCCATAGGAATGAACAAATCTTTAAACTGATTAATATTTTAAAATTAAATCTTGCCATATGGAACTTTTTTTTTTTAATTGTAAAGTTGAGCTAATTGAAAGAGATTGACACTAAAAATGTAGTACTGTTAACAAAAAAAGAGAAGGGGCATCCTCTTAGCTGCCTCACTAAAAAAGATGGAGCTGAAAGAAGCTTTATTAGGAATGGAAACAAAAGTAATTTGACCCATTTGCCTTCCTTCTGTACTGCTGGTTAGTTCACATGAAGACGAGCAGAAGTGAGTGTATTAACGAATAATCTACATGGGATAAATTGGAGACTCCTAAACAAATGAATGTAGTAAAATTAAAACTGGAAGTGCAAATGTTTTGCATATCATGTATTTAACTTATGGAACAGTCACTGTTGGCAGATTTTATTGAGAAAAATAACCAAGGAAGTGGCTAAAAAGGCAGTAACAGGAGTAATAATGACATGAGCTTCATTACCACCAGGACTTACAAAACCTGTACAAATTCCTAAATACTATAAATTAGGGACTTTTTCCTCGATATCCATATTTCACAGTTTCCTTTTTTCCAGGGCTGTTTTTACCATCATTGGAGGCAAAATATCTAACTACATAAACTATGGACTCATCAAAATTATTTCCTATGAGATAATTTTCCACTCTTTACCCAGTACCACATTGCTAAAAGTATATAGTTGCTTCACACATACCTGAAAGCCAAGACAAAGCTATGCAGTAGTAACTCTCACATTATTGAAAGAGCGTTGTTAATACCATTGGAGCAATCAGCTCCAGGCAGCAGTTCTACCTGGGAAGCTGTTGATACCCTGAGCCGAACCAGACAGTGTTTCAATGTTGCCACTTTCTTGTTTACAAACTGCATCAGTCACAAATAAGGGTTGCCTTTTGGAAAGCTTTGTTTTGGCAACTCACACGTGGAATAACAGTCACAATCATAAATGTCATACCTTTGTCGTCAGGATTTGAAGAAATCTGCAGGGTTCCTGTTTGGATGCAAATCCCAGTAGTTGCACCTCCTGTGATTCACATCAAAAAAACTTGAAAAAGGTTTTGATTTTGACAGCTGCTGTTAAGGCAAAACTTTCTTTCAACTCACCATCCCAGTTTGGGGATGACTCTCTTTCTTCTGTGCAGAGGTCTTGGCCTCTGCCTGCCTGCACCTCCAGCTTTGAAAACTAACAGGTAAATTGAAAGTTAGTGGTGTTTTTTTCAAAGGTGAGCAGGTCCCTTTATTGATTTCCAGTACCTGTTAGTATCTTGTGATGTACTGATAAAGTTTGCCTTTTCCCACAAACACCTCAGAATAGTAGGATATGTCAAAGTATACTGCATTTGCCTTTTGTCAAACATAATATTTTATTATTGTTATTATTAATGTATGTATAAGAAGTTTTAGGGTTTATGGGAAGTGCCATGTTGGCAGCCCAGGCAAGTGAAGATTTTCTCAGCTCCTCAAACCCACTACAGTCAGACTGCTGCCAAAAGGAGCTCCTCCATGTGGTCACATACCTGTCCCCAGAACAGTGGGGAGAGTAGGTACCAGTGGATTACCACTGCAGACAAAATGATGCACATCCTTCCTGACAGGGGAATTAACAGCATGGATCTAGGACTGAGTCTGAGGAGCAAACTCCCACAAGGAGCTGTGTGGGACATCCTCCTGCTGAGGTTAGGTGCTATCACCTGGCACAGTACACGCATAACCCCTCAGATGCAGGCAGAAGGAGCTGGGTTAACAACAATCACCTTGATGAACATCTCAAAGAAACTAGTGCTGGGGAAATCTAGTAAGACATGAAAGTTTCCATAAAACTCTCCATCCCTCAAATCCCACTTCTCTGCAGATTCTCTATTCCTCCTTCCAAAGAAAACAAAATGTTAAAGTTTGATGTAAATGTTAAGGTAAACATTAAGTTGACATCAAGTTTCCTCCTCTGCTCTTTTCCTTCTGTCCTTCAGGCTGGCACTGCTTAGCCTGAACATTCAAGCACTATGCGTTTCCTCTAGAGTACATTTAAGGAACACAGACACGATCATTTAAGTGCACATTTTACTTATCTATCCTTAAGAACACAAAATAGACCCAGAAAAAAAGACGGTGTCTGTATGCTCATTAAATCACTTTCAGCCCAGGGCAAGGATTTGATCAAAAGGATTCCTGCCAATGGAAGGGCATGCTGGAGCCATTGTAAGAAGTTGTGTGCGAGCGTCTGTCTTCCTTTCCTCTTCTTTCTTGTGCCCTGTCCCTTCCACTGCCACCTCCAATCTCTTTTCTTCCAGCTGGGGGAACAGAAGAGATTTTACTTCCTTGATAACAATTGTGTCCTTTGAGCAGCTAAAGCAAAAGGCACTTTGAGTTCAAATGAGATTGTGACTTATACCAATATTAGCCAAGACCAACACATGTTTATTGTAATATAAGTAACCTTCGTTCTGATCAGCAGGTTTTCCTCACCCCACTGCAGTTTTACTCATTGCCTCTTTTATTCTTCCAAAATGAATAAATGAAATGGCTGCACATTTTTATTCACAGCAGTGGGCTTCAGAACTTCAAATCAGAGAGGCGTTTTGATTTTAGAAATAAACTCCAGAGGAAACAGTTTCAACCAGAACTTTCATATATTTTTTTTTTCCCATTTAAGATAACATCAAAACTCACCTTTCCAAAAAAATGAAACCTCACAGCATTCTTTTAATCCAAATTAAATAAAGTGTCATCCCTGTGTCCTCTTCCTTCATATTTAGAAGGAAAGAAAACTATCCTGCCCATACTTTAATGGACTTTAATGGTTTTGTCTGCAAATCCTAAATGCTCCACTGCTGCAAATTTCAAATGATCTTATACAGCCGAAGTCTCTTTGGTGTCAGCAGCTGCCCAGGTAGCAACACAACCACGAGAACGCTGCTGATCAGAACAATGAATGCCTGGTCTACAGATGTCATATCAAGGTAGAAATCTTGATGAGCATTGTAGTGACATTACAAAGTGAATTACACATGTTGTATCTGGGTCAGAGAAGGAGTTATTTCAGTTAGGTCAACAAAGTACTCCAGACCAAACTTATTTTTCTACATTTTGAGAGATAATGCTTTTGTTTGTTACTTCACATTGCCTCTAATAGCAATATTCTCTCTATGCTCCTGGATTGGTTTGGAAGCAAAGTTAACAAGAAGGCAAAATACTCCCATGCACAAGGTTACGCAATTTCAGAGATAGGTTCCAGCTCCCTACTCTACTTTCCTTCTTGACTGGAGGTCCCACCGCGGCAGCCCAGGCATTCAAGTGTCTGACAACACTTCAGAGAAGTTTTTGAGCTACATGCTCAAAGGCTCAAAGTGTTTGGCCTCAGTCTTTCTTGCCTTCATTCTCCACCCAGTGGGAGGATACAATTAGTATTCTCTTGCTTTCCAGTTGTGTCAAGGAAACAAACATAACAATGTTATAGGGTCCTCAGACAGTCAAGTCCAGGGGTAGTGCAAGTACCAAAACACTTAATTTTGGATGTGTACATCTCTACACAGCAAAGTTATCACTGCACAGTACAAAGCACACCTCATCTTTAACCATCTTCCCCAGAAATAGGCAATAGGCCAAAGGCTAAGGTACCTTATCTACATGACAGACATGGTTGCTCTGTCCAGGGAATATGGCATTTCAAAACTATTGGCTTACATTACTGTAGGTGGGATGTAGGGATACCGTACAAGATTCTTTTTTGGGCTGTACAAATTTCTTTTCTTGTCTTAATTTTGATTATTTTTTCTTTCACAAAATTTATTGCAAACCAAATGTAGTTCTTGACATCTGATATCTTGTGTTTCTAAATGCAATATGCTCCCTGAGACGCTGATAGCTGCAAACAAAGTTGGAAAGGCTGCCCATGCTCATCAGCTGTGCTGGGACTTTCAGTGCAAACTCCGCAGCACACACCATGCACACTGAGCCTCCTCGCTCCTCAGCCCTCCTGTAGGAAAAAGCCTGGATCTTGTGCCCAGCCCCTGGTATAGCAGATGATGTCTGTACGCTAAAAACATTGGAATAAGATTTCCAGAGAGGGCAATACCCTTCTACTGGAAAGAGAGGTTGTACAAGGCATTCTTGGGCTTCCTTAGTCCTTACCCAAAACACAAGGTCAAGATGTAACTTAGGGATGTAGTAGGAATCATACCAGATAATCCAATGGCTCTCCTTCCACAATTAAGGGCTTTGAAACTTATTCCCAGTTTCAAAACCTGGGAGAAAGCTAGTTTCATGCTCAACTATTGTATGTAGTGAACTTGGATATCTTTATTTTCATACAGGTCCTCTGCACCACAACAGCTAGGCAAAAACAGCACAGGCAAAACATAAACTGAAGCATTGATTTAAGTTCTGAATACCTTAAAACTAAAAGTAGATACGTGTATACATATAAAAATATTGAGAAAAATGTTTCTCTTATCCAATATAATTATCAGCCTCATCCAATTGTGCTATTTCTATTCTGTTTTTTAAGGAAAAAAATTAGAGGGCTTATTTCTACTCACTTAAAGAATCTGGAATCCTAACACCACAAATTGGCACATTCTGTAAGAGTCTGTAAGACAGAAATCAGATCTGAAAGCTGTAATTGTCATGACCAAACTTTCATAACTGAGAAAAGCAGAATTAAGAAAAATAAATCATGAAGTTAACAAAAATTTTTCAAGATTTTAAATAATTGAAAGTAAGCAAAATTATTTCTTTTCTGGTTGCTATCCTACATATCAAAATCTGCTAAATCCTATGCTAGTAGTAAGAAACCTACGCTACATTTATCTCTGTGTAACGACAGTATACTTTATTCCAGAGCAGTGACACATGTGTCAGAT
Organism: Dromococcyx pavoninus; assembly: GCA_033558185.1. Classification (NCBI taxonomy): domain Eukaryota; kingdom Metazoa; phylum Chordata; class Aves; order Cuculiformes; family Neomorphidae; genus Dromococcyx; species Dromococcyx pavoninus. Next base: position 491,769 of record JAUMJL010000273.1, on the reverse strand, counting down.
CCTTTGGACTCACGAGGATGTGATCAAACACCCAAGGGGCATAACTAAGATTATCTTGTTTACTTTGATAGGCATTCCTCCAAGCTAATACCCTCCTGGTGATGCATTACTTTCTTTAATGGATAATTTTGAGCTCACATTGATGGTGGTACATAAAGCACAAATTTATTTGCTTTTATGAGAGCGCATGGTCCATATTCTCTCAATATGTCATAATCCGAGTTTTAAGTTTGGTTTTAAACCATCAGCCTATTTAAGAAGGGAAAATAAAGCCAACCCTCCCTGTTTTAACAAAGCCTTACCTAATGTATAACTAATGGGCACAATTTATTTCCCTTAGGAAGATAAGCTTTCTTCAAAGCAATTCACTGTTTAAGGCCTTAAATTTTGCCAGCACTTGCATAAGGTCCTAACAAACCTTGACTTATTTACAGACAGATGCCAGGTGGAGATAAAACCACTTAAAAATCCACAAGTTCTTGCTTAAAAAATTTTCCTTCCATGCCCTCTCTGAGAGCAGGTAGGGTGGCACTGTTATTTGGCATATTCTTAAACTACTTAAGCTATTCTTTTATTTTTCTGAAATCTTTTTGAACTGAAGGATTTACAGAACAGTTTGTCCTGTTTCTGGTTGGGAAAGGGTTAATTTTCTGGTTTTGGTAGGCAAAGAGTTAATTTTCAGAAGAAGCTGGGAAGGGACGCAGCTGGGCCAGCTGACCAAACTGACCAATGAGATATTCCATGCCACCAATATTATGTCCAGCATGTAAGAGAGGGCACTCAGTTTACCAGGAAGGTCAGAGAGTCACTGGGTTCACAGCTCAGCAGCAGGCAAGCAGCACAGCCCAGGACATTGTTTTTTCTCTGAGTGGCAATCAGATGATCACCCATTTTGTATATTCTTTTATCCATATTACTAATATTGTATATCCTCTTCCTTTACCATCCCACTGGAGGCAAGTGCAGGGTGTGGGTGACTAAGTGGCCATGTGATTCTTTGTGGCTGGTTGGACAGTCCATCCATGGTTCCCAATGTGGGGCACAAAGGGTTGGGATAACAACAGATTTCACCAGACAGTGTTAAAACAGTTTTGTTATACACATTTATTATATTAATTAAATAGTCATTGGTCACAATGTCATTTTGGCCTGTATCTACCAACCACTGCTTAATATTATGCAGCACCCTCAAGGGGAAGAGAGGGAAAGCAGACCAGCATGCACTGCAGCTACTCCAACCCTTGCGACAGGCACTGTGACTACTACAAACTTCAGCTACAGGCACTGTGGCTACTCCCACCCTGGCTACAGGCACTGTCAGCTGAACCAGAGAACCAACCCATGCCAGTATCCATCACCACTAGACAAAAAAAGAAATACACAAAGAAATCAGTTTGCTTGGTGAGGGATGATGATGAAACAGGATCATCACAAGAACAAGGAGGAAGAGACAGAACAAGAGATAATCACCCAATCCCTATTCCTAAGTGAGCTGTGAGATATGCAAAAATACATCAGCCACTACCCAGGTGGGTACATTATTACCTTGCTGCTTTGATCTTGGGATAAAGGGACCAGTAGCTTAGAATTAGAGGGTAGCAAAGCTAAGCAGCTGGGTTCTCTGTCTAGGGAAGGAGGCGTTGACAAGATGACTGGAAAAAAAGACACACTCCCTCAGCCTCTGGAGGTCACTTCTATCAGGTGTGAGGGAAAGTTATCCCTTCAAGGAAGACGCTACATGCCACCAGGCAAGTGGACCAGCATAGAGAGAGGTAACTAGCACCTGAGGGACTTAGTCATGCTGGAGGTGATTTATAATGATCTGAAAAATGAGCAGTTACCCACAGATCAAGATGAAGTCCAATGAATACAACCCATGTGGTGGAAGTCTCTATAAAGTGCACCGCCATCGTATACCAAATTGTTGGCAATGTGAGAGACAAACGGTGGATGGATTTGCTGGCCAACTCCAGTAATGAAAAAAAAATCTCCCTTCTTCCTTACAGGTCTGTGTTTCAGCTGAGGAAAGACTGCCTGAAAGATGAAAAAAAACCTGCCCTGGGAAGTCCAGCAAATTAAAGAAGAGGGTGTGGAGGAACTGTGTCAGGAGGTCTGGCAACTCAAAGAGGATATGGTCAGTTCCCTCCATGTACAGACCAGTGACTCTGCTATTTGAAATAAGTGTTCTTCTCAGGAAAGGTGATATAGAGGCAACACACCACAAGGCACCCTGCTTGACTATGGAGAGGACATAAGGAAGTGGAACTGAAAATGCACTTCAACCATAGAGGCATGAGTACAGGAATTGCAAGGAAAACAACTACAGAAGTGGATTCTTCCAGCTCTCCAGATAGAGAAGAACGGTTGATCTTACATTTAATCCTCTTGAAAGGTCATCTACCTCATATTTAAAAGTCAATAGCAAATACTATGACCAGGATTAGAGGGGCCTTGCCTTCCGCCATGGGGAGGAGATGGACAACAGTATTTATTGGACGGTATGTATTCAACAGCCTTGCAAATCAGAACCACAAGAGTATAAGGCTTTAGAGGACATCAATGCACAATGTACTCTAATGCCATCAAGTTATAGAGGGGCAGAACCCATTTGCATCTCTAGAGTGACAGGGGAATCTGAACAGTTAACAGTACCAGAAGGTGAAGTGAGTCTAACTAGAAATGAGTGGTAAAAGCACCCCATTGTGACTGTCTCAGAGGCTCTGTGCAGCCTTGACATAGATTGCCTCGAAAGAGGGTATTTCATGGAGAGATGCTTTTACATGGAGGGATGTCCAGTACACCTGGAATCAATTGCCTCAGAGGTGGAAACACAACTAACACATACCATAGAGTGATCCAGACTGCACTGCAACAGAGTGAAACTCTGGAACACCTCTAATGCATTGATGACATCATTGTAAGGGACAACGCAGCAGAAGTTGGTTTTGAGAAAGGGGAGAAAATAGTTCAAATGATTCTGAAAGCTGGGTTTGCCATATAGCAGAGCAAGGTCAATGGACCCGAACAGGAGATGTGGTTTGTAGGAATAGAGTGGCAAGGTGCATATCATCAGGTCCCAATGGAAGTGATCAATGAAATAGCAGCTGTGTCTCCACTGACTAACGAGAAGGAAATCTAGGCTTTCTTGGGCATTGTGGGGTTTTGGAGGATGTGTATTTCAAATTACAGTCTAATTGTCAAACCTTCTTTATCAAGTGACCAAGAAGAATGATTTTAAATGGAGCTCAGAGCAACAAGCCTTTGGACAAATTCATGCAGTATCCCTTGGGCCAGTCTGGGCAGGAACAAGATGACACTCGATGTGGATCCTTAGGGCTTTGGTGTCAGGGTTATAGAGGATCTGAGGACCATTATACTCCAACTGAAAGGAGATATTGGCAGCACATGAAGGAGTTCAAGCTGCTTCAGAAGTGGTTGTTAATGGAACACATCTCTTGTTAGCAGCCCAACTGCTGGTGCTGGGCTGGATGTTCAAACAGAGGGTCCCCCCTAAACATCATGCAACTGTTTCTACACAGAGTAAGTGGATCATATTTATCACACAGCAGGCTTGAATGGGAAACCTCAGTTGCCTAGGAATTTTGGAAGTGATCATGGACTGGCCAGTAGGCAAAAATTTTGGAATGTCACCAGGGAAGGAAATGACATGTGCTGAAGAGACTCCACTATATAATAAACTACCAGAAAATGAGAAACCAGATGCTCTGTTCACTGATGGGTCCTGTTGTATTGCAGGAAAACACTGAAGGTAGGAAGCTGCTGTGTGGAATCCTACATGATGAATCACAGAAGCTGCTGAGGTACAAGTTGAATCAAGTCAGTTCACAGAGGTGAAAGCCATCCAGCTAGTACTAGTACTTTATAGTGACCCGTGAATGGTGGCAAATGCCCTGTGGGCGTAGTTACAGCAATACAAGAAGAGCAACTGACAACACGAAGGCAAGACTATCTGGACTGTCACACTGTTCCAAGGTATCGCTGCCCAGGTGGAGAATCTAGTTGCAAAAGAAGATCATGTAAATGCCCATGTACCTAGGAGTCTGGCTGCTAAGGAACATCAAAACAACCAGCAGGTGGATCAGGCTGCTAAGACTGAAGTGGCTCAGGTGAACTTAGACTGGCAATATAAAGGTGACTTTTTTATAGCTTTGGTGGGCCCATGATGCCTCAGGCCATCAAAGAAGTGATGCAGCTTATAGATGGGCTTGGAATTGACAATGGACACTATTGCACAGGTTATCCATGAATGCCAAACATGTTGGAATAAAGTAAACCAAGCAGGCAAAGTCTCTGTGGTATGGAGGATGATGGTTGAAATATAAATGTTGGGAAGGCCTGGCAGATTGATTATGTCACACTCCTATAAACCCACCAAGGCAAGAACTATATGATTATAATGGTGGAAGTAATCACTGGAAACATATCCTATGCCTCATGCCACTGCCTGGAACACTATCCTGAGCCTTGAAAAGCAAGTCTTGTGGTGACATGGCACTCCAGAAATAATTGAGTCAGAAAATGGGACACATTTCTGAAAAAATCTCATACACATTTGGCCCAAAGAGCATGGTATTTTGTGGGTATATCATGTTCTCTATTATGCACAAGCCCCCAGGAAAATTGAACAATACAATGGACTGCTAAAATCTACACTAAGGGCAAGAGGTGATGGGATCTTCAAACACTGGAATACACATTCAGCAAAGGCCACCTGGTTGGTTAACACTAGGGGATTTACCAATTCAGCTGGCCCTGCACAATCCAAAATTCCATGTACCATTGAAGGGGATAAAGTCCCAATAGTGCACATGAAGAATATGTTAAGGAAAATGGTTTAGGCTAGTCCTGCCTCAGAAAAAGGCAAACCTGTCTGTGGTATTGCTTTTGCTCAGAGACATGGGTGCACTTGGCCAGTGATGCACAAGGATGGGCAAGTCTGACATGTCTCAAGGGGATTTGATTTGGGGTGAGAAGAACAAATAATTTGGACTGTATGACAATTTCTGTATAATACTGTATGTCATCACTTCTATGACTGCTATGTGTCGTATCAACAGTATTACAGTGAGGATCACCAGAACTGGCTTCAGCAACTGGTGTCTAGCAACTTCCTCGAGACCAACATCTTCAGCTCGCAGACCACTGACACGGGCTGGACAAAATACACCAGTTGCAAGGTCAAGGTGCAACATGCAACAATACGACACCACGTGCCATCTCTCCTGCCCTGAAAGACTGTTATGACAGATAGAGCTCAAAGTCATGGACTAAATGAGCTCAACAGACATTTTGGAAGGAATGTCCAATGGACTAAGGGAGTGATATCTATTTGTGTATATATATAAGTTTGTCTAAGTCAAACCTCCATGTGCCTCTGTCGAGCTCTTGTTCCAGGTCCCACTACTGTCTTCCCAGTCCCAGTTGCACGACATTGTCTCAGCTATGATCACTCCACACTTTCATCATAGTTTCTCTACCACTCTGCACCTGGATGCTGCCTGAGTCCTGAGGACAACAGTGCTGCCCAGCAAGCAAGAGAGAAGTCTTCTTCCCTCACTTCTTCATCCCCTCTCTCTGTATGGTTGTTGGTGGTAACCTGCTACACAGACACCTGAGATATAGAATAGCAAGACCAGCTATTCCAGCTTTACAGAGGGACTGGAAGTTAAGAAGTGAGGGAGTGTTTTTTTCTTGGAATAATTTCAGGACACCCAGCTTGAATATTCCCTGTGTGTCGTTGGTGGCAACTGAAGCAGGTGAGGCATGGCTCGGAACCTGAAGTATTGTTTACCTCTTTATTAACCCTGCAGGAAGGGTTACGAGCACCTGGAGCATTATACTAGATTCCTCCTCCCAGTTATTACTTTGATCGTTTCCCCAGGTAAAAGTGTCTCTCTCCTCACGTGACGTGAAGCTGACTGGGTCAAGTCTTTTTTTTCCCTCCAAAATGCTAGCAGTGAAAGCAACACAATCAGCAGGATCTGTTTGCAGACATGGTTTGAGAAAATCCCCCTCTCCCCCTCCCTCAGGCTCGGCACACACAAGTGCCACACGGAAAACAACAAACACAATGTTAGTCATTTCCTCCACACTGCCAGCTGTTGAGGATTTGCATAAGAAGAACCCTTGGACTTCATATAATTTCTTAACATGCCTCTCACCTCAAATCTTTCCACAAACACATGCTGGATGGGTGTCTTCTAGGCCAGTCAAGTGCTGTTTCCTGACATGCCCTGCCACCTTCCCCACCACCATCAGCCATGCCTGGCCCCACACACTCAGATCTTTCACCTTGCCAGCATGACACAACTACTACTTGATAGGGACTATATTTTGGAAGCCTCATGCCTGTACTGTAGTTGTGCAGATTCAGGACAGAAGCTCAGGCTTGGTTGTTTCTTTCATGATTAATGCTTAGGTGATGGTGGTATCTAAAAATTTCAGTTACAGATCAGGGCCTGTTTGATGTTGCAAAGGGCTAAGTGACAAAGGAGACAGCCTTTGTCCCCAGGAAACAGACAGTCAACAAGTCATTCAGGAAACAGCTCATGTGTGAAAGAGAAAAATGAGTGGAATGAGACAATAACGAAGAGAACTGATTAAGCAAAAGAGCCAAAGACTCAACCTCACAAATAAGATTACAATTTTGATGTGACCCTTGCTTCTCAATCAGAAGGTGAAAGCACCATGACTATAATATTCCCCTCTCTCAAGTATGTTGTCTTGTCTCTTATTTGTTCTGGACTGAACCCGTTTCTTCAAGCCTTCCTTCACCCTCCTCAGAGAAAAATATGCCTGGGGAGACCTGGCACTGGTTTCCCTGACACAATTAACTCCTATGCATTAGTACAGAATAGCTGTTATTCCCCAAGATCATCATCATGTTTGAAGCTTATCATTATCTCTTCATGCCCAGGTGGAACATCTCTCCCACATAGGTGGGAGGGTGGCAGCATGTCCTGTTTCTGTCCCCACATGCAAGCCTCTCCCCAGTGTTTCCCTGTAGCATTTCCCCATGGTGGAGTGGGAAGAGCCAAGATTGAGACTGCAGGAGGTGAACAAGGTGAGTGATCAGCTGGCCCATGCTGGGAAGGTCAGCCCAGGGTTGCAGGTCTGTTGGAGAGCACTAGAGATTTTCAAACAAAATAAAGACAAAATCGAGTTTTTAAAGCTAATGTAGTCACTCCACTCCCTGTATACACCCTACTCTACCAGAGGAACTAATTTTCTGCCTTGTTCTCTTTGTCCACGGAAGCTTCCTTCTTTTATCTTTTTATTTGGCTTTCACTTCCTGGTAAGTTTATCACTGCCACTATGTACAACTCTTAGGCGTCATGTTCATCTAGTTTAGACTGCAAACATGTGTTTCCTCCCTGTCACCACTTCATCCTTATTTGACCATCTTTCCCATTTCTTACTTCCACCGAAGAGTTTGTGTAGTAAATTGCCAGATCTGCATTACGTACCTTTACAGGAAAGACATATCTTGCTTCAACCCTAATTATAAATCAGATGGAGATTGTGGGAACTTTCCCATTTTGTTTATTGTTTCTTTTTCTTCCTCCTTCCACGCCCCAGCATCACAATCCCAGGAAATTATTTTCTGTCTGTTTCTGTTCCACATGCTTTTATGTGAGCACACTGAGGCAGTGAATCCATTAATGTTTCTGGCTATGTCTACCTATGCTATCAATAAACCATGTTCATCACATCTGCTTCACTGAGCACCTGTTCCTTGTATACTTAAATACTTTCTTATTATTTGTGTTAACCTCCTCTGCAATTTTATTGCATTTTTTACCCGTTCTTGCCTTGTCATTGTTTTACTGTCTTGTTTTGTAGTCGTGCTCTGAACCTCCTTTTAATATCTCGTATGCAGCACTTCTCACATAGCTTTTATATCTTTCTTCATTAGTCATTGGTCTTGTAGGAAAAATTATCAACTTGTTTTGCTTTTGGAGCTAAACCACAAATCTCTGTCTTCACTTCCTTCTAAGATACTTTATCAATGTTAATACCAAAATATAATTTTCATCCAAACTCAAGCTGACCAAGGGCTTATAGTCCTCAACCCAAAGAAAATGAGCTTGCCAGGAACAAAAGAAATTAAAACAAAGAATGATGATATAGCAATACGTGTTTCCATGCTGAAAACTGTCTGACAGACTCCCAGAACTATTTTCTAGGCCTAATGAAAGTGTTTTTCTAGGCTCTACAGTTGACCTTTCTTTTCCTTTTTCCTTTGGCGTTTGGTCTCTGCCTTATATCTCATTGATATTCCTTCCTTCACTACTTCCCCTTCTCTTCATGTAAGCTGAAAGAGTAGGTAGAATTTGGCACAGAAGTAGAGATAGACACAGGAAAGTACACAGGTTGAGCTACCCCCTGATATTCAGACATAGCATTCTGTTGGTGTATTAGAACTAGAATTCCTAATACATCAGAAGAAAAACTATTTTCACAGTATTCACGCCAAATTTGCAGATGCTACTCTTTGCAACCACCTGTGTTTCTGAAGGATAATGAGAACTAAACACGTATTCCAAAGCGTGAGGGAGTATCCTAAATATAACTCCTCTGACAACATTATACAATGATGTGTCTTTCGATACCCACAGAAAAGGGCAGCTGCTCAATCTAATACTGCTTATATGTGAACAAACTTTCCATACTGTATTTTATAATTCTCTTATTCTAACATTTATTGAAAATTCGGGAAATAGTCTTTGACTTCATTTTAAGTACAACTGCCTTAGGAACCACAAGTCTAAGCAGGGTTTTCTCTGCATGGACCGAGATACACCATTAGCTATTGATACATTTTCATGGACTGTTGTGTGCTATTGGCAATATTTAATCAGAAAACAATGCATAATATTATATGTTTCTTAGGATACTCTCTTTTGCTACATCTTCCTTCATATTGACCAATGAGCAACAAAAGGGGACAAATTTGCAAGAAAATGGTTTCCTTCCAGAATTCACAGAGAAATGTTCAATTGCCTGATGTAGCCAGAGCAATGCCTTTCAACAACACTTACACTCTTTATTGAAAGATGCTGAAACAGAGTACAAGGGAACAGCCCAGACAGCCAGAAGCCCAGTGGATGTGGTAGTAATGAAGGAGATAGGAGACACCAGTCTGAGTCCCTACTTTGCCTAATATAATCAGGGTCTTGGCATCCTACAACCTAAACTGTTGCCCTGTTATTGCAGGGTGAGTGTAAGCTTCATCTGGATCCTTATAGATGCCTTCAATAGAGGCTTTTAAATCTGAGCTCATCATCCATACTGCCTTATGGTAGATGGAGAGAAGTAAGAATTTTTATCACACATAATTTAAACCCTAAGTATGACTTCTGCTCTCCATCAGCTGTTAAGTGAAGCCAGAGGGTGTGAATCAGATGTGGAGATATACACTGCACACCCTGCAGTTGAGGAAAAACCCTCCTGACCACTCAGTCAACACTACAAAATGAAACAGTTTGAGGAGGAAGGGTAGAGTTATAGTTAAGATTACCAGCTTGGGCCAGTGTCTGCCTTTTCCAGGTGCTTGCTGCTGCAGTAGTCCGATATCATCTGCCCTTCTCTGTTGTATGCAGACCACTTTCACAGTATGAATTTTCTGGGCAACACCATGTCCTGGACTGCTCTCCTTTTTACTTTTCTTGCTCTTATCTGATGTCAGTGATGTACTTCATATTTGTCAGCTCATCCTCCAGAAAGACCACGCCAGGTCATGAGCTCATATTGTAGTTACCACTAAGTTTTTCAAGTTGTGATTATATATATTAATTTCTGCTCTCCTCTAGAGGCCTTCTCCAGTTATTCTGTGTTGGTAACAGTCTTGTACTTCCATATAATTTCCTTTAACTGACAAAATGTTTAATATTTTGTCTGCTAGGGGTCTGTTGTATCATCTGTGAGATGTGATGTTTTTTATTACTTATCATCAAGTAAGGTATTTTTTCCTCATCTGCTCATCTCTTTCTTAATGCTGTTGTTTCCTAGGCTAATTAAATCCTCTTTCAATCTCACCTTTTGAGACAATAATTAGTTTTCTTTTAAGTTTCTGCTTTTGCAACAGAGGTTACTATTTCTTCAGGTGACTCTCGCCATAAGAAACAGAAGGCTATGTTTTAGAAGATTTGGAGCATTAATTGATATACCTGAGAGAGCCAAAGTGTAAAGGTATTATTATAGCTAGCAGGGACAGCCAGAGATAGCCACATAATTTAGAGCAGAGTCAGGGTTGCTCTAAAATATACAGGTGTTCATGACCCCCACTGAACTCTCCATTAGACAAGGATCATTGCAGCTATTAGCCTCTGCTGCTGTATTCCCTCTCTAGACTGAACTAGGATGAATTTCAATTACTGCTCCATTCCCTTCCCTCTTTATATCTTCTTTCAAGAAGTATCTTTTATCACGTTTCCAACACATTACAATATTCCAGTCAAATCTCATTACAATGACCTTCATTTGCTGAACTCTTTTCTTGCGTCAGGAGTGTTTGTGTTGCCTCCTCTTGAGCACCTTCTTTCTAACGATACATGGTGTCACTGGATCCTAACTACTCCCCAACTTCAACCTAATTGATCAGATTTGGCTCATTTCCTAGAATTAGGACTTGAATAGCCTCAGACTATGCAACCTTAGCTGTTCGGCAAGTCGTGCGAGATGGCAATCTTGCGTTACTTCTAGAAACCCATTCCTCTGCTTCACTTCTGCTTCGTGGCTGGCTCAATCAATAGCTGAGTAATTAAAATCCCTCATGATCAATGTTCTAGCTGTTTTACAGACTTCTCTTATCTGTAAAAAGATTTCCCTATCTACTTTCTTTGCCTGCCCTGGGGCTCAGTAGCAACATCCAGGAATAACATGACTGCATTTATTGTCCTTCCTCAGCTTCTACCCTAACAGCCTCTGCTCTGACAGGCAAAACATTTGTAATGTTTCCTACTCTGGACATGGATATATAACGCTGTGAGTGAAGAACACAGCCTTTCCCTTTTTATAAACCTTGTATCTTCCTACTCTGTTTTCAGTCCCTTCTGGCTCACACGTTCCAAGAATATCACGCTTAGCCTTGGAAGTGCATGTTTCCAATTGGTGACCTTATTAATATGCTCACAGCATTTGTATAGAACATATTTTCTCCTCCCACCTTTGCTTTACATTCTCATTATCTCCTACAGTGACAACCAGTGGACACATTACTGAGAGACCCATGCATTTTCTCCTTTAAATTCTTCTCCTCCCACACCACTAATATAAAAAAATGACTAGATCATTTCCTTATTAGTGGACAATCTGTTTGCTCCCATAGGGTTGTGAATAATACAGGCCATCTCTCCTTTGCCATTTTGCTTTCTCTGTTTTGTTCTTTATAATTCTTCAAACTTCTCACATCTCTTCCTCCCTACCCCAACCCCAATCTGTTAATTTATCTGTGGTAAAATGAACCACTTATGTAGTAGAAAGTATCATTATGCTGCTTTCTTCTTCCACGGGTTGGCTAAGAGGTGTAAGGCTTTATTTTTACCGTACCTGCATGCCTTCCCTCTACATCATTTATAAAAATCCCCTTACATTATGCTAGACTCTTTAAACCTTTTTTTTTATCTGACATAGCCCACTGACAAAAAATTCCCTGCCCCTTCTCCTGGAATCGTTTGATTTGCATGCATTTGTGCGAGGATTTGGTGTTTTAAAGAGCAGCCACTATCTGCAACATCAACTCTGCCATCAACACTTCTATGATACAATTTTGCTGCAGATTTCCCCATGCTCATTTCATCATTTTGTGAGATCCTGTCTTCTGAATCATTAAACTCTGCAAAATGTACTGGGCACTGGCACAAGCCCCTCTGTCTTTATTGCACTTATTCCCTCCTTTACTACCTCTTCTCTGTTTCCCAGCCGCTGCCCTTTATATCCTCCTGCTTCTGCTGGAACAGGGCTGCTTCTCCTGCACAATGCTGTGCTTCCAATGCACTCATCCTGCAACTCACTCACAGCTGGTTCTCCACCTCCTCTGTCACTCCTTCGGAGTATGAAACCAGCCATCTGTCATGAGCAAACCTCTCATATTCATTGATCTTCCCCAGCACATGAACCTGTCTTTCTAATGCCACAGTTTCTTAGTGCCACAGCTAACTGGCAGTGCATGCACATACATGTCTGTGTGCACACACACATTCAAAGTATTGTTCTCTGTTTTCCAGCCCCCATGTTCAAACAGGCACCAGCATAAAAAAAAATACTTTAGCTTTTGGTTTCTGAAGTAATGGCAAGTAGATGATGGTTTCAATCCAGCTACAGACAAACTGCATATTATTTCAAGAAATAATGAAGGAACAAGAACTGAAAACTATCATGAAACATCCCTGGTTACTGAGGAGTTGCATTTATGAGGAGTAGTGCAGAGCCAAGAGCTACAGCTCCTAGACAAGGTGCTGCAATGAATTACAGAGCCCCTTTTTCCCTTTTAGCATGCAGGTAAGGTACAGAAACAGAGCTGTGCACTTTCCTGTCCCTCACTGACTGGTACAGATCCATTCCCTTTTGACATGTTCCCCAGATCTTGCCCAGCTCCGCCTGTGGTCCATTTTCTCACCCTTTGATTTTAAGCTCTTCTCCTGTGTTTTTATAGAGCCCAGAACAGCAGGACCTGCCTCATGGCTAGTGCGAGTAGCCACACTGGTGCAAGAAACAACAACAGCAATAAAAATACTGATCTCCAGTCACTGTGAGGTCAATCTTTTCACAATGTAATTAAAGCCAGGAGGAGCTACTACTGTTTTCTGGTTTACAGGTTTTTTTTTATTTGGAGCTCTCCTAATAGCTATTGCTTGGATCCAAAATGTCCTTGTTCCACTCAGTCTCAGACTGCTCAACAGGGAAATCAGGCTGGCGGAAAGTTGTGTACAGGCGTTCTGGTTTCTTGGATCTATTTCCCTTAAAGGGTGTGATTAAGTTCTCTGTTGCATGGGTACAGCTCTGCTGAAATCAGATACCAGGATGAGAGGGACTTAGGATGAGAGTGAATTCTGTTCCTGGGCAACAGAAAGATATTTATCTTTTTAAACAAAAACTTATGAAAATGTGATCTGTCTTCTTTTACCTGCCGCTAAATCACACTGCAGAGTTTAATGTTTTCCCTACAACAACTGATGACATCAGATTAATAAAACCTACAGGGGCAAGGCAGCTCACATCAAATCTCATGGGCCTGTTTGTAATCATTGCAAAGTTCTTCTATGTCAGCCTGCCTGCTGCATGTGAATATTACCTCCCTCTGCAAAAAATCCCTGTGACATTTTGGTAGAAGATATTTACTGCACATGAGCAGAGGCTGATTTTTTAAAAAATCTTGGATATTTTGCCTGATTTTCTTAATTTTTTTCTCAAAATGCCAAAACTGTTTAAAATATATGGTCAGTTAGTCTTTCTCAGATTCCATCATTGTGGTAAGAGGCCTTTGCAGTGGTGTAATGGAAGAAAAGGAGCATATTGTAATACCCAAAGCCTTTGGTTTGTACCTATATGCCTCATTTTACTTCCTCTTAAACTTTACCCTTGGTAATTCATCTACAGAAACTGGGAGAAAAAACTGAGTATATGAGGAAGATGTTTCTTTGATGTAATCCAGCTTATTTACCAAGTATATACACTTATAAACTCTTGTTTCTCTGAAAGAAGATGTGAGAAAAAGGAGATTTCCCGCTCAAGACTAACTCTCAGCAAGGGCTTTGGCCAAAGGTCCTCTTCTCTCTTGCCTTCCTTCCAGGACTACCTCACTCTCCTTCTGCCTCCCACTGCGCTCCCACACTCTACTCAGCTCGCAGGTCCTTACATTTGCAATGAGAAAATACTTTGGTCTGCATGAGTTCAAGATGATTGGCTTCCCCTGAAGCCTAATTCCTTAGATTAAGTCTTTCCTTGTCCTCCTCTTTCTTTCTTCATAGGAAAGTTTTCTTCTAGTAACACCAGTGATATGTGGCTAGTTAGCCCATTTGCTTTAATGAGGTCAATAACTGCCTGCAGATGAAAGACAACTTGATTGCAACCATTAGCACATTCCAGCGTGACAAACACATATTTTAAGTGAATGTTTTAGTAAAAGGTGCTGAATTAACATTTCGGTAAAGTGAGGTTCTCTTTGTGTATTTCACTCTTGCCACCTTCTCAGACGTTTGGTAGGTCCCTTGGCCAATTTAAGGCATCTTGACTTGGGCTGCCTATCTTCACACCTGTACAACTGTCACTGCTAGAGGTGCATGATTGCATCTTGAACTGGGTCAGAGAACTCATACAGCTGAAAAGCAGCAGGTAAGATAAGATTATTTTCAAGGAAACCATTTTTCTAAGCTCATTCACCAGATACCCATCACAGCTATGATGCTGCCCTAAGATTACAATCCTGGCTGAAGTCCTATGGAAGTTTTAACTAGTTAAAATCAAATCCTACCCCATCCCACAAGAGCTGTTGGCCCTCCTTCCCATGTGGGCCAGCAGGTGGTGGATGCCAGTGGAGACATTGACGTAAGACCAGTAAGAACGTAACTGATATTTTTGATTTATTTCTTAAAGCAGTCTGATAGTTAGCTTTGGTTTAGACTGGATTCAAACAAGTGACACTTTCCTCCTTCTTACTGGTTTCCAAATTTCTGTTCTCACATTGAAGACCAACAACTTCTGACTTTTTCTACAAATTTTCTACCCGAGAGAAATCTGATTTAATTTCAACTCCTTCAGGAATTCTAAAAACTCAGTTTCTGACAAGTCATACAATTTGACTGACAAAGATTATTCCATGTCTGCAGATGGTGATACTCAAGCAGTGAGGGAACACTTGCAATAAAGAACAAATGGGACAATCAAAAAACCCAAATAAGAGCAAAATCTCAGTCATGACCAAGACTGTTAGAAACATTATAAGCAAGGATAGCACCTATTTACCAGGTGTGCCCCTCACAGAAACATCACCATATCCACACCTAATCTTTCGAGCTTTGAACTTCTTTGCTCAAAATAAACAAGCGTTACAAAAGAGTTGTGAAGAGTTACAGGAAACTTTTCTCAGTACTTCTTGGGCCTATACTGGATTTTCTGCTAGGATGAACATCAGGTGCTCCATTAATTTGCCTAATGTAGGCAGCTCATGCTATGGGGGGGTGCTGTACGTATTCCACCTGGTGGCCACTGCTGCTCCAGAAGGGCATGAGTCTCTCATAGGTCCATAATCATGCCAGCGTCTCCCAAGGAAATATCTCAGATAAACATAGGTGTCCCAAATGGCAGAATAAGACAGGGTTTAACAACTGAATTTCCCTCCTGTGTTTAAATGCCTGTTGAAGTAAAATGCAGTTGTCAGTGAGGGTACAGTTTCACCTTCGTCCCCAGTCTCGGATACGTACGGTAGCAACGGACACAAAAGAAACACCATAGGGAGCTGTGCTGTGAAATGTTGTGCCAAGGACTGTTTCACAACTCAGCAGCCAAGCAAAAATGAATAACAAGAGATTTGGGAACTGATTCTTCTCTAAAGCTGCAATTCACTCACTTCCTCAGATGCTGAGTATGGCAGAAGTTGAGCCAGCTCTGGTACCCTGAATACTTGATTGGCTCAACCGCAGACATCACAGAGTAAAGCAAGGCCTTCTGCTAACTGGGGACAAGCCAATCGCTTCCTGCTCCACGTTAGCAGAGAACAACCTAATTTCTTGGTGCATGTTTCCTTGGATCATCCTCATTTTCTGTCACAGTAGAGCAAGGGTCTCAATGTCTTCATGCATGGCACTGCTGTCTTAAGGACACTGCAAGATGCTGTAGTCTCACAGTCTACTTCTTCCACCCTTAAGAAACCAGGTGCAGTCTTATAGCTCCCAGAAATCTGGTTCATCAACTTACATGTGTATTCAGACTTAAGTAAGTGGCATACTCTTTACTAAGAATTGGTAACATCACTACTGTTCCTCACTTCTTCATCCAGCTTTCCATACACTTACACTTCCATACATGCTACAGAGAAGCTTATCTTCCACTATTCTGAACAGTTAGTCTACTTCACTTGTCTTTCAAAGATGGAGACAAAGTTGAGCTTCATGTAATTCAAGGAAACGACCTCGTTGAAGCGACAGTCACCTTATAGAGCACCTATAACTGATGACCACTGCTAGGACTGACTGCTCAAGGAAAGATAGAAATACATGGGCTGTGGATGATGGAAGCGAGGTAGCTGAACCTGGGAAGAGCTGATGGGCAGAATAGGCTTCTGAGCAAACTTCTGAGCTTTTTTTCTGTTGTGGAATATGCAGTGCAGCAACCTTAGCTCAGCTGCTTTTTCTGAGCAGTGAAATATATAATTAAACTTAGCTAGCTGCACACTTAGTTCTGCGTTATTTAAATGTTCTGTTATAGAATACTGTGCCATACTTCATTTCCACACATGAACCATACATCTCATGTGGGTGCCAGAGCTCTCTAAGGGTTAGTCTCTGTAAACCCTGGAGGGAATGCTAAATTGAGCTGAAAACTTCCATTTTGGCATTATGCATCCACTTTCTCTGTTAACCTATTTTTCCCTCAATCAGAAACTTTTAGGTTTTCTCCAGGCACTACCATCTCAGGAAGGAAAAAGTAGGTGATGAGATTTCTGTCCAGATTTTAAAAACTGGATAACAATTATAAAACAGTAAAAGTGAAACTACTTTAGTACTGAAGATTGCAGTGTCTTAGGATTTGTTTCACTCCAATATCTTGAGTCATGAGGGGAGATAAACACCTAAGTGGAGGAGTCAGTTTCATGTATGAAAGATGGAACATCATATCGTCCACCTGCTTGCAGTGACTTCAACATACATACTCTATGTTCCAGAAATTTGTGCTAACCAGTAGTCCTTAAAGCAAGCCAGGACATTGGAAGTACTCTGTTAAAGTTGTTTCACTACATGTGGAAGACTTTGGCGTTTACGTGGCAAGAGGAAGAAAGAAACATGACTGAAATTCCCTGGTCACATCAGACTCATAGACAGTGTTTTGGAATAGGTAAAGCAGAGATGGGACTAGAGAATGTCTCCTTGTATTTAAATGCAACACAAGACATATGGATAGAAGTTGAGGAGGTGTCCACTCAGAACTGTATGAGTACTCACATGGAACAAATTAATTCAGTATCTCGTATCTCACTCTTATAGCCCAATATATTGCTTAAAAATCTTCTGAGAACTTGAGATGTTAAAACATGACTTCTAAAAGTGGCAGTCTGAAATTTCTGGATGAAGAAAATACCTTGCATCTTTAGCCTTTGGTCTTATGCTTTTTGAGACAGTCAGCATTGTCAGATGTACTTTCAAGGCAATCATTACAGGGATAGAAAGACTCATAGGTTAATAATGTGAAACTAGGCCTGGAGGCATCTTGTTACTCCAGGGAATGATAGACAGTAGTAACACAAACTCAAGTAATAGGGCAGAAAAATACTGTCAGATGAGGAAATGTTTTTGAGAATTGGGTATTGGCTAAGCACTTCATGAAATCCTTCATTGTCCCATCATTGTTTCCTATTTCTTGTTTCAATCCTGCTTTAGCCAAGAACGAGCAGCTGCAAAGCACTTTCCCAGAACCAAGAATGCCAAAATAATTCTTGGTTCTAGTAGTTCAGTTCTATTTTACTTTGGATTAAATCCGAAGTGGTTGTTTTATGAGAGTGAAAGAATGAGAAAAGAGAATGAAATGAAAATGCAGTAGAAGTAACTACAGCTGCCTTAGGCTCTGGGGAAAACAATGCACAGAACAGAAACAGGAACAGAAATATCAAATCATAACAGAAATAGTAAGTAACAGAAACAAAAAGTTGTAATAGAAGGTTGGAGAAAATAGACAAAAGCTCTAAAGTGTTGGTTTGAATGACAGAGATCGTACTGAGCTCTTCCCACAGAAAACTGCATTTGCCGATCTCTTTAGCACTCCTGACATACAGCTAACATGGGTCATCAGCAGACAATTCATTTTTGGACAAATCATGATAGATTTCCAAAGCTATGTGTAGGAGGAACAGTACTGAGCAAGGTTTGTGTGTTAATCATCATTCTGACAAAAGGCATTTATTTAATCTTTAATACTTGGTCACAAGCTCCATGTGACACAGTGGACGTTACAGAGAGATGATGAGTGTGAATCTTACTTCATTATCCATATACTCATGTGTACAGTTCATACAGCCATCTGGTCTCACTGTGCAGTCATGCAACAGTTTTTCAGATCTTTATCTTCTGATTGGCCTTTTTTCACTCTAATATTCTGTCTTGTTTGAACTAAGAAGGACAAATGACTAGAAAGCAGTGCTTGCTTTTGTCTGTCAGATCACAGTAGCACAGAATGTGTTTGTATTGGTTTCAGCTATAGATCAGTTCGCAAGCATGAAATGGGACAGAACGGCCATAGAGCATCCCCAAAAGGCCTGAAGAGAGTTACTTTTGCCTTTTCTCCCTCTTCACTCTATCTTAGCACATATGTGTAAAGAAGAGTAAAAAATGGTAATAAAGCCAGAGCATATCCAATCTCTTCAAAGCTGGAAAGTTAAATGAAGCAATCCGTATTTTGACTCTTAATCCTGTCCGTCTTCTACCTAGTAATAATAAGTAATTATTGTCTCATAACAAGCCTCCAGCCTTTGTTTTGCAGCTAAAATCCACTCTGGTTCCCAGTCCGTGCATACAAAGGAGTTGGTACAAATAGTAGGCCTGATCCTGCACACATATTATGAAAATCAGTACACTTGAGGTCATTCTTACCAGATGCTAGAACTAATTAGTGCATTCACAGCTTTTGGTCTTTCTTTCACTGGCTGCTGCACTCAGTCTATTAAAGTCAGTTAAAACAAAGCAGGATAGCATGCTGAAGTCCCCTTTCAGCCTGATAGGGAAAGCCTTCGAGGGCAAGAATTTGTTGGTTCCTGCTCTGTATCTCAAAATCCTGCAGCTTCTTACACTTTGAAATAGCCTTAACTTCATCTTGAATCAAAAAAAAGGTACCAAGAAACCTGAACTGAACACACAGATTTGTCTGAAAAATTGGCTAGACATAGACCCTATGGGGTATCCAGGAACAGCCTATACTCTTCTCACTCCATGCACTTTATGTGCTAGATAGACAACTTGCTAATGACCTGTATGCCAATTGCTTTAAGGAGAGGAAAGGAATGGCTCAGGGATGAAAAGAGACAACCAGAGAGTTATAATTCAGACTTTCACAGAGCTTTTAGACTCAGATGCTCCTGAAATTCATTTGTAAAACCATGTGAACTTTCTCACTGAAGGAATATCAGCAGTGATACCATTGTGGGGGAAAGAAAAGACCTCAAGCTTTGAAAATACAACGGTAAGTGCTTTGCTGAATAGTGTTCAAGTGGGTTTGAAACTAGGTAAAATGAGTTTGTCTGTCCCTACTTAAAACCAAAGATTAGATAAGTATAAAAATATTTTCTCTGCTGAGATATCAGCACTTGGCTTCTCTTTTAATTATAGTCAAATAATGTAACAAAGGGCAATTTCCATAGCATTTATTCTAACCAATTTTTACATTTTACATCACAAAATTATTCTGAACTTTTATCAGGGCAGGTACAACATCTACCAGCTTGCACTTTACCTTGATGCTGATCTGTCTGAACGGGCAGCAGAAGGGAGTTGCCTAGCATCTTGTCTTCAGAGAGCTGTTCAGAGAAATACCATAATTCTTGGACACCATACTCCTTAATACTGCTGCATAGGTCTTTGCTGATGATCCATCGCACACTCTGGGCTGAAATCACTTGCTTTTTGAGAATGCATCGACTATTTTCTTGATTTCCACTTCTCAGCATGGCCTTTCTTCAGTTGTACACACACTATTTACTCTGGATTATTTAAAGTAGATAATTGATCCTGAGAATCATACCAGTTTTCTTCACTAGGAAACTATTATGAAAAATGATGAAGACCAGCAACTTGTTATGCTAACACTGAGCTAAGTCCTGTCTTCTCCCAAGGCTTGATATTGTTTCTGAATCTGAACAAATAATGGCTCCTATTTCACAGATGAAGACTTATTCCAGTCATCAGAGAACTTTAACTTAACAGAGAATGCTTAGTGAAAAAATTAGTAGGATCATTTTTAGGTGGCAACATTTGAAACTAAAGAAATCGTGTTCTTGAAACAAAGAGAAAGAGTGAGGGGTCTTTCATATTATTATTTAGTGAAAACTAAATAGTAGTAGAAAACTAAAGCATGAAATTTTTATAAACTCTGCTTTGAAGACTCTTATAAAACTGTCGTTAAGTGTCTTTAAAATGAATATGAAGTCCATGATTTCAAAGCTTATTGTATTAGGTCCTCAAGGTCTTTTAAAACAATTCATTTTCACTTCAGGTATGAAAGGGAAAAACGAATGTAAGAAGTATCAAAGAATGCTTAAATCTTTGCATTTCAGGTTATGGCTTTGGTTTGCCTTTTTTTATTGTTCATTTACATACTAATTTTAAAATGTATTCCTCATATTTAACATCATAGACCAAAAAAAGCCATTCATCTAGGTTGCATTTAAGGCAAAAATGTGTATCTTTTAAACTCATATCATGAATTGAGGAGAGTTCCCGAGTTAAAAAAAACCAACATCTAAACTACATTGCTCAGTTACAAACACTGCTATCTAGTAATCTTCTCAAAAAACTTCTGCTCTCAAATGTTGTTTTTATTGTTAAAGCTGTACCCAATATAATTTTCTCCCCTCCATTACAGTGCAAACAGTATCCATCACCCAGACTGAGCCAGGGGTAACAGACTTGTTAAAAGCAAAATGTTTTATGTCAGGTCTGTTAAAAGGAATGAAAGAAACATTTAAACGAAACATTTAGACAAAATCTCCCATCACTGCATTTTCAAAGGAAAACCAATCATTTGCAAGACAAATCACCATTTTTCCACAACAGGTAGGGATTTTCTTTCTGAAAAGATATAAACTCCTGAAATGTTATGCCCTATCTGAAGTCCCAGTTTCTGTTCACAGCACAGCACCAGAGAAGCAGTAGTTCTTTTATTAATGGAAACAAAATTCCCAGTAAATTACGTTTTTTCATCCTCCCTTCTCAGAGCTTTCTTAGGAGATTTAAGATATTTTTCTGCTAATTATTTTGTTATTTCCATCTGGGAGGCATCGATTTATTTTTCCATTTTCTGAAAGGAACTGGAGTGAGCATGGCTGTTTATTTTTCTACTTAGATAGTGCCTTACCATGCCAAGACAACTCTGAGCACCAGCCTCATCAATTACTATCAGCACCACTCTGAGAATGGTGTTTGCTAAGAAACTGTTGCTACAGAACAAGCAAAATGAGGACAAAACATTGGGCCAAAATCTAGAAGAGGAAGAGGGGAGCCAGGATCTGTGGATCCTGGCCCAGGGAGCACAGACGGGGGAATGCTGTCTCCCTGGCATACTCCCCTCCTCTGCAGAACCACCCTGCCCCAGGGCCTTGGGCTCTACACCTGGGTAGGAGGGGCTGTGCTGGGATGACATTCACACACCATATGGAGCCTTCATCCATGTGCAAACCAGCACAGGTCAATGCTGATTCAGCTGGGGCTGTGAAATTGCACCTCGAAAGAGATCTGCAGTACTTTGGGACATTCCTTTATCTTAAACAGGAGTGATCAAGCCTTGGAAGGGACCCTCGGAAATAGCTCCATACACCAGCTGCCCTCCTCACATTTAATAAAATTCAGGGGAGATAGCAAGTTCACTTTCCTAGATTACTCATCAGATACACTGGAAGCCTTAGTTGCTGCTGAAACAACAGCCTTTGGACAGAAAGGGAGCACTTTCTGAGGCATTTGCCACAATGCTCTCCTTCATCTGGATGAAGGAGGCGAGGTTGTTCAATGAACTGTCTTTTCTCTGTATTAGCACACATTGATACATGTACATGTGTCTCCATCTGTGCTCCATCTGTGTACTTCTTTGCCTATCTTTCTCTTCCCATATTTTTGCAGCAGTCCCACTAGAAGTGCAACGCTACTGACCTTTAGCAATTGTTTTTCTTGATCTCCGCAAGTAACAATCCAAGGTATTTTTTTATGCCCTCCGAAGTTGCGAGCAGAGAAGAGAAAACTATGTGCGCTGACCAATGAGTCATAAATGCCTTGTTGGGCCATAATCGTGACTCTCTGTGTGTGAAGACAATCAACTGCTCATGGACAAAGCAGCAAGACAATAAAATACCAAAACATGAATGGAGGGGGGTGGGGGAAAGAGATGCTGAAAAGAAGGAAAAAATGATTTGTTTAAGATCCCACAGAAATGTACCGAAAGGGCCAGAGATAAGATTCATTTCTTACCTCCCAATTCAATGCTCTGTGTGTTGTAGCACCCAGGCTTGGCTGCTTTGCTGCTACAACACACCACTCATCGTACACTTCAAAGCTGACATTAATATATTCTTTGCTACTTTACACAATCCCATAAAAAGGAATCTCTCTGCCTGAATGTAAAAACTATTATCAGGCATGCAGTTGACCAAACTCTGCCCAGATGTTGCAGCGTGGTTGCAAACTATATGTCAGCTGTTCCTTTTGCTGCTCACCATGCAGCCAGCCTGTTCATCTGGCCATATGGAAGATCCATGGGAAAAAAAGAAAAGCTTTTTGTGCATCAGTATTGAAAGTCAGAATAATACAGCCTTTAAGATTTAATGGGTACTCGAACTGGCTTACAAATAACCTGCTTTGTCTGCATTATTTTGTCTGTGTCTCTTCTTATGAAAAACAAAGAATAGAAAAGAAAGATCAAAGATTGCAAATGCAGCTTTGTTTTGAAAGCCAAAACACCTTACTCTTTCCAAGCAACAGGGAAGGTTTCCCTTGGCCCGCTGCAGCAGCCAAAGGCTCTTGAGAAATATTTCAACTCTCCCTCCCCACAGGCATGGAGCCCAGCAAAACCTGAGGTTCAGTCCTGCTCCTGTCCGAGGTTGTCCTGGCAGCCAGCCTGGAAAGCCTTCAGAAATAGCAGTGGTTCCTAGGGGAAGAGGAGCACACAAATTATGAGATATGGATATTTCCTGTTAAATAGGATAAGGCAAAAGTTCATAATGTGATTCTCAGACATGACTGAAGCCAAGGGGAGATCCAAGGTAGCAACTTGAGCTTTTTATCACACCGCACTTGCAGTGTACAATATAGCTCACATCTCATATGCTGAAGGCTGATGTCTCAAAGGCAGGAAAGTCACTAGGGTTTATGTGAACTGGAGCTGCAGCTATGCCAGTGCTGGGATTCAGGTGGGGAAGAATCTTTCAGGGGCTTGGACAGCCCAAATTTAAGCAGCCATCTTGGATGCCTACAAACTAAGCCCTCTCAGAAGCAACTCAGAGTGCCTCATTTAGGTTGACATCAATACTTGCACAATCAAGGCATCACTTGGAAGACTCATTTTAACCCTGTTGACTGTTTGGGCTGTCCAGGCTCATAATTTTGACACTAAATTCACAGTCTAAAGCTAAACTGCACAAAACTATGTTCTTCTTTATGAAAACGACTCACTACTTCAAAAGTCTGTGCTTCTAACACTGAGGACCATTACGTACCAAACTCTCTTAGGTACAGCCTTCAACAGCACATGGCCAGGGAAGAAAGTCCTGCAAGAATATCTTGGCATGCATGAACACCCCTTTGTATGCAGTTATCTGGTTTGCATGTGAGCGAATGAGCCTGTGCATGGCTACATGGGCGCAACTTCAGACATTTGATAATTTGGCCCTGGCTGTGCTGTCAGCTGCTGTCACTTTCTGTTTAGCACGGCGTTCATAAGACAGCAGCTAATGGGGCGGGAGCATGGGGAGGAATTCTGGCAAAGACAAGTCACCAGGATATTTATTTGGCTGTCCTTATGTAAAAGAGAGCAAAAATGGAGCGGTAAAATATTGTAAAACTTAAGCTGATACTTCCACTAATTCAAAGTGGCAGGTTTTAAATAGGGTTGCTTCTGTTTGTCACTTTCAATCATATGATGCCGATAGTGGTACTTAGAAGGATTTAATAGTCTTAAGAAAACAAACTGGCGCCCTCCCCCCAGACAAAAACAAACAGACCCACATTGTCATGCTTTGAGATACATCAAGTGTGCTGCACAGGGGGTTGGCCGCGCACTTCCTCCTCAGCCGACGCAAGCGAAAGTGACAACTTGTCAACTCCCCCTTCCTGTTCACTTTGCCTCCTGCTCCATTTCTTGTGCTCTCTTGCCTTTCCCTGTCTGCTCTTCCCCTGTTTCCATTGCCGGTCTTCAAAAGAAAAGGGTGCTCTCATATCAGCAGCTTTTAACTGCATTTTATTTGTGCACACAATTTTTCGTGAAATAAAAATAACTCCTTTCCCCCACTAGTTTTCACATATCCATGGGACTTGTACCTTAACTGAAGCAAGGCAGAGGCATGACTTCGATTTACTCAGATACCAGAGGTATTTCTGCAGGTAAGGAAAGGCAGAGCAGGAGGCGTAGCACCTTTTCCCCTCCACACAGGCCAAGATGGAAACAATCAGCAGACCTGCCGTGAACTGGGAGGCTTCTGTGCCACATCTTCTTTCCCAGCAGCAGAATGAGTTCGTGCCATTTACAGTCATTATTTGCAAAGCCAAAAAAGCTGTGCAAGGCTCCCCCAGGTGAGATCCAGGGCCTTGGCTTCCTGCACAACCCCAGTATTGCTAAAGGGTCAATGATATGCTGTTTGCTCAGGTTTACACTTCGTAGCGTCCATTGGGCATCACCAGCCACAATATCAGAAGTGCACTTCACTTTCCACGTAGCCACTTCTTATTCATCATTACACACTCTGCTCCCCTCACTCCGGCTGCAGCCAATTGCAAATCCAGTGCCTTCTCTCAGCAGCAAGCAGAAGTGACAAATGAAACAGCAAATAAAGTTTGTTTTCTTTATGCTGTGTGGGCTTCCAGATTGTAGTGAGGGAAGCGAGGCTCCAATCTGCCTGGAAGGATGTGTACAGGCACATCCTCCTGAGCATTCTCTGTCAGCTCCCTCCATGACTTGTTCAGAATCACTGTCTGAATGACTTTGCCCAGAAAAGGCAACAAACAGCAGCAGGGACTGCCGTGGAAAACCTGTAGGCAGTGGGCAGAGGGGCACGGGGTAGGAGGTCCCTTGAACACCACCAAGGAGCTGCCTCAGTATGGAGAGCATGCTGGTAAGGCTAGAGGGAGGGGCTGCGCAGCCAGGAAAGAAGTTCACCTGAGAGAGGAGCTACGGGTCACTCCAAACCTCTTTCACATCAAACCTTTTTGCCTAATAAATAAACAAGCTACAAAAAAAAAGTACAATTTAATAAAAGTTTCATTTGAATCAGAATAGAGAGGGGCAGATTTATATTCCAAAGCCAAACTAGGTCTAATAGCTAAGATAAGAAAACGTATGTGTGCGTGTGTGCAAATCCAGGAGGGGGAGTCAGATAAGAAAGAACGATTAAGTTCTTGCCTGAAAGTAGTTAAGCTGCCATCTTAAGCTCACTCTGTTAGAATTATTGCTGTTTATTCATAAGACCACTAAGGAACAGATGTTCACCTGGCCAAGCAAACCTCCTAAAAGGAAGATATCCATATGTGGCAATGATCAAAGTGTGCTCTGATTCCTAGGAAAAAATTTGTTTCCTTGTACCAGTTGAAGCTCAGTAAAAGAGTGGGAGGGAGAAAATGAAAGGTAGGTGGAGGAGCAGGAGAGGAAAAACAAAGGAATAGAGTGCAAAGACACAAATAAGAGCCAAGGTGAGCTTATAAAAGCTAGAAGGAACTCAGGAACTTTTCTTGAACATCAGTAAAAGCATTTGTAAGGACAATAGCTACACAAGAGACAAGGATAATTAAAAGAGCACAAGCAGGAATAAGAGAAATGGATTTCTTTTCATAGTTTCTTTCTTCATGTTGTTTCAAGTTAGCAAGCAAAATGTGCAAGCAGCGTCAGTTCTTCTCTACTTCCCATTTTCTCTGCTTAGCCTTTTGTCTTTTTTATCTAATGGATTTAGAGCATTGCCATGCTTTTGTGTTGAGGTTTCCTGAATCAGCCTGTCTGCTACTGCCAGGGAGAGGCACATCCTCCAAACACAGTCCAGAGTATAAACCAAAGAAAACATAATAGAAAAGAAACACATAGACTCATGCTTACCTTAGAGGTAACAGGAATTTCATCATGGATAGTATTTATGGGACTGCTCACAGCAGCTTGGGGCCATTCAGGGCATAAGCAACCAAGAACAAGTAGAAGAGCAAAAATTCAGAAGGGATCCGGGATCGAGCAAGGTGATACAGGGCTGAAGAAAGATAAGGGGCACCTGCACTAAATAGGGTCCTGATCTGTCTGAACTCACCACCTGGCAGCTCCAAAAGCATAGGGCCAAGGGGAGCCAGAGAGAAGGCTCACTGTTTGGCACTTTTGCATAGCAGGGAAGCAGGACAGAAGCATTTGCCCCACCAGCAACAAGTGCGAATAATACCATGGGGAAGACAGAGTAATCATGCTTTTGCACTTAGAATATCTTTAAATGACAAAGCTTATTTTATTGTGGCATTGTATAACCGTCCCCAGAAGAAACTGATTTTTCAATCACTCGTTCACAAGGATCCTATTAAGAGGCAATAAGCCAAAGTGTAAGTTAATTTTGAGTGTTTTTTCACCCAGCCAGATCTCCTTGTGTTCAGAGCTATGGGCAATGAAACTATAGTATAAACCATGTCAAGCTGTTCTGTATACTCTGTAGTCAGTCAGATATTCGTTCTGCTGGAAAGATCACTAATTATTAAGTCAGCATTTGCCTGAATAAGGCCTTAAGATTTGGTCCAAAGACAGCAAATGTTCCTTCTTGATTATTTTTGCAAATTAAAAGAGAAGAATTTAGAAAGAGAGCATATGAAGCTTATTTGTAAGACAGATGTTAAACAGACTAGCAGCTTCCCAGTATCCCTCTAATACTTATCCCTAGTACCAAAATATATTCTCTTAGCCTTTATAATGATACAGGAGTACTTAGGACTTTATTGATAGCATCCTGAATGGCTTTATAGGTCAAGAAGCATGGAATTATTTTTGAAACTGATAACATTTTATAACAACTTCAGGTCATTTTGAAGTGGACAGAATTTTTTCATTAATTAATCTTTTCTCTGAGAAATGCAGTTTGGAGTCCACCAAAAGTATTCATTAATACAAAGAGGCTCAAATAGCCGGGGGGAAAAGGAACATTTTAGAAAAATCTCTTTTTTGCTTTCTGATACAGTGTATTGGAACTGAAGTGAAATGTTCTTTTTAATTTAAAAAGGGATTTTTAAAAAATTAATTCAGAATAAAATGTCTCATTTTGAAATTCAAAACAGACTTTAACGTAATTTTTGAGAAGAATATCTCTCTATCATCTGACCTGAAATAATACTTCCTATCTTTTGGAGATGTTTGGGACAATAACTGAAAAAAACACATTTTCATACTGCTTTGAGCCAATCAAGTCCTTGAGCCACACTGGGACAGGACTGCAACTTCCTTATGGTGAGCTCAGGGTGCTCCACCTTAGCAGCAATGGGACAGATATGTACATGGCCCCTTCCCCTGTAATCAAAATCTACTTCACCTGCTTGTAGCAGTCTCTGAAGTGTAGGAGATATAGCAAACATTAGCTTACAAGTTAATGAACCTACATTGTCTTTCTTCCCAGCCCAGTCAGCAGCAACAGTATTACAGATTTCAAGATACGGCATATCAGAATCGTAAAGCAACTATTTGTTAGCCCTGGAATGAAGTCAAAATATTACTCAGCAATGCTAGGAATAGCAACTGGTATCTGAACAATATTAGAACACTAAACTAGATTCATTAGCTTTTGCTTAATAAAATCCATCTAGCCTTATGAAAAGCAGTAATGTAAATAATAAGGAGGCATTCCATATATTTTTTTCTTATGGTGTGCCTTCCATATGAGCTTTTGTTCTATTTGCAGACCCAAAGATGATTTTCCTGGTTGCCAACCCTGCCCTTTCATCCTAAGACTAGAAAGTCTAGCTGTGATCTCTCAGCTATTAAGAGACTCATCAGTGGTACAGTTTCCGCTGCTCAGACATTCCTGGGATCTGCACTAACTTGGAGGCCCAAGAGAATCCTTCCTGTTTGCTCTTCCACAGCTGTGTCGGATGCTTAAACACCAATAGGGATCCAACAACACAAGACCTAAGTAGTCATCCTACATTTTGGCACATGCTTTCACTCTGATGAGTACAAGGGCATTGTTTTTACATGGCTGCTGTCTTACATTTTAAGCCAAAACATATTTCTATAGGGAACAGGAAGAACTTATGTCGGGTCTTTGGCTGCTGTATAGGATTGTAGTTTCACTAATCTCTACAAAGTCCCACCAGCTTACACAAGCTGAGAAACCAGCTCACACAAGCTGAGAAACCAGCTCAGAAACCAAGGCAACAGGCACCACAAAGGAACATAGGAGACCATTTTTAGGTTCAAACTTCCAAACGGTGTGTGTGCAATCTTAATTGAAGTGAGTCATTCTTCCGACATGCACAGGGCTCCAACATGCTCCAAAACCCATAATGAACTTGTCCAGTCTCAGACCAGTTGACACTGAATCTGTCACAGATCAGATTACTACGCTGTCCTACTTCTGAATACATGGGCACATTATCTTAGCATTCTTGTGCGCCCGTCTTGAAGACGATAGCCAGGGCTGTCAGCATGCAGAGGTGACAGATGATGTTTTGCTACGGGGATGGCACTCCCTGAGGAAGAATTCCTGAGACTCAGAGATATGGACAACATAGATACACATTGCTTGCAACTGCCAGTAAAACCAGAAGCTTCACTTTATTTCTTTTCATATTAGTTCAAATAACTAAAATTTAATTCTGTAATCATGCAAAAATAATGTATTCCATCTGTAGCATTATTGTAATATAAAGGATAAATTTTGAAATACTGAATGCTTTCCATCATACAACTACTACCATGTTCTCTAAAGGCTGGACTGTATCGCATAGTAAGCCAATTTAAAAAGTGAGGAAACCCAAAGAAAATGAAGATGAAATTTTACAGAGAGCTTTTATTTAGACACACAAATATAGATGAACTGTTGCATATCTCTGAGTTGATATCATAACTGCCATGATTCAAACCACTGTCCCGCATTTGCCAGTGGCCCAGTTGATGCTCTTGTTTTCTCCAGCATGGAGAACAAGGTCTTATCACTTCCTGTCTCTTGAGTCCTCTCCAACTTGGCTCCTTCCAGCAGCAATGTTTCTCAGCCCATTCTTGATAACACCAGGGAAGGGAAATGTTCTGGAGGAAGAAGAGGCTATCATGCCATTTGAATTTCCCCTTTTCTAGGGGTGTGTGAACAATCCCCTGCAACATCTTGGTTCTTTTTTCCTTACTGATTAGCATTTCAGTGTTGCTAATTTCCTCTGCCCTGCACCATGATTTTTTCTTTCTTATACTACCTAATCCCTCTTTTCTACCATCACCACTTAGCTTTGAAACTAAATTACTTTTGCACATTTTTGATTGAAATCCATCTATAAAGAAAATAAAATCAAACACAACAGCACTTTTTATTTCATTTCACTTTTTAGCCTCTCACCTTTTACCTAAATCCTGTCCATTTGCAAATGCCTTCTTTGATATCCATGTCAGTTCTTTATCCATTGACTTACCTCATATCCAAACTTGCCTACTGACTTAAGAAGCAATATTTTATGTGATAACAGATAAAAACATTTCTTGAGGATCAGAAGAGTTGTAGCCAGGCCTTTCCTCAGTCTGTCTTTCCTGACTCTTCTTAAGAGTTCCAGTAGATGATCTCTTCTGTGTATCTACGGACAGTACCTGCAGTAGTATCACAAGTCTTTTAGTCCTTTTCCTTCAGACTCTGATTTATGATATTATTCTCTTCCAAATACTAAAATCAATCAAACCCATAGACATGCAATTTTCCAGAACTTTCCTAGATATATTTTTGAACTACTAGCTGAATTTCCAGTAGCCTGTGACATTGGCACCGTGGAATATGCAAAAACCATCCTTCCCTTATTGCACAACTATGTTTCTGAAGAAAAACTTCTATGCTATCTTGCTGCCATGCTTTTGAAGATAACCTTGAACATATTAATGGTCAATAAACTATTATTTGACACTACAGATAGCTTGAAACCATGGCTGTGAGAGACGTGGATGACCCCATTCCCCTCAGTAGTGTGTTAATGATGAAACAAAAATTGACAATTTGAATTTCAACATTATTAATGATTCCACTGATGATCATTTCAGCAGAAGCATCCAGCCAATGCATTTACTCCACAATCCCAAACTGCCTCCCATGCCTTCCCAGATGCCAAAATCTCCAACTGTCCCCTACCCAACTGCCAAAGACTTCAGCTTCCCCATGGCAACTCCTGCAATGTAATTCTGCATTATCGTTACAACATTGAACCACGTAGGGAGTGAACGTCGGGAAAAAAACATCAATTAAATTGATTTCAGTATCAAAATAAATAATACCAATTGTTTTATTCATTTAGGTACTTAATTGAGTAAACTTTTATATAAATTTAATTTAAACAAATCTGCTATTTAACTTCAGGCTGTTTCACCAGAAGGCTACAGGACTAAGGACTCTGCGAAATAGCTGAAGTCCAGTTTGTTTCAAAGTCCATACTCCCTAGAAGACAAATACTGCTTTAAGAAGTTACACTCCAACATTATATGCTGTTTCATTGGTTTTTTTATATAAACAATTTTGACACCATCCACAGCAAGCTGACAAATATTATACCACCAGCACCTTCCCACGAAGTCCACAGAATGCTGCTGATTCACAGCAGCTAGAAAACTGTAGTCTACCAGCTATCTCCTTAGCCATGCACACTCCTACGAGCTGGGTCTTAAATGTGTTTGCCCGGAGTTATCCTACCTTTCTGGGCATTTTCTACTGAAACCAGACTGTGTCCCATTGAACAAGTTATCCTGCAAGACTTCAGATATTCTAATTTCTTAATAACTTGTTCTGGCATGATCCTGATTTCCTTCAGTGTTTATTTCTCCTCCCTAGGGAAATATGTGCTTGTTTCTCACACCTGTGTCCGCCATCACTACCTTCTTTTCATAGCATGAGAGTAAGAAATGCATTGAATATTTTAAGCAATACTTACTTTTCCTTTCAATAATTTTTCTTTGTGATGTCTTAAAGGCTCTTTTGTCTGTTTCACCTCTTTTTCCTTGTGTACTTGAAAAAACTCTTAATTTGTCACAACCTTCTATGCAATCTTTTTTCATTGTTTTTGCTTTTCTTACCATTTTTAATACTTTTTCAACTTCACTTTGTAACCTTTCTGATCTTCCCTGTACTTGATGTTTAATACCTCACATACGCCTCTTTCTTACCCTTGATTACCTTTTTTTTTTTTTGGCTTGTTCATCATAGTGTGAATGTATTTCTTTCAAGCCTGAATAGTGGATGGCTCTTGGGCAT
The DNA here is from genome assembly GCA_033558185.1 of Dromococcyx pavoninus. Lineage (NCBI taxonomy): Eukaryota > Metazoa > Chordata > Aves > Cuculiformes > Neomorphidae > Dromococcyx > Dromococcyx pavoninus. The sequence continues at coordinate 460,187 of JAUMJL010000273.1, read as the reverse complement.
ATATTAATTTCAGTTCTGCACATTTTCATTTTCTTATCAATGTTGTTGTCCTCTCCATTACTTTTCGGTCAGTTCCTCCCACAGACTTCTGAAACTCATGTTGAAATTTTGGAAAACCAGCTGCAAGCCCAAAAGTCAAACTTAGGATGATCAATACCATTATGACCAAGTAACTGGATGTGTCAGGCTCTCAGCCTATTTCATTACTTTCCCAGGCTTAGGATCAACAGAGATCAAATGGGAAGAAGAAGCATCTTGGGGGCTGAGGGCTCCTTCTGCCAGAGGAATATCACCAGACTGTAACATACCTGTGCATTGCCCTTTTTAACACTGCTGTACTCTCTCCAGATGTGAGGAGATAGGCAAGCCATCACCATTCCACAACCATGTCCTTCCTTGAGACCAGCTCTGGCCTCCCAGGATAGCATGAGCTGCTCACCTATTGCACTCAAGAGAAAGGAATAAGGGAGCACAACTTCTGCCATGTGATCCAGTCAGCATCCAGAATAGCAATGTAGGACCTAGAAAGAAGTTTTCCAGTGGAAAGGGCTGAAATAGTTTGCTTTCTTACCCAAAGTGGCAACAGAAGGCAAAGTCACAGTCTGTGCTGTTTACACTGCTAAGACAGCACAAACGAGGGCCTGCTCTTGTTAGCATCCATTCATAGAATCCTTCACAAAATAATCTTGCAAATACTACGTATTTTGTAGCTGGACACACAGAGTACAAGGAGTATCAGCATCCTAACTCTTATAAATATGCATTACAGTTAAGCTCCTCCTCCTGCACAGACAATACAGACCTTCTGATTTAGCATGAGGTAAGTGAAACAGCTCAGAACAAATAAAGTTCATCACATATATTCACCTTTGCAAGATTAGTGAAGCTTTTTACCACACAACATCATTTTTATGTTATTTTTTATGGAAAATGGCACAATATCAACTAAATTTTCAGCTTTAGAATAGCGTTTATGCCTTCCTTCTTCTCATCCTTTTTTTTGTGTACCCCAAGAAAATTCTATGTAAAAGAGTAAAATTTGAGGAACTAAATTTTCAAGCTACAAATAAATTTTTATACTTTGAATTCTAAGACTTAATCCTGCCCCTTGTGGTCAATGTCTTGAAATTCTCATAAATATAGAAAGATAACATTTTGCACGAGCTTTCATTCACATTCATAGTATACTGTACTACCAAGTGATACAGATTTTTTGTAAGGAAAATTAAGGCCTTTCTTGGTTCAGCTGGGTGTAGCATCAGACAATTCAGTGGTGAGTAGCTTTGAGTAATGAAACAGACGAAAAATAAACAGGAACCTGGCAAAAAAAAACCCAACGAAATCTCTTTATCAGTCTAAGACAAAAATTAATCTTTGGTCGAGGTGGCATCTTGCTGCCTCCTGGGATGGAAGTAAAAGCAAAGTGGAAGGTGGTTGCTGAGATGCAATATGGGTCACGTTTGACTTAAGTGTATCTAGAAAAGCCCTGTTCACTGTTGCAACTGCACCCCCCTCACGGCAGAAGCAGAGGATGACAGCGTAAGTTCCTCCAGCCCTTTTTTCCTAGCTACACTTTTTTGTCTCTTACAAAGTTCAGATTGAGCCCTAAGGGCACTAACAAAGGAAAAAATGCTTCACAGCATTTTCCCCTTGCTATTGCTTTGGGGTATGTGTAAGATGAAATCAAGTCAGTGCTACATGAGGAGCATTCCTAATTCACTGTCAGTCTGTGGGCAGGCTTGGGTTTGATGATTTATTACATTTTGAACAGAAGCACTGTGAAGTGAATGCAGGAGGCACTCTCATCTCATCAGCTGGTCATTTGCCATATAGTCTTCTTGTAGGCTGGAAGGAAAAAAAAGGAAGATTTAGTTGTCTGCCTTTGGCTGTCTGCTCCCTGAAAACTGTGGGAAGGCGGGTGTCTTCTTGCAGAGGGTAGCTTCTGCTGCTGCTGGCTGCCCTCCTCTTTCTGATTTGCCCAAGGGGTAGGAGAGGTAGCAATGCAGAGGCACAGGCATTCCCCTACTGACGTCACTGCCTCTGGTTCTTATAGACATGCTTCTAAGACTGCATCGTGGTAGAAGGTCAGCTTTAAAAGGTTAACATAAGCAGTACTGCCGTGTACTGAAGTGATGTGTAATAGTTGGACTGTGCTAAGTCTCTGAGCATCTTATCATCTCAAACCTTAAATCTTTTAGGACAGTGTTCATGTTTGCAGTTGCAGATGAAGGTAAGGTATCTCTCTCCCACATTGAAAAGGTCTGTAACACAACAGGTACAATGCATATCTCTTGACTAGAAACCCCTCAGATCACAAAGCCACAGACATTGCCCAGGAGAATCTGCAAGTAAAGGAAATCCCTGTCTTGCTCTGATCTGGTTTATCCACATGCCACTCCTCTAAGGTAGGCCTTTTATTACCATTCTCAGAAGAGAGGAACGGATATGCACAGGAGTTTCCGAAGTCATCAAGGAAAACTGTAAGGTAGCAGGAACTGGATCCTGAAAACAGTATCATGTTCCCCGTGTTCTGTTTTCAGTATCTGTGGTTTTGCAATCGGTTTTCTTTATGCATTTTTTTTCTCTTCCTGCCCACTCCTTGCCAAATTGTTCTCCATTTGCAAAAGACCTGGCTAACTTGTGAATTCACAGATTTTAAGGCCAGAAAAATCTACTGTGAAAAACTAATACATGTTTTAGAAAATCAGAGCACTTTAGTCAGCACTTCCTACAGCAAGTCCATGGCTTTAGCCAGAACATAACTTTTAAAATGAAAACCACCATCTCTTTAGGTGTGTTCTGATCATTAATTGCTCTTTTAATTAAAGATTCCCACTTCCATTCCACATCTATTTGAGTTCAAAATGGCCACCAAAAAGAAACAGTGAACCTGAAACCAAATAAGCTGAAGAAATTGTGGTGAAGGTTTGATTTCCCAACTCACGATGTTTAAATTAAAAGCACCTCTTTAATTTTATGACTAGATTTAGAAATCTAGAAGTATTTTAGAACAGTTACATACAATACAGTTAGATGCTCCGCTCTTTATTAAAGAATTTTAGGAGAAAACAAATTATAGACAACTCAGAAGTGAAATTGGATAATGACATACAGTGAAATTTCTACATTGGATTTCCTCAGAGAATGAGTTTCTGACCTTCTATTTGGAATGCAAGAGTTTAGAGATGTCTGCTTTTAAAATCCTGCATGATTATTGCACCTGTTTTGCTATTAAATAACTCATTAAATCTATAGCGTTTTCTAAACAACAAAAATTACATTGTTTCGGTATCTACCACCCTGGAGTTGAAAAAGGTCCTGGTACTCATTGCATATTGAATAGCTACATTACTATTACACCAGGCAAACATTAAGTAAGCATAAGCAGATCAGGCTTGGAAATTATTTTCATAGACCTGTATCTGTCAAAAAAAAAGATAATTCCTAAATGAGGTAGAATTACAGCATTAAAGATAGTGACAACGTATGAAAAGACCTTCTGCCACGCAATACCTGCTTGAAAGTTAGTCCCCAACAAGCAGGGCTGGTTATTGCCCCACACAGATATTATTTAGCATGCTAGTGATTCCTTCCCCAGCTCAGGTATATCTGCACAGTGCTGTGTAGATAAAATCTAAATCTAATCAGTTTTGCTGAATAAGATAAACTTCTGAACTGAAGCCAACACATAGTTTAATTCTCACATTTACAGCTATCACTAAAGTGTCCGAGTCTCGTGACTGTCTTGCGGTTACCTGTGAGAAATAGTTTTCCATTATTTGGAAATCAAGATAAAATATACAGGGAAATCTCATCAAAGAGTCAGAGCATGTTGTATCTGCAGTTAAAACATTTTAAAGGATCATAGTTATTAGAAATCCAAGTTTTTCAAGTATTAAAAATAAATCTTTAATTCCCCTACAGATTCCTAGTATCCAGAGCATTTTATAGAAACATCTGGATAAAGGAATAAAGGCAAATCCATTGTGTTTCTAGACATTCCTGGAGCACTGATGTTCTTGAGATTATGCTATTGGATTACTGGTATAAAAATAATAAATATTTTCAGTACTTAAAGCTGTAATGCTTTATGTTGGATTTGGATTTTGGTCTCATTTTAGTAAAAGGTGGATGGAGATTCAGAGTCTCCTCCTTAGCCAGAAGGATGTAGAGAGTTTATTGCTTAGTGACCTATATTTTTCTCCTGTACAGAATTTGAAAAGTTATTAGCAAGTTCCCTGCCCTTCACTCAACCTTTCAAAATAGCTGGCAAAAAATGGTTAAGCCTCTGTTCCTCATTCCCATGACATACGAAAGTGAGGGTTTGTTAATCTATGCTAAGAATGCTGTAATATATCCTGATCTGCACAAGACACATTAATTTGTGTTTATTGGTTCAAATGGAGGGCAATAAAGCATCAAAAAAAAAAAAAATCTGGGTCTCACATGGAAGGGGTGAGAGAGGCTCAGAAGTGAGAACTTTGAATATGTTTTCACAATATTTTGCAATATTGCAAATATATTTTATACAGGTCACTAAGCTAACCAGGAACTTAATAACTGGCTCAGACACCTATTTGTTAACAGAAAATGTATGCAACCCTTGCCAGAGGTCCAACGATTAAAACAGTTATAAACTTCAGACTGTGCCCAGAATGTTGCTCCACCATGAACATATGGTACAGTTACACACCCACTCTGAGCCTTTCCCTGCCTGAGAGGAAAGCACAAGGTGTGGTGGCACAGAGTGGTCATTCAAAGCCCCACTTGTGCAAGGTCTTTACCCTTCACATTTACCATTTCTCTAGGGAGCAGTAGTGTGTTGTGGAAAGTACTGGTAACCAAAGACAGCAATGCAACAGCCTAAGCCTGATGGCTCCTGCCCAGTTCTTTCACTTTATCCCCTTTACTGTTTCCTCTTCTGTTGTTGCCTTTTTTTTTTTTTTAACATGCAAGTTGCCATGAAAAATTTGTTAATGAAATATTTGCTTAGAAGTCTGCTCTGGGCTAGGCTGATAACCTATCTGTGTTTGAGTTTGGCTTCCCATATTCTAAATACTCATCTTCTCTCTGTTTAGCTTATTGATTGGTTTGGCAGGAAAAGCAGCCTTGTCATCAGTGACCAAGGTCAAACCAAACAAAAAGGGACGGGTGGGGGGGGGAAGAATGAAAGAAATTGTTGGATGGATGAGCTCAGCGAGACAGGAGTGGAATACTGACCTCCCACAACTTCCTTAGGAAGCTGGGTCCTGGTCTACCCAGGGGCGTGCTGCCTTCCACAAGGTCACCAAGGAAATCACTGGCATCATCACAGACAGTGTCTGTACATTGCAGGAGAGTGTAGAGCCAGGAGTCATACAGAACCGACAGAATAAAAGGTGGACAAGAACACACAGAGGCTGGAGCCAAATGCCCACAGGAATACATCCTGAGAGCTCTGGTGCAGAGCAAATGGGGCACTCAGTCAAATATCTCAAACATCTAAAATTAGAAGCTTAAAGCCCATGTCTACATATGCAAGTAAGAGTCACCTGTTCCCAGAGGTGCCTGGAGCTCTGTTTCAGAGAGCACAACAGCTGCACAGAAGAACAGGAGCTGGTGGTGGGGTTTTTCCCCTTGAACATGACTTGGTATGGCTTTACAGATATAACTCTTCAAACACAGTTTATAGATTCTTGGCCTCAGCTCTTCAGTTCCGCCCCTAACATCTGGAAGCAGAAATCTGTGTGGAAAATGAGTTGGGAAGTTTACATAGGGCTAACTCAGACACTTACAGGTATAAGCATGTGCTCTCAGCATGGCAGTGAGTATCTTCTTATCATGCCAAGCTCAGCCTTATTTGGGAGGGAGCTTTGTTTTACATGAAAGTTCTGGTTCACAGAATGCATACAATGTTCTTATTGCTAGACAGGGCATTCTACCTAAAAGTGCATGAATCAATGAAAGATGTCCAGGGTTGTTTAAAATTCATTGGAAAAACCAACCGTAAGGTTATTCTATGCTACCTGGCTATTTCAAACCACCCTGCAAAATATACCTGGTTTTGTGTAATTCAGTGTGAACAGCAGCATGCAATTTCACAGAAGATATATGAAACTAAAACAAGGAAGGTTCCATCATGGCTAAACAACCTGAGATTGACTGTATTGTGCCTTATAGTAAAGAAAACGTAGATTCTGGTTGTTGCACTCAGCACAGTTGAGGTTTCCTGAAAGAAAACCGCAACAGAATAGACCTGCTAAATAAAATACCTGCCAATATTGTTATCTGGCACAATACATTCATGTTAGTGGCTTTACAAATGAATAAGAGGGTGCCAGAGGCTAACAATTATGTGACATGAACTGACTGTCAAATCCTGCAGTCTTTACTCAATATGTATATAGTTCTGACTTGCAGGGAATTTAGCTTGATAAATGCCAGAGCAAAAGAAGTAAAAGAGAACTAAATCTATTCCCAGGTTTCTCTTTAATCTTGTTACTTTCCTTCCCACTAAGGAACCAATTCAGTGATCAGTGTGTTATTCACACTATATTGATCGGAAACATTATTTTAGCAGAGGTCTTTCATAGTTTATAGCACATGACTATAGCAGTTCAGAAATTCAACTTCACTGGTACAGCTGAACCGATGAGATAGAAGTCCAACTTTCTACCTGCCAGCAGGGTATCATTAGCAAGCCAAATAAAAAGTGTCCTCACCACAGCAAGAAAAACATGTGCAGAGAGATGCTGCTTGTCTATAGAAGGTGGTGCCAATTTATCAAGGAAATAATTCTTTTCCCATCCCAACCCACATTTCATAAAAAGGCATGTAGAAAGCAGAGCAATATTTTTGCACCCAAGGTAGTGGAAACAAGGCTAGCTGACAACTATCTGATTAGCATAAGCAAAGGCCAAAGGCTGTACAAGTAGTCAGACCTCTATTTTTAGCATGAGCAAGTTCCTTTGCTGGACTGACAGTGAAACACATTGCAGAGGGTGATTTTAAGGATGGGGCGCAGACAACCTTTCTGAAAATCAGGCCCCATCAAAGTGCATCATTGCAAGCTCTCGAAATGACTAGTTGTTCTTCATCCTTTGGGGTTGAAGGACCTGACTGCCCCAAAGGGTTGCAGGAGGAACCTCATGAGACAATTTCAAAGGCCTCTCTAATAATCTGGGCCTATGCGTATGATGCTGATTTCCACTGCAGAAAGATTTACTCAGGATTACCCAAAGAAGATGGAAAACTGGGTAACAAGATCAGAAGAAATGTGATGTCCCTAAATAAACCAAGGCTCTGGTGTCTGACATGTGGATTTAGCTGGCCTTCGCCAAGAGTGCTTTAATTTGTATCACTGTAATCGGGTTAAGAATTATTGTAGCCAAAGTAATTAGCAGCAAGCTACCAACCAGCTTCTTGACATAGAAAGCAAATGGGTTTCTCCTCCAAGTGTCTGCCCCCCTGAGGGCTGTGAGGTAAAGAGCAGAAGGAGGGAATTAGGGGTGACCTTGCATTAATGAACAAGAACATGCTTCTGGATCAATGGGCAAACCTGGCATAGCTCAGAGAGGAAGCATCAACTGTGTCATCGAAGTATCTCTGATATCCATGGGGGGTTTGCAATAGATGCTTATGCAAAAGAGGTAAACACAAATGAGGCTGGTGCAACAGAAAAAAAAAGAGCTACAGAAAGAGAGAAAGAAGGTGTGAGGATGCAAACAAAAAAAAAAATAGAGATTGTTGCGGAGTGATTTACTTAAAAAGCCCCTACCTTTCCATTATTGGATTAAGCATTTTGACCAAAGTTTTTTGGAATTTATTTTGGCCAAAAATGACTAATACGAATATTGGACTCACGCCTGAATAAAGGAACATAGTTCCTCTCTCTAATCAGGTTGCAACAGATAAAGCCTAAATAGAAATGAGTAATTCACCGTGACTCAATATTGCACGGGCTGTATTTTAAGAGCTGAATTTCAACTGTAATTCTGTTCATTTCAGCTGTGCTATCTTTCGCTCACCCTCGCTATGCTGTGTGTCAGTCTGGCTTGGCAAACTGAGAATCATTTTCTTCTGTAAGCCTGATGTACTTTTTAGGAGACTCTGTCTTCCTGGAAGCAAAATCAATTCAAGTATTCAGGAGGCCTCTAGTGGCTTATAGTTTCAGATGAAGTTGTCTCTGAAGCCTACCCTGTGAAGCTGGGAAAATATATAGAGGGTCAGGGAAACAAAAGGGACTCCCCACTTGTTGATTAGTGCCATTGACAATAAAGAGTAAAGCTCGGTCTCTGACTTCAGTATCTAGGAATCTGGCCTTCAAGGCCTGAGATACGTTTACACAAAATGCTCTGAACGTGCAGAAGAGAACAATAGGGTCTCGGGTTTGTTGGTGTTTTACATGTTTCTAAGCATGTACTGGGAAAGAATTACAACGTGATGAGCTGTATATTTGAAACAGCTGTCAAAGGAGAGCCTATGCCAGTTTCGTCTTGATCCTCAAATGTAGATGCTTTCTATTACTGACACTAGTATACGCAATAGGTTTCTAATGTGGTGCATGGGTACGTAATTCCCCATTTGCAACTCCTTACCCAGTTCTCACACCAGGCTGAGGAGATAGGGCCAATCCTGAGTGAGGTAATTGGCATCCGTCAAGCTATCGCTGTTTCCAACAGCTGAGGCTCTGGTCCGTAGGCTACTATACACAAACACATAATAATACATGTTAGGTGAGAATCTCTATCACCTGTATGCTATTTTCATATGCAGGGTTATTAAAAAGCAAGAGAAGAAAAATCATAAAAGAAGGTGAGAGAACTGAGGAGTTTTGGCCTAGAGAGACAATTCTTTCTTCACCACATATGTATTTCCCTTGGCCTATTTTTATATGTCATAGGATAGTCAAATAAATGTCCTTAATTCCCAGCACTTTGATTCACCTCCACAAACTAAGCCTTGTTGTAGGTGACTTAGCAACCATGTGATCCACCTATTATTAGAACACAGTTAGGCCTCCAACCCCCCAAACTCCTGCCTTCCCCTGTCCTTATATATATCTGTCTCCTAGCAGAAAAGTGGCACATGACCTCCTATCCTCAAGAATACTTGGCACAAGTCCCTGCTTCTCAGCCGAACCTATTGTTCTAGGAGAGAATGACACAGGCGTGCAAGAGTTTTGCTGACACTTTTGACTTTAAACATGAAATGCCATTAATCAATCAGCTGCATCTGTTTGGAAAAATTAAGTGGCTGGAATATAGGCAAACACAATAAATAATCCTTAGACAAACAGGAAAGAAAATAAGAGAAGACATGGTTTTGACTTCTTGTTACTTCAAATTAGTTTCATTTGTCTTTCACATCCTCCTTACAAATATTAGGCTTACCAAGTGCACAGTATTACGATACCAAACTCAAAAGGCTTATGCAAAGTACTGACACCAAACTGAAGGAGCTGAACTTGCCACATATGTGTCTGCAATGGAATTTACACATGACACAGCAGCAGAGGTCTGAATACACAGAGGTGAACTGGATCAGACTAGAAAAAGATTGTGCCCAGGTGTCACTTGAAAGGCTGATTTCTCTTCTTAACCAACAAAGTCGCAGATGTGATTTATGGTCTCAACAACACATTCATTTCTGCTGCAAGTTCCTCACAGACTCAATGGAATCATTCCTGACAGCCTCTGATATCTATCAAAACCAATATTTAGGGGAGTTTCAGTCAACCCATAGTTTCTTGCAAGATGGGTGCCCACAAAAACAGCACCTCAGTATTTCAGTGCCTGTTGCTGTCACCTCTGTTTGCAGAAATGAATGAACAAGTAATAATCTGCACCAAAGCCTACTTTCAGTGCCCTAGTAGGAGAGTACCTAGTGGCAGAAAAACAAGGAATAGCTGCAGACAGGGCGTCAGGCTGAAGAGGATCCTTGATTTCCACGTGGTCTCTGAAATGAGCCTTCTTCGCAGTTCTCATCTGCACAGCCTGGAGTTAGGGATTACAGTCCAGTATTATTTGCCCTTAGATCTGGTTCAGCACAAAGGAAGAAAGGGTGTGAAAGATTGCTCCTAGCTAATCGAGTATGTTTAACACTTCCCCAGACCACCAGGCTCATGACCATGAAGACCTGAAAGACTAATATAAAGAAGCCACAGAGAAGCCTCACCCCCATCCTCAGCTCTGAGGCTAAAGAACACTACTGCTTCTGGATTGTGCTGGTTTGGGCACACACAGAAAATGATCTGAATCCACCCATCTATATCTTACAGGCCATTAAAGGACAGCCATTTCAATCCATGCTGATGACACCCTGAAATTTATATCTCACTACCAATTCCTGCTGTAAGTATCTGTCTGAATGGTGTAAAGTAATAACACAAGAAATATAAATTGCTCAAAATGCTACATTAGCAAGGAGTGGGAAGAGACACTCACTGGAGCAAAGCATTCTCAGTAAGGCCCATCTTGACTGCTAAAACACAATAAGTGTGGTTTTGGCCTAACCAGAACTATTTGATTCATCTTAACTTGGAATCAGAATTTCTTTCAGTTCAGGGGCTCCTCAATCCTTTTAAAAACATGATTTCAAAATGAAAATGTCACCTTGAACCCAACACTTGCTTTATACTGGCTGAAAGACACAGGGACAAAACACTTCCACTTTACATAAAAATAAACAGAAATACACCGTGAGGAGGGAATTAATCTCGATATTCTTGGTCCTGTAGACAATCTGTATTTCAGAGTGAATTTCCTGTTTGCTCAACAGAGCTTGTCAATCTCTGTGTATTCCTGGAAAGTGTATGTACCTATGGCTCAGCCATGGACTGAGATTCAGCTGACTTAAGTTTAACTCTCAGCTCTGCCAGCATCCTTACAGAATGCACTTTACCTGTGATGCCTCTCTTTCCTCTTCCACCATAGTCTTTAGGGCAGAAACACTCTATTGCTCTTGCGTTTCTGCCATACAAACCACCACAATGTTAGTGAAACTGATAATAGTATCTAGATAAATAAGGGGTTTTAGGAAGAGCTAATATCTTTTATTAGACTAGCGGATATAACCGATAAAAGTGAACAAGTTGTAGGGTTAAGAGTCCTTCACTTACACTAGAGCGTAAATGAATACTAAAGAATGTGCTCTCCAGTTCCAACTGCATTGCTGCTATTGGATAGATAAATAGGTAGAAACCTCACTCCGAATAATGAAGAGCACATTTGAGATATCCCTGGTCACTTCCTCCAGAAACAACAGAAAAAGCTATAGAATGACATACAGACTTTTGAAGGAAATAAAAGGTTAAGAAAATAAGTGTGAAGAGTCTTCTTTATCCCCAAAATATTTTATATATTTAAGATGAGTCTGCAATAACAGATCTCCACAATGTCAAAACCCAAACTGTTGTCAGTCATTCTACTAGTAGTTGCCTGGGGCAACTGCTTTCACAATTATCAGTAGATTCACAAACTTTCTGCAGTCACAAATGATGCAACTGATCTTTTTTTCAGTGGTCAGGTTGCAAGTGATTTTCTAATCAGCAATATTAAACATTTTGTTAACAACCTAATGTTAAAAGCTTATTTAACATTTCTGTAAGAATAAGAAGCTTGGTTTACTATTTCTAATCTTTAAAAGAGTCCACTGGCATGAGCCCTTGTCTGATAGGTAATAAAACACACTCTGGGACAACAAATTCACTATATGAAACAGCTACGAGTTTTCATCCAGAAAAGCCAGATCCTGAATCCCAGCAGAGGGTGACATTCCTATGCGCTCATCACTGCTTTGCCACAAATGCTTCAAGAACTTCATCATGGTTACAAAGCTCTTCTACATACAGGAAAAATGAAGATGCACCAGGTTTAATTTAAGGAAAGAAGTTTCCTTCCCCAATGGATATTAAATTATTTCAACTACTCAGTAAACACCTCTCTTTAAGGTTTATGGGGTGTTTGAGTTTTTTTCCTTAGCTTGCCATAGTTCTAAAATCAGAGTTTATCAATCCAGTTGTTTATAAATATGTCCCACATTGAGCTCATGTGAGTTTTGAATGAACACACCAAGACTCAATAGTGAAAAGAGAACCAGTGAAAGCTTTTGCAATATTCGTTATCTGACATGTCTGCATAAAAGTTGATGTCCAGCTAATCACACAGTGCAGTCCTTTACAGATTGTAACAGCAGGCACTAATTCCATTATTGTCCAACCACTTGATACATCACATTAAGCAACCTTTTTAAGAGGCAGAAGAGTTTTGTAGGGGCCTAACATATTAAAACATGGAGTCCAAGACAGATTGGTGGCAAATCTACAACTAAACAACAGACAAAATCCTCAGTTGCTTTATGGAAAGGACATCTAAATGTGTCATTTTTTTCAAAGCCATCTTTCTGGAGACTATTAGCTTGTGACACACACGTAATTAAATGTTTATAAATTAGTATCAAGGTTCATTAAGACTGACCAGAGCATGTTGCTTTACAATTAAAGTTACAAGCCTTTTAGAATCACATAGGGACAAGGTTTCATTCTCATTTACAGCAGTTTTATCCAGAGATATTTCCATCATTTTCTCTGGAGTCCAAAGTTACGTGAGATTAATGAGAAGGAAAAAAAAAAAAGACAACAGTAGCAACACTGACATGTGGAAACTTCTACCAAAGGTTTGATGAGAGGGTTCTGTTTCCAGAAGTCTGGCATCCCAGACAGGCAAAGCTATTTGTTGCATTCTGGAAGATCTGCAGTCTCTCAGTGCTTCAGCTGCAGTCAGCAAGGATCTGGTGGAGCATATAAAACATTGACTGGTGTGTTCTTTGCCAGCACTACCTAATTTTCATCCTAACCATATCCTAGCAGAGGCCTCTTCTAGACCCGAGAGTCTAACAGTGTACCCTGAGGTAGAGGAGTATAGATTTCATGACACACAAAGAAGCATTTAATGAAAAGACTTATACATTTCCAGATGAAAGTCAATTTCTGTCTTTATTATTCATGACATGATTCAAACCTGTGTTAAACACTGATTTAAGAGGCTGTAAGCTAGTAGTGATATTTTTCATCCTTTTTCAGCCCTGAATCACAGCACTACTGTTGGGCATAGACTGACAGGGAGGACATGCAAAGATATTTTCTGGGCTGCCACAACTCAGCAAAGGAAGAGAACTTGGATCTTCTACAAGGGGAAACAATGACTCAGATTTTTTGCAGATTACAGGTATTTCAGACACATCAGCCTTACAGGAATGGAAGTGATTACCTGTGCCACGCAGGGATATAGTTGGGAATTGTAAGATGTAACTAGGAAGACCAACAGTGAGAACTTTCCAACTACCACAACGAGAAGTGACCAAGTTGCTCCAGTTCTCAGCCATCAGCTGAGACAGCATTACAGACTATTTAAGTGTTTTTATTCCACTGCAGTTGTAGGAAAATATATGTTAGCATGTGGTATTGAGAAGGGTTCTTCTTATTTACGCCAGCTGTAATTTATGCTTACATGCTATATTTTTCTATTGATTCAGGTTAATGTGTTTTTCCTCGTAATTACAGTGGGCTAATTCATTAAGCCTCAGTAACCCAACTGTCTCTTCCTGCAAGTTCACACTCTGAAGCTGAGTGAAAGAGCTGTAAGGAGAGCACTGGAAGGTTGGCTGCTTGAGACTTTTAAAACTAAATTAGAAAGAGCACCACAAAATGGAAGGTAAGGAGCATTGTACTGGCAAAGAGATGGCCTGGGTGATCTAACAGGCCTTTTCCATCACTAACATCTCATGTCCAGGAACAACCCATTTAATTCCAGGCCAGTCATTTATTATGACAGAGAAGCAAAGTAGAAGGGCATGTATTCTACCGAGGAAAACAGTATTTTATTATGCCAACTGAACTCAGAGGACAGGCAGTGAAAACATTCTTTCATTTTGTACCATTAGCTCAGCCAGGCCTCCGCAATGTAACATTCTGTCACTTTCTGTGGATTAGCTCATTTACAAAAACGTGCTGTTTTACTGAAATTAGCACAGAGAGAATATTGCACTTCTCGAGCTGCTGCAGCATAACTGTTTGTCAGTAGATTTATGTAACACATTGTTTTCCTGCAATCCAGGATAAGGGAAATACTTAAACAATAACTGCCATGGGGAGTGTGGACAAGGCAATAATTACTTTCCACAGTGTTAATAAACCTCAAGGCTACTGGCCAAAGTATATTTGCGCTGAAGGAGATGTCTATGGAGATTACATAGGAAATTTTAAGATAGACAAGGGTCAGGAAGCCTATCTAGGTCTGCTTCCTCTGCTTCACTAACAGACACTCCCCACCCACCCAGAACTGTTTTCAGCAAGGCTTTTTTTCATCAAGTACTCTCTAGTGCTCACTAGTTCATTCTTTGCTGTCCTCTGTTGAGTGACTTACTTAGTATACCAACTAGGAGAAACCATAATTTGGTTGTTATGCTTTTAGTTTGTAATTTTCTAGCTGGAAAATTAGAAATTCCATTCCACAGTAAATGCCTTATTTCTGTATAAATAAAATTATTTGAGAATCATTGAAATACTTCAAGATTGAGTGATCCCTGGCAGATCAAGTTCTGTAGCTCAGCTCAACCATCATTTCCAGGAGTGCTGTTCTCCCAGACCTCTGCCTGCCCTAACAGGCCATGTTAGGGAGCAGGCCTAAATTGCTAAGACTCAGGTTGGCACTTCTCAGGCTTCCAAGGTTGCTGTCACAGTGGCAAAGAGTTAAGCCTTGGCTAAAGTAAGAGGTGCCAGAGCTCTGGAGCAGCAACTAGACAAAAAGTAAGCTCAAGGCCTTCCAATGACTAAGATTGAACAGCACCTCATGCAGCACCTCATGCAGCATCTCATGCTGGTATCTGGTGACATAACTTCCTGCTTGCAATTGTACATCTCCAGATGTACAGCTTGTTGTAGCAATCAGGCACCTCAGACCTGGTACAGACCTCTCCCTTCTCATAAAAGTCCTTCCAAAGGGGATAGTCACACTTTGGCCGCTATTCTGGAGAGTGTTTTTGTGGAAACCCACCTTCACAGCCACTTTCTCTTTGTTTTGTAGCAGATCAAACCAGGAATTACATTACTGACGGTGATAAAGTGACACTAGTGCAAGTCTGGAATGAAATAAAAGCCAGGTCCTCTGTACCATCCTCCAACTTATGCCATGCAGTTTACTGACAGATAAAGCTTTGACTGCTGGTAAATTAAAGGTACTTCTGACTGTTGTCTGGCACTGAGGTCAACTGGCATAAAACAGACTGCATCTATGCCATTAAACTTTCCCTGTCTCCTAAACAGTGTGTCTGCATCCAAAACACCTACTGGGAAAAGTATTTGGGCTGTGCTAACCTCAGCCATGCCAGGGAATTATTTGGAGAGTGGTAAGTGGCACAATATAAGATTTCTCTAATGATTTTACCATGTAGACAAGCAGGTTCCAGTGCCTGGTCCTAAAGCCTGGCACCACCTGATTTATCAGGATAGACTAGCCTATCTGTAACCTACTCAGGCATCACATGTGCTAGTATCAAACAACAAAAAGCTACCAGGTGCTCTGTTTGCCCACATCACCAGTGAGTAGGGCTTTTAAAGGAGATTGGCAGAATGCTCTTAGCATGCTGGGACTGGTTAAGTCCATAGAGGTCTCCAAGAAAATATGCTTCTAATTTAAAAGCTGTATCAAATAAATAAGTGGTAACCAAAACTGCGGGAGGATATCATGAGCTACATTCAACTGAGGCAACTGACTTAGACCTTGTCTTGCTACAGAAATGACTAATCACACAACTATGTGAGACACAGCACATCATCCTTGTTCACATGAGCGAGTTCGCACTAGCTCTCACACATCACCCCCATAGGAGCAAACAGAAATAAACATGGAAAGAAACATTTGCCAAAGCAAGGAATACACGATCTGGTGGTACAGACTCAACCTACCTCAGTGAAGAATAAAAAAAAATTCTGTTTCATTATTAACTCCAGACTGACTTTCTATTTCATCTGAACCACCCTAGATAAAAGGAGGAGCCATCTGCAACTCTCTTAACTCTGTTGCATTCTGTGTTGTGCTGCTGTATTAGTACCTTCATACCAGCCGACGACTGAGCAGAACAAAGCACAGCTGTATCCTATTCCCAGGATGCTCGCTGTCTTCTGCCTTGCCTTATGCAGGGAATGGAGAGAACACCTGGTACAGGATGCAGATCCAGTAACTCTTATCCTTAGAGATTGTCTATTTTCAGATAAATTCTTCACTAAAAATTGCCAGACCATAGCCAAGAAAGGCCTTACGAGAAAAAGTGAATTGGGCCTCATAAGTTTAGACTGAGAACACAGCTCCGGAAACCACAGAAAGATTTCATAAGGGCCTTAGGAACAGCAAAACGACACATAAAGATTCTCAGTGTATTGCATGAAACTCCATTTTCCATTCATTGAAGCAATACTGACTTGCACCAGTTAAGAATCAAGCCCCAGGCTTTTTCAAGAAAGATCTTTTCTATGAATATCCAGGAAGGTCTGTGGAAAGTAAATAGCAAAATGCAACATTTTAAAGGTAATTTGACTAAAGCTTAGAAGCATATTTATTTTCCTGTCAAGAGAAAGTTCCTGTACACATTCATATAGTCACAATTATTTCTCAATGAGTAAAAAAATCTTCGCTTGAAGCCCTCATGATTACCAGTACCATGGTAAGTCATCATTGCCTCAAACATATTCCACACAACAGTTAAGTATTTCCCTTATTTCAGGGCTGCAGGAAAACAAGACATATATAAATCAAGTAACTTAAAGCTAGCTGTGACTTCAGAAGCATTTTATAGTCTTTTTGACAACATTTAGTAAAATAAAGTTCAGTTTCCAGACAAACTGGTTCTCAGGGAGGCCACAGGATGCTGCACAGAAGCAACTCAAATGTGTTAGTAGTGGCCTGAAGTGACAGACTGGCTTTGCTGTCAGTTCTCTTCAGTCCAGTTGGTGCAATGGTAAGACATTATTTTTCTCGATTAATATCCCATCCTGACGCTGTTTGTCAGTCTTCAAAGGTCACAATACAGTCCTGTGTTAGCCTGACACCTTCCCCCTTACCCATATTTCTTTTTCTTCCCAGGGAAAATTCATGTGTGCCTGTGGCATCTGTCCCCTGTCCTCCTTTTGTGAGTATCAAGCCACAGCACACATTACACTTAGAAATGTTTTCTGACAATAAATTACTTTGCAATGTCTTAGAGGCCTTATGCTCTCCTTCACCGACCTCATGGCCCTCACACTCTGGAAACATTTCTCATTATCTGTCTTAACCTCCTGTACAATCTTCTGTTCATTCTCAGCCTTTGCTTTCCTTATCACCTTTTTCCACTCTTAATTTCATTCTGTAATCCGTCCGGTCTTCATCTTTTCCTGGTCATTTATACCTTATGCTTGGTTAGTCTTTACCCATCCTTGTCCATCTGTACTGATCATTTGAATTGCACATAGGCTTCTGTTGTCAGTGGCATTCACAGCCCAGGCAAGCTCCCTCATTTCACCTATCTCCCTACACCCTTCCCCTTCATTTCAGGCTTCAATATCTGAAATGTAAGTACCATCTTCAGCAGCTGCACCATCCCCAAAACTTTAGCAACACCCACCTCATCTGCCTCCCTTGCTTGGGCCCTGAAGCCAGTGGGGAGCAATGTGAAGCCACTGTCCAGCATGAGAGACCAAACTGGGAACATCAGTGCACCCATGTCAGCGCTAAGCCACATCAGCCACACATTCATTCTCCCCAGCGTTCAAACCCACCTCTATCAATCAGCCTTTCACTGGATGCAAAATGCTTTCCTTTTCTGGGTTTTGACAATGTTTTGCCTTCTCTTATTTCCCACTTGCCACCATAAATTGTAACACTGCCGTAGAAAAGAGTTACTCAAACGTCAATCCACACCCCTTTGAAACTCAGAGGGAGTTCAGGCTCAGCTCAAGAAGTGGACAAAGCCTCCAACTGGCTTTTCACCCTTCCCTAAAAAGGTGGAGTAAAGAAAAATGTTGAAGTTGATTCTGAGGAAATATAGGACAGAGAACTTCAATCTCAGTTTTAACCATGTTAGGGTTTTCTTGTGGTACCTTTTTAAATTAGTGGGATAATAGTATTCCTATTGATTACAAGCAAAATTAATCCAATTCACACATAAAATAGAATAATAAACTTCCCTTTTTCCACTTACATTTCCCTGGAGACGTTTTCCAGCAGAAAAATGTCTTCTACTGACTGAAGAGGGAAGCAGCCTGCAATTTGCTGTGAAGAAAGTTAGCTTCTGTCTGAACCAACAGTAAGGAGCACTAAGCAGAAATTCCATATTGCTTACATTTCCAAAACCTTACCTTCCACTGGTTTCTCCAACAGCAACAAGCTCATTGTTCTCCTATCATGATTAGACTGTTTCACTGCCTGAGTTCACTTTAAACATTGTCTTTTCACAGTCATTCTCAGAAAATGTGAATTTGAACAAAGTTGTGGAGGAACTGGCAAGCGGTCTGGTAGCTAATGTATAAAGTATGCAGACATTCAGTTCAGATCAAAAAATTGTTTTGCTAGTGATGTTGTTTTCAATACTTCATCAGCCAAAGACATACCCTTCCTCTTCACCTCCTCATCAAAATGTGACAAATTTAGTCCTGTTAAATACTAGAGACAGTGATCTCTTCTGACTACAGCTGGTGATCAGATTATGCCCTGAAGCATAATGACTGATAACACTTTTCCTTTTCATCCCAATTACTGGCCTTTCTGCGATGAAACCACCCCATTCTTCTGAGGAGCTACTGCAACAGGCAAAAATAGCCCAGAAACTCCAATTGTATTCTGATAGCTAGTCTGAATGTATTTTTATATCGATAATTACTGAATAATGAATTATGTTCTCTATTTTTCAGCAGAAGTGCTGGGGAAAAAATCATTTTCCTCAAAATTGGAAAGATTACAGTAAATAGAATAGACCTTTCTTAACTATAAAATACTGAGGTTTTAACATACTTAAATTGAAATGGCATCAAAATTCACATAAGGCACCTTTGAACAATGAAAACCAAACAGTTTTCTGCTGTTGAAAGACTTGAAGTTTAAACTGATTTGCCCTTTAAGAAGCAGGAAAAAAATTGTAAAAACAGTAACATATTTTTAGGGAAAAAATGCAAAGCAGTTTCAGTTTAAAACTGGAATAGGAAAGAAGGAACAATCAGGCAATGAGTAGTAATACTGTGGAGGTGTGAAAGCATTTCAAACACAGGAACACAGGAATTATTACAGTGTTTCAGACTGGGAATCTAGGAGGTAGAGAAGTACCCTGTCTGCCACACCGGATTAGATCTGAAGCTCATCTGCTTGCAGTGGCTTGAACCAATGAATATCTAATAGCGGATCAGTATTCAGCAGATCTCAGGTCAGACACAGCGTATTTCATCTTAAATCTTTGCCTTTAGCTATTATATAATTTTTAGGAAATTCATTAGCCAAATAAAAACCTATTCTAATCTTTAATCTCACTGAATTAATGCTTTCAACAACATCCTGTTGCAATGATCACTACAATTTATATGCTTTTTTCCTGTGTTTTCCTGTTATTTATCTCCTTCCTAAGGAAGATACGTTGAATCCTTTCATTCATTCTTATTAAATAGTTCTTTCCACTCTTTCATATCGTCTCTCTTGCCTTATCTGGGGGGTAAACATCACCAAGGAACATCCCTTTGCTGAGGAGCAGCGCCTTCTGACTTTATGTAAGACTTTTCTTCCTCTTGACTCAAAAAATACACAGGTATGTGCATATAATTTGCAAGAAAAAGCTACTTAGGAACAAGGGATAATATGTGACTTTTCTCGTGAATGTGATCTGAGAAATCCCAGGTGGCCAAAATTCAGTTACTGACTGGTGGGAAGCAGCCTGCCACAACCTAGGGATAGCTCCAAGCGCAGGTGAGCAACAAGGGGATTCACACAGCTATGGGAAGTGATTCCAGACCATGTAATTATAAACTAGTTCCTCCCATATACAATTTTTTGCCTTTAATTGCAGCCTCTTTCACTAACACTACGCTACCCAGTCTTACATAACCCAGCCAAAGCAACCCACTGAACAGAGTTTTGTATAATCAGCAAACTGGACCAACACAATGACATTCTTTAAACTCATGGAAGTAGCAAGTTGTGTTGATTTGTGGCCCTGTTTCCTGAGGACATCCAATAGATACCCACTTTTCACACTGAAAATGAGCTTTCTATTCCCTTTTACTTACCCTGCATACTGTCAGGACACACTCTGGTTAGTCCTCACCACTGAAGTTGGTTGCTTACACTACGCTCGCAGCCACGTTGCACTCTAACATTACCCCTGGCTGTTAGTTTGGGGTTAATTCTTGTCTCTTTCTGTGTCTAGCCATTCTTAGCCAGCTGAGCTCCAAACCATTAATCTGTTCTACGCCAGCTTCTCAACAACCTTCAGTTAATAAAACCTTTATTTCTGACCCAGTTCAGTGGGATGACCTAACAATGTAAAGATATTTGCCACCAAGGCCAGTCCCCCGAGTCTGCATTTGACTGATCTTTTAGTAAAGCTTTTGATTTATGTAATAACCTTTTTCCTTATCCTTCTAATCAGAGAGAAGTTAGGAAATCCCCCATTGCCAATTTGCTCTCTCATTACCTCTCCTCCTAAGATGTGAGAGTTATATTTCAGCCACAACTTTCCAAACCATCCTTCACCGGTTGTCACAAACAACCCATCCCTGTTCTCCCTGCCAACCCACCCACGGAATTTTGCTTCTTATTTACTAAACTTTCACTTTCAGTATAATAAGTAAACACTCAGATCAAACTGCTCTGCACTAAAGATCATAGACAAGGAATTAAATATTGTATGTTCTTCATTCATCTTTAATATCATTACAAGTCTGTTAAAGGATTTGTGTCCATTGAACAAAAAAGCTAGAGGCATTACTGCAGCTGAATTCAAATTGTTAAATGTTTTACAAGGATGCTGACATTACAAAAGCTGGAGTCTCTGATCTCTCCTCTTGTAAGCTATTCAGGTTGGTTGCAGGGGAAAACTATGTCATGGGCACCTGGGCACCTGCATTTTGTTCTGTCTCAGTAACCTCCTCTCAGAGGAAGTGAAGCCATAAGGTCCTGTCCCAGTAACAATGAAGAGAAACTAATGAAGAGTTGGTTTATAGCCTTTTCCCAATCCTGATGTCCTGTCTGTGTCTGGAGGGCAAGTATAAAACATGTTTTTCAGCGCTACAGAAGGAAGTACAAGTAATTAGTCCTCACCAGGCAATTCACACACAAGGTTAATCAGGCCTCTCACTGGTTTTAAGGCAGAGAGGACAAACAGCAGGCTGAGCACTCAGTGAGACGAGGAGGTCAGCATGAGTGCAGGAAAAGACAAATAGGAGCCCATGCGCATTAGCAAAAAAGGGATCTGGGTGAACATCTTTAGGAAGCCTACCCTGGCCCTTTCTCCTATCCATTATCCTGGCTTTATCAGCTCTGTGCTCTGTGAACAATTGTCTGAGAAGCCTGTTTAACCTGCCAGTTGCACAGCTGTGCAAAAGGCCTTGGTTGTTCACAGAAGTGCTCTCTCAAGGACCCAGAGAAGACACCACATAAACCTCTCTCCATCCCAGGGCTTGGCAGCCCATTGCCCTTCTTTCACGCATGACGGGAGGCAGCACTTCAGCCTTTCCTGAAGTCATGTTTCTTGGCTCAGAGCACTCCAGGTAACACGTCAGGGACAGACCACAAGGGGAACTGTTATTTCTATGTTCAGAAATATCAAAAGTACAGGTCTTGTAATTCTAATAGGCACAGCTTTCCCTCAGGGTGGGAGATTTTCCTCACCTTATTACCCTGTGAATGTTAAATACAGAGTTTGCTACTGAAGCATAGCTTTTATTCCTTGAACTTGCACACACAAACCCAAGCTAGCTCTGTAATATCTCATGCAAATCAAGGATTTCATAGTGAGCAGCAGAGGCTGTCATGGTACTAATCTTTGCTCCGGGTCTCTGCATATGGCATAGCTCACATAGCTGTGCCATGGGGTATGTCCACCTTCCAGTTCATTGCTGAGTTTGTCCACTGTTAGAGAAACCGGAGTGGAGGCCCACTGGGCTCGTTAAACTTCAGTAGCTACCATAAGATACCAAAATTTCTTTGATCTTAAGGACAAACTATCCTCTGACATTAGGTATCTTGACTAGCAGAAACATACTCCTGAGTCAGAAGCACCTACAACATCTATTACTAGCTTTAAACTTTATTTCCAGTCTTCCTGATAGCAGAGCATTCCCCCTCCACCACTGTCTTTAGCTTTCTTTATCAAACAAGTATATTAGTAGTATCATAAAGATCCTGCTCTATTATCTGAGGTTGAATGAATTCATCCAGTGTTTACCTTCAGAAGTCATGGAGCTAGAACTTTGCTTTAAAAATACATGGTTCCTTACAATATAAGGAGTAGTCAGTTGCTGTTCATGGCTTTGCTCAAAGGGAGTCTCCCCAACTTTACAAACACAGGGTTTACTGCCCATCCCCAGTTTTCACACTGATTTCTGCCACCCTCGTTTTGAACACCCAGGTGTAAAAATCTGTGTACCTATTCCACAATTGCATACACGTAATCCTTTCAAATTTCTCAGCAGCCAGGTGATTCAAAGCCCAGTGTACACAGTCCTGCTAAGAAGCAGAGGAAGAAAATCTAACACTGAACTTTGCTGTATTCTGCTAAACACAAGCTGAGATATTTCCTCTCCCTCTTTCAGGCATCATTCACATAGTATCAAGCTTTTCTTCCTGATTCCTTTCTTCCTCCTGGATAGTATTTTACTCCTTAACTAGTCCTGGGGACTTCAGTGGTGCTCCACACAGGCTAAAGAATTTGTCAGTGGGGATCAGATTGCAAGGTCAGGGCCTCGGGTTGTAAAATCTTCCTTGCCTGGCATGCCAATGCAAAGTACTGTGAACATTTACCATACGTTGAGATGAATCCCCAGCATAACAGTGTCCATAATATCAGAAACATTCATAGTGCTTTCCAGCAGTATGCCAGGCAAGGATGACATTCAATCTATGGCACTCACCCTGCAATCCAATTCCCACAGACAAGCCCTCACCTCTATACGAAGTATCACCAAAGTCAATGGGGCTCTAAAAAAATTGAGAATATTTCCTTAGTGACACAGATGGAAAGACTTCAAGTTTAAGGCACAAAGAGGCTAAAACTTGATAAGTGCAGTTCTGCTCACTGAGAGTGGCTCTGGTTTCTAGAGCTAGAGGACTTTAAAAGCAAGAGAACTGGTTGCATGTGTTTTGAAAGTGACAACAGAAGGAAATTGGGAGGTTAAATTGTTGGTTGTGGGCAATAGCAATTTGTATTATTGCCCACAATGCCCAAACACTCACACATCTCCACTTTTACTTCACTCCCACATTCACTTTCTACACAGCACTTACTGCACCCATCCTTCAAGCTACAGACCATGTTATTTAAGAATGTGAATCTGTGCCGTTACTATTATTACATCTGTGTGACTGTCTGCAGTTACCCCCACACTTAAGTGCTTTGCTGGATGAGTGCTCTTTGTTTCTGGAAGGCAGAGGAGATGCAGGCCTGAAAACATCAACCCTCACAGGCCCACCTCACATTTGTCTCACTTTTATAACTTTGAAACTCTTCCTTCACTTTGGTAATAATGTAAAGTATCAACTAAAAATTGCAATGCATGCATTTCATTTGAGTTTTATTGCCTTAACAGACAGCATTAGATTACAAAAGAGGACATTTTTCTTCTCAGTTTTAGCTTATTCTTATGATTTATGGTTAGATACAGCAAGAGTTCATAAACTTCCCTGACCTGCTGACAGTTTTTACAGGCTCCTTGATTTATTTCCATCTCAAACTTAACAGCTTTCATGTGACTGATATTCCTAGAGTCCTGGCATGGCTGAAGCACAGCCTGTAAGAGCTCTTCTAATCTCCATGTTACTAATTTAAATGAAGTCTTGGTGTGTTGTTTAAAAAAGACATTCGTCATCTCACGGAGGTTTACAGATCCTCTTGTAATGTAATGTCAGACACTTCTGAGATATGAGTTTTATAAAGCCTCCTGATACTGAGTGTTGTAAGACACACCAAGGTCACTTCAATATGCCAAAGGAAAAAAAACATTTGCAAAACAGGAGAAGAGGAATTCCTAAGAAACTTCATTGTACTGAGGATATTTAGAAATGATTTATACCATCTGTGAGTATATTTCAAAGATAAATCTGGTATTGGGGAGAAAAGGGGGGGGGGGGGGGGAGGATAAATTTGAATCCAGAAAAATCCACAGACACGCAGCCAACAGCTATGAGTTCCTGATAAAAAACAACTCACAGAGCAATATTCTCACAGTCATAGAGGCTGCAGCATCAACAGTTTCCCAGTGTGCTCCGAATCTACTGTGCTAACTAAGGCTGCTCTTTCAGCAAAGATGCAGCTGGCATTCTGTTTTCATTGTACACTTTCCAAACAACAACAATAAAAAAGATACATTTTGTAATAACAAAGACCAAACTAGTAAGAGAGAGAAAAAGGAAAGAGAGTGATAGGGAGATAAGAAAAGTGGGTGTCTCTCTAAGCTCGTACACCACCCAGCTGAAGACAGAAAGGTATCATTATTTTTGTCTCCAGAACATTTAGAAATTGGCAAAAGATAAGTGACGTGAGGGTGTATAAAGGTGGAAGAGACCTAACTGGAAAACATCAGGAAGGTTTTCTTTGATACTGATAGGTAGAGCAGAGAGAGAGCAACACCCGCAAATATTTGTGGAGCTCTGGAGGTTCTCCAGTGAATATGCTCAGGTGTTTGAGGTCAACTGTGATCAAGCCTTAGTCTGACAGAAAATTGCCTTTGTAATATTTGTAGATCAGATAAGAAATGACAAGAAACACTAGGTTATGACACACTGTAGATATAAATACAGGTTGCCCAGATCGTATGATTGATTGAACACTTTATTTTTGCTGAAGAAATTTAGCCAGTATTGCTGGCAACACACAGAGAGCACTAAATAAATGTTACATACAGTAGCTTGTCAGAATTTCTAAAAGAGCAATCGACATTTGCTTTACTGTCAAAACATCATCCTACGGGTTTCCTCTCTTTGGAAGGAGAATCTGGGAAATAAAAGAATGCTATACAGCATAATACCTTCAAATCATAAATGCCACGGTTAAGGCTGAACCAGAAATGATAGTCACTCTCATGCAAAGAGCTCCTTGTGTCCTCGTACAAAAACAACGTGCTTGCAAGTCTCATTGCAGCAAGCCACCAGCAGCAGTTGCTGTATAGCACAGAATATAGAGGCAAATGTGCATTTATAACAGAGCTTCCTATTCAACAATCCAAACACAGATACTTTCACTGCAGCCAGAGGTGGAAGAAGCAGTATCACCAGGGCTGTACAATGCCTGCAACTATATTGTAGCAAAGTGGATTATTAAGAACACAGTGAGACTTCATGCCTAATTTCAGATTTTATACACATATAGGAATTAAACTCCAAAGATCTCATTCATAATTATACTGAAGACCTTCTAAGATTTCTTTCCACTGTTCATGCAACATAAAAGAGTCAAGTTGCACATGAAATAAAGACTCCCGGCTGTTTATCTTTCTAGGACTACATGGTGTTTTCAATGTAAAAATCACATCCTCTGTTGGGCAAAGGTTCATTTTACAGACCATATCCATTGGATCAAAACAAAGACTGCAGTAAATCAGCTTTGTGGAGCTATGCAGGTTTTCCCTTGCTGGTCTATATCTCAAGAACCACCTTTCAGCTGTTTGTGCAGGAGGAAAAGTTTGTTAATAGTATTACCATGGGAGATGGGTATTATTCTACAGGAAGTAAAAAAGAAGAAAAAAACAGCATCCCATCTTTTCACTCTGATAAGAACACAGAACATTTCTGCAAGGATAGATCAATTGTCAGCAACTACTTCCCTGCTGAATTTAAACACATTGCTCGTTCTTACTTATCATGTAGTTAGAGAAGCATTATTGTATCTATGTGTATATCTGTCCTTTCTTACAAAGATCTCTTCCAAGGAATTCTGCCAGTGCCCCACCCCAAGTTGTGAACCCACCAGCAACATTGCTCTGAAGAACGGGGACTTCAAGAGGTCTCTGATGTCCATCAACAAGACTTCTAAAGAACAGAGGTATGGGCACAGACATCCCTTTCCTCACTCCTTTCCTAAGGCTAGCCAGGGAACAACAAATCTGGACAACAAGTCAAGGAAAACCACTTTTAAGACCTAATCCTTGTTTCATTCTTAACTTTATCTCACATTAGTCTGTTTCTACCTATTTTGAAATGAATAACACATGCATTTCTGGTCATGTAGAACAAATGCTCTCTCTGGATGGAGAAGTACCCATGTCCTCCCATAGAAAGATTTGAGGTCATAAAATCAGTAACATAGTCCACTATCTCTGTGTTAACCGTCTTTTCTATATTTTTCATTCCTTCTTGGAGAAAAGGAAACTTGACCATAACCTAGCACTTTATTGAGAAAACATGTTAATGTCTCGTTTAATTGTAGAAATATTAGCAATCATGATCTCAGAGCTTTAGTAGAAGCTTTTCTTCCTTTTATTTCCTCAAGTCCAAGGTAAAAAAGGGAATGTTTGGGAGCACATTCCAAGTCAGACAGTGTTATAGCAACTCAAGACTAGACAAATTCTTCCAAACACCCCAAGTCATGTTTATGAACAGCTTCCACACATTTCAGTAAGGCAGAATACATCTATCTCTGGGCCAGCACATAATGTTATTTAGCTTCTTCCTTTAGTGAGTAGGGTGTGCATGTGTCAATCTGTGTCCAATCTCTTCTATCATGGTTAAGAATTGGTATCCGTCTCCCAGATTTCGTATCCTTCTCAGGTGAACAGATTGGTGGTAAGAGGCAAAGACTGAAATAGAGCTGAGAATGCAACAAAAGAAGGAAAAGACAGAAAACACGTAACTTCAGTATCATAGACTAAATACTCAGATATTATTAAAAAAATCCCCAGTGATTACTTGACAGGGTCTCACAGAAGGACAGCCAGGGGTAGGAAAGATCTCTCCATTGTGCAGTGTTTTTCTTTGTAACTCAATTGTATCTTTTATATCAGCCTTTCATCTTCCCAACAGATAACTCATGGCATATTTACAATAAAAATAGAATTTGGATTTGTTACAATTTATTGAGACTGCAGATTTCCAATTAAAGGTGGTGGTACTCCTTCTGTCTGTGCAGTTTTTACTTGGCTACAAAATATAATCTCACTGACCTTTTTGAATAACCTTAAAAATTCACAGGCACTGATCTCCTTGAGAACCCATAATGGATGAAAAGAGGAGAGTTTCTGCTTTATTGTCTAAGGTTTACTCAGTAAAAGGTAGAGAAAGTGAGACTTCACTAGTTGTATATTGATTGAACAGCTTTATTTTGTAGAACAAAGATGCTGTTCCTTCAAAGAACCCTAAAATAGCACAGGAAAATAATTTTAATATGTGACATCCATAATATTTAACACTGTGTCTGGATTTTGTTCAAGTGCAAGGAATTTATCCATGCCAATTAAATACTTCATTACACAGTTCAAAAGACCCTGATAAGAGTTACACCACAAACCATACTGCTTTTCCTGCTTTAATTATGAATTTGTAGTTAATGCACATGACAGGGTTTCAGGGTTGGGTTCCACTTCCCGCTCTGTGATGGGTTACTGGGAGTAATTTCCTGCATCTCAGCCTTCCTGGGCCGCATCCTTTGCCAGTGTAAATTGGTAGAGGTTCACCAATTGGAAAGGCACTCTGCTGATTTGCACCAGCAATGAATTTGACCTCTTGACCAGAAAAAGAGTTACTTGTTGGTGTTGGTTAAGGCATTTAAGAAGTTTCATTCTTTATAACAAATGAGACCATATGTAACTTCAAAGGTAGGTACACAAAGAGGATGCAAGTGAGAATTTTAGAGCCTTTGGAATTACTAAATTGTTAACTACGTTTAATGATGAACAACATATAGAAACACATTCCAGGAACAAAATAAAAAATTACACTGTAGAATTTTCTTTCCATTTTCTTTCTTATATTTGATTGAATATTTTCAGTCTTTCAGACCAACAGAAATAAAAATTCCTACATAAGCTCTGAAAACAATATCTTGCTGCTTTTGCTTTCTTACTGATGGGGCTACAGTATGAGTAACTGAACTTCAAAGATACTGGGCCAGATTGGATAGCAAACATCAAACGCTTTTGACTCGTGCTGAGTAAACTTTGTATTCTGACACACAAGTTCTTATCTGTTCTGTTCCAGACTTGAGAGAGAGAGGGGCTGAATCTAACCAAATCACATTGTTTTTCCTTACAGCTGCCAACTTGGAAAAATATCAGGGCACAAAGGAACCATTAAAAACAAAACAAAAAAAAAGACATGTTTTTGTCAGTTCCTAAGCAACACAATATTGCCAAGATGGTGGCTCCTAGGAAAATTACAAAATATTAGTTACACATCATACTGTTATTTATTTATACTACTCTGTGAAGCATTTTTTTTCCTTCTAGCAAACTGACAGATATTATGGAAAATCTGTTCTTTTGAGCAGAGTGTTTACACCACAACTGTTATGTATGTTTTGTCAGCAGCTTATTCCATTTGTTAATTTCCATTTCTATTTTAACATTTATTTTGCTAGTTACTGGGTTAGAAAAAAAAACAGAGAATGACAGAGAGAGGAGAAAGAGAGAGAGAGAAAGGCAGAGAGAGAGAAAAGAAGAAGGAAGGAAGGAAGGAAGGAAGGAAGGAAGGAAGGAAGGAAGGAAGGAAGGAAGGAAGGAAGGAAGGAAGGAAGGAAGGAAGGAAGGAAGGAAGGAAGGAAGGAAGGAAGGAAGGAAGGAAGGAAGGAAGGAAGGAAGGAAGGAAGGAAGGAAGGAAGGAAGGAAGGAAGGAAGGAAGGAAGGAAGGAAGGAAGGAAGGAAGGAAGGAAGGAAGGAAGGAAGGAAGGAAGGAAGGAAGGAAGGAAGGAAGGAAGGAAGGAAGGAAGGAAGGAAGGAAGGAAGGAAGGAAGGAAGGAAGGAAGGAAGGAAGGAAGGAAGGAAGGAAGGAAGGAAGGAAGGAAGGAAGGAAGGAAGGAAGGAAGGAAGGAAGGAAGGAAGGAAGGAAGGAAGGAAGGAAGGAAGGAAGGAAGGAAGGAAGGAAGGAAGGAAGGAAGGAAGGAAGGAAGGAAGGAAGGAAGGAAGGAAGGAAGGAAGGAAGGAAGGAAGGAAGGAAGGAAGGAAGGAAGGAAGGAAGGAAGGAAGGAAGGAAGGAAGGAAGGAAGGAAGGAAGGAAGGAAGGAAGGAAGGAAGGAAGGAAGGAAGGAAGGAAGGAAGGAAGGAAGGAAGGAAGGAAGGAGAGAGTGAGATTTAAAACTTTTACATATACCAAAATTATTCCTGTCCTTGAAATCATCAAAGTCATTTAAGAAAACTGGAAACTCTCCTATTACTATTAATTACCAAAATTTAAGAATAACTTTTAAAAAAACTCATCCTGCTTGTTCACAGCAATCTAGGGCAGTGTGGAACACTGGAAACAGTTTTGTTTCACTCCAGCTTCTTCAGTATTCAGCCACCATCTGTTTAGTGCATGGATCCTCCTAATGATGACAAAGCCTTGATTACATCGAGGGTCCAACATGATGGTGAAGGATTGAAATTACAGTAGAGTGACAAGGAAGTTTAATAGATCCTGGGAAATACAATTGCAACGTCTGTCTTGGAATCAAATAGCCAGCCCTTACATTTTATAAAGTTTTACTCAAGATTTCAGCCACTGAACCTAGAAAGTTTGGTTGCTTACCTTAGAAGGTAGAAATCACATCATGCATCATTTCAGCATTTTGATATAAAGCTTTAAAACACAATTGTAGATGGATGGTTCACAGAGAACCATTTCTGATCACCACAGAGTACTTTATTTCCACAAACACTCCATATTAGTTGTACACTCAGTCTTTCCCTTACAACTGAAAAGTAACCTGTCGGAGACAGAAGAAAGAGAAGAGAAAATGGAAGCCGCTCTTATTAAAAAGTTTTCATTTCCTGATGCACAGTTCACAGACCTTCTGGGACGCTGCAGTCCAGCGTACCAAACTCCCACTTTTGAAAGAGGCCGAGGAGTAACTACTCCAAAGATAAATTCCAACATGTACGAATACAAATATGTTTGAATGTTTCAGCTGCACTTGTTACAATGAGTTTGGTGAATGTGGAAAGAGGACTTTGAGGAGCAAAAAGCACCATTAGTACATCCTAACAATGTACAAATAACACAAAGCTTTTTCAAAGAAACCACTGCAGCCTCCAGAGTCAGACCGCTTCCAAGACACACTTCCAGGACTTGCTAGAAATCCTCCAGTGCCATTTATGGCGCAATGTGAAAAATAATTACTGTGTGGATCACAGCACTGCAGTGACCAGGAAGGCAAACCAGAAAAGGACAGTTCTGCCTCTGAAGTCAGCATGAGGACTGCAGTGTTTTGGACTGACACAAGTAAGAGAGAAGGGACAGATTTTGACCTTTCTTATCCATCAGCAGGGGAGAAATTCTTTCTGCATTATGGTACGAGCAGCATCCCTTGGAATGGTTTTGTCTTCCAATGTTATAACACTCATTCAACAGAAATGTTTAAAAAAATGGGTTTGAAAGTGCTTGTGGCTGAGGAAGGACATAAGTGCAAACAGCTCAGCAGGATTTGATGAAGGATTTGATGAGGAGATATGTTGCTGCATTTTTCAGCTTGCTGCGAATTCACTACTAGCGCACTCCTGTCTTGTGCTCGATGTCCTGCACCAGACACACTTGGGATAATTGAATGAAACAATATTAAGAATTTTAGATTCCACTCAGCTTTAGGGTCATCCTAAACCCCAGTGAGAAACTGGAAGTCTAACAAACAGAGCGAATAAACCCATCGTAAGGCTTTTGGACAACTAGGATATGGTTTCATATGGACTTTCAAAAGCTACCCTCAAAATTAATACAAAACTCTATTTTCAACATTTAATAGTTTGTTCCACAGAGCTTCTTTTGCTTCAATGCTACTCAGATATCTAGGGAGACTTGAGTTTGATCCTCTGACCAAATTAGAGACTTTCTGTTTGTTTTTGGAAGTGATTGTTTCTAGGCCTCTGTCCCCAATCCATGTGTAATAACAGGGATACTCATCTTGTTCTTTCTCACTGGGATATCATGAAAATATAATAAATATATGTAAGATCAGGAGATGAAATAACACTAGTAATAGTATAACAGAAAGCATTTTAGACAAATTTTCAGGTACAGCTACCCAGCTGGGGACCAATTTTAATCTTACTTCTGTATAACCATGTACTTCAGACAACAAGTGTAGATCTGCTCCTTTTTGCATAGTATTTGTGTTCTGTTACTTGCCCTGGACATAGAAAACCATGATTGTACAAATCCAGTAAAGAAAAAAACTTGCAAAAAGAGAGAAAATACTTTTCTTTTGGAAAAGTTACTGTAGGATCTCAGTAGAGACAAGAGAATTGTCCCAGGAATTGTTCTGGGACTCATCAAGTCTACCTTTGATTGCCTCCACACATTCTTCTAACCACTGAATTTTTTCACTGGCATCAGTTTTAGGCATAGATATTCCTGAGTAGAATAGAGGAAGGAGTCCTACAGACATGCTGTAGGAGTATGAAAAATATTTGCTTTAAGAGAAGATTTGGAGGGCTATAAGACAATAGGTATTAACTAGATCTTGATTTTTTTCTTCCCACATCTACTCTTTAAAAATTAAATTTGGACACGTTTGTAGTCTTCGCTGCCCTTGTGGTGAAAAAACCCTTGTATGTAGAATGGTGAATTTGTAGGCACCCAAAACTACCTGAAATGAACAAACAATCCTTTTTCCTGCAGAGTTTGCACAGATACCTGATTTATGGAGCTCTTAATACCAAAGTAAAAATTGAGACAGAATAAATATTTAGCTTGGGCAGCAAGGGCAGAGTATGTTAACACACCTCTGCATTTCTGAATTTTTGCTGGAACTTGAAGCAGAAAGGACAAGAAACCATGGAAGAAAACTATTCTTAGACCAACTACAAGCAAGACATGCCATGAGTTACTTGTTACATATCTGGTTTATTGAACAGATAAATTCAAGACAATATAAATCTGCACTTTTCAGCAAATACAAAGCAAAGGTCTCCAAGCATGTGCATTTATGTGATAAATCTAATCATACAGTTTGCTATGAGACTTGCTTTGACACAGCCATTAGCCCCATATTGCACAAGAGGAAATACAGCATCCAAGAACATCCACACCAAGCAACACAGCAAAGGGATTTATGGCAGAGACATGATTTAATTCAAGTTCTCCAATTCCAAGTATGTCCCTGAAACCCAGCTTGGAAGTTTGTCTGAGCTGAATCAGTGGAGTTTTTTCTGATTCTTCTTACTGTATATCTCAACTTGGGACATACATACAAAAAAAAGCAGCCAAGCATGAGATAACTCACATTTCTTCACTGCAAGGGGTTAGGGACCTGTTTTTTGGGTTGGGCACTTCCATGTGTCCCCCTGCACTCAGAATTGCCTCATTGAAACCCTGCTCCAGGCACTTTTAGACTGTCTGTGGAGAAGAACTGCCCATCACTGCAAAGGTGATTCCTACTTAAAACACAAAGAATAAAGTTCTAACTTGGCTGTCTGACAAAAGTCAGTTTTGTTATCCCATATCCCAAAAGCTGGCAACACCTGAAGGCAGAGCCAGAGGGCTCTGCTTCTTAGGCCAGACTTTGCCCACACAGAGCTTGAACACACAGACTTTTTTCCTTTGTTCTTTTTGTAATGAGGCTTTTCTCAGGTAGGACTTTGACTTTTTTTTTTTTAGTTGAAAATCAGTCTGTAGGAAAATGTATGCAGGGATATCACTTTTCACATCCATCGTTGACAAGGTATGTCTGATTGCCCTTCTCAGTATGGACTTTGGGAGAGAACTATCACTTAAACCAGTGCTGACCTGCAATCATTATAAGCCGTTCTCCCACCTGAAGGTCTGAGAGTAGACTACAAACACGGCCTCAGTCCCTGCAATGAGTCAGGCAAGGTTACCATTTTTTTAGCAGAAGCAACAGGCTCCCTGTTTGTCAACTCCTCAGATGAGCAGGGCCATCAGTGGTTCTGTTCACACCCACTTGCTGTTCAGAGTTTCTTTGGAAGGACACTTGCCTTAAATCTGGTTTCACAGGTGTTTTTTTCCTCTGCTCTGACCATGGCCCAAGAACAACTGGGTGAGCAGGTGTGAAAGAGGATGCACGTGTGCATTGGCATGTGTAAATGTGGCATCTCTTGTGAACTCTTGGTACTCTTTCATTACCTGAATTCTTTTAACTAACAAACATCTGCCAACTCCTGCATTCTATCAGGACACGTTGCTGATGTTCCCTTTGTAGTGCCTTTCATGACATATGTAAACAGGTGGAAGAAAAAATCTTGCTGTTATCATCTTTCAATTTTATGAGTAGCTGGGGCTGTTTAAACTGTAGATTAACTTTTACAGGCCTGTGTCTCTCTCCAACCACCCCAGCCATCACCAGCCTGCCACATTTGAATAGCCTGCTTACCTGTGCTGGTGTGTCAGATAAAGAACATTTTAGTAGATGTTTAAGAGAGGGATTCTTTTTTCACTGAAACTAAACCCATAACATTCATTTCATCTCCCTGTATGTTCCTTGTCCCCTCTCCCCTCAAGCAGCCTTGGATGACTGTTTGGGCCAAGAGTAACGTGATAGATCTCTTCTGTGATACCACGATTGTAATGTTGGGGTGGGGTCTTTCAGCATAATCAAGAGAATCTTGAGTAGATCTTTTCCTGCTTTTTTCTGTGTCAATACATTTTGCAAAACTACTCTGCTTATGCCATTAAACTCCAATTCTCTACCAAAGCAGAGACCAGGTTGTGAATACATTGTCTAGCCCAAATGTGAATTACATATCCAGGATATCTGGTACTACAACCAATGGCAATATACCAGGGAATGGTGAAGGATGCCTGCAACAGCAATTCTTCTATCTGAGCGGTGTTGTGTCAACATTACACCTACAGGACTGCAGGCTGGGTTACACAGCCAGGATATCAAAAATTAGGAGCAACCTACATGCGCTGCTTCTACAGCCTCCTAACTCACAGAATGTTTTATGAAGATATATTATTCCCCCACGTTAGCTGACTAAGATGCTTTTGTTGCCACCCTGGCTGAAAATTGGTTGTGGTTGAAAAAAGAAATATCATACTTTTCCTGACCTCCATTCCCTGACTGCCTGTATTTCTTTTGCATTATAATCTATTTGAATTGCCTTCCTCTTAAGATTGCCCAAAGAGCTAATTGCAAAGACACATTGTAGATATTCTTTTTAAGAGATTATCTGAGGTTGTCTTCTCTCACACTTCTATACACAACAAACAGAGCATGTCCTTCTAGGCTTTAACTTCAAACTAGCAACAAGAAATAGAATACAACAGACACCACTTGTAGTGTTAAAGTGACTCAGAGTCCTAATGCCCCACTTCATTTCCCGCACTCCTTCTCTTTTAAAAGCTTGTCCTTTCTCTTGGAATGTTATTTCACCTCAATCTGCAACCTTTACTTTCTAGTTCTGAAGAACTCCTACCTCCACAAACCCTTTGTACATCCAACTCTTCCCCTCAGCACTAAAAGGAGTCTTAAAATCTACCAGCCCCATCTCTGCTTGCTAACCCCCTTTTTTTCCCATTATGCTGCTCTTTCAGCTCCAGACAGTTCTGCCGTTTCCATGATCAGTTCCCAAGAGGACCTCAAATGAGGTCCCAGGTGAGATATATACTATTCTTTTCCTGATCACATCATAATATGTTTCATATACTCTCCTGGGCTTTGATGGTTCAAAGTATTTTCTCTTACTCATTAAAAGTTAAGCAGCAGCTGATGTAGCTGAGCTAGGTTTGGATAAAAAACCTAGGTGCCTAGGTGTGCTGGAGGTAGACAGAAGGAACTGCTTGAATAAACATTTCTTAGTTCAGGAAAACATACAGCAAGTCCCACTGAAAATACAGAGGCAAATTTCTTTTTCCCCACAAAATTCCTGCAACCCATTTTTTTTTTAAATCCAAGGTATTTACAGTGTTTGTTCTGTGCTTGGGTTAATGAAGTTAAACTATCAACATAAGCACTTGTGAAGAAAAGTCAGTCCACAGATACTACAGAGAGATGGTTTTTCTACATCAACCTTTTCTAAAGTGCTTGCAGCCACACAGAACATCTGAAGTGTTTGAACTTGTGCAATTAGAACAAGTTGTCAGGGACACAAAAAGCTTTTCAGAAGAGCACAGAAGCTGCCCGTATGTTATCTACCAGTGTCATATACCTTCAGCCTAGGAATCATCAGAGCCTAGGCAGCAGGATATGAAATAAAAATCTTCTACGCCAACCATTTTTCAGCAAGCTGCGATTTTTTTCTCTAATAAACTCTCTTCCCTGCAGTTTTTCCTTCTGTCTCTAAGTTCTT
Organism: Dromococcyx pavoninus; assembly: GCA_033558185.1. NCBI lineage: Eukaryota > Metazoa > Chordata > Aves > Cuculiformes > Neomorphidae > Dromococcyx > Dromococcyx pavoninus. Next base: position 424,546 of record JAUMJL010000273.1, on the reverse strand, counting down.
CTTTTCTGCTCTCTGCCCTCTGTACTTTTTCTATTTTTCCCCCATTGCTTTGTCTTGTCCCTTCTCTCCCCTTATTTCTTTTCCCCTTTCTTTGCTTCACATCAGTGTGGTTTCTCTCCTTAACCCAGTCCCTTCTCAGCCCCATTTCTTTTATTCTTTTTTACTTTCTTGCCTCTTCCCTATTCTTCTCTCTCTCCTTTCCTCTTTGACCTGAATTGGATTGTTGCAGGCCTCTGCGCCAAGGCAAGAAGTCTTCACTTTGAGCCTCATTCCAGTGTACAAATCTCTTTTCTATCACTGGAACCACGTATTCTTCCAAAATGTATAATTAGAATTTTAAGGAAGAGTGCAAGACAAAAAATTCTCCCCTTGAATTAATATTCTCAAAGACTGAGGTATGGTAGGGGTTGGGAGGGTCCTCTGGAGATCATCTAGTCCACTCCCCTCCCACCAAAGCAGGTTCACCTACAGCAAGTTGCACAGGAATGTGTCCAGATGGGTTTTCAATACCTCCAGAGAAGGAGATTCCACAACCTCCCTGGGCAGCCTGTTCGAGCACTCCGTCACTCTCACAATAAAGGAGTTTTTCCTCATGTTGACGTGGAAATTCCTGTGTACCAAATTGTGTCCATTTCCCCTTGTCCTGTCACTGGGCACCATTGAGAAGAGTCTGACCCCATCCTTTTGACAACCACCCTTTAGATATTTATAAGCATTGATAAGGTCCCCTTTCAGTCTTCCCTTTTCCAGTCTAAACAGACCAATCTCACTCAGTCTCTGATAAGAGAGATGCTCCAGTCCCCTATCATCTTTGTGGCCCTCTGCTGGATTCTCTCCAGTGGTTCCTTATCTTGCTTGAACTGTGGAGCCCAGAACCAGACACAGGACTCCAGATGGGGCCTTGCTAGGGCAGAATAGAGAGGGAGGTTATCCTCCCTGCTTATCCTCAGTCTGCTTTCTGCACTCTTCTTGATGCACCCAGGATACCGTTGGCCTTCTTGCCCACAAAGACACATTGCTGCCTCATCAGCAACTTGTTGTCTACCAATCAGGACTCCCAGGAACTTCTCTGCAGAGCTGCTTTCCGACCAGTCAACCCCTAATCTGCATTGGTGCCTTGAGTTATTCCTTCAGAAATGCAGGACTTGACTTGCACTTGCCTTTGTTGAACTTGATTGGATTCCTCTCCACCCAACTTTCCAGCCTGTCCAGGTCTTGCTGAATGGCAGCACAGCCTTTTGGTGCATCAGTCTCTCCTCCCGGTTCTGTACCATCAGCAAATTTGCTGAGAGTGCACTCTGTCCCCGCATTCAGGTCATTGATGAATATGTTCAACAATACTGGGCTGAGTACCAACTCTAAAGAACATCGCTGGCCACAGGCTTTCAGCTAGTCTCTGCATCATGGATGACAACCCTCTAAGCTCTGCCATCCAAGCAGTTCTTAGTCTCTCTCACGGTCCACTCACCTAAACCACATTTCCTAAGCATACCTATGAGGATGTAGTGGGAGACAGTGTCAAAAGTCTTGCTAAAGTCAAGGTAGACAACACCCAGCGCTCTCCCCTCATCTACCCAGCCAGTGATGATATCATAGAAGGCTATCAGATTGGTTAAGCATGATTTCCCCTTGGTGAATCCATATTGACCACCCCCAATAACATTTTCTTCCAGGTGCTTGGAGATGACATTTAGAATGAGCTGTTCCATCAACTTACTGAGAGTGGAAGTAAGGCTGACTGGTCTGTAGTTTCGCATGTCATTCTTCTTGTCCTTTTTGAGTGCTATTAGCTTTTCTCCAGGCACCTCTCCTGTTCTCCATGATCTTTTAAAGATGATGGAGAGCAGTTCAGCAATACCATTTGCCAGCTACCTCAGCAGGGCCCATGGATTGGTGAGTGTCCTAGATGATCTCTAACCTGATCCTCCTCAACCAAGCAATAGTCTTCCTTTCTCCAGACTTTCTCCCTTTCCTGCAGGGTCTGGTATTCCTGAGGACCAGCCTTAGCATCAAAGCCTGAAGTAAAGAAGGTATTCTAACTCTGCTTTCTCTGCATAATCTGCCAACAGGAAATCTGCCTCATTCAGCAGTGGGCCCACATTTTCCCTAGTCTTTTGCTGATGATCTATTTGAAGAAGGCCTTGCCATTGTGCTTGACATCCTTTGCCAGATTTATTTCCAAGTATGCCTTAATTTTCCTCTTACATCCCTGCATACTCTGGCAGCATTGCTACATTCCTCACAAAAGGCCAGTCCCCTTTTCCACCCTCGGTAAATTTCTTTCTTCCAATTGATTCTTTCTAAAAACTCCTTACTCATCCATGCAGGTCTCCTGCCTTCCCTCGATTTCTTACTCCTAGAGAGGCACTAATCTTAAACCAGGAGGTAGAAGTGCTTGAATATTGCCCATCTCTCCCAGACCCCCCTACCTCAGATATAATACTCATATACAGTAAGAAAAATAAAACCAAGATTTATTTCAAAATATAATTGGAAATGCATCCTTTCTTGCTAAATACTGAAATAGGACGTCCTCCCTAGATTTTCATCTGCACAAAATTTTCATTAATTCCAGGGAATATTTCAAAATGGATTCGTAAAACAGAGAAAGAAGCTGTGACAGGTTGGAGATCTTTGAGAAACTGTGTTGAGATTTTGTATGCCTTGCATATACATGGTCCCTGGGCACACACTGTTGTTGTGCAGTATAATATGACATGCAGGATCAAGTATCATCTTAGCCTTGGTGTTCTGTAGATGTAGCTTAGCTAGCTATAAATTATCTAATGTGGCTTCCACTAGCACCACTAGCACCACAACTATGGTAAAATTATGATCCCCATGAACCTATGGAAACAGGAAAAATACAGGTAGGAGTGGAAAAAAAGATGGCAGCTGATAGAATCAGGACAGAGTTTATCAGGAGAGTGGATGTGGAGGAAGGATAGAAAGATCTGGTTTGCAGGAGAAGCTGTGGCAATGTGGTCCTTACTGACTGAGCAAATCTGTCAAAGGGGCTGGCTGTGAATCCTGGTCAGGCCTTAGACTGCAGCAAACTCATGCGTACAAATTTCCTCGTGTACCCACAAGACAAAACTCCACTGCAGAGTCAAGTTCATAGACTTTCAGGTATGGGACACATTCACACAAAATGGACATTTTATAGAGTATCCTCTCTTGCTCTTGTTCATGTCACTGACAGAAGGAAAAAACAGCTCAGAAAGCACCAGAGTCACAAGTAACTTGGTGACTGTTTTAAGTATATCAATCTCACAACATTTTACAAAGGAGGTTATTCATCATTTTACAGACTATGAAACAGAGGCACCAAGAGACCAAGTGTCTTGACTAAAGATGAGTGAGCAAAAATTGGGAGTGAAGTGGTCCTCCTGATTTCCAGCCCACTGTCGAGGCAGCCAGAGGGAACTAGCTTGAATACAGATATTGTAAATGCTGCCAAGGGATGAGATGACACCATTTGAAAAGGTTTTCCCTGATTTGCATAATAATAAATACATGTATAAGTGGAATTAACTAGCAGGTATTTTTTTCATCTGTTTGTTTTAATTATTTCAAACTGTAGTGTTTGTAAATGTGATCGACACTAAACCTTTATTTAGACTGTGCTTTGAATAATTGTATCGACATTAAAATTAGTCACCATAGCCTATAAATCACAAGATGGTTTTCGTTATGAATGTTACAAGTGCTATATTAAGCTTCCAAACAGAATGAATTTCTTGCTCTAGGAGACCTTGAGAAGTTGTGCATTTCTAACACAGAATGAGACACACAACTTGGAACAGTTTTTTGCAATAGCTCGAATTTCTCAGAATTGTATTTTCTTATTGCAGCCAGTTTAAGGACATGCTGGGAGACAGAAGATCGTAAGTTTAATTCCCAATACTACATATGTGAACTCTGCCACAGTAAGGGAGATTTTCAAGCAGTACAACTGTTGAGTTTGGCACCTCACTCCTTTCAACAGTCATTCGGAGTTGGATGCCTTTTTTTGTTGTTGTTTTTAAGCATCCCCCCAAAAAATGTTATGTAATTATGTATGTTTATGGAAAGGACAGAGCTTGATTTTTAAACCTGCTAACAGGATCCAAAATTCATAGGATATTGATTATTTCAGTGTGAGTTCAGTTTATTACATTTTTCCTTCTGTGATTCCACTTCTGATTGAGACCAAAATTAAAGATTATATTCTCTTAAGATTATAGTTTTCTGTATTGATCCTGCCTTTGTTATCTCAATGGCTTATTTATTAGGGAGAAAAGATAAGACTAGGCATATATCATTGTAGAACACAGGAAGATTCACTGAGCTAGATGCGAAGGACAAGTGCACTAACAAATCCAGCTGTCCAAAAGTCAGAGTTAATGTTAACCAAGAAGCACATTGCTGTGATTCCATCAGAATGTTCTTTTATTTATTTAACTTTCCCATTTTCAATTTTTATTTGGGTAAGATAATTGCCTGTGATAAGCTCTCTCTATGTAGGGTGGCAGCATGCAGACAACCAGCCTTTAGACTGGAATATTTACGCTAAGCCTAAGCATTAATGATGTGTAATGGCCAGACCGTATTTGAATGTTGAAATAATCTCAATTAAAATCCTTTATCAGATGACTTCAAAGAGAGAACCTCTCAAAATGCAATATAGTTTTCCACGAAACATAGCCTATTAGGGATGTAATACTTTTATCTGCACGTCTTAATACAAAAATTTTAGTATTGATTTCATAAGTAACATGAGATACATTTCTTTCTTTAGGCTCTGTACCACAAAATGCGCTTTTCTTTCTTTATAATGCACTTGCTGATCCCTGAACTTCTGTGAAGGACAAAAACATAAAATAGTCCACAGAATTTGAACTAAATAATGCTTTGACTTTCGATATTGTTTCTCATCCTGAGAATCTTAGTACATTACAATGATTTACGGTGTCTAAAAGAGATAAGAGACTTACACGGTTCTCTTCACCCACCACTGGAAGACAATCACCTCTGAGCAGGCACACAAAACCTTTTTATGGCACCGAAGGAGGGAACGCAAGTAAGTGGAGAGACTTTGCAAGAAGCAATGAAATAAACTGTTAGAAAAAAAAAGAAAAAGATAATTCACCAATTTATTTTTTCCTTGACAGATTTGTATTCACTAAAAAAAAAACTTCAGCCATATGCAAAATTTTAGAAAATGCATTTAAAATCTTATATTTTAAAAGGCTCTATGTACTTTTAAAAGGGAGAATTCTGATATACTTTCTCAGAAATTTCAGTTATTTTCACAGCATTTAAAAATATCAGTTTGTTAAAATAAAGACAGTAGCTGGAAAACGCAGTACCTCATTAACAGAAAGGCTCAGAGGTAATGAATGAATAAATGGGGCAAAAATATGCCATTTAACATAATAGAGTCAAAGTTAACACATACAAACCATTGGAAGACTGGATTCTGATAACAGATTATTTTCTATCTTGTAGCTGGAATCTGTCATTGCAAATCTGTGCGGCAAGTATTTTCTTGATGTTTCATTCTTTATTGTTTTCTAAGCTATATGAGGCATTATCATCTAGGTCCTGGACTAGAACTGCACATTCATAAAAATAACCATAAGTTCAAAACATACAAAAATCTCAGCATGAAGATTTTTCATCCAGAAATTCTCAAAGGAACTAGTGCCACCTGTAATTTAGATATCAAGCAAGAGGGAAGGAATGATACGGTACAGTGATTTGAGTGGCACACCACTCACTGCAAATAAAAAATAGCCAATGAAGAAGTTCTATTTCCTCAAATCTAATACAACATTTTCTCACGCTGTAAGGAGTAACCGTCCTGGAGTCACCTATTAGGGATAAACTCCCTCAAATTATCTCACATATATCACAAGATACAGTGTACATAGGGAAGCAGCTGCCACATATCAGCTGCTCTGGGGTAATTACCAGTGTATATTCTCACGGTAATGGTGAGGACACTTCCTCATCTTTCAATTCAGAGTCAACTACCTTGCATTTATGACAGGGTAAGAGTATAGAGAGCCTAGTTACCACACAGCCACTGATTTACAATAGCTTGCTCCCTTGTGTACATCCTCTTGCTCCTCAGCAAATACGAAGTAAGTTGAATTAGCTCACCTTGAACTTAAAACATTTTCATTATTTGAAATCATCTGCTATCTACTATGCCAAGGGTCTTTCAATAAACAAGAAAATGAAAGCTATTAAAACAAATCATTTGTTGTTGCAAGAAAGTGCAGGCAAGGGTTTGTTTTTATTTAAGTTACAAGAGAAAAGGATTTGTAAGAAAATAAAAAAAGTAAAATAATGTTAGTTTTAAAATATACAGTCTGCCCTATTGCATAGTTATTACATTACAGTCTTCAGCTAGTGTTTTGACTGTGAAATTTGAAGTCATAGAGCCAAAGACAATATAATTTAATCAAACTGACAATATTGAATGAGATTTATTGTAACTTCCTTTCTGAACCAAATATGAGGATTTATGGGATCAGCCTAGATTTGCCCATAGGAAAGGGTAAACGTGATAGACTTTGAAGAGTCTAGTCTGAAGTTGTGTTTATCCAAAGAATTAATTTTAATACTAAATAGTACTGATAAATTATGTTCTGTGGTATATTTAGTACTGTCATTACCTAATATTGGTAGGCAATATTAGTACCCAGCATTTAGCATTAGTAATGCCTGGAATTACTATTAGTACTAGATACTGATGGTACTAAATAGTACTAATATTATCACATATTTGTATCAGTACTACTAGTACTTATATTACACAGCTGAACACACTAGAAGACAATCAAAAGCAGCCTGTAAAGCATTTGTCATCAGAAACCTGCTGCTGAAACAGAACAGAGACACCAGCGTCAGTAAATTTGGGGCAGTGAGTACAAAATCAGCCTGTATTTTCTAACACACATTCATAGCATTTCTAACAAAATTACTTTTTCTCATACACATAACCAGTCTTCCATTACTAATGTCAGGTTAGCAACAAATCTCCATCAGCTAAGGTAGAATAACATGTTACTACCTGTATTTCAGCAAGTGCAACTTTCCCCTTAGGTAAAAAAGAGCAGTAAGAAGGGCTACGGAAGTAAGAAATTCAAAGGCATTTTCAGCAGAATAACAACGTCCCATTTAGATTAATCTTCCTCTTTTATCTGGAAGCTTGTAATGTTACCATCATTCATGCTTTGCTGTAACTGGACAGAGTGATTAGAGCACCTTTTTTTATTAAATACACATTTTCACTTCAATAATATCCATGCTAAATGAGAATACTACTCAGCCAGTCAGCTGGGTTTGGAGCAATAATGATCTGGTTTGCCCCTTATTTTTTAATGCTTTTCGTAATCTGTGATTTTGTAAATGAAGACTGAATACACACTGGCTTAGAAAGGAGAAGAAACAGAAGAGAAGCTCTGCAGAAATGTAGCAGATCCTGTAAGTAGAAGAATCTGTTCTGCCAAATAAGTTTCTGGAAGTTTATCGCTCAATGCAAGAGGCCACAAAGACTGACATTGACAAGGGAATGACTCCAAGAGCACTACAAGGAATTCAGACGGAATATCCTTCTGCAAAGCACTGTCATTGCACAGAATGAAAGGAGCTTTGCAGAAGTCAGTAATAGATGTAAACTGTGAACATCAGTCCAAGAGGGAGCTGGACATGTTTGGAGCAGGGAGTGAACATAGCCATACAGTCCTAAGAGAGATACTTGTGCATAAGGTGATGAGCTACCGTACCTGGTGATTTGTACTTTCTGTTACCAGAGTCAAGGTTTTGATGGACCGTGTACTTTTCTCTGGGCTATTATTACTTGTATGTCTCTAAAAAGTGCCCTCTACTACCACAGCAGCCACAGTAATAAAATGTAAGTTAACAATATTATTTATCCTGTAACCATCACTCATGTTTACTGTTCAATCACTTATTTTGCCCTTCTCACTAAACCTCCCTCCTATTTGCATTTGAAGGCTAAAATCTCAACAAAAGCTATTTGGTGTACAGTCATTTTTCAGCTCACAGTGTCCCAATACTAGTCTGTTGCCACATGCACAATACATGCACATGTACATAGACATGTGTTCTCAGATCTCAAGATCTTTCTCTTCTTATTTTTCCTATCTAGCCAAAACTTTGTTTGAAATTACCATGCAAGATAGGGCCATGAACCTCTCCATGTTTTGCTTCTAAAGGGGCATGCTTTTCAGATTCCTATTTAACTAACAGTTGCCAAAACTCTGAAACACAATTGGCAAAATCTTGATCTCCTTCAGATACATAAGCTGCTTTTGCCCCAGCTGCATCTAGTCTGGGTTCCTAATGTATTCAAATGGAGTCACAGTGATCTGGTGAATCAGTTTAACCAAGAGACAAGCTAAAGTCCATCCTAGCCTGAGAAACAGGCCGATCACAACTCTCACATGTGCCTAACAATTCCTCCATCCTCCAGGGCAGGAAGGAAAGGCTGAATGCAAACCAGAGAAAAGACACCAGTGGCTCTTTCAGGTGTACTAACAGTATGATGACGCTGAACCACACCACTTTCAATACAGTGAGTACATATGTAATACCTGTTAGTCAAAAAATAGGAGATGTAGAGAAAGTCAGTGACTTTTTCAATTATATAAACGATGTAAAATGGGAGATCGACTCCAGACCGAAGTCAGGAAAGCTGACTCCCAGTTTTTGTGTTTATACAGAAAATAATCCCTCTTCTTAAGAGGTTTGTTTCTCTTTACATTACTACTCTTTCACCTCAACCAAAACAATCCTTACTATGCCAGCCAGTCCTTAACGTGCACCTCATGCAGCCAGGCAAAGGCAAAGGGTGGAAGGGGAGCAGAGAGGTGAGGCCACACACGCGCATCCACCTGAACTCAAAATCAAGGCATAGCAGCCTGAGTCCTAACTGGAATAAGGCCTTTTCCATTTCACACCATTCAGGAAACAAAACCCACAACTTCATTTTGATCAACATGGCAACATCAGCAGTTATCTAAAGAGAAAGTGACTGCCTCCTTTGATATGAAACCTGCTGGGTAGATATTTCATGCCAGGTCTAGAACAACCCTGTGTACCTGAAGCACTCACTGAGGGCTACAGTCATCCTGGGATCCCTCTAGCCAATCTCTCCATAGAGGCAGAGACAGGAACCTCTAGGGAAAAATTTAAATATACAAAATTTGAATTGTTGCCAGAGATTATTGCCCTTCACTGACTAAGGAGGAAAAATGGGTATCTATACCCTTAATAGATGGGTACACTTAATAGATAGGATACACTTGAGCCTATCTGAGAATATATTTGTGTACATGTACAATATTCTGGATTAAGGTGCTTTGCTTGTGATAGCATAGGAAAAACTAGGAAAAACATCCTAAATGCATTATCATGTATGGATAGCACCAATTCTCTGTATTCCCACTGCAGCCTCCTTCCAGTGATTATAAAGCACTTTATAGAACCAAAAGCCTTATCAATCTAGCAGAAATACATTATCTAGGAACTACTTTGGCCCACTTAGTGCACTTATAAGACGTCTTCTAACCCTGAACACAAGCGCAAAATCACTTCACTCTTAATTTCCCTTAACACCTCAGTCTCAGTTTATATTGAAGGTTTACACCCTAGCACTAACCCCCTTTACAATACCACTTTAAATACACTTTTGTCCTGAAGAGTTTACAGTGTCCCTAGAAGAAGATAATAATTGCCTGTGTTCTGTAGGAGGGAATCTGAGGCCCAGAAAGTATTTATTGTACTTTTCACACTCAGTGCTAAGGCTTAGAGTTGTTTCTCCACTAAAGCATCAAGCTATTAAGATCCCACAACTTAAATGGAGACTGAGACAGATAGAAGCATTGACTTTTACAGGGTCATGGCTTTTTGCAAGAATGATCACTACCAGACTGGCCAGGTGCTACACAGAGCCCACTACTGAGTTTTATCTAGTACCTGGAAATTATAGATAGCCAGACAGCAGGTCAACAGCATTGGAGTTGTGGATTACCAAAGGTAAGAAGATGCTGACCTACACTGTTAGAACTTGAGTAAGTTATATATGGCATCGTGCAGCTGAGACAGTTGTTTTAACCAGTCCCTGAACCAGCTAAGAATATAAGTAACTGTCAAATACACAAAATAATTACCTTCTGCAGGCTAATCAAGGTTACACTAGTAGCCTTTGTTCATCCACAAAAGGAATCCACATGTCCTGAGTGTCAGTTCAGTGCTCCTTCCATAAGTCTATTTGCCAGAATGTCCATACATTTGTAGGTATGTATATATAGTGTACATAAGAGTATGGCTTCAGGGCTCCATGCATATGCCAAGGATCTTTGGAAGCATTACTTCAAAATCCCAGTTGTAATAACACCAGCAACAAACTCACAACAAAACTGCAGTGGTTCAAAACATAATTTTACATGAACAGTACAGCTGTATTACAATCTCCAGTCTCAGTACTGCAAAAACAAGGATTTCTGCACTGAAATCCAGGTCTAAGATAGTGCACGCCTCAGAAAAAATATCCTAGTATTTCTAATTCTGTAGATGGGAAGACTGAGGGGCGATAACATGTAGTGATCCGTACCATGTCAAAGTGACTTTTCTTCTGTGAACAGGTGTAATATGTAAGGACCTGAATCTGAGGATTTTTACATGAATGAAAAGAAGCTTGTAGCCAAACATCAAGGAATGGTAACATTATCAAGTTCAATACTCTTAGGGCTGGAGTCTTATAGATATTGAAGCTACCATATCTACTAGCCCTTCGGATCCTGGCACCAAAGCCTAGACTGCCTCTTCATATCGAGAATATCTCTTCTATGTGTATATGGAGTCTGTCACAGACACAATGGAGAACTTCTTCCTACAGACATATTTATAACTTGTTAAACTGGAGCAATGCTGATTGACAACAGGACTGCAAAGATGCCTACACCTTCACCCAACTTAATACACGAGGATTTTTCAGAACAGGCAAGTGAAGCCTCTTCCCCAAAGGAATCACACACATTCTTTCCCAGCATGTAGGACCTATCTGCCTTTCACTACTGAGTTACTAGTGCTTATACAAGCAGGCAAGATGGTAGGGGGGACAGAGAAGGACCTGGCACACAGATTTGCCTCTATACTCTCCCTTAAGAACCCCGTGCAGAAAGAAACTTCTTATAAGAGAACCCAACGTCTTTCCCTATGAGGAGATAAGGGCTCTTCACTTCTACCATATCAAGAGAAAAATAGTTGCTGTCAATCCTTTAACCACCCTTTAATTAGCTAATATTCAGGAATTTGTGTCCAGTCTTGTCTTGTTCTTCTTCAGGTAAATTTAATTCCCTCTTCCACTCTTCATCTTAAACCAAGATTCAATTAATTTGTTCAACAGAAACCAAACCCCCGTTCTAAACACATCCAGCAACTAAGAAAATTCTGGCCAATGCCAGCCTTAAAGCCTAATTCTGAATTTGCCTTCATCGTTGCTTATTAGTGCTATAGAGACTCAAATGAAAGTATTATTGCACCTGCAGGTTGTCAGAGGAACACACCTTTCTTCACACTGCTATGAAAATCAGGCCAACAACAAAAAAGAAGTAAAACCTTGTCTTGAAAACAATGAAACTATAGGTGTGAGGGAGGTCACAATCCAAAGACAGTGCAGTTCACAAGTGAAAATGGGGACAGAACTCAGCCTGAGTTCTTTATGGCAATGGTAGATGAGGGCTGGCCTTAAATACCCAGGCAGAATTCTGCAAAACTTAAGTCTGATAAAACCCCAAACCCTGTGTATTTTTATTCATAAACTGAGTAAATTTCTTCTGAAAAGTATAAATACATAAACACAGAAGGCTTCAGTGCCATTCTAAGAGTTCAGTTTTCATACAATGGCTCATGAAGAAATATATTAAATGACCTTTTTCTTTTTTTTTTCTGCCCTGTGTTAGAACACCATTAATGTGCCTTTTTGTCATTAGCATGGAGGGATACTCCCAGTGTGTATGCCAGGCTAGGGCACCATACACTTCCATTTCATCTGTATCTGAAAATGCTTTTTTTGCAGAAGGTAAGTGCTACAGATCATAGAGGGTAGAACGACAACACAGTGCTCTTTAAACAATGTGGGGTTTTTTTATAAACACACCATTACTTCTAAATGTTACTGCCTTCTTTGTAAAGACATTTACACTAGAAAGCTAAGAGTACTTTACACCACCCTGCAAATTTCCATAAATAACTATTGGCCATGAGAGTTTCTTTTCACCAATTCCATAGAGGGGAACTTCCAGAGAAGAGCCAGAAAAGGTGGAGATCACTTTAAAATGCTTCTCTCTGTCATTTCCAATACCCTGCCTAATTCAGCTAGTCCAAAATCTCACTTGAAGTGAGCTGAAGTAGAAGCTTTTTGTGTGTGTATGGAACTGTATCCAGCTGGGAGAGCAGTTAAATGCTTGCCCGTCCCCTTAACTCTGGGCATGTAAATTCAAGACGAAGAGCGCTGTTTTGACGTTCTTGGCCGGAAATCACTCTCCACACCTATACTTTAATGCATCTACTGTACATGGTAGTTTGGCTGCTTTCTCTCACTACCATCTGTTCTGATGGCATGGTGCCTGCTCACAAGTTGAATGATATATAGGTGCCAGGCAACAACGCGTTTTGATGGGCAGACACCACAACGCTGCAATTGTCATCTCTTGTGCATGAAGGCCACACTCTGCGCCAGCAATGAAGCATTGGCACTTTGTACCTCCCTACACTTGTTCACACCTGTTGACACTTATGTGCCAAAAAAAGGAATACTTGAATAAGGGAGTTTTCAGCCTTGCTTAACTACCTACTAGGAATTAACATTACCTGGAAGTATATTCAGCCCCTGCCTGAATTATCATCCCATGCCTCAAGCTGACAGTGGGTCACAGCCTGGAGTATTTCTGTGGGGAAAGAAAAAAACTGTCTATCTTCTCATTTAGATGAAAACTGACTGGACCATGCAAGTCTCTTCTCTCCCATAGGCCCATCCAGATATGTAAGTGCTAGTTTATGCAAATCTTATATTTTCCTCATGTCTCAACTAAGGTCCCAATTTTAGCATTCGTTTCACAAGGTCTTCCACAAACACACTCATGCTTGCTGCAGGTCCATGTCAGCATCATTCCTCCTTTCCTCATTTCTATAGTCAGGTGGATCACCACACCAAACCTCATCTATAGGCTCTGTTTTTTCAGAGTTCAGATCAGTCCCTCTCACAGGTAAGATTTAATCACATGCACCTATCACTCAGCTCCACAAGTAAAACTTATTCCTGCAGCTTCTAAAGAAACAAAAATTTATACTGATGGAAAAGAATGTCGAGGAAGGAAGTTAATGTAAAACATTACAGATGAGCTTAATATACTTTGAAAAGCAATAGGGAGAGTTTCCAGTCCCTGTGTTGTGTGTATGCTGAAATTCAGTGATTTAGGGAGGAGGAGAACTTCCACACTAGCTCGAGCTTAAACACACAGTTTCTTGGGGTACGTGGAAAGATCAGGGAATGTGCATGTACGGGATCAGAGCAGGCACAGGATCAGAGCGTTCTGTTCTACGAAAGAAAAAAAAGCAATTTAAAATTAATCCTTGCCTTTAGCAGAACAGATAACTAAAATCAGATTTTTTGCATATCCTTGTAGCTAAGACAACCGTTTTGTTGAAGAGGTAGGGATAGGGGCTTTAACGGAACTTTAGTGATGGTATCAGCAAAAGAAGCTGAGAAAAGAGTAGAGGAGGCTCCATCAGTGACACAGAGACCCACATGTCTGCAGGTTCCAAGTATCTTTAGCAAAGGCCAGAAGGAAGCAGGACATCAGCAAAAAGTTTCCCTGTAGGAAAACCTCTGGAGAACTGACCAGAAGAAGTGGAAATTGCTTCAGACTGTTTTTTCTCTCTTTCAACCATAGTATCCCTAATTCAATTCTTCAAAATCTTATTGCAAATATTACTTAAAATATAAATTTTTCTTCATGAAAAATAAATCCAGCTGGGAATGTAGGTAATAGTTGTGCATCGTCTCAGCTTGGCATGTCAGTAAAAGGTGGAGAGAGTGGAGAGGAGAGAGAGAGACAATTCCAACAGCGTGTTGCCGCATCTGTGCAACAGTGGATTCAGAACCCAGAACCTCAGTATTTTCAGTGGGGATTTCAGTTAGGCATTGCTTTGTGTACGGGTGTGGGGTTTGTCCCCATACCTAAACGTTTTTATTAGACTACTGAGTATCATAAGATTAAAACTTTTAACTGTTGCAACCCTGTCTTGTAAATATGGATGGAAAGGCTGAAAGGCTGTAGAGGTCCCCTCCAGCATCTCTCGTGGTTACGTGCACTTGGCCAGAAGGAGGAGATTTGTTAAAGACATTTGTCTCTGCTCTGCAGGAGTAGAGCCAGTAGCTTCTGGTTTCTCTTAGTAAGGCTTAGGTTGCTTGGAGAATAACCACCTTGTGTACTTTATGCATGTGCTTAGTAGGAAATAAGAGAGATGCAATCATGCAAGTTCTGCATATTTGCTGCCAACTGTTGCCAGGTAGCTGTTATTTCATTTCTATGAAATATCGTAACTATGTAAATAACTCAAGTAATAATTGTAAATGGATGACTATACTAAGGGAGGTGGGGGCAGAAGCCATAACTGCGCAGCTGCTATGGCTGTGAAAATTCAACCTTAAGCAGCCTAAACATTCATTTTACAGTGTACACCACTGATTACTTAATTACATCTAAAATATAAGTCAGGCTCACTAAAAACCCCAGGGAGTAAATTACAAACAGCTATGAAGAAATGTACATGCATACACCCTACTTTGACTTTAAAAAATTATTGTTTTCCAGTGGGTATGAAGGATTTTTCTATTTCTGTTCTGCAAAACATCATTATGTTACAAACAGGTAAATATTTCTAAGTAGTATTAGATGTGCGTGGGAGAATCCATCTTCAGCCTTTCACTGTGGACTCTCACTAAACGTTCTTATCTTTATGTATGTTTGAACAAGAAGATCTACATATGCTTGATCTCGGTATGAACCTCTGTATGACCTGATTTTGTTGCCATGGCCACCAATTAGACCAGCCTTGTTGACTGCAGAACAACAGTCAAAGCATCTCTATTAAGTTCTGAAAAAGAATGTCATATTTTACCAGCACACTGCAACAGCTTATCCTTGTGGTAGCATTTGTTTCTTCCACTCGCTCTATATTCAAGCACTTAGCCTAAAAGATGGGGTGTTGCAGGGGAAGCAATGGCTATATCACTAGCCAGAAGGCTGGCTTATTTTTACTTTTTTATATCTGTTTTTATTTTCCAGGTTTTCTCCTCCAGGAATTTAGAAGACAGATAAAGACTGTGGTAGCATCTTTGTTTCATGAGAGCATCGAGATTAGAGTAAAAACTTTCCTTCAGTTGCTCCTTTTGAGGAGTATTTTCCCAAATGTAGTTTTTTTAAAACATTCTCCCTTCAAATTTGTGACAAATCAAAAGGGAGTTGCCTTGAAAGCTTACTTGACAAATATTTCTTGTTGAACTACCAGCAGCAGATATGTGTAAAGATACTGCTATTAAATGTACAGTAAAGACAGTTCAGTGTCATCGATATTATATTTTGTAAATGCCTTCCTGAAAAAAAAAAGCAGTGGACTTGCAATGTTCTCAGTTTACAAAATGAATAGAGGTTGAAGGATAGCAGAGTTCCATGACTAAATCTGTTCTTTCTCAGGTTTCCTCTTTAGAAAATAATTTTCTTAGTATTGTTTGCATAAAAGCTTTCAAATGCCCTAAAATAATGCAGAGAAATTGGCTTTTATTTTGAACAGGATTTCTCAATATGTACTGCATCTCTTGGCATATCTATCATATTAACTCAAGCCTTAATGATACAATGGTTAAAAACAGAGTACAGATGTGTATAAATGAAAAATGTAATAGATTTCCCTCTTAATGTAATAGAATTGGCACGAGGTATTGGAAACCGGAGTGAAAGTACTCACTCAAGCATTGTGTTTGCATGTTATTTAAATACAAGTGGCTGAGGTATAAGTACCTCTAAGTACACCTGAAAGAGATGGTGCCTTGTAATCATTGTTTCAGCAATTGACAGTTGTTTACACAACAGCAGCACATTCTCTACTGATTTGAATAATAAACATGTTTAAACACCAGCTGGATAATAGAAGGATAATTGAAACATAGTTTAAAGCTCTGATTTACAGGCATTGTGGCAACACTTTTATTTGTGGTACAATGCTATACTTCTGTGTTGCCTCTTGAAAAAATTAAATAGGCATTGTTTCAAACAACTTTGGGATGTATTTAACTCGATTAATCGATCATGCATTTGTATCTCTACACAGAGTCAGACAGAACAAAGAACACACCATCAAAACTTAAAAAAGGTTTACGCTGGTGACAGCAGTCTACTTGTGATTCTTAGTTTCATTATATGTTGGTTGGTCCCTCACCTTGTGTGTACACTTGCCAAAGTGTGAACTAAAGAGCTTACTATGTTTATAAAGCCCACAGACCACAAGAACCCAGAGGGCTGTAAATCAAAGACAAAACAGGTAGAGAAGCAATCTTACTTCAGTCATCATCTGTGACAGAAGGTGCACAACAAGGGGACCATGAAAATCCTGTGAGACTGGAGGTACTACCCATATATCCTCCTGTCTGGTCTACATCAGAATTTGAACCCCTCAGAAGGTAGTGTTGACTGAAAACATAACAAAACAACATCAGTTTGGGCCTGCCAAAATGAAAATTCAAAGAGAAGCTGAGGCAATCCTACTAAAATTATACCTTAATACCGTTCTTTTGCTTAAAAACATCTTTGCAAATACTTTATTATTGCAAAATGTACCAGATGTGAAGCCTAAATACATGGCTGTAAATTACCATCAGACCACATACTTTTTAAATTCTTAAGCATCAGATAGTCCAAGGCAGTCTAGCTTTCAATTTTTCATTCTGTTTTTGATCTCTTACCCCAGTTATGAACCACAACTAATTCACTGTCATATGGAGGTGTGGACAGTTTCCACATACGCACTTAGGTCAGGTTCTCTGTCTCAGTCTGATATTTTATTCAAATTTTGTGGGGACTGCTTGATCCCAACCTGTGCTAAATCTACAACTTACTCTAGAAGATTATAGATATTATGAGTGGCTTCTTTTACATATCAAGCCCCTTCTGTTCCTGCTGACTGACCACCAAGTTAAAGTCTTTCAAGAATTAAATGGGCACAGACCTGAGAAAAGCCTTGAAAGAAAGACCTTAGAGGACTTTCAGTCCTTCTGATCCTTCGCTCTTTACAATAAGTGAATCAGGTATCAGATAGAGAGAGGAAGACAGAGAGATTCAAGTCACTTGATTATGTTTTGGACAGATAAATATGATAGGCAAGACAACTTGTGTTAACTTTTAGGAAAAATGTCAGACATTTCTATTGGAAATGACTTTTCACGTAACAACTTTACCAAAAGTAAACAAAACAGCATGAGGTTTTCTATATCTAATTTTTTTTTAATTATTATTTCTGCCTTGTATTTTCTCCATTGATTTTTCCAAGTTATTGACTGAAAAACTAGGGCAGCAAGCAGACACCAGGCTCATGTGTTCATGTCAACCTGTGTTGCTAAACAGGTGTTGATGGAGCTTGTTCAGGGCAAGAAATTTCATTTCTAAATAACCCAACTTGTACCTCTTATGAACTCTCAGAAAGCTCAAAAAACTGCAGCCTTCCAGGGCAAGCCCAATGATATCATGATCCTATGAACATCAGTTTCAAGGTATCAAAAGTTTGAAGAGATGAGAAACAAAGCATGAAAAATAAAGATATTTTGTAACAAATCCTGAAACTTTGGGACTTCTTTTATTTAGTGATATTCGTATATCAATAGCTGAACTGTTGTTGCTGTAGAAGGTAAAAACATAGAGGATTGACAAATAAACCATAAATACTATTAAACCTGACTACAATTCAAGAAACACTCTGCAAAGGAATTCCTATTTTTAAACATGCTAGTATTCTTGTTGCTTCAACATCCTTAAAGGAGGCAGAAATGTGTGATGGTCAGCAGAGGCACTAAATTAAAGATCAAAGGCTTTGCACAAAATACACTGCAAGCAAAGGCATGGGGGTGCCTGCAAACACAATTTATCTTGCCTTTTCCTAGCACTTTCAGATATTAGACAATCATGGGGTGATTCTTACAACCATGCAGAGATCTGATGACGAGCAACACATTCCTAGTTGGCAAAAACCTCATGCAAGGTGAAGTGAGTTGTAGGAGTTTTCAGCAAATGCTAGAGAAAGAACATTGACTTTACTGCACAATGGAAAGTATCATTCAGCGCTATTCATGACTTAAACTTGCAAATGTAAGTTAGCACCAAATGAGCCAGTGCTGAACTAAAAAGCTGTATAACCATCTCACTGTGATCTGGAACCCACATCAATTTTTTCAAAGGCAAGGTTAGTCAGCCTCGGGCAGCAGGCTGCCCCAACTTGGCTATTTCTGCCTACGTTGCTCAAGCTAGTAAATCTGCATGAGATAGTACAGCCCCTACTCACCTGCTCACTTAGAAGTCTCTCACTTACATAGTGTGTCTGTAGATGTGGCCAGACATTCCCTGGAAACAGTCTATTAGCTATATCAAGGCATGCACAGATGCACACACATATGGCCCGGCAAACTTGACATGAATCAGTCTGAAAATACAGACGTAAAGCACAGAAAAGTGCACGTCTATACATGCCTGTCAGTAAAATAAAAATTAATTCTATGGCTGCAGCTGGAAGTAGTATTACATTAATTAAAGAGACCTTAATCTCTTTATGATATGGAACAGAGTTCTATACAGCAGTGCTAAATACTATGTATGCCGTACATTTTTAGTTCTGGAAAAAAGAGAATAATCACAATGAACAAGTCAAATCACTAGATGACGGATGGATGCTCTGGAGGTAGTCTTGGAAGAGAGAAAAAAGAAGTAATGCATCACATACAGTCATATAGGAAGAGGCATGATGGCAGAGTATGGATCAGACTCAGGGAGGCCTTTATCTAAGGAACTAACAAACAGAAGCTGCACTTGATAGCAATGTACAGCTGGATAAGATGCATGGAAAAAATCACCATGAGCTTCCACAAGATATGGTGGGCAAACAATGATGTGTTGTAGCTGTGGGATAGTGTTAAGCAGTTTCAGTGAGCTGCGTGTGTTATGGTTCCTGGGCCAGATTCTGGCCCCTTTGTGCTAGGCCTCAGGAGCGCCCTTCAAAAGCTGTGGGATTTTACTCCAAAAAAAGGAGCATTGCCAAGTGGCCGAGTGCCAGGATGACTCATTCTGCACTACCAATTCCTTACAGGAAGACAGAAGTTCCTGAGTAGGAAGAGATGAGGCAGGAGTGTTCATAAATCCAGCTGCCCTGGACCCCAGAAAACAGGTCTCACCTCGCTAGCCCTGTTCCGGATTTCGCTTTTTGAGTGCCTAGGGAAACCAGGCCAGTCCCTTGCATTCCTCTCACTGTCAGAACTTCTCTATATTCCTAGATCTAGGGGTATGGAGGAAAATAAGGCCCAAGGCTATGAAGAAAGCTATACTTATTGATTTTAATAAGCATAGAGAAAGGGGCTATTTCAGTGGCTTTCTGACACACTAAAGAAACAGAATAATAAAATTCACCTTTGTGTGATGAACTGCAGAAGTTCAGAGAAAAGAAATATCTGCAGACATTTCTAGAGAAATCTAGAAAATATACTCTGACTTTGGGCCATGGACCTGTGCTATCTGAATGTGATAAATGCATTCACAAATGTCCTGTTTTCTTGCCTGACCTCTCTAACTGTGCAAAAGTAGTTGCTTCACCTTCCCTACCTGTTTCATAGCAAAGGAAAATAAATTATTCTTCACCTATCTCACGGTTAAACTGGGGGACTCCTACAGGGGGGCAAAAGTGTAAAAAGTGTAAAATGGGATTAGATGAATTCTAGGGTTAGGTAGGAAGGCTATAAACTACATAGCTTGGATGCTGTCTCCAGCTTTGGAAATTGTTTGCAGAAGCTTGGTAACAGGAGACGGTCACTGTATGTAGATATAAATACAGATGTCTGTAGAAAGGTTCAGGAGGCCTTTGCCTTGCTAATTTATGTCCCTTGCACAACGTACACTTCACTGGGATTACTGACACTTACTTTGTGAATCAAAGCACTAGGCTAAGGGGATCTTCGGTCTGACTCAGTATAGCACTTGCTGTGTCTTAATACCAGCCTAGCTGTGTTTTTTAACATTGGATCCTCAGATATTTACTAATTTAAAGAACCACCTGACCACCTGCTCCAACAAATTCATGATGTTACTTTAAATATATTTTGCCAGACAAACACTTTGAGTTAAAGCACTTTGGTTTTAAGACTGTCTCAAGAGATATAAGCAACAGAGGGAACATGACATTTCTTTATCAGCTATAACACATATAATGTGACATTCAAACATAACAAGTACTACTCAATAACTTGTAAGTCACAGAAGGTGAATGAAAACACTTATCTCTTTGTAAAAAAAAAAACCACACACAAAAAAACAGAGGTGGAGAATCCTCAACAGAAAGATCCTCTTTAATTTAAAATATAGGGTACAAATTTATAAGCACAAAGCCCATCTATTAAGATTCTGAACAAATAGTAAGTCTGGCTAGGAAGAAGTATTTCTGTTAATGTATGGTTAGTTATGTCAAGGACAGAAAATGAAGCTATCTTTTATATACCAGCTTGATCTATTTAAATTAGGGCAGGCTGTGCCACCAAAATACATTTTCATGATGTGTTACAGAAGATCAAATGTTAAGAAATGCAAAAAAACAATTAATGAACAATAGTTTCCCACTCCAACAGTAGCTGTTTAACTCATACATACTGTTAGTGATATTCAGCTCAAATGGATGTTCTAGTAAACAAATTGTACATGTAAAGCTACAGACCTCCAGAGAAGCCAAAGAAAAGGGATGTGCAGTTTTTAAGAAATGCTTGGGCTGAAAAATTATTCCCACACAACTGTTGCAAAGCAACTGCAGCTACTTCGTGAGACCATGCTCCTATCATCTGAAAATGAAAGCCAGGCAAATTCAACTGAGGAATAAGGCACATCATAGTTTAGCATGAGCATAAATAACTGGATGAAATGGTGGATTCATCTTTTAGATCCTTCAAATGAAAACAAGATGACTTACTGGCTGATATGTTCAAGCCAAACACAAATTCATATGGCTTCATAAAGAAGTGACTGGATGAAATTAATCAGTTTCCTCCGATATTACAATGCACTATTTTAGGTCACCATTCAATAAACTATTTGGGAATTTACCCACAGAGCTATGGCTATATTTGCACTACAGAGGATGTCCCAAAGGATGTCTGTCTTTTCTTCAGCTGACCACCTGGGCATCTCTGCTTAAAACTGTTTGGGATTTAGGAAAGACAAAAGCCAGCATTCGAGTCCCTGGAGAAGCTCGGTACATTCCAAACACTCAAAACTCTTTCACACTGGTGATAGTACCTACTTCTTGCCAAATAGGCTGACATTTACAGTATTTATCTAAGTGTGAAGTCAAAATATTTGGCTTCACTTCAGCCAGAGGCTTTTGAACTCTGAATCCTATGAGACTGCACAGACCGTGAAGGTATAGAAGGCTTTGTAACTGCTGTGCAGCCAGGAATGGAAGAATCACAGGGCAAGAAATATGTGATCCTCATCTAGTGGTTAAGCTACTTAGCTAGTAGAGGAAAGGCCTGGAGTTCTCATGTTTTAATTCTGAAAAAAATCTGGATTCTAGTCAATAATTAGCTACCATAAATCAGAGTCTCACCCCCACAGGAGTGACCTTACGTCTGCACCACAACATCTGACTCCATGTATCTTCAGTTCT
Source organism: Dromococcyx pavoninus (assembly GCA_033558185.1). NCBI lineage: Eukaryota > Metazoa > Chordata > Aves > Cuculiformes > Neomorphidae > Dromococcyx > Dromococcyx pavoninus. The sequence continues at coordinate 402,559 of JAUMJL010000273.1, read as the reverse complement.
CAGCAGACTGGCAGTCTCTTTCCAGCAAGAGAGCTAAAAAATGATGGATTTTTTTTCCTCTGAAAATCTCACGACTTACTGCTTTGTACATATTCCTGGGATGTGAAAAAATGTGACCCCAAAACCTACCTGGCATGAGTAGGCTAGAATCCATCCTTCCTCTTCATGTGCAAGTGCCACAGTCACTGGATCTTTGTGAGAAAGTGAAGCTTCTTCTCATCCTCTCTAAGAGAACAGTCTTCTCTACCTGTGAAAAGACTCTGAATTCCTCTTTTACAGAGGTACCTGACTGTGATTCTGAACTTCATTCCATACTTCATAGTTCAGACAATTCCTACCAGCTGGCAGAGGTGTCTCAGAAGTTAACTTGCAGGTGATACCCTGCCTAGAATCCTAACTCTTCCTCCTATAGACCTTTTGGACCCTGTACCTGAACCCACCTGTGTTACCACTCCTGGGACAGACCACTTTACTCCTTGGGACCGCACATCAGCATCTGAGGATCTCCATACCTTTCTTGAATTAGACCTGTAGTTCTTCAGTAAAGATTCCAGTTGGTTGCTTTACGGGCAGAAAAGCACCCCAAATCAACCAAATGAGGAACAAAAAACAAGTCAGGAACACCCTGCTATCCGATTTGGCCTCTTTATCATCAGTTTGACTCTTACCAATAATAATTCTTCATAGCCTCAAAGATTTTCCCACAGCTGGATAAAATATGCCCTTCCAAGAGAACTGTAATACCATGGTACCAGCTGCCTGAAAACAAAATGTAGGTGAGGTTAGGAGTAATATATTCTTAGTAAATACTACTAGAAAGTCCATGAGACTGTACAGATTCTTAAGCACATGTTTAAGTGCTCCTCTGGGTTACAGCTTTAATTACATATATTATAACTACAAAAGAGTTCATTTAAAATATGGTTCAGAACAGAAATGTTGAGTGTGTTTTCCTTGCCCAAAGCAAAATGCACACAGCCTCTGTGGAAAGCTATTTAAATGAATAGCAGAGAAAAAGATGTATACAATGTCTACTGTAACAAGCCTAGCCAAAGGTTAAATAGAACAGAAAACAAACTTAAAATGGATTGATTCACATTCAGATATATAGTCGTGTTAATTGCCATGGCTCCAATGGAGTTCCATAGTCCTGTTCTAAGTTTACATCAGACATTGATCTTGTACATAACAGAAGACTTTTCCCTGTGTACTTCAGGCAAATGCATTATATACTTAAATGGAGATGTCTAGAAGGAATATTATGAAATCATAAATTAGCTTTGCATTATGACAGTCTCTGGGATAATGTTTCTGATGATCTGCTGAGAAAATAGAGGTTTAATGGTACTATCCCAGGGAATTATTTACCTACAGAGCCAGAACTTACTTTCTAGGAGCTGGTTCTCAGGACTCCTAATGTGGTTTCCTCTTGTTTATATCACCAGGGCAAATGTGGATTGCAAAAATCAACAGGAAATTTAAGATCATCTCTGGTGTTTTCACAAGCATCACAAGCAGCAAATGCAACTGTGCGTACCGAAGGATAGGAAACACTGAGTGTAAATTGTTGCTGCCCAGGCTGGACATACAGATGTATGGAACACCTACAGCACAGGTCACAACATAAAACACCACTAATCCTAGACCATGGCTTTATGCCATCAAAGTCCAGACTAAGATCTCATCTGGGTTAAACTGAAGAGAGAACTTGTTAACTTGACAGATTTGCTGACTTCCAAGTGATTGTTATTAGTGTTTGTGTACCTTGACACAGGCATTTCTAATCAAGCTGTACAAAGGGAGTATCAATTTCAGGGCTGAAGTGAAGGTTAACTGAGAGCATGAGTGAAGTGACGGAACAAAAATGCCCATAAAGTAATACGAAAAAGACTATATGCATTTTACATTAATGTAAAATCAAAATAAATACATTTTATATTAATAAAAGTCATTAATGGGAAATACAACTTTTGAAATGTTAACACTTTGCATGTGCAGTTTCCATATTTCTCTTTTTTTTCTTTTGCTCCTAAACAGGCACACCTTTCTCCCCCGAGAAAATATATCATAGCCATCACCGACTATATTGTACTTATTAGCAAAAAGATAAATATTGCTGTGGAGAATAGACAAGGGGAAAAAAAAAAATAAGCCCAAACTGTATATTCATACTTTGGTAAATGTCAAGAATTTTCCATAACAATTAAACATTCAGGTGAATACTTCCTTTGAAGAAAAATATTTCCTACATTGAAGTTTTTTTGAAACAGAAAAAAATCCGTTTTACCTAAGAGGCACTTACATGGTCATGATCAATATATTATCCAAAAATGTAATAAGCAACGTTACGCTCCCATCCAGACCAGCTACCCTGACTTGCAGGATTGTGTTGTCTTCATTATCTTGCAGAGAAGAAACTGAGACACAGGAAGAGTAACGCTAAGATTTTCAAAAATTCCTGGTGGTCCTGCAGCATCTTAGACTGCTCAGTGAAAACAAGCCCTAAATATTATTAACCCAAATATCCAAATTCCCATAAGATATCTGAATCCAGATCTCCTGGATCTCAATAAAGTGCCTTCGCTATACACACTGGCATGCATGCTTCCCAGAACAAGCCTCTGGGGCTGCACTGGGGATTAGAGCAGACTCAAATCTCCTCTAAATTGCACCGTGGTGTCAGCAAAGATCCCGGTTATACCAGGGAGGCCATAAAGTGTAGTACACACATAGCTGCCCCTTCACCCCATCTGTGAAGACCATCTCACACAACAAGGTGAAATGTCTAAAAGGATTTTTTCCTTACAAAACGTATTTTTTCAAAGTTAAAGTTTCAAGAAGGTTTTGGAATGATCATATTGTGCTGTTTCATTCTTCAGATGCTATTTTCAGACATTCTTATAGTCAGTGCGTTCTGTCAGTGTTATGACTGTGGCCAATTTGAATGTCACGTAACATTTTTAGAAGTCTTAGAAAGACTTAATAAATTTTGCAAATATTTAGGAAAGGAATTAGTGTAATATATGTAAAGATCTGCACATATTTAATATTCTTGAGCCAATTTAATAAATCCTGTCCAGTTTTAATAAACATTGGATTAGGGTTAAACTTACTACAAACAATAAATTAATAATGAAAATATTTAATGTGGAGTGTATATGCAGTACTTTTAAAATTTTAATTGTTTTTCAAGGATCAGGAAAATATCTACAAGCCATGCTACAGTTTTTAAAAGTTTCTTATCTGGGAAAATAGACATATAACCCATACTGTTAGCAACAGGACTACTTCAATCACAATACAAAACAAGGGTTTGCTTCCCCTTACAGAAACAAAACCTCACAGAATCACAACTGTATTACAATAACCTAAAATTAACATGATAATAATTTTGGTGAAGATAGGACAATTCTGGGGGAAAAAACCACTTACTGAATGCGTGTATGTGTGAATTAACAGAAGAAATAGAAACTAGAAGCATGTTCTTACAGCTACCTCTGTTTACATGTATAGCCACTTCTCAAGGGCAACACACCTGACATTATTAATTTGTTGTGAAGCACAGCACACGTATAACCTTGTGCAGGGCCATCCCAAGCTTCTCCATTACGCTCACCCTGGGGTACCTGAGTTTCCTAACCAAATGAGAAACTGCTGTTGTTGGAAAAAGAGGACATTTACATTTTTCATAGAAACGTACCATTTTAAACCAAACCTTATCTGTGATTTTCCACATTCCTAGTGGAATGATTAGTTGATATAAGAGAGAGAGCCACAAAACTGTCACAGTACCTTCCATTTTGAAAATTAACCAAATAAAATGTAGTAAAGATGTGATTTGGGGGTTTTGAACAAGGATTTTTGAAATCAGACTCACCTTTATGTGAATGTTCTTTGATTATGGTTTTTATTGATCACAGAATATTTAAAAAATATCTGAGTGTCCTGGGACACCTGAGACAAGGTGCATAGTTCTGGGCCTGTGCTTCTGGAAGATCCCTGAGAAATAAAAATAAGAGAGGATCTGGCTGAAACCCAAAAGGATACTTTAGGCAACCAGGAGTATAAGGTGTTAACTTGCAAGAAAAATTAAATACAAAGTAAGGATCAAGACAACATGCAGGAAAATAGCTAATCTATAAAACAGCAGAACACAGATCCAAAGGATCTGAATGTCAGGATCTGGAGCTAGAGCGACCAAAATGAGAGTCTTGAGGGATACCTGGCAGTATGGGAAGGCAAGGTAAAACACCAAACAGTAGTATCCTACTGACACCTTAAGAGGACTAATATTCATCTCTTTTTCCCTAAATAATGTATTTATTATGTATAATATATTTACTATAGCATGTGAGGTACCATCCCTGCTCTAATGAGACACATGCCTGCAGCAGAGAGGACAGAAACAATGAGCTTCGTGTCAGGTTAGGACAGCTGATGGGCAAAGTCCATGCTGGTCTTGCAATTTGATTTGCATTTTACACTTCCAAAGATAATTTCTGTGTGTTTGGAAACCAAAGATTTCTTCTGTAAATATATCTTATTCTAAATTGCTATCAGGAGAAATGGCTTATCCTATGAACAGTGACTTGATTCTCTAAGATATGCAGGAGGGAATCAGCAAACTTAGTTACTGCTTCAGCTGCTTTTCACTGTGGAAGATGTCCTAGAGGTAGAGAGAGTGAGCTGGCAGTTTGGTGGAATTGAGAATTAAACTGTCTATTGCTGAATAATTATAAGAACCAAACTGAGGAAATAGTGATTCTGTAAGCAGAAAAACAGGACACATTCTTCTCTGGGCTTTTCTAGTAACTAAACAAATAAGTGATATCATGCATATAAAAGTTGGGTGGAACTAAATATTCACCTTAATTAGGAAGAAAGATGGAGCAATATTGTTTCTGCTTATCTAATTTTCCATCAGGTAGTGTTCTTCGTTTTTATGGCAGAACTAAATATCTGAAAACATTCGTTATGAATTTTGGTTTATAAAAGCTGAGAATTATTCTGAGGAATATACAGCAAAATGAAGCAATGTCTATTAGAGTAATGGAGAGGAAGACTATTACTAACTTGAAATTGCTTTAAATGAGCCCTTTATTGCCTGAGATTTAAAAGCCCACCAACCATAGCGTCTCAATGTAGAAAGATGCAACAGAGTTTGCAAAAATCTTTCACTGTCTTCCATCAACAGTGATTTCTCTAGTTTACTTGCTTCAATTTCTTCATAGGCATCCTTAGTCTCAATAAACTGTTATTCTAACAGAGTTGTTTTAGGTTTCTAGGACTGAAATAAAATTAAATTGATTTTAACAGTCCCCCAGAAGATATTCAGAATGGATTCTGTATTTTATTTTGCAATAGCCCTTGTCATTCTTCAGGTGTGAAGCAGCAAGAATTGCATTTTAACAAAATACTAATTTAAGCACCAGTCTCACTGCTATAGATCAATGCCTAATAAAATCTTTCCTGAGTAAATACTGACAATGAGAGGAAGTCCTGAACAGATTGTTACTATCCAGCAGCTACAACCCTCCACAGGACAGGTATCTGTTCCTCACACTTTTAGACACTTTGGCCCTTCCCATACAAATGAACTGGAACAGTACAATAGCATTTTACTTGGCAGGAACAGGGTTAACTTTGTGGTACACCTTGATCACCAGCAGGTATCAAACTTTGTCAGGAAAGGAGATATCCTCCAAACAGGAAGAGACACAGCACTGCTGAGAATCCCCCATCAAATACAATAGAACATGAAGGTATAGCTCAGCTTTTAGCTCTGGCATCCAATAACGAGTTAGAACCCTGAGGACATTGTCTTACTCAGAGATGTGAAATGCAAATGAAGAGTAACATTGACAACTCAAGACCAAGCAGGAAACAAAGGACTTGAAAGGTACCTGGAAAAGTCTTGCATGAACACACAGCTTTTTTCTTTTTTTTTCCTTTTTTTTTTGTGGGGCAGGAAAACATTCATTTATGTGAAGAAGTTCGATGGGTAATTTCACTGATCACTAGAGTCCCTGAGAGTGTTTTAGCAGAAAGAAAACCTTGAGATGGTAACAGAATCATTTAACAGTGAAAGTCACCAGTAGATCAGAAAAACAGGTTCAACATAAAAAGTTGTGGTGTGTGAAAAAGAATGGACAAATTCACTTTCACAAAACTCAGTCACAATACTTTCAAAAAAATCTTCCTTCGTCAAGATTTATTCTTTAAGGTGAGAAAATTTAAGTTAAATCTTCCTCTCTGCCTCTAGTGCCCCATATTAAATTCTCTAAGAAGGTGAGAGCAGGGCTGTTTCTACCTAATTCTCCTTCAGGTCATGTGTTTGCACTCTCTTTTATAGCAGAACTAAATAGCTGAAAAAGAATCAGTGTGAATCTTAGTTTAGGAAAGCCAAGAACTATTCCTAGTAAGCAGAGAAATATTAGCAAAAAGTCACGTAGATTGAGACAGAAGTATTTTGGTGGTACCTACTTGGCTCACTCGGGAAGACCCTCTGGAATGACACATGGAAGCTTCATGAGAGGGATAAATGAGCATGCTGGTTTCCCACGTCGCCTCCCACCATGTCATTGGCAAGGCCAAGCCAGGAAGAAGGAGAACCGCTGTTCCGATCCTTCAGTCCCAAGATATGATCAAGCCTGAAGGGACCAGTGATGATTCTTATTTCCAACCCGTGTGCACAGTTCAGGCACAGGGTGATTTTTTCATCAGGATAAACACCAGTCCTCCCTGTCCCCACTATGGAAGGAAACACAGGCCCAGAGGGAACCACAGCACCCTTGGCACCCACTCCCCAGGGCTTCATCACAGAGCCACCTACCCACTATCTAGGCAGAGACCAAGAGAAGAAAGAAAGAGGAACAGCAGATCCATGCTGAGCATGCCACCTGCACTACTGAAACCTGTGAGGAGGATTTGCAACAGATCTGAAAACAGGTGATTCTGTGTCAAAGGATTGTTACACAACGCAAAGTTGGGTCACTTTTACAAACCTTTTAGCAAAAGCAGGGCCAAATTTCAGTGGTCAAATGCCAAGGCTGAATCTAACCTTCTCAAGATGGAGTCCAGGGCAACTTGTGGCTTCAGAAAGAAACAGGACGAAAGTCATCATTAATCAATATTGTCTGATTTAAGGTGGGACATGCAATAAATTAATGCATTTCACAAGACCCCAGCTACAACTCTCTTCCCAGCACTTTGAGGAAAAGAATATTTTATTAGAAACATTCAAATTTGGCCTGTGTTATCTAAAATGTGAAGAATATAAAAACTTACAGGAAAACTCAAAATTTTTTGAACCCAAAGACAGGAGTGCATGAGGAACAACAGTTTCAAAGCCAGGGGACTGGTAATTGTTTGCTGTTAAACCAGTAGAAAATCTAGTGGAAGCAGTGGCTGAGGGAAAGATATCAAAGAGCGGTGAACTAATAAACATGTGGAAAAGAAATATTGAGAGCCCTTCCTGAAGTACAAGCACTCCCCTCTTTTTTTTCCCCAGCAGCTGGTACATTTCCTGCTTTCTTGTCCTTGCATGCGTGTGCAGTCACATCTCTAAGGGGGGGTTTCTAAGCTAGACTGCTCAGAGATAAATTGGGAGGTTCAAACAAAATGTCTCTTTGTTGAATGTTGAAGGAACAAAAGGAAACAGAAAGTAGGTTTATGGCACAGCAGACAATTCAGCAGGATAAAGCACCCAGTATATAGGACGTCTAATAGCTGTCATGCATATGTCCTAGTGCAAACATATGTATACTTCTTTATTCCATCAGGAGATTTCTTGAAGTTTTTGTCTCTCTACCTCTCTCCTTCTTCCTACCTAAAGAGATTAAATTCTTTTGTTGAGACGCAGGTCCTAGACTGAAAACCAGAACCTGCTCATTTTCCACCGCCAGCTATCTGTTTTCCACCAAGGTCCTCCTTCCCACAACAGGAGGACTGAGTTGTGAGCTGCTGAAACTCTCACAGCTCAAGCAGTGCTCATCTAGTTTGCATTTGAAGACTTCCACTTGCTGCTGTTTGCACAATAGCCAAAGAAAGTTGGCTGACCATTCAGTTCAGATATGTGAAGAACTTAGGGCTGAATTCCTCATCCCAAAACCAACTACCAGAAGTATCTGACTGATGCCTGATGATGAACCACTCTCTCTGGCTGCACTGACAATTCAGGAAGCTTAAACACTTGGCTGAAATGCTGTCAACCTCTGTGAGGGCCAGACGCTTACCTACCTTGTACTGCAAGGGCAAAGCCACGCTCTGAAAAGGACAGTCTGAATCTAGCCCATTCAGCCCAGGAAGTCTCCAAAAACTGTGTTCCTAGTTCTCTCTTAGTGCCTGATACTCAGAGAAGAACATCACACTACATAAACAATGCATCTGAGCAATTCCATGTGTTCTGCACAGAGAACGTGCCTAAAAGTCCCTTGAGAACTGCATGGAGAAAAGCATATACCATTTAGCAGATGCATCACTGCACACAAATATATTCCATTCCTTCCCCAATAAGGTCTTTTGAATTTGTTAGAAAGTATTTGCAGAGAAAATGAAAGGAGCCCCTGGCACCAGAAGTCCTTGGAGAGTGAGCTATGCACTGGCTAAAGCCTCTGCTGATCACAGCTGGAAGGACAGCCTGACTTTATCAGAAGGATCAAGGAGAAGAAGAGATGGAATATGGGAAAGGTTGGAGGAAGATAAAAAGGAGAAATTTATCCATCAAGGTCAGCTAATTGGAAAGAAGTTTCTGCATTGGGGTGGCTGAAAGCAGTATTAATCCAAGCCAAAATTTTACCCTTTGGAACCTTGTGCGTTCCTCCTGTAAGGTTTTTACACTGCCATAGAAAAGAAGGGTCTATTTTGGTATTGAATCATTCTGGGGCACGTTTTTTTCTCTCCATATGTTTGCATAAATCTACAGAGGGCAATGGAGTTACACCACTGCATGTTGCTGTGAGATCAGAGGCAAGCTCAGTATCTGTCGCCTTGTCTGACAGACTCTTTGACCCATTTCACTTTTTTTTCACTTTGTCAGCGTTCCAAGGTCAATGACCATGCCCAAATCTAAAGTAGATCATAACTCAGACACTGTATTTTAAAGACATAGGCTCCCTTTTTCTAATAATGCATTCTTTAAAATACATTTTCCTTTGTGCTAGGCCTATTACTCCGTCCAAATGATCTTGACTTGGGCTAGAGGGCACATATGTTTCCGGGAGGAGGGATCCCATTTCCTTCACACTAGTTTCTGTGGCATCATCATCATCATCATCATCCGCCTATTTCTGCCCTTGATCACATCCTCTGAAAAGCTCACAGATGTGAAACCTGAGCTACCCATGGGCCTCCACATAGCCCATAGCAGTAGGCATCCAAAATGGTTCAGATCATCTTTAATTTCTCGGTGGATCGTATGTCTCCTTCAGAAAAAGGGTGGGGAGCAGATGTGCAAAACAGAGACAGAGAGACTGTGATAATCATATTTCTCTCTCACAGAAGGGAGGGGTGAGTGCATGTATTGGAGTGGGGACGGAGAAAGAGAGATTATATGCAGAAGAACCGCAGAAATTTAAAATACAGGTCAGATTGGATATGTTAACTATGTGCAAATGTTTCCTAGTGAGAATATTTCCTTTTGGATGATTTAACAAACGTAAGCTGGATCAAGTCTCCATTACGCAAGAAATATGTTAGGTTTCTTCTCTAGCTATGCACAAATGGCTGGGAAAAGCTGGATATAGTCCCATCTTATAAACTGGAATCAGAAATAAATTGAAAGATTTATAAATTGGAGGTGCAATTCTTCAGCTACATTGGTTTAAAGATGGTGAAATGAATGACTAAAGCATTCACTCACAGTGGTTTATGAAGCAGATCTAATGTGCAGGTTTTGTGACCTGCAGTGACTTTAACTTCTCAGTAAATCAAAAAGCTTAACAAATATTAAGATGGCAAAGATTACCTGTGTGTGCCAGATTTTATCTTTTATCCGTTATCATTTAGGAAATGAAAAGCTTGAGTCGGAAATCAGACAGCCAGTCACGTGACTCGGGCGGTCTGGCAGCCCCACAAGACAAGAACCTGCAGGAGACACAGAAACTACACATTCACTGATTAGTTTTTAGTCCTTAAGAAATGGCTCTTTTTGTTGTTGTTATTATTAGTAGTAACCAATGAGCTTTAAAAGCAGAGCAATTCCTTCCTAAATTCCACTGTGATGAAAACTCATTATCACAAGCTAGAGGAAGCAGCTGGGTGTACAGCTCAGCTCATGGCCAGGCTTGAGGCAGCTCCATACACGTGAGCTTCAGAGGTGTTGAGAACTGGGGTTCAGTACACCAGCACCCATTAGACAACACAGAGGCCAAAGAATTCTCATTTTTCAGCCTTGACACTAAGCCAGGAAACTTCCTGCCAAGTAGGATCCTGGCTAACTCACAGGTGAGAGATTCACAGTGCATGGGAAGACGCACTATGGTTCAGGTAGAGAATGCCCTCGATTTGGTAAGATTGTCTTGCAGCTCCTTCCTGAGAGTATGGGAGGTATCTGCCCCGACAGAGGTGCCAGTTTTCATGATCAGAACCCTTCAAATATCCCATGGACCTTCAGGCTGAAACAAAAATTTATATTGTACCCCATTTTCCAAGCTAAAGGCCAAGGGAGTCAGCATGTGATTAGTATCCAATGCCTAAGTAGAGTTGGACTTTTTCAAAACATTTTTTAAATGTTCTCTCATTTATTAAATTAACATCAGATCTACTGGAGGGACACTGGGGTGGAATGGATAAGGCCTGTTTCAAGGCCACAAAATAATGTAGATACCAAATTGCTAAAAGAATTTGAGCCTTTCTAAGGTCCAGACACAAACCCAAACAAAATAACACCATCAGCTCTATTAGCTTGTCACACACACGTGAAATTTTAATTCCCTTTAAATACAGAAATGAAGATAATCCCAAAGGTTAGACAACTTCCATAACAAAATCAGACCTGTAACAACCACACCAACTCTGGTGATACTGCAGGCTCTAGGTTTGCTCCAAGAAGCTCTTCTCCTTCTCTCACCCCTGCAGCCCCTTGTCCCAACCACCGAAGCACTTAAGGCCATTCTTTCCCATCTCACAAGTGTAAATGAATACATGTTGAACATATACTGAACTGCAAGGAGAAAGAGAATGGAAAGAGTTTCATAAAATGGAGGTTCCACTCTTTCCTCAGAATGTATGATCTCAACTAAAAAAACGGCATCGGCTTTCTTCAATTCTGAAGCAAAACTGTAGCTGATTAGTAGCAGGAGGGTGTTAAAGCACAGAAAATAACAATCCATTTCTCCTTTCAGCTGATACAAAAAAAGAGTAAGAAAGATAAGAAAAACATTCATTGTTGAAAAACAGAACTGGGTTTACTCTGTTATTTCCTATATACCTGTCCCTCTGTCACAGCCTGAAGATGACCATTAGCCAGAAACTGACAAAGTCAAAGTGCACCATTGCCACCACTTTTCCTTGATGCACACTCGTCAGAAAAAAGAAATAAAGTCAAGCAACCCTGCAGCTGGGGCAGGTCAGCTTCATTCCAATAGCATAAGCAGTCCATTGTCAAGCAATATATGTAATACAAAAACAATACTACATCCAAAATAAATTACTAAGTTGTTTGCAGGTAAGGCAACAGAGAAGCTTATATATTAACTAATAAAGGTCAACAATTAACAACAACAAAACAGTTCAAGTAGAAAGAGAACCAAATTTCAAAGAAAGAAACTGTGGGACCATATATGTTAAGTAATCACTTCTGCTATAGGCCTAAATATGTATTTGCCCTCCGTTCTACTAGATCCATGCTAAAACTACAGTGGAAACTCAGCATTAACGACTAATATTTGTCCTGAAATCAGGCCACATTCAGTGGAAAATATGGAAATACAAACGTCTAGGACTGTGCAGACAGATGTCTGTATTATAAAATCCTTTCTTTTTGCATTATGTAATAGATTTATTTGATATACTTAATTAATAATAACACGTTTATTAAATCCTTGCATCTGCCTTCTATTTTCAAACTTCTGGATTTGACATTAAAGGAAGTTGTGAGCTAATGCCCATGTATTGCAGTGCAAACAGAACGAACTCTGTCAACAAATAACAAAGGGCTAAAAGGTAGCTGTACAATCTGCTCTGAGCGAGGGGTGCTGTGTGTCTCTTCTCTGTCAAAAGCAGATTGCGACTCAGCAAGTCAGTTTTCTATCCCACTCTCCCTGACTTTGGGAAGTTATTTCACCGCTTCTCACAGTGTGCAGTCAGCCCTGACATACACCCAGTCTGACAACTCTGGCCAATGCAAGGTGTATGTGGATGAGGGCAGCCTGCTTTCATATGTTCTACCCCCTGTCTACTCCACTCCTACCTTGATTGCTCTGGCGTAAACCCTTGCTCTTCACACCAGAAACATAACATCTGCATCAGGCTGAGTTTGACCAAAAGAATTAACTGTTGCCTGTCTTACTTCACTTCCCATCCCTGAACTCCTAAGGAAAAGTACTGATAACTAAGGTAGAAAAAAATAATAAAAAACACACACACCCTAACAAAAAATAGCCCTACAGTGCACAGTCTCACCATCGCCATGTGCCCAGCTTTCTCCAAGGCCTGAAATTGCTTGTAAAGACAGATTTGCTATTAAGACACCAGTGTGTGTTTGTGAATAGAGCAGGATGGGGTGAAATCCTCTGTTTCACAAGGGGGTGGGACAGTATTCCTTTAATAAGTACAGCTGTTTACATTAGTACATACACTTAACCCCTTATATTCACCATCTTTGTTCAAAATTGTCTAAGAAAAGACTCCACCATATTGCTCTCTGTTCCCACCCAATGCCAGAATCTATTTCAATGTTGTTTTATCACCTGCTTCTGACTTTGAAGAAGCTCATGAATGAAGCATTACTGATCAGAATCAGAAGCTGGGGTATTAAAACACAGAACCTGGAGAAACAGAGGAAAAGAAGAAATTGTGTTAACAGATACAAGGAGATATCCATACTGTGTAACATATAGATTCTATCTTCTATGTGGACAAGTCTTGTAAGGAGCATGGTATGTCCATGAAGACTTGTACACAAAATACATGCAGTGGCACTACTTTCTTGCTAGCTGCAGGGTGAGTCACTGTAATTATGAAAGTTCTGCTATTAAATGGGCTTTAACAACTAAACGCATTGCTATTTCTTCAGCTCTTATTACAATTTAATTCACCCATTCATTTCTCTGGTTTTGAGTTCTTAATAAAATGAATAGCTGGCATCTCCTAGGCCTGCTCCCTTTTGTATTCTTGCCAATAGAATAACATCACAGCATTTTACAGTAATGCTGTTTGGGGCATTAAAGACAGAAAATGTCAAGTACCTTTTATATGCAATTCTGATATTTGTTTTACTCTCCATTGTTTCTAATATCCCCTGAGAACCTTGAAAGTAACATTATTTCCTTAACAAGTTTGGCCTTTCTTCCTTCTACTTAGCAAATCATTTTCTTTGGGCCTTACTGCTTGCTGTTATAGAATACAAGCAACTGGCACAAAATATTGCTGCCTATAAACGTCTGGGCTAATGAAAAGAATCTCAACAGAAATGGGTATATATCTTGTTTTCTTCCTAATTTGGTGACACTCTGCAAAGTAGAACAACAGAGAACATTTCTCTAGGCATCAAGTTTTTTCCATCTCAGTTTATAGAATCACAGAATCATAGAATCAATAAGGTCAGAAAAGACCATCCAACCACCAGCACAAAACCGTCATGCCTACCAAACTTTGTCCTGGAGTGCCAAGTCTACGTGTCTTTTGAACACCTCCAGAGAAAGAGTCTCCACACCTTCCCTGGGCAGCCTTTTCCAATGCTTCATCACTCTTTGAGTAAAGAAATGTTTTTCTAATATCCAAACTAAACCTCCCCTGGCACAACTTGAGTCCATTTCCTCTCTTCCTCTTCCTAGTCACCTGGGAGAAGAGGCCAACAACCTCCACACTACAGCCTCCTTTCAAGACCAATAAGGTCTCCCCTCTGTCTCCTCTGTCCTTCTCTAGACTAAACAGTTCCAGTTTCCTCAGCCACTCCTCATAAGACTTGGGCTCCAGACCCTTCACTAGATTCATTGCCCTCCTCTGGACATGCTCCAGCATGTCAATGTCCTTCTTGTATCGAGGGACCCCAAACTGAACACAGTATTCAAAGTGCAGCTTCACCAATGCTGAGTACAGGGGAAAGATGACTCCCTTGGTCCTGCTAGCCACACCAGTTGCTGTTGGCCTTCTTGGCCACCTTCTTAGCCACTGCTGGCTCATGTTCAGCCAACTGTCAATGAGCACCTCCAGGGCCTTTTCTGCCAGACAGCTTAAAAGACACAGTTCCCCAAGCCTGTGTCATTGTGTGGGGTTGTTGTGCCCAAGTGCAGGACCAGTGTTAAACCTCATACAACTTACCTAAGCCTATCAATCCAGCCTCTCCAGATCCCTCTGTAGAGCCTTCCTAACCTCAGGCAGATTGACACTCCCACCTAACTCGGTGTTATTTGCAAACTTACTGAGGGAACACTCAATTCCCTCATCCAGATCACAGATAAAGATATTAAACGGGACTGGCCTCAAAACTGAGCCCTAGAGAACAGCATTTGTGACCACCTGCCAACCGGATTTAACTCCATTCACCACACTCTCTGGCCTTGGCCATTCAGCCACTTTTTTAACCATCAAAGAGTACATCTGTCTAAGCCATAGGCTAACAGCTGTTCTTGGAGAATACTATGGGAGATGGCATCAATGTCTTTTCTGAAGTTGAGGCAAATAAAATCCACAGCCTTTCCCTCATCTGGTCATAGAAGGAGATCAGGTTGGTCAAGCAGGACTTGTGTTTCATGAACCCGTGCTAGCTGGGCCTCATCACCTGGTTGTCCTGCACATGCCTGGTGAGTGCACTCAAAATGAACTGCTCCATGATCTACTGAGGTCAGACTGACAGGTCTGTAGTTCCCTGGATCATTCTACCAGACCTTCTTGTAGATAACCATCACATTGACAAGCCTCCGGTTGTCTGGGACCTCCCCTGTTAGCCTGCTGGTAAATTATAGTGAGTGGCTTGGCAAGCTCCTCCACCCAATACCTCAGTATTCTCGAGTGGATCCCATTCATCCCCATAGATTTGTGTCATCTACCTCCTCATCCTGGTTGGGTGGTCTATAACAGAAGCCCCGTAGGACATCTGCCTTGATGGCCTTCCCCTTCATCCTTACTCATAAGCATGGAAACTTATCATTACAATGGTTGAGCTCTATACAATCGAAACCCTCCCTAACAGACAGAGCCACCCCACCGTCGCTCCTTCCTTGCCTGTCCCTTCTAAAGACCTTATAGCCATCCATTGCAGCACTCCAGTCATGCAAGTCATCCCAACATGTTTCTGTGATAGCAACTAACTCACAGCTCTCCTGTTTGCTGCCCATGCTGTGTGCATTGGTGCAGATGCATTTGAGCTGGGCTGTTGATTTCAACCTCAACACTGGCATGCCACCTATAGGCTCATCTCTATTGAGCCTGGTTATATTCTCTTCTCCCTTCAAACCTAGTTTAAAGCCCTCTTGAGGAGCCCCATCAACTTATGAGCAAGAATCCTTTGAGACAGTTGAATTCCATCTATCATCAACAGGCTCAGTGCTGTGTAAACCTCCCCATGATCAAAAAACCTCTATTACACTTCAACAATCTTTAATACTTTGATTATCCAGCTGTAAAAATGGGCCTGTGATGATAACCCTGTCCCACCTTGTTGTTATTTAAAATAAGAAGAGTAATAGTATTTTTTAATAAGTCTTTTGGAAACTTTTTTGGATTTTGGGAAAGGCAGGTCCCAGCAGACAAACCCGCAGGTGGGAGCTCAATGTGCGAGATGAAAACCAGGGACTACTACAGAGGCATAATTTAAGTTGATCAAGTCGACTCCTAGCTTTCATTCTCTAGGTTGCAAAGCTCAGTGCTTTTTCTTCATTATCTTGAGTGTTTTTTTGTTGTCATTATTTTGTCTTTTTTTTAAGAATATGAAGATTTTCACTTGGAAATATCTTTATAGTTACCAAACGTCTTTAGTTGTTCAGTGCTTGGAACAAGGCACATTAAAATCCTTAATCAAAGTCCACTATTAGATGACATGTGGGGTTTAAAAATCTTTCCACAAGGCTATGTGGGCTTAAACTCTAGTTTTTAAGCCCATAGGATAACAAAAAACTCTGTATCACAGGGACCTAGTTTCCAGCATACCAACCTTTCCCTTCCATGTAAACCTATTTACCAAGCATTTAGATTCCCTCTTATCTGTTCCTTTTTTTTTTGCCTTCTAGCTTGCCAAAGACAAACAATTTCCAGATTTTGTCTTCTGCAATATAAGTGGCAAAACAGGCAGAGGTAGTTAATGCAGGAGTTTACTTGTGACAGCACATGTGCTTCTGGACAACACCTTTTTAGCACACAGTAATGTTAGGACTTGTGTATTTTAAGAGCCATAGGGACTGGACGCTCCCGGCTTTTCCTTCTTTCAATGTTGTGGCAGGGGGAAGGGAGGAAGGAGGCTGAGCTGAAGTGTTTATGGGAGGTAACTCGTGTAATTGAATCTCACTAGCATGCACACAAACTGTCCAGGACGCTACTTACACAGGCAGAGGGACAACAAAGAACAGAACACCGTGTCCCCCTCTCACAGACCTTTATTAGTTTGCTTCAAACGCTGCTTCTAAAGAAAGGACACAGGATAAGTAACTCATCCGACAGGCCAAAGGAGTCACAATGGCTACTTAATTATGAAACTCTTCTAGGCACTTATATATTAATTCATGGTCTAATGTGGTGTCAAGCTGAGGCGAATAGAGGTTAACATATTCTATTAGTCCCAATTGTCACAAGAATTTCATCGAACAATATGGTTCATTAAATGCTGAATCTAATAATTATGTTCACCATAATAGAAATTATTCATATGAACATGATCTGAATAGTTGTGATTTATTAATTTAGACATAAATTTAATTAGCAATTGATTTCAATTGAGTCTCAATCTGAACAATAAGTTGTGTTGTAAGCCACGTACTGCAAGCAATATGCAAAAAAGAAATATGGAACTCCAAGGTGAGATGCTTGTTGGTATCCTTGATTCCTACTCCTGCTTCCCACTGTGTAAGACCAGCACTCCTGTTCAGCACAGAATTCTATTTTTCCTCCACCAAGGAAGACAGGAAATTCTGTCAACCACCAAATTCCATTAGTTAAAGATCTTTTTGAGAAAGTATTACCAAGTAGAAGTTAAGCAGGCTCTTCCAGGACAAAGAACAGCATGGAACTTCTCAGTCATCATGAACTGGAAGCGCCAAGAGATGCCCATTTTGAGAAACTACAGTAAACACAGCACAAGACAACAAGATGAAAGAAACTGCTAACTCTTAGCCACAAAATGTCAGCACCAAACTCATCCTCCTGAAGTTCTCCTTCAATGTATCCCTGCTGCTATTGATGGCACATCCCACTCCACACAGTCAAGTCCATGCTTCCCTACAGAGCTGTACTGTTCTGGGAGCACCCGGCAGAGCACCACCCTTTGCTGTTACAGCAGGGCCACTTAAATTCTTTGTCACTTGTTTTTCCCCCTCTATAAAACAGGGATAAAACTGTAGTCTTGGCAGAGATCTGAGAACCTTAATTCACTAATATCTATAAACCCCTCTGAGGTTCTTATTCGGAAGGCACTGTAAAAACACGAAGTATTATCACTGATTCAAACTGACCTTCCCCTTGAAATATCACCATTTGAGCTATAATTCCAAATCCTGACTCTAACCAAGTGCTACGCTGTGGGATTAACCACATTAATGCTTAAAGCTGTTGCTCTTTTTTTTCCCCCCAGTGTTCACAAGCTAATGCTTGTAGGGGTCTAATCTTGGACAATTCCTTAATGATACAGATTTTCAGATGAAAATTACTGCTACATTTTCCTGACTTCTAACAGATTTTAGTCTCATTGCATGTAAAATGCTGGAATGTTATGTAATTATAAATATACCATTTTCTGGTTAGTCCTTCCTAATTTGAGTGTATCTATCTGTTGTCTGCACACAAACTGTAAATCATTGTATTAAGAGTGATTACACACCCACTGACACAGAAAATTCATGATCGGGTTGTGAGACATAAGAGGTTTACCAGATTGAATGTGGCATGGCCACATATTCTACGGAATTTATTATTATTTCTAATCAACCCTCCTCCTCTAAACCAAGATCTCTTGACTATAGGGCTCTCTGTACTTCAGAAGGTCATTTCAGAGACATGTATTTTTAAAATGCACTTGCATAGCTACACACAGGAACGCAGTGGGTACATATTCCAATAGAATGTTATGGGTAGATAGATGAGTTTTCATCTTTAGGCCAATTCTGGTTTCAATTGTACAAGGCTAGGATCTGGTTTAAATGTGTGTTGTCTGTTCTACATCAGCAAAATACCCCAAATCACAGGATGCAAAGTAAATGTAGTGTCAAACCTATTTTTTCAACATGTTGACCTGCTTCAGGGCTCTGCCCAGGTAATGCTCCTGCCATAGTCATTCAGGCTGTATCCAGCAAGGGGTCTTAAGCCTGTGCAATTTAACAGCACTCCTCACCCTGGCAATGCCAGGCTGCTGTGATTTCATTAGATACCCAGAAATTAACACAAGGGGGTCATTATTGTTGTTATTAGTGTGAAATTAGTAAATAGCTTTGAATCTGGTTAACCTATGAATCTTGATAAATAAGCAGACCAGACACCCATGGTAAAGGAAAAAAATGCTGATTTTAGGAATGGCAAACATATCTGATGCAGAAAGACCTCCCCAGCCCCCTCATCACAGAAGCCAGGATGCCATGACGTGATGACAGCAATGTCATTGTGAAAAGCAGGTGTCTGGTGCCATTATCTTAATTCTAGTATAGAAAAGGTTACTCCTCAGGGGAACAGACATGCTCAGCCAACCACACTCCCCCCTTGGTATGGGCAGCTATGTAGAAGGCAGCTCCATCCATCCCTACATCCTGGTGAACTCCAACCACCAGCCTGTCTGGCTGCTGTGAATGATTGTTGACTGTTCCTGAGGGTCCTCAGGTATCCCTGCAGTGCACAGCAGCGCTGCCGTGTGCAGCTCAGTGCAAAGCCATCCTACCTGCAATGTGACTCAACGTTTAAGGAAAAAAAGGCAAATCAGCTCCTGCACCAAGAGCAGTAAGGTAATCTTTGCAGTGCACTGCATTATGCCTTGGGGCATGCTGTCATGGTTCTCCAGAAACACCCCATGAAGTAGAACTTTCTCTCAAAAAAATAATTGTAAGAGGCTCTGTTTTTCACACACCTATTAAGCTCGCTGTATTTAGAATGCCCAGAAATTTGGCATTTGAAGGTATATCCAAAGGACAAAGACATCTACATATTTTGTCCTAGAATCCCTAGAAAAGTCTGACAAAGGGACAGACAGAGAATGAGAGAGATTAACAAGCCAAGTAGGTCAGGACCAGTGTGATTCTCAGGCCAGTACAACGCAGCACATTGAGAAAGCTTCCAAGAAGCGTAAACAGGAATGGATGTTTGAGACAATGAATGCCCTAATTGAATGCCCGTTCTCACCTCTTCCCTCAATTAAGGAGGATATTGATGGACAATATAAGCATTGGCTTGAAAATGTTTACGATTTAATGAACCAAACCCTACCCAGTTGTGAATTACAAGTGATTCAAAAATAAATCCAGCAGAAAACAGTCCACTGACAGTTAAGTCAAAAAGTTACAAAATCATTAATCACTGAATCTTAATAACTTCTCATTGGAGATGCTACAACTCAGAGCTTTTAATTTTAATGTGTTGGCCTCATCAAGTTTTCTCAAACCTTGTAAGACTAATTATGTTCCAGAAGATGGAATAAAGAACTGCTTTATTGCTTTAAATTAAGTAAAAATGAGAGTGAACATTTGCTCAAATTGGAGAGGAGTAATTCCACTGACAGTCTCACAAAATAGTTTACAACACAAATACCACCTCTCTGCCCTGAAGTGAAAGGTAATTAATACAGCTTCTGGACAGATCAGTCTGCAGTGACTACTACATGGACTTTGTGAAACAATAGCTGAAGGTATATTGGAAGATATTATGAGACAGAGTATGAGATTAACATGGAAATGACACAAGTTGTAGATGTTTTAGCCTCTTCATCAATCAGCTTGGTGTCTTGATATGCCATTACAATTTAAGTGAGAGCTTAGTGACCACTTGTGTTTTATCAATGGTTTTGAGGCCAAACTTACTCACTGCCCAGGCTGTTAATCTGGAGCTGTTTTTTTCACAGCTGCACTGGAACAGCTGAAGAAAGTTTTGGTACTTTTAGAGGTATCAAAGAATACCACCCCTGCAGGAAGAAAGCTCCAGAAACTCATTACATGTCATCTGCCCTTTGATGTCCCTCGTTATAAAATAAGTCCAGGCCCTCATTGCCTACAAATCCCATCTTCCTCTTGCAGTGAGAAGTCTACAAGGGCAATGGAGCACAGTACCAGGGTTTGGTTCAACTTATTTCTTTAGTGCCAAGACAACATTCAGGAACAAAGTAGATATAAGCCATCTGTATGATGTCAGCAGAATCAGGAGTGCACTGAGTGCTCTTCCACTGGCATTACTCAGTATTTCACATTCTAAGACCAAATTAAATGGGAAAAAAATCCTTAAAGTAAAAATATTCATGTTGAGAAGAACTCAAAAACATAGATAAGAAGGAGGAGAAATTAGAGAGCTTCCAGAGTCAAAAGTGACAGCACCCTCTTACTCAAAAATCTGCTGCTCTGACTTCATTGCAGACCAGGAGGTATTTTGCAGTTCCCAATGCAGAGTGGTTTTATGCTAGTTGAGAGCAGTCAAACCCCTTGCTTCATAAAAGAGATGGAAAGATTGGCTCATCAGCATCATTTAAACTTGCCCTCAAATGTTTGCAGACAGACCTTGACAAAAAGGACATACAAACACATGACCTTGTATAACAGCCCCATTCCTCTCGCTTCTCTGCATAAAAACACAGGCTTACACAGATTTAACAGTATTATATTAAATACATTTTTGCAAAGGTTTAGAATTTCATTTCTGAAACTTGGTGCACAGCACAGCACCGTGAGGCCAAAATGTCAAGAAACAGAACACAGAGTTTGAGCTTTCTAACAATCAATATTAAAACTTCAACACCTGCTACTCTCACTTGCACGGCTGTTCTACTTGACGTGTGCGTAGGAACATTAAAAAAATACTGGAGATTCATGACTGCCTTGGCTCCTGGGAAACCTGACAAATCAGCAATGATAGGATTGCAAACTGCTGACAGCAGCAATGAGAGCTGTATTTTACTGAGTACATCAGGATAATCAGATTCATATGGCTAGAAGACTCAGGAGAACTGACCAGAAATGCGGAAAGAGGACACAATCAGTGACCTAGGGAGTACTTGCTTAAACAAGAACATCCAGAGAGATCTAATTGACAAGCAAACTAAAGAGGAGCGGGCAAGAGAGTCTCCAAGGTGGGGCATAGGTTCGGTGCACCAGCAGGCATGGCTGGCAGCACAGCAGTCAGAATGAATCGGAGAAGACAAAGCTGGAGGCCTCCCTGGGAACCACATCACAGTCAGCTGGTACGAGGTCTAGGTCCATCTTTGCCCTGGGTGATGCAAAGAAGGAAATATCGCACTGAGAGCATCAGTGCCGCAGAAGGCGCAGACTGCACAGTCTGTAAACAAAGAACAGGACAAAACAAGACCAGTTGCCTCACAAAAAATGCCACAAGGTTTCCAAACAAAAGAAAAATAATGGGCTTGCACCTTTGCTGACATTTGCCTTGGTGGAAGAACAGTCTTCTGAAATGAAAGGCTATTATTGTTAATGTTTGAACTTTACTAGTACAAGAGACTTGAAATGTATGTTAACACTTAGTGTATGTACAAACTTCGGACGGAACCAAACACCATCAAGCATTTTAAAACATAAAAAAATATGTGGCTTTTGGGCTGCAAGATTAAAAAAAAAAAAAACTGAAAACACCCAGAAACTAAACCGGTTCTGGCAGTCATTTCACCCATTTTTTCCCATGCTTGACAGCACACTCAGGTGTTCGTGAATTGGGAAGGATGAAGTGTTGCAGATTTGGTTAATAGTTCATGCAAAATATTTCTTTCTGTACACGGTGCATTCAGCTGGCTTACTGACTTCCCATATCCCTTTACTCATAATGCATAAGGATCTCCTAAAGTAGATGATGTCATTAGTGTCCCAGATTGGATGACGTCCAACCCCGTAAGACCAAATTCAGTCAATTTCTTAACCTTGTGTCTAAACGAAGTATGTGAATAACCCCCCGAGCCAAAGATTCATTTATTAGACAAATTACTAGTAGGCTACAAGATATGTGTAAATGTCCTAGAGAGCCTTTAAAATGATTATGTAGTGATATCTGAAGAAAATTCTAATAAAAATTACGAGTGTACATAAAAATGCTTCAAGTTGTTCACATAAAAAATTCGCAAGCAACTGTGTGTATTTGTGTGAGTACATACACAGAGTCAAAGAAAACAATGCTTTGGCGAATGTTTCCAGAAAATAAAAATTATTACAGATAACAAAGGCTATATTCACATTTTTAATTCAAATGATGCTCTTTATTCCTCCCTTGCCTGACTCTGATGCTGAGTGGCCTTATCATATGATCACAGAAATGTTCTTGCTACCCAACATTGCTTTAAATTGCTAGGTTGGGAGAGGTTGTTGGTTTTGATTTGGATTTTAAGTCTTTTACAAATTTTACAAGGCTGCATACACTTAGCAGGGCTCCATTTTCACACGTGTCTCTTGCATAAAAGCTGTTCACTTATTTTAAATATAGCTACAAGCCAAGAGAAAATTATTACAAAGAGCACTATCATTAGTTTAGTACTATCAGGACAATGTTTATATGAGTTTATACTACCGAGGAGCTCATATTTGAATAACACATGCAGATTGTCCTCGGACGAGAAGGAAAAAAAGTCCAACCAACCATGTGAGCCAAGTCACGAAATTTAATTAGAAAGATAAAAGTTGGAGGTTTAATTTTTTTTTTTTAGGATATGGAAAAAGATAATTTTAGGCAGAGAATTAGCATCTTCTATTAATCTTAGACAAAAAATGGTTTTATTTTGCTTTGGGTTGTAAATTAGCTCATGATTAAAGTGTCTCTCTAGTTGAGCTTCATTGTCTTTTTGCGCCTATTTTCTAAATGCAACCCTGACCTGAATACTCTTGCAGCTCAAGTACAAGATTTGAGAGCAGGAGAGGAACAATTATTGTAAAGTGAAGTACTTACAGTTTTACTGCAAAATCAATGAACTTTCAAGTGATTTTTATCATATTTTGCAGCTGTTCTGTTTGCTTTGAATGATGTTTATCACATCAAAAACTGTAGTACTTTTAAAGGATGCTTTCTCTAGAAACTTCCTCCACCTTTATTTTCTCACACCACCCAGTGCTGTAAATGCTGTTTCCCAAGGATATTTTTATCTTGTAATATTCCCATGCCTCAGAAATTACCTCTCTCAACACTTAAGCCAGTGACTTTGCTCAGTCCTTGCCCTGTTCTCTCTCACGATTCCTTAAATGAGGAAAAGTTTCCAACTAGTTTTTCAGCAGTTCGGTTGTATGTCATCATTAAAGGCTACCTCTGTGACACTTTTACTAGCTAAAAGAATGGCCCCACATTATCTAAGTGTGCAGGAGCTCAGACCGTCTGTCAAGAGCCATACGGTGAAAAGCAGGGAGGTGGCACTCCTCCCATGGGACCTGATCCATAAGGTTGTCTGTGGACTTTGGAGGTAAATGCTCCACTGACCTCAGTTGTAGAAGCACACCTTGCCTTAATTCTCAGCTACATCTGTTTTGAAATCCATCCTCTACCTTAAGCAAAGTCATCTCTTTTCCCAAATGGGATCGCAAAAGTCAGGAGCTTTATGAAAAGACTTGCTTGTTTACCTTTCCCCACCTTGACCCTTTCAGCCAAAGACATATGCTCTAGGCAATATTTAATATGTATCTGCTGCTTCTTCTCAATTGCTATGGATTCTGCTGGGTGTCAACAACTTAATCCTACAAATCTTCCTCTTTGGGCAGAGTTCTATTAGCAGTCCCTTGGACTCCAACATGATTGATATAATTATTGTAGTACTCCACTGTATCAGCCACTACACACACACACTTGCTCAATGTGTGGCCCCTTACCTCAGATAATTTACAATCCCGATTACAAGCAGATGCAACAGGGGCAAAGCAAGCGTGAGGGGAGGGGAAAGACAAGAGATGATGAGGTAACAATAAAAGGCAAATAAGCAAAATAAACCCAAAATATATATCAACTGGCATAGTCTTGTAGTCATTGCAGCAGAACAGAGTTTATTCATTTATACCCAGCAGCATTGTACAGTAAAATTTTATTTCGTACATTTACCAGTACATAAAATTAATGCAGCTGTGTAATTCCTATTATACCTCCTTATGTAATTCATATCACTCCTATATCCTTTCTGTTTAAATCAATAGAGATTTAATTTTACTTAAATGCTTACTGATCACCAGTGAAAATTTGCTTGCCTTTTTTTCATCTGAATTATTTGTTTTGTCACATCTGATACAAAGTTGCACTCACGCTGTTTCACAGTTCCAGCAACTTGCAGTCACGCTTCCTTTTAAATCACTTTCACTGACCTTCTAGACATCTTTGAATGCTTCTGATTGAAGGAAAGATTACGGAAGTTTTGAAATGCACCATCCTGGTGCTCAACTTAGAACAGGATTAAATGAGCCTTAGTGTTGCTACTCTGTGGTACCTGATCAAATAGATACCTCTGCTACGGTAAATAAGGTAACAACAACAACTAAAACCTAAGTGAAGGCGATGACCACAACCTATCTAATACATGGGAAATTGATCATACGTCTGAGCATGAAGAAAAGAACAGAGAGACAGTTTATGTACAAAAGCTATATAAAAAAAGACCCTGTAAACTACATAAATACTTAAAAAACAAAGCTTATATGAAATACTACTTTGAGGACACATATAGGCAGTTATACACTACAGTGCATTCACTTAATGGGTCAGAGCCTAGAGCAGTTGAACCATCTACTGCTTGTCTTCTCACCAATCAGGATGATAACTACTCCCTCAAACCACTCCCTTGGGGCTGCCTATTTGGCCTATATTTAAATTTACCTGGTTATAGCTTTTCAATCACAGTTTCCAGCCTTTGTCTTGTTTCACCTAATATTTCATCTTTTTGCTTTTTTTCTCTTTTTCAAAACTGCTGTTAATGAAATTCAACAATTAGCAAAGCTAAACAAGAATATAACGTATCCAAGTGGGATTATATCTACAGCAAAAATGAGTTCAATGGGAAAAGAGTTTTGTTTGAAGTCTTGGAATGCAGATATCACCCTTCCAAACACAAAAAAGTCACACAGGTGTTTCAAATTATATTGTTACATAAGTACTCCTACAGCCATACCCATCTTGATGCAAATAGAAAAAAAATATCATGAAAATTTCAAAAGAGAAAAAAAAGCACAATAAAATTTCAATTAGTTACTTTACATTTAGGAATTGCTTAATTTCAGAATTGTATTCTGAGTTCTTTTTATGTTACCCTAATCTATTTGTATGTTCTCTAACATGTCTATATTCATAGTGCATTACACATAAAAATATAGAATTATACCTGGTGGGTTTGTACTTCACTGTAAAGAGATTGAGCCAGTTGCTATTTAAACCTCCTGGAACAGAATCTTCTCTCCAGTTTGTGTCCCTTAAAACAATTCGGCACCAAAACAGGTCAGCTCTTTAATAATTACTTTTTAAAAAGATATATTATTATAGATTAGTGGAAACACTATATATATGTCATAAAAGAAAATTTAAAGTGTAAAGCTATAACAAAAAAAGGAAATTATTGCTTCTAACAATAATTCTAAAGGAAAAAATATATTGTGCAAATAAGATTTCTTAAATTCATAGATTTTTAACATAGACAAGCAGTGTTATTACTTATTTTGATCTATTCCATACTGTCTGAATCCCTGTTATCTCCCAGTTTGAATCTAAAAGCCATTATTAAACTGGAACACACCTTACAGCACAACATGCAATATTTTCCAGTGACAAAGAAACCGCTTCAGCCCTAAGTTGTCCCAACAGCTAATTATCCTCCCTGATAGAAATGTGCCTTATATCTAGTCTGAATTAGTCAAGCCTCACCTTCCAGCCCTGGACTCTTATATAAATTTTTGCTTGTATTTTCTCACTTGTAGATATTTTTATCACTGTTTAACCCACACTTGAATGGAAAAAAAGTGATTTAAGATCCTTGACTCCCACATCCCAAACCAGCTTTCCATTCAGATAATTCTTTCCATCACTTTTCCCTGAACTCTAACCTTTTTATCTTCCTTATAAAATCTGCCCCCTTAGAGCAGACACAATAGCAGCTGCCCTGCCTTAAAATCTTTCACTCTCCCCAAGTCCAGGGATTTGTTCTTCTGTCCACTTACTTCTGTCCACTGTCCAGACTTTCTTTGTTGGAGCTTCAGCAGATTCCCAGTGTCATGTAACACAATTCTGGCTGTTAGAAGAGCCAAGTTAAGAGAAATAGAACTGAAATTGGAAAGAAAGGCAAGTCTGTGTTCTTGGTTTGTTTTCACTGCTGTCCTGAACTCAGCTGTGCACAGGTGCAACTTATAAGCAGCTTTCAGCAGCTCTGAGGCTTATTTAATTTGTATCACTAATGTTACAGTGGAAGGAGCCACAGCAGACCTGTAAGCACCAAAACCTGAGCACATGCAGCACCTCCCTAGGTAGGGTCCCCCATCTCAATTGCTCCTCATAACCTATTTTAGATAAACAGTATAAAAACACACGATCAAAATCTGCAGGAAAAAGTTCAATACTGATAGTGTTCAGCTCTTGTAATGAGGACACTAAGTCTGGGAAAAAACTGTTACCTGGCACAAACTCTAGAGCAGAGTGCTTATTTGAGCTAGTGACAGCACAAAAGCTTTAAAGAACATTAAGGAGGAAAATTACAATGAAAACAGTTCCCTCTGCAATGTTACCTGCTCTCAGCTGAGCTAACACCCTCTGTGGTTCTGCAGAGCATTAGTGGGGAAAAAAATGCGCAACAGCAACTGAACAGCCCTCAGGATCTGGGCCAGGAATTCATACTAACACAGCGTTAGTAGTTACTATAAGTCTCTCTACAGAAGCTTTCAGACAACAGAAAAGTAGTCAAGATGCTTACAATTTTTAATGGGTTGTTCGTCTTTTCTTAGAAATAACTTACAGAACCTTATGTCATAAGTCTTGCTGGCTGACTGCTCTGTGTGCTGTCCCCACTGACTCCCTGGTTAGCTTGTGTGTAAACACAGAACTCAACCTAAGACTTCATGTGGGCATGCTGAAACACAATCTTCTGGAGGAGCTTTAAAAATGTATATCTCTTCCAAACCATTTGTATTCTTAAAGAATAAGCAAGTCTTTTTTAAATAAATGTCCTTGTACAGATCAATACTGTCATTCACAAACTTTCGAGAATCTTGAATTAAGTTCCCTTAAAATCATTGTACTGCCTTAAAAAGCTTCTGCACTTGATGTATTTGATGCAGAAGTAATGTATTTGATGAAATTTCTATTTAGATTATAAATTCTCAGGTCCTATATGGCATCTATTAAAAAACAGAACTTGTAGGCCTGAACCATTCTGCATCACACAGACCATATATAAAGGAGTGGAACCTCCCTTACTCTGTGTAGAGTATGGTGGTGGGCTACTATGATGTCTGAAATGTTAGGAAAGGCAGACTCTAGGTAAGTAATAAATTGTTGTATGTATTTCCTTAGTAGCAGGTTCACTGGCATTTACAGCCTCCCCAAAGGACAACACTTCCAAAAGCACAAAGTTTAACACAGTAATAAAAACACATCTTAAAAGCTCAAACCCCCATGTTTCAGTGCTTTTAAAAAGTGGCAGCTTGACAGACCTGGAGACTGACAGCAGCGGTGTCAGCCTTCCTCACACTTCTCTGCCAAAGCATCTCAACCTTGACCTGAGGAGAAAACCACGAAGGGTTTGAGTGGGATTTCATGCCCATTCACTCTGGCATCTCTGCTGAGATTGCCAACAAGGGGGCCAATTAGTGCCTGCTTTGGAGGATCATTTCTTCTCACCTTGTGAAAATGACACCTGTCCGCTAAAACTGGGCAGAGACCCACCAGTTCCCTGGGTGCCAGCAATGTACAGCCGCTGTACAGGTTACCACTCCTGGTTACTCCCCTTACACTAGGCACGCAGTGACTCTGAGTTGTTGTCCAAGTGGGACCAAATGCATTTTCCTTTCCCAACAAGTAGTCTCTTCTGATTTAAACTAGCAGCCTGTGTTAAAGATTGCATTTTAAAAGCGGTTCTTACTATTCAAGGTCCTGGAGCCTCACTGAAGGTCAAAAGGCCAGTTTTGCTGTGCAGCCAAGTAAAGTCCCATCAAGAAATTTCACAGGGGCAGAAAGAGAAGAAGAGAGAAGACTTCTGCCCTTTTTATTAAACAGAGAGAAAATGCCACTTTCCTGCTAAGCTCTTTCCTTCCTCACAAGACCTGACTGGCAAATTTCTTGGCTGCTTCCCTGCCCTTCAGTACAACAGCAGCCGCCTTATCTTTGCATACAAGAGAAAGCATTACAGGAAGGCTGTCCCCTCACGAGGAAATCAACAGGCTTGAGCAAGATGGTACAAAACACAGGAGTACATCACAAAGTGATCAGTTGGTCTGGAGGCCAAAAAGAGAGTAGTTGCCCTTGAAATATGGGTACACGGGTATCTTCAACTTATACATCAAAAAAGTCATCACACTTCAATTAATGATGTAGCAGTGCAGTTTGAATAGGAACTTATTTGCAGAGTAAACTGTTGAAATATTACTTAATGGAACGGAAAACTTGATTGTGGATTAAAATCACTTTATAAAAATTATCTTTTATAAATTTTATAAAAAAATCCAATTCATTCAGCTTTTTTATGTCAAAGAACAGAAACATAAACATCATTCTCTTTGGAATCAGACATCACCCTCCAGTTCATCTGTCACCAAATCAGGCTTGCTAACCTCTCTAAGGATGTCATCTGGCTAGAGATTTCTATCATTCCTTGTCATTCCAGGTGCACTTCTTGACAATTTTTTTAGATCCCTGTCCAGAGTCTCCTCCAGGAATCTAGGAATCATGATGATTGCATCAAGGACTTGATTAAAAAACAGATAACGTGTACCCAGCACACTAACCTCATTTGCAAGCTCCCACAGTAAATGATTGACAGCTGATGCCCTGAGCAAAACTGCTGTTTGTAAAGTCCTTTTCAGTCCAGCTACATTAGCCTCTCCACATAGCAGAAGTCAGTACACTGCTATCAAAACCAAGTCTGTGACTGATAATATTGAACTCTTCATTACCCCAAGTGTTGCTGCAAGTAATACCAGGAGTTTGGACACCACCGTTCAATAAAGCCTCATTATTATAAATATTCAGCTAATGTCATGACGAGAACAAACAGCTTTGCAGCAAGGTGAAAGGGGTGAATTGCAAATAGGTCTAGGTTATGATAGAGGCAGTGCCCTATTTTTATCAAGTGACCTTGTAGCCTCGCACCAAACACAAGTTTGGTGGAATAGACTGGATCCTGTGTATTTGAACAAAATTAGTTGGTTGGTAGAAATTTTTAGGAAAACTGAATCATGGAAGGAAAAAGTGCTGTCAAATAATACAGAGCAGGGTTCTTCTGTCTGATATTTCTAATACTTTTAGTAAGGTTCAAATCTTAGCAAAGTTGTTTGTTTATTTTTATTTTAAAATCTCATAATAGTTTCTTGAATTAGATAAGACACCACAGATAAATTGTGTCTGGCATTATAGTTCATGTGACTTATAAGAACAGGGCCTTTTCCTGGCCTCCTTTCCCAAATTCAGTTTCTCTCCACTCCAGAGGTGGCTGCGTGTGGTTCTGGCTGTTCAGAGCTGGCTAAGCACCAGAATCTCTCAGCAAGAGCACTGTTAATCTCTCCCTGGGAACAGCACCCGGATTGCTCTGCCTAAAGTCGTAACACACCCTTCTGGTTCCTTTGTCCACTCTGTATTTCAGCCTAATTAACAAACAGTTTCTAATTATTTAAAAGAATAAAAAAGAAAGAAAAAAGAAAGAAATTACTTCCCAGAACTGTGAATACATGGATTCACTCTTTGTTGCAAGAGGAAAAAGGAATAATGAAAAAGACTTTTCATTTGACCAAGTTCCTTATTGCACTTCTCTGCTATGTGAGTCAAATTAATCAAGAACATCAATGGATCTGCTGATAGGTTGTTCCCTGAAAATTTGCCAATAGGGATGCTTGATCATCTATGCTGGACTATGACAATGATTTATATTTACAAAATGTGCTGAAATCCGGGCGAACCTCTTGGAACACAGCAGAAACAAGGGACTCCATGAATACACACCATACCTCCCACATCCCTTTCAGGTTATATCTTTTGCATTTATTACCTCCGAACAGAGCCCTTTTTCACTTGTCTCAGGCTTATCTAGGGTCCCTCTTACCTCAGCATCTGAAAATCTCACAACTACATGAAATACTGATGGCCAATAGGGAGCAGAAATAACAGGGAACTCAGTTCCAGAAGAGAGAAGAATAAAGCGCTGCTTTGCCTTGCTAAGAAACGAGCCCATCTCTTATTCATTCAGGAGAGCAAAATTGCTTTCCTGCAAGCAGGAAAGCAGGAGAAAGAAATAATTTCTTTTTTAGAGAACAGTAAACTGTTGCATAGGAGTGCAATGAATATCCAGACAGAGTGCAACAATTCAATGCTACTCCAGCAAGGAGGTCCCACTGACAGCAGACATATGTCTGAGAAAAAAAAATTGGATATGAAACTGAAATCTTAAATGATTAGAGAATTTTTCTAAAACCCTTAAGATTCTTCCTGATTGAGAAGGAAGAAAAAATGTGTGATGAGAGTCTTTTAGTAATCGTTTTAAAGGTTAAATCCCTAGAACATTTTCCTTTCTACCTCACTAACCATTCTCCCCTTATAGAACTGCAAAAAATGTCACTCACCCCAACTGGCTCCCCCTAACAAAGGTACTGATCTCACATAAGATATTCAGAACAAGATGAACATCAACCTTCAGCTGCTGAAATTTGGTGTCATACCTCTAACTGAAACAAGCACTAATATGTTCAGTGTGGCAGATGAAGGATGGACATATATTTTCAGTGAGTTATGAGACAGGCATGGGGCTGAAGTTTGTGAGTTGCAACACTTTAACATGGTGCAAGCTCAGTCAGAACCCAAAGTGAGAAGTCATTTAAAGCTAATTGTTTTTATTTAGCCTGACAAACACCCAGCTGAGTACAGAGGCTGGTCTAGCAAGACAATTCTTCTGCTATATATCTTCTAAGCCAGATGGGAACCAAAGAGGGAGAGGGAGAGGAGGTTCTTAGTATAAACCAAGAGCTATTTTTCCTAACCTGATCCAGTGCAGATTTTGAAGTCTTCAATAACAACTAGGTGACTATATGTTTTGATCACCTCATGTTATCCTATTCAGAACCCTCCAGTCTGACAGACAGCATTAAAAGACACGACATGTCCACTCCTGAAATGTCAGCTCCTCATTCATGTACAAAGTTCATTTCCTTGCCAGCCCAGGGTATAAAAGGTAGAATACCTGCTCAGCCATAACACAGGCCACTCATGCAGTTCAAGACACCTGAGACAGTTCCCATCATCAGCTTTCCAACTGAATTATTTCCCATTAATGTGCAGTATGTCTGAAAATGGGAGTCATATTCAGCAGCGACATCTGGAGACAGACTCAGAAGAAACTTTTTGTTAGTCCAACAGCATTTTTTCTTTCACTTATGATGTCATTCTCGGTGCAACCTTGGATCCAAACAACAGGCCCACGCACAGCCAGCGTAAATCCCTGCTGTCACTGGTAGGGGCTTAGCACAGCCCCGCAGCAACAAACGGAGTAAGTCTTGAATTGCACTTGCTGACGCCTTCAGCTGAGATGGTGCACTGATTCCTGCCCTAGGACACCTGCCTGCTCCTCGTCCTGAGATCACCCAGTCTATGACTGAGAATATTAACCTCAGAGCAGAGAAGGATCAGCTCTTGAACTGCTGCAATTTAGAGGCCAATATTTGAAAGAAAACTAGAGCCAATGACAGTTGACTGTAATATACTGGGCTATAAATGGTAACAGTTCAAGAGCCGCTGAGCCATTCCTGCTCTGGAGCCAGCAATCACGGGAGAAGGAAACATAGGGGAGAGAGGGTGGTCAGGAGCAATAACACTTCAACCATACCAATTTAATCTGAAGCCATAAGTGAGTCAACACCTCCACTGAAGTATCTCAGCAAAGATTGCACAGCCTTTTCCCCAAAGAGGTCACTGGAGAGAAGGTGAAGATAAAACAGGCATTTGAAATAACAGTCTCACAGTCCTTATTCATGCAAGCCATACCCTGAAGAACAGAATGCTACCTGAGCAAGGACAACATGCATAAGTAAGAGAGCCAAAGTTATTTAAGGCCCTGTACTCATTTTGATAAACAGGTAAACACTCAGGCAGTTGACAGAGCTACACAGCATTGCCTAAGGCCTTGCCTTAGCTTTGCAGTCAATAAAAAATGGACACTATTTCACAGAGTTGCAGCTTGGAATCCCTTGACGGTATATAGTGAAGGTTTTAAGAGTCTAAAATGCTAGGTGCCTTTCAGCTGCAAAATATTATTTACTGTGACCCAACCAGCAAGTAACAAAAAACACACAACCTGACAATGTTACCAGAGCTGTTTCTGTGAAAGGCAATGCAGACAATTGTCTGTGGCAACAGACTGCCAGAGTCAGCGAAACAGGCAAACAAGGATAGCTTAGGCCTGGCTATATCAGCTGTACAGAAAGCCAAACCAGCTGTTTCTGTCTCCAAGAGAAATATCTCAGTTTCTAGGGCATTTGCTACTGCTGAGGAGAGGAAGAGGAGCCACCACTCCTCTCAAACTTGCTGTGAAGGGCCTCATCGCTGGAATTAACCCTGCATGGCCATTTCTCTTGCCTCTCTCCCTCTGGAGGCAGTTGTGATGTCTCCTGGCTGCTCACACTAAAGGCATTTTAATTCAGTCTGAGAATCCTTCAACCAAACCTGCATGTAATCTTTTCCTATGTGAGCAACATTACTCACAGAAGCCACCAATAAAAGTAGATACTGTGATTGACGTGACAAAGAACTACTACCTTGCGTAAGCCTTACAGGATCAGGTTCACAGATCATCCATGATGGCCTAAACAGTGTGCATTTACGTGGTATTACAAATAGGCAAGAGAATTTGCAGTTTAGGGCCTCTATCCAGCAATCCATGCTGGCAGACCTGTAAAGGGGTTTGGACATAATACAATGAGCGATAACAGTAAACAATGAGAGAGAAGAGAGTGAGGGTCATAACTGCAAGACCATCTGGTTGTTTCTATTTGCTGTGTATACATCTTGCTAGTCCTGCCGCTACAAAGACAGAGAGGGTTGCTGGAGTACAAAGTTACCAAATGAATTGTTGCATTTGTGTCTTATGTGTCATTACTGATATTAACAGTTCTGGCAGCATTTCGTATATTGGTTTCTGAGAAAGGCCAAAGTGAGAACAGTTCTGACTGGAAATATACCAATATGCAAAATAATTTGGTACATGTGACAATTTTGTTATAAGAATTTTTAAGTGTTATTTCATGGGTGGGTGCTTTTCCTTATCCTTTAAGACTTTCTTCAGGAGCTCTTAATTCCCTTGCGGGGAGCATTAGTACTTAGATGGTCAAGTCCATAACCAGCATTCTAGGTACCAGGACAAAAGAATAAATTACAATAAAATGAGGAATACTGTATGTGCTTTGGTAGGACACATGAAGGAGATTTGATTAACTGCAATTAGTCTATATGGATCAATATTGGATTTATCTTCAACGAACCTCCACTAAACTTCCATATCAATGAAAAGAAAACAGATTAGGCAGACGCATCTTGTTCTGTGCTCAACCTGCAACCAGATGTGGGCTTTACTAAACCACATGTGGGAGTGAAAACAGAGCCAAGGGCCCTTCTCGGAGAATCACCTGCCACTTGACCATATGGTTTCAACCTTGGAGTCAGGTAGCAAGGGCATTCCAGCCGTTTGCAGTCTGTGAGCTGACCAAGTGGGAGACATACTCAGAGATACTGTGAACTATCCAGGAGAGACAGAAACAGTGTTGGAAGCAGAGACTTACACTTCTCTCTGCTGAAGAGGATATCTTAGATTTGAGCATCTCTCTTACATTACTGTAGTCTGCCAATAGCCCCATAAATGTCAAGAGCGCAAAACTACAGGAAACAAAAGGTTTTATCTGAACACGTTATATTTGAATTCTGACAAGGCTGCTCCCCAGCTTACTTTTTCTAAACCTTAAGAAGAAGTGAGGGGAAACTTTGAGATGCTCAGAAGAAAGATCCCACTTTCCATACCACTTTTTAACAGACAAGAAGTTGGAAAGCAGACTGACAGTGGGCTTGAGGATCTTTATTTCCTGCCACTTGTTTTTCATCACCAATCCTGAACAGACCCCAAAACTCAGACTAATTAAAGACAAATAATTAAGCACATTCAGACTGGGACGGTTGACAGACTCCCACTGTATTGTGAGACCACCTTGGCACTTAAATGGTTAGGGACTATATCCCACAACATCATGCTCATCTCATTGTGGTAGAGAGCTCTTGAGAACGTTATTAGCTGGGTGTTCGCCTTGCCGTTTTTCCACATGAGGCAGATGGGTAATTACGAAGCTAATAGTCTGATTGAGAGAAATCAGATGCAGTGGTTTGCCCAATTAGATGATACATTAGCTTCCTTCTTTGTAAGCAGCTAATGTGTGAAGCAAAGTGGTATTTTTGAGGGTCAGAATCCTTAAACAAGTGCCGAGTTGCAGATTATTGTGTCTCTCTTTTTTTTTCTAATGGAGGAAAAGTGCTAAGTCTTCATTACTAAAAGCATAGAAAATGCAAATCAGGCTCTGAAACAAAAGAGTGAAGGGACAGGCGAGAATATTTGGTGTCCAATGTGTCAACCTACAACATCAATTACATTGAAATGCAATGCATGGGAGCCTAATCAAGGATAGTATAATTGTAATAATTGCATGCTTTTGTTGGAGAGCTGCTGCCATTGTTATTGTCAACCATTTGTTTTTCTCTATTGTTTAAGGGGAAAGTATTTAATATATATATGTGTGTGTTCATATATAACTGTGTATAAACGACTGAAGAACAGCGTAGGTATAAGGTTGTGTTACTGCATACAGAATGTATGAAGTTTTTCTTACTCCTGTTCTTTGGATGGTGGAAAACCAAAAGCCTGAACTCTGTGTAGGCAGGTAACGTCCAAACTGAGAAATAGACACTGATTCACAGTCTGTGCCAAAAAGTGAGAGTTACTTTTCCTTTTGCTGATGCATCCCCTAGTCTTGGGAGATGAGTTACTCCCAGTGACTAACAAGTCATGTAATGAGTCAGTACTAAATGATTCAAACAATCCCCAAGACATCTCCGGTCTGCCTCTTACTTCAGAATAAGAAGGGAAGAGGTCAAAATAAACAGTTTCTGTCTTGTTATGTTTCCTCCAGAGCTGTAAACTGTTTCTGCCATTTAAAAGGGTTTTTTTAAAATCTACACTCTTGACAAAGGCATTCAAGATAAATGAACACAAGAGAGAGTACTGCATGGAAAAAAAAATGACAGCACGAGTTTACTCAAGATATTATTAAGGGAGAAAGAGGGAGCAAGAGCCTCCTGTAAATAAATCAGTGGTATTTTCTGTATCCTGAAGTTGGGCAGGAAATACTTCTTATAGCAAAGTGCTCAACGTTCAGATCATATGAGAGGTTTATTTTCTCACATCACTTGGGCTTGCCAATAGGTTGAAACAGAGGCACAATAGAAACAGGCTAAAACATTTAACATAGCTGTTAAATCTCATTCTCCACAGCTAAAAAAACCAATGCTGTACTGTCTTTACTGAGAATACACTCTCCTGCCATAGGAGGCTTTTCATGTATCTCTAACAATCCTGTACATACTCCAAAACTCACTAATTAAAAGCAAATAATCAAATACATTCAATTTAAAAAGTTGGCAAACTCGCTGGTATTATTGTGTTAGCACCTTGGCACCAAAACGATCACATTGTGCTAATCTCATTGTGCAGGAGAGCTCTTGAGCATGTTATTCAGTAGGTCTGCTCCCTGCCCCTCACCTCCCAGACCCATTGTATGCTTCTCCACTGCCAGCACTCTCTTTCTTTAACTAGATAAAGAAATTAAAACATAAGCAAAGATAAGCAAACCCAGGACAGTATTTTCATCATATTTCGCTCAGAGGTAACCCGAAAGGTAATCGCTCTTGTACAGAGATTTCCTTTCATCCCAGTTTTAGTTCATCTCCACAGACACAGCTTAGTAAACCTGGGAGATGCTTTAAAATAAACTAAGCAGACTACATTTGTTTCTCACTAGCTCTCATATAGCATTATTACATTGTGCAGAGTACTTGGCTTCCACAGAAATGTGAAGAGTATAAATGCAATAAATAAAAGACTACAAGAGTTAGCAGCTTGTAACTGTCCAGATGAAGAAACCCAGCAGGAAGCATCTTAGGAATTCTCGCCTTCGGAATTTTTATTTTACAGGTGATATTTCTTTCCATTTACAGTGCAATAAAAGCAAAGCTATCTTCTTTGCTAACAGAATTTTAATACAAATTAAAAAACAATGTTTTTTCATACACTGTGCAGAAGAGGTTTCATTTTCTTGACAGACTTAATTTATACAGAGGATAACCTCTCTGCAGTGACAGTTGTAAAAACAAGCCTGCCCTCTTGCTTAGAGGCCACAACTTTCTGAAGGACACAATGCATTGTAAACTTAGTGTAGATGGTATTATAGAAAGGCCAGTAGTTTCACAGCTGAAAAAAGTTGCACAGGACAGCTTACACATACAGCGTTACTGAAGCATTAGGTTTCTCTGGGGATTAT
Organism: Dromococcyx pavoninus; assembly: GCA_033558185.1. Classification (NCBI taxonomy): domain Eukaryota; kingdom Metazoa; phylum Chordata; class Aves; order Cuculiformes; family Neomorphidae; genus Dromococcyx; species Dromococcyx pavoninus. Next base: position 365,288 of record JAUMJL010000273.1, on the reverse strand, counting down.
GTTTTAAGATTGTGATGTCTCTTGTACACATGTCTGTGCACCCACCTAAAGCTAAAGACTGACACCATACAGATGCCTATTTGTGTTCTATGAAGAAGTACCAGTTTAATTTTTTTGCAGCTATCTGAGAGGAATTTTCCCCAAACAGTCCAAAAAATCAAGGCTGAACAAATATTCATTAATAAAGATGTGTTTATTCCAGTGTTCATAGCTACAGTTGCTAAACAAAAAAAAGAGTTGGCCACCACGGTAGCTATGACCAAGGGTTGGGTGTGACCATGAGCCGGGGTAGGTACGATAATTCAGCACTAAATTTTCTGTCTTGATAGAAAGATAGGCTGGAGTTTATATATTTCTCCCCACATTGTCCTATTCTGGGCGAAGGGGTGCTTAGCCTTTACCATAAAGATTTTAACTGGGTCGTGTGTGGATATGTATTTGGTTATTAAACATATGACCCTCATGAGTCCCTTCCAACTTGAGATACTCTATGATTCGATGACATTGCCTGCCATCCTTCATCCAGCACTTGCTGTGCAGGTTATGTATTTTTAACTGGGTTCCAGAACTTCTTCTGAGAAAGCACTGCATCTAAAGGACAGTACATTAAAGGTCTGTGTCAGGAGAAATATATTTTTTCTTAATTCCTCAACATTTAGTGGATAAAAACATATTAAAATTAGGCAAGTGTTCATGCTGCAGAAGTGCAGTGCTGAAGACTACAGATTTTGACTGAAAAAAAAGAAAAAAAAAGAGAGGAAACATCACCACTGAAGGACCTTCCTGACAGGACTGGAAGAGTACCACTCAGCTTTTTAGCACAAAGACGCCCACAGGAGAAGATGGCACAATAATATAGCGTTTAACTGGGGAGGGTGCTACATAAGAGAGTCCAATTAATTTGTGACCTTCAAGACAGTTAGTTCCTAATTGCCCATTTACACTTCATGGCCAAATAATGAAGGAAGCCCATATGGCTGAGCCTCTTATAAAACAAGAACAAAATAAAAACTGTTGGAGTGTCCCACTGAATAGCCCTTGAATGCCATAGAGGTGACTGTGCTGCATGCTTCATCTCTGCTAACAGGGTCTGAGGACTGCCCAAAAGCCTGCAGACAGACTTACATCCAGGGGGCCTGTGGAAAGAAAATCAGACTCATTTTAGAGGGAGACAGCACACGGTGTCCCAGTTGTCCCAGAGCAGCTTGCTGAAGAAACACAGCTGCCATATACCCTGCTCCTCTAACTACAAGTTTTAAGTAACTGTAAGCCTGACTTATTTAAACATATATTAATCTTTCTGTTGACTTTTGCAGGTTTAAATCAAGCACCATATACAGATAGGCCAAAATACAGATATCAGTGTTATTTCTATTGACTACTATTGCATATTCACAGTAGAAGGTTTCATTTTAAAGTTTGCAGTTAAATCTTGCTAGAAGGAAAACTGTGATTCTCAACAAGTAAATAGTTATTTGGCTAAGTAAGTTTTACTTTGAGCTGTTCCTAAATTTTTGTCTGTCGTGAAGAAAAGTTGATCAGCCAACACAAGATGTATCAAAATGCTGCTCAAGCTTGGAAAGCCCTCAGTCTCCACAGGAAGGCTCCCATTGATACTACCAGGAGGAATGCTTGTAGACATCAGGCTAGCATATGGCCTCTGAAATCAATATTGGTTTGCAGCTTGACATATGGATGGATAGATACCACAGAGAGATTGAAATAAATATGAAAAACTAAGTCATACAAAGAAAAACATGTATACACAATCACACTTGAACAGATGCTTTGGCTGAAATAGGTGATTTAGAGGAACACATTGTAGATCTGAGAAATGGAAAATTAAATCTAAAACTTACAGTGGCATAATGCACTTTTGGAAGGAGGATTCAGAGAAACTCCACAGGGACAACGCTATTAGAAGACACCAGTGAAGAAGTTGTTGATGAACCTGCTGTAGATTTAATAGCAAATCTACCAGAATATTTCCCTCCCCCCCTGTAAATTGGTACAGAGAGGTTTCAAAACCAAAAAAAAAGCAAGACAAAAGAAAAAAAAAAGAAAAAAACGGCCCATTGCATGAAAGAGAAGGAGAGGTGGATTTCTCCTAGGGATTAACACAGGCTGATGCAAACACTGTGTTAAACCACTAATGTGGTTTAACACATTACCCTAGAGATCTGGATGTGAAGTCTGGATTTAAGGAAGAAAATCCTCATTTAGAAAAGAAAGCACTTCAATAGATATGTGTGAAAATTCTTCCAGCACCATTTTCTGCTTGCCATATGGCCAACTTCACCCGCATTAATAGCAGCTACTGAACAGAGCGTCAGCATTTTTAAAGAGTGAGAGACAGAGAGAAATGCAAAAGTCTCATCAGCAGGCATGGCCTAAGGAACAGCCAGTTGTCTGTTTACACTGATATTTTATCTTTGTCTGATGGTAATAACACGCAAACATCAGGAAGTATCAGTCCCAGAAAATTTGTGATAACTTCCATACTTCGGTCATCATGTAGGCATGTTCTTAGTTTCAAACCATTTAAACTATTCCAGTGTCTAATGCTGCATATCTAGTGACTGCTAGGAGAAGTCCTAAGGTCTTTATATAGATTCATAAGGTTCAGGAGCTAGCAGGAATGCCCTAGTTTTGTTGCACACACATGTGTGCTCACCCATAGAGAAGATAATTCTCCTCCCCCCTTCTTTCCACAGAAACCACTACTCACCTGTGCATAGCCTTGAAATACAGGGAAAGAGCAGTGTGTTTACAGTTTTCAAGAAAAATGTATATACATCATTCACACAGACTCAGAATGCCATTAATTTACCCCAGTGGGAAAAAAATTTTTATGTCCCTTTTTTCTGGGGATCTTGGGGCCTCTACCATCAGATAAGCCAGAAAACAGGTTACTGCAGCCCTCTAAAATCCAAATGTCTGTGATTACAGCAGGCGATACCATTTACCTGAAACAGAGAGCCTCACACTTTTCACCACAGACCTCAATAGCACAGCACTTGGAGATTAGTCCTCAGCACAGCCCTGCATAACATAAGGAGGAGTGCAATAAACACCTGTAACTGCAGGGGAAGGGGCTTCCCTGCTACAGATAGAAGTCCCCAAACCAGCTGACATCGTCTGCTGTCATTATCTGAGAGTAGCCAGGCTGCTATGTCCTGTGTGTCTTATGCACTATCTTTCAGATGTTTCTCTTTCAGGTGGTGTGCAAGGCACAACTTTCACATTGCAACAAGTCCTGAAATACAAGACCTCACATGTAACTTATTGTTTTGTATTGCTTTTCATTACAGTTTGATAACTATTGAAGCTGCTAATATCAAAGTATGTGCTTTCTTCCCTTCAGTGTCCCTCTCCCTCGTTTAGAACTCTCAGTGAAGACCAAAGTCTTGCCCATGCTGCAGTGAAGGCTGTTGGCAAAGAGACACCTCAAACATCACAACCAGAAAACACGAGAAGTTTATTGACATGTTAGTAGGAAGAGGAGGTCTACATCAGTTAATAAACAGCTTTATATTGTTTATAAATGAAAGCTGCACTCATAAATGGACTCAGACCAAATAAAATCAAAATCTGATTTATCCAGAGGGTAGGTACTCCAGAAGCAAGGCAATAACATCTGAAATTGCTCTGCAGAAACATTCTTCAGCCCTGAGCTACAGGTACCAACTTTAATGCCTCTCTATCACTGAGATTTTCCTAAAAATTCCCTATTGCAGTTACTGCTGACAGGAGCTCTAATGTAGACAAGACATTCATTACCGCCAGCATTTTTATGATTATGTATTCTGATCTCTCAGTTTTCCAGGTTGGATGACGTTGCTTTCCTTATTCATCATTTTTACTTCTGAGAGCTGTGCTTGGACATATTTAGTAACAGTAGGAAATCTTAATGTAGAAAAAGGCTGCTCTGCTGCAATATCTGCTTAGCCCTTGGCCTCTCTGGTGAGAGCATCATCAAAGACAACAACTAAAGTAATGTGCAGACTAAAAATTGAACAGAGACCACCCACTCATTCACCTGCCTCAATGAGTAGCCTTCATACAGTGTAACAAATTTCAGGCTCACAAGAGGGCTAAATCAGTTATGATTCCATAATCCATCCCTAACTATGTAGGTCCCGAGAAAAGAAAACAGAAATTCTTTGCACAGGTGTGAATATTCCCTTTAAGAATTAAGCAGAAATGGTAAGCCTGTGTGTGAAAATCGACAAAAACTAGCACTGGTGCCATTAAAATCCAGATTGTAGTTATATTTTGTATAGTATTTGGAGATTTTTTTTCAGTTTTAAGCCTGGCAAATAAAAAATAATATATTACAGAGGTAAAGAACAGCTATGTTCAGGGAGCACTGATGCCTGGTAAATATTCAGTTTTTAATGGCACGCACTTCTATTTTGTTCACTGAGTTATTGGGCCGACCTTAAATTAGAGATCTGGATGGAGCTAAATTGAATATTTTGAAGATGAGTGTAATTGCCTTGCTTCCCTTTATTCTAATTCATTTTTATTTTTTTAATTTTTCATCTGCGTGACAAACTGAATGTCAGAGTGCTTGTAGATTTATACCCACAGCAGCAGAGAGCAGAACTGATAGGCCACGTAGCGGCACAAGGAAAGATGTATCTGCATTGCGGTCAGGGGTGTGACTGCCGAGCCTTCCTGCCTTCCTCTTAGTGGCAGAGCTGTAGCTGTATGTACTGCCCAGGCTTCAGTACCTGCCAAATGAGACTACCAGGATGCTGGCACCTGCAAATGAGGCCCTTTCCTTCTCAATGCTTTCAGCTGAACCAGCTACAACTAAAGGTAACTCCAGTGTATCTGCCCATCTCAACCCACAGCACACTCATGTTCTTGTGATGGTTTTGGTCTCAGGTCACTTCGCTGGTCCTGCAGAGGTAAGCGCTTGCAAGCAAACAAGTGCACTGTCATCCACTGCTCCATAGAGTCAAACTGGCCAACACCAGTTATAAGGATGAAGCTACGTATGGTCAGCACCATAGGAGTCATACCACAGGCCACCTTTATTCTACTACCAGTATGCTAGGCTTGCCTTGTGACTGGTTAATGGATCTAGAGATAGGGAACGAATAACTCTGTAGAGAATCATAGAAATACCTGAGTTGGAAGGAACCCAAAAGGGTCATCGAGTCCAACTCCTATCCCTACACAGGACACTCCCAACATTCATACCATGTGACTGAAGGCATTGTCCAAATGCTTTTGGAATCCTGGCAGACTCAGTGCCATGACTATTTTCCTGGAGGACCTGTTCCAATGCTTCACCACCTGCTGGGTGAAGAACCTCTTCCTAATATCCAATCTAAACATCCCCTGGCACATCTTCCTGCCGTTACCTCTAGTCCTATCATAGGTCACAAGAGAGATGAGATCAGCACCTGTTTCACCTCCTTCCCTTGTGAGAATTCAGTAAACCGCTATAAGATCCCCTCTCAGACTCCTCTTCTCCAGGCTGAACAGACCAAGTGACTTCATCCGTTCTCATATACATATATGTGAGACTTAAGTGTTCTTAATATCCTATCCTTGAGCCTCACTTTCACCACTCACAGACAATATCTCTTTGCATCTTCTAATTCAAAAACTTTCTAAGGTATTTTTCAGGTACATATTTAAACTTCTTACAATCAGTGCTGTCTGGCTTCTACATATTTGGTGGCAGACTTCTTCTTTCAAAATTATTTCTCTTTAGCCCACGTCATTTTGCGGAAATATGACTCATTATTCTTTGTTAAGTCATTAAGTAACAGCAGCCATCTCTAGTTAGTCAGGGAAGCTCAGATAAACTAGTGTTCATAAAGATGTCTACCAGAGGTAGATGTGGAAATAGAGAGACTTTAACTAGTTAATGAAAATCTATACAGCAGACAAAAAGGAAGAACACCAACAGGAGCTCTTGATAGCCCTAAGACTATGTGCAACGGCCTTAGTTGTGTTTGATGGTAAATGTCACATCTCATGTCAGAGTATGCCTTCATAAATTACCCCTGAAGACCATATTGCCTCAGAAGTTAAATATTAGCAGCTGCATGCATGTTATTAACCCCTCATCTGCCACACAACTTTGTACTTGCCCAGGGCCAAACACTTTAAAGAAGGGTTGACTGACTTCAGAGTGCAGTGGTAAGAAAGCTGCAGGACATACAATGTACAGCAAAGACTGTCCGTGCACGTGTGCCCTTTTGTAGGACATTTGTGAGGATGGCACTGAGTATTTCAGCAGTTTCAGCTGATTTGAAGGACGATTCTCCTATTCAGCTGCTCAGCTGAATAACAGACTATATACCATGTTCTCCCAACTATTTTGTGATTATGTTTACTTATATTGCTTTATCTTAATACTAAAAGTATGGGAAGATTTGTCTACATTGTCTTAATTGTTTCCTGGTTGCACACATTTTTTATTAAGTAAACTTGAGCAGCATATCTTGACCCATAGTGATTGAAATAAATGCAGAGACAGTGTCAGTAGGAAGGCTCAATAACAATACAAAGGGCCAATCTGCAAAACTGTTGTACTGTCCACAAAGAACCATTCAGAAAACAAAATGGACTTCATGATCCTAACCCTCAACATGAACCCAGATTTAGTCCACAGACAGTGAAAGCAACCTAGGGAAGGGCATCAGACTCATAATGCGTAATGTAAAATGTAGAAATAGCCATAACAACTCCAACCTGAGAAATGGCCTCATAATTTAAAGCGAGCATAATAGATCATGTCCAGAATTTTCTATTTTATCCTTGCTATGATATCTGAGACTTCACAGTCATATTTCTAAAAGCACAATATCCTCTCTTTCGCCTGCTATTCTATAGAAATTTTTTAAAGTTGGCTAACTAAGGACTTTGACCACTAACTTTGATCTATAAATGAATTCACCTGTGGAAAAAGTATGGGAGCATTTACACTAACTTAAATATCTAACTTCAGGCGCCCACACTAAGATTCTATACAATTGAGAGAGGTGAAATAGGCTCTTCCAGAAGAGCATTCCAAGGAGTGAACGCCAATGTTCCACAATTACCTCTAAATTTTTAAAATTTGGTTCTATTTTTCCTTCTGCCATTTTTAAATGGCATTTAAAAACTAAAAATTGAAAACAAGAGAAGAGAAATAAATAAAATGGCAGACTATGAAAAGTGTATTTTTTAAGTTATAATTAAGATTTTAATTCCAATTAAGTAAAAGGAAAATAACCATTAATACTAACTAGTAATTAATTAAAAGTATTTTCCTATGATAAATGTTGGTCTTCATTGAATATCTAAATGTCTATGTCTATGCCTATGTATATGTCTGGAACTTTGTATCACAGCTTCAGATAACACAGAAGACCTTCAAGGAATTGACTGATATACAGTTAAGTCCTAACTATCAGGTGTAACAATCAGAACAACTGATCTCGTATCTCAAAATGTCAAATTATCAATAAAAAGCAGTGAAATAAGACACAATTTTCAGCCATGTTAAACAGAAGAATAATGGAAAATCACAAAATCTGTGGTCATGGAACGCTAAAAAAAGAAAAAAGAAAAGTTCATTATAACTATGCAACAACACAAAAGTCATATCTCACAACACTGATATTGTGACATTGATATCTGTTTTCTGGTCATACAAAAGCCACTCCTTCCACAATCCAAAACAACTTTACAGAAGTTGTCTAAACCTGAAAGCAATGGTGCTGATACATGATCTCCAGTGTGTAACACCTAATAGCTATCATCCCAAATGGTAAGATTTGGATTGAGACTTCAAAGCTCATGTTTTTGAATCCCATTCTTGGGCTCCCTGATCTGCACTTGTACTTTTCTCTCGTATTATCTCAAAGTCCATGTCACCTCTCTCAAGTTAAATGACCTAGCATGAAACTATTTTTGTGTGGTGATAACATCATTAGCTAAGGATGAGTTCAACGTGTTAACTTGTTTTATCTTTTACTAATACTCTGGTTAAATAAAACCACAGCCTGATCTGAACAAGGGTTGTAAGTCACTAGAGGCAGAATAAATTCTATTGTTAGAGAAGAAAGAGAAAACAAGTAGAATTTCCTTGACCTCGGAACACCCAAGACAACAGCGAGCTTCAGGACCTTGCCACGGATAGGAGCTGGAGGAACTGGCTGCATAAACTCTAGGCATAGTGTTAGGCCCCATTGTTACTGTCAAACACGAATCACCAAAACTCACTCTGTTATTGCCCAAGACAGAAATAAAAAGGTTGGCATAATATCTGGAGAGCACACCATGCAAGACAATTCAGAGAGCACAGACTGAGCTATGGAGGGAAGGGAAAGAACAGAGAAGAAAGGAAAGAACTGGGGAAATAGTATTTTGTGTAAGTCGATCTTCTTTTGAAAACCTTTTGTATGAACAGCCCATAAATTATTAACCACTTATTAACCATGCCAGAGAGCTGTATTTAGATACAGTGCAGACATTACATCTCTCTGGGGATACAAAGTCACAGATGTGCTAAAGCACAGGTAGACACCGGTCCCAGTGAGCGAAGTGAGAAAGTTAGTGGTGTACAACCACACAAGCTTCACACACTGCTTCTCTCTGCATGGAAGCTATGGCAGTGAAGAAGACGTGATGCCCCAAGGTCTGGCCCCAAGTTAGCGTCAGGATGTAGTCAAACTTCACATCATGAGGGAAGCAGCCCCAGGTCCAGTGAGAGAAAGCTTGGCTACTGTACTATATCCTACAACACAATGTCAAACATTATTCTTCAATAAGAAACTCCCTCTTTTACCTCAGTGTGGTCAGTTTTAGAAGGATACATTGCTGCCAAGGCACTCGTTGGACTTGTAACTCATCCATGGTGAGATATGTCCAGGTATGACATCCCTAGCAGAACCTGACTGAAAGATTGTGACCCATATTTTCAACATTCTTCCACTTCTTAGGTTAGCACAGAAAGGGGCACAAAGATGCTGCTATTCTCTGTTCTGTTTCAAAGAAATTGTTGGGGCCTAAAACGTCTTCTTGTGCCTCCATAACTAAAGCTCTGCTGCTTGGATATTGCAGAGGGTTCATGGAAAAGAACAATCAAAGCAGACCTAACTGATGCAGCTGTAAACGCTCAAAACTGTCAGAAGTCAGAAGCAAATAAAACTCAAAAACCATGCAGGAAAACTATGCATAAAATCTTGTCATTTTGCACCATTATTTCCCTCAAAATCTACTACAAGCTTTCGAAACATAAGATTACTCCATTTAACATAATAAAACTGCTCCATACTCAAAGCTATTATTATTAATGGATCTGAGCATGCACAGCTATGTCAGGTCTCTAAGCACTCAGTGGAGAAATACTCATTTCCAGCAAGCCCCACAAACCAGAAAGTAGTGTCAGATTTAATACATTTAATTCTTCCAACTCAAAGAAGCAATTGCACAGTTTACCATGTTTTCTAATTCCCATTTAGAAATTAATGGAGAGGCTTTTAATAGGTTCTTCTTGTCTTTTACTAGAGAAAAACAGGAAATTACTAATAAACTGGGATTTATTAACGAAACATACAGGAAAACAATAGAAAAGCTATATTTCATGTTCTTCATCCTCCTCAAAAGGCAGACTTGGGTATATGCAGCAGAACAACTTCTTTCCAGATGAGCAGCATTCACCAAAACAGAAAGTTATTATCTACTGCTTGCTCACAAGATAACCTGCAAGCTGGCAGTCATGTAGTGTTCAGATACTCAAACTAATGTACCTGCTTCAAGCATCTGAACCAAAATGTATGCTCCCTGATACCAGATCCTGTTTAAATATGGGATCTAGGTTTTACAGAAAAAAATCATTGCCTGACATTTGCACAGGGCTGAAGATGAAATCTTGGCTGAAAAGTGTTCTTTTTGAATCCAAGCAGTTCTCTCCAAGGCACTGTGCTGTTCATTTGAGCCCTTCCTGCCTTGACAGTATGTCTGGCCCATCAGTAGTTTCAACTATTTTGGGGGCAGTTTTCTGTAGATATGGGCATAAATAGCAAAATCTGGATTCTCAGTCAACAAGACACAATGTAACAAAGTTTGTTCTGTAAGTCTCTATGAAAATGCAATCACAAATGCTTCAGGGTATCTGAGGCACAGTTCTCCTCTATGTTGCTGGTAAACTCAGAAAAAGAGGAGATGATTCTTCAAAGGATTTCTGGATTATTTCTGCAGTTCTGAGACATCAGTTTGTCTTACTTACTAGCTTCAGGATTTCCTTCTGAGTATCAGTAAGATTTTATTATCATGCAGCAGTCAAAAATAGCTGTTAATAACTACTTTGACAACAGATTTTAATTGCAATGCCTAAAAGATGGTTGACTGCTAAGCAACTTGGTCAACCTAGAATGTATTTCTGGTACTTCAGTACATGTTCCCATTTAGAAGTCCATTGTGCAGCTAAAGCCTGGGCTGCAACTACCCAGGCTCAATATCCTCCGGCCGCTGGAACATCGCAAGAGTATACAGAGTTTCTCCACAAGACCAGACTAACACTTTGCACTATGAAATTTAGGCATTTGCAAAGCTGGCTACAACCTTTATTTCCTTCTCTACTATTGCAAACCACACTGAACATACAGGAAGACAAGTTGAAGATTTGCAAATGTTAACTGTAATTTGTCAGTGGGATGGCTTTCTGACACAGCTGTAGATTAAGGGGCATTTTTTTGACTTCTTAAAATACAGCATGATAAACTGAAATGCCTGTAAAGATCCTGCTATGGTCTAGTAGATTCACACAGTGACCTGAATTATTTTCAGCATTAACCTGTGTTATCACAGTGGAAATATTGGGGTGAGAGTGAGTTCACACTTCTGGTTGCCTTTGTTTCCAATGGTCATTGATACCAAAAGCCATCCTGCATCTGTTGTGAAAATAAATAATGTCATCATTGTATTTGGCATTTTTAAGGTCTCTATATAGATATTTTCCCTAATAGACAATCAAATCCTAAATTCTAGACAGCCCATTTCACTGATTGGGTCAAACAGCAAGTTCTATGTTTCTGAAATCTTATCCTTTATTTTCCATTATATCAGCTCATCTAATAAAGGTAAGGTTTCTTCCTACGAATCTCTCAGTCCTCTCTAGTATTCTTAGACTATCACAGATATAACTGTATGCTACATGTCTGTTCAACTAATACACTCCTCCCATTTCAAATAAAACCTAAATAAATAATAGAAGATAAGCTACTCTTGTTCTGCTATTCAACCACACTCTGAGCTTGTTAACAATTCGGTATAAATTGAATTGCAGAAAAGTGGTGCCAGAGTAAAATAAGGGAATCCAGTGTTCTCAACCAAACTTGAGGCAGAAAAGTCAGTAAATACTGAAGATCTTCTAAACCACAAGGGTAAGTGAAAGGGACAGCTTTAAATTTCTGATGTTAATTGGGAGATGTCACAACCATCAAAGCAATGGAAAGAGGTGGAGTGCATTAGATACCCTACTACAGTCCATTGCTTTAGAGAGTAGAAAACTGAGATTGAGCAGCAAAGTGTGTTATGTAAGAGCCAGGTATTTTATTAATGGGTTTGCACCACCATGGATTTTTGTGTTTGGGAATAATTTTTCTTGTAAATATTCATCTGTCTTTAAATGTAGCTAAACATATTCTGCTTCTCTGATTTCCTAATCTGCCTCCAGCTTAAGAACTGCAACGAAACATGGCTCTAAATAGTCATATTTAAGAAATCATTGACTCTCTACCTCTAAAGTTAAAAAACTTTAATATGTCTCAGGACATTTGTTTCTGAAGTGATGGGACAGGGTTGTACAAGACTGAACTCCCAGGTTCTCTCAATCAAGTCTACTTCCTTGTACATCAGGTTATTTCTGCCAAGCTTGTGGGGTTTTTTCCAAACAAACTCTAACTATCAGGGAGGTCTATCACGCTGTTCCTTTACCATCAGCTTTATTTTCAAACATACAATGGTTTGGCATGACTCCAGTCACCACCAGGTGATTTTTGGCCCTTGCCCTTTTTATTATCTGGTATCTCTTAGGGAACCACAGATGAAACCAATAGAAGAGGAAAGAAAAGGAAAAGCAGGAAAAATGAAAGAGCTTCTCCTTTGCTTTCCTGGTAACATGACATCTTGCCCTCTTGCATTATATATTTTTGTCCAGCTGATGCTTTGTCCTAGTGGAACCGTGGTTCTAGTATTAGCTCCAAATGGTAGGCAGGCATTTTCATTAAAAACAATTACTATTTCCAAACAGGAGCTGGTTCCTCAGTTCCAGCCATTCTTGCTGTAAAACGTTCAGCTGAGAGGAGCAGATTGTTCCTGCTGAAAATGAATGGAATCTGGCAGGAAAACCTCATGTTTTTCCAATCCTAGTTTTTTACAAAGAAAACACTGGGATCTTGTTGAAAAATTACAATTGTTGTGGTGGGCACATTATTTTTCTCAGCTGAGCTGTTTCCAGTTTCAGAAGACAAGTTGGTGCACAAATATATCTGTGTGTATATATATATCTACACATACACAGAAGTATTTGTATATAATTGCTATGATTAATAAGTCAAGGAAGAGTAAACACATTTTTATTATTAAAAAGCATTTATGCAAATTGATTTTTTTTAAACAGCTTCCACATTATGAACTTTCAAAAGAAAGTCAATGAGTAAAATACTATATCATAATAACAGCTAGCCTCACTTTTAATACTAGGAGAAAAAAGAGGCCAAGGTGACTGAACTGTTTATCCCTTGGTATTTCTCACTAACTTAAAAACATTGTCAGACTGAATTATTTTGATAAAAATATCAAAGGAGAGAAAATGGAAGACATTATTACATTCATGAAAGGAAGAAGCCATAGAGGTCCCCCTATTGATCACCTGTATAGACGTTGCCATTTGGTAGTAAGTGATTTTATTTACCTCAGACAGAAACATATAATAGGTCAGGCTGACCTTGTGTCCTTAGGGGGGTGGGAACACTCCCTTCTACTAGTTGCTTTTTTTTCCCTTCCATATGAAGCATTCATCCCAGAGCCAGCAGACAGTAAGTGAGATGAGATGCTGGTGTGACTTGTGTCTGCTGCATCCTTAGAGCTTAAGTGCACTCCCTTAGGCAAAGTTCAGCTCCCTTATTAGCAACAACACATTGCAACCTTCAAGTCCACCTCTCTATCAGGTCCTGACCCTTTATGCCAACAAATGGGCAGGATCCAGATACTTCAGCTGTGGCTTCTCCATCCACAGCCTTCAAGACCATTCAACTGCCTTGACCTGCACCTGACAATCAAACCCTTAATTGGGCAGGAAAGTGATAGCAACAAAACTTTCTCTACTAAAAACGTGTAGCAACCTATTATGGTAGCATAGACCAGCCAAAAAGCTGATCACCTCAAGGATGTGCTGCCTAGACCTATGATGAACTTTGGTCAGAGCTGCACAAATGTAAAAAGTAATATAAAACCCCCTTGGATTTCCTGAGGCTGAGAAGTTGAGTCCCCAGTGAAGCCAGCTGTAAGTCATTCATTTTCACTATTGGGCCACATTTGACCCAAGACCAATAAGTGACAAAGGAAATTATAGTGGCAAAGATGACAGTAATACAGCAACTTCTTATTTTAAAAGTGAACACCTGATTGAAAAAGGAAACATGAGAAGCGTTTCCCTTTTCTGTTATGACTCAGCTAATAGAATTTCTTATCTCCCTTCCAGTTGTTCTTGCCCAGAATTTCATCATTATAATAATAATATCAGGTCACTTTACAGCCAAAAAGAACCTCAAGAGATCTGCTGGCCCAGCTCCTTGCAACCAGGCAGTATCCACTACACCTAGACATTCTGTGATGGATAGCTGTTCAACTTGGACCTAAAAATCTTCACAGAAGAGACCAAAACATCCCTTTTGAGTCTGCTGTTTCAATTGATTGTCCCAGAAACTAGCCTGCATATCTACACATCCAGCGTAAAAATTACAACAAAAGGAAGAGTAGCATCACTTCTGCCCTCCCTTCTCCTTCTGGCCTCAGCACACTGCTTTGCCGAAGCCCTAAGACCTCCCTGGGTGCACAAGTGTCAGCAGCTTCAGACTGTAGGGCTCTGGTGCACTTATCACTGTCCTAAGATCCCACCTGCCTTACATTGCACAAGGGCCACAGTTTTATTGCTCCAATAGGATGTGGGACTTCACAGTCAAAATTTGAATGGCAGGAAGTACATTGAACAAGTTCACTCTTCTTCTCATTTCTTAACATAATTTAAAATCAGACACTAAATAAGGTGTCAGGAGGCCTCCCACAAGGATCCAGCTTTTAGGTCTTTATTGTCGTGTTTGCTTTGAAGAGGAAAAAAAAAATCTTGTTTGCCAGCTTACAATTCAAAAAATGCCAGAAAGATGTTCTTGCAAACAAAGAAGATGCAAAACAAATGCTGGCAGCAAAGTGGCACAGTCTCTGAATTGTGGAGTTATGGAATTATTTTGGAAGTAAATCGTATGATACATAAACGTTCATAAAATTATTTCTGTAAATAAGATTAGATTTCTTCCACAGACAGAAAGACACAGATCAGAGGTACCAAGGGTTATGTATGGTCAGCCATCAATGTTCTCTTTGTACATAGGTATGCAGCACTTAACAAGAGAGGACACTCTCTTTTTGTAAGATACAGCTGAGCCCGAAGTCCTGCAACTTATACTGAATACTAAAACTCTTTCTGTCACTTGCAAATCAAAGTGCCTGCCTTTGCCAACCATTTGTACATGTAAGAGATCCAGGGTGTATATTGCTCAAATGTCAGTCATTTTCTTGTGAAAAAATTAAAACTCTAATCCCTGCTGAACGAGGCTTTTTGTGTTGTTCCAGCAACTTTTTTGTATTTTCTATTTGTCTTAGGGTTTTTTCTGGTTTACACCATTCTCCAATGATTTAGCCTAGCAGCATCCATTTTAGAGAAAAACAAAATACGGCGGGGCAAAAGCAGTTATCAGCCCATTGGTTCAGTTACACACACCAGAGCATTCACCAGCACCTGAACCCAGCTGTTCCCACTAACGTCTTGCACTTACATGGGGAAAACACCTCATTTTAAGTGCTGTTTCTGTTTTCATTGTATGTATGTAAGCACACACAGTTTTCTATGAGCACCTAGCAGGCTTGAGGACAGCTCTTAAATGTAAACGTGGAAAATCATATTGCAGGTTGCTATTTGAAATGTCCTTTTGGAGCACTACCAAAAAAAAACCAAGAAGAAAAAACCTCTACTTTAAGGTAGAGAAAGCCCTATGTGGCAACAGAGCTGTTGTGAGGCCCCCACTGAAGGTGCAATGAACCCACAGCACAAGAACATATCACTGGCTGAGAACCCATCCTCCCAGTAGCCCTCACAGCAACAGCCCATCAGCTCGTGACAGCAACTCTGTGGGAACACCAGTATCACAGTATCACAACATTGGAAAAGACCTTTGAGATCATCAGGTCCAACCTATGACCCCACACCAACACCTACTCGTCATCTAAACCGTGGCACTAAGTGCCTCATCCAATCTGCTTTTAAACACTTCCAAGGACGATGACTCCACCACCTCCCTGGGCAGTGCATTCCATTTCAGTGAAAAATTGTTTCCTAATATCAAGCCTAAACCTCCCCTGATGAAGCTTGAGACCATGTCCTCTTGTTCTGTCACTGACTGCCTGAGAGAAGAGACCAACCCCTGCCTGCCTATAACATCCTTTTAGGTAGTTGTAGAGAGCAATAAGGTCTCTCCTGAGCCTCCTCTTCTCCAGGCTAAACAACCCCAGCTCCCTCAGTCGCTCTTCATAGGGTTTGTAGTCCAGCCCCTTCACCATCTCCTCTGGACACACTCCAGCATCTCAACATCTCTCTTAAACTGAGGGGCCCAGAACTGGACACAGTACCAGAACCAGGACCAACAGAGTAACACAAGTAAAAGCTTTCCCAACAGGAATGTAAGACTTGGGGATCAAAGTTTGTCACTTAGCCCTAGGGAAAAGATTTGGTTCAGGCAATCTGTCAGACCCCATATAGTCCTTGTAAGGTTCTTCAGAGTGTTACTGGACTATTGTACCTCCACGTGTGCACAGCTCCGCTATGGACCTTCAGCCATATCAAGCACACAAAGGAGCCAGGAGGCAGTGGCACTTTTCTAATGGACTAAACTATGGGCACGTGTCCTTTTCCTCAGCCAGAGCTCAACAATCACAGTCAGCTCTGCACCTCTTGCTTCTTAATTTATCTTGACCTGCAGGCTATGCAGCATGTGTGAGCACTCTCCAGTTCACTCCACGTCAAGTACCCTGGCTGTAACCACAATTGCCAGTTGTATAAACTAACCTGGCTAATTTTCCCTTATACAGTTTTAAGAGTCAGTAAGCTGTAACCTCTGAGGGGGGCCGTAATTTCTTCTATTGGCATATCTGAATTCAGAGAATGATAAACCCTCTCTGGCCATAAAGATGAAAGATCTGCAGCCATAAAGGTGAAAGAACTGTAAATCCATGGAGCTCTTCCATTGCTTGAGCAGAAGTCTGAGCTGTTTTTCTTGCAAGATATCTCCAATCCTAAGCTCAAATGGAAATCAGACATCACCAGTCCTGACCCCACTGAAGTCAAAGGGAGTTTTGTCATTGACTTTAATGAAACTAGGATTCACCCTAGGGTAACGGGCATTGTGTTTTTCAGCAGCCACCCATGTGGAAATTCTGCTTAAATGACTGACTGCCTGGAAGGTAGCAGTGCTAAGCCACAAAATACCAGAAATATTTGTGTTAACCCATGTACTCCAGCATGTGAAACTGCAGATATCAGAGTACACTCTTGCCCTCTAGAAAGAGCATGTTCCTATACCCTTGGCTCCTTTACTCCACCTGAAGCTGGTTATGCACCTGATGTGCCTAACCTGTTGTTCAGCTGTGCTACTGGGTCTGACTGTTTATCAGGAAACATCAGAGAGGTTTTATATTCTCACATTGTAAATAATGTGACAGACCTTGAAAATATAATATGTCTTTTTATAGCTACTGTATGCATTGTGAATGAAAACAACTCATGAAAGTAGAGTTGAAAACAGGCTATTACATTCATGGTTCATGTTCACTCAAACTCTGATTGAAAAAAAATACTTATAATGTATGTTCATAATATAGGAAATGAATAAAAATATAGGTAGAAGGAAACTAAAAAATAATCCAAAAGCATGCATAGGGAATTCCTGAACTAATTTGAGGAATTCATCTGGTACTTAGGCTCCATGCTGAGTACTCTTATGAGCTCAAAAGAATCAACATACACGTGCAAAGGTATTCCAAAAAAGGGTCTTTGAGCTGTGAGTCTGATCCAAAGTTCTTATTACAGAAATGCAACAAAACTACTTAGCAAGATTGTTGTGCATCGGCTTTTCAGTATAACATGGTAACAGAAGTCTGTAAATTTGTACATACACAGATTTTTTATTAAAACTACTGGGCAAATGCATACTGTGTGAAGTTAAAAACCACATTGCAGTACAATAAAACTTGTGCTTAGCCAAGTTGTATTTACCTGCTCTAGTTAGAGAGGGCCTTACAAAAATTTATAACAAAAATCAGAGATGGAATCAAAGCATCAGAAAATGCATAAGGGTTGCAAAAAAAGGAGGAAAGACAGAGAGATATCCAAATTGCATCTTGTGCTTCTTTCTAGATCAGAAGCATCTACAAAACCTCCACAAAGTGCGTTTCTTCATCCCCTTTCTTCAGTATAGAAATTAAAGCAGGAGTCTATCCACAGGAGAAAGGATGCCTCATTGAATTTCCTCCATTTCCTGCTTCTCCCATCTGCAATGGGATCCTTCAAAGCACCTCTGTGCTTCCACTTCTGGGCCAAGACACAACAAGGTGGTTCAGCCATCGAAAAACCTACAGTTACTGTAACAGCGAAAGGTGAGCAGCCCTCTCCGCATAAGATGCAGTGGGTGATAAATCTTATGGTTCTGAAGTAAGCCAAAAAGGAGTTTGGGGATACAGTCAACCTCCTTTGCCACATCTGCATGCAAGCACTGATCTGAAGAACAGAATTTATGGCTGTGACGGCCCCTGTGCAATTTAAGAAAAGGAGGAGAAGCTTTCTATAGGTATGCTCAGGCCAGTCATAGTCTCACCCATTGGAGATATCATTGGCACAAATTATTCCAGCTTCTTGGGCTCCTCCAGTATCATCCATCAATGGGCCTCAGAGAGTATTAGAGTTCGAGAGAATGAAAGGATGGAGAATAAGTCAATGCCTTTTCAAAAGTGTTATTTTCATTTTACGGTTGTGAGGCGGAGGCTAAAGTCACCTGAGTGGCTTTGGCCCATCAACAGGACCAGAACTAACCTCAAATTTCCTGAACACCATTCCTAAAGCAAAGGAAGGGCCACTTGGCTCCTTCACTTTCCTCTCTACCACAAAGAATTTATCCATCACTACGCAAATCAGGGAAGATACTCATATACATCCCTATCCCCACTACAAACTGTCTCTCTTCAAGGTATGTTTGATTTCCATTCTTGCTCTTGAGCTGCCAAGGAGCTTTCTATCTCAGTACCAGTGCCTTACAGAGCAACCGCAAAATCCTGCAGTACAGCAGAGCAGAGGTTAGATGGCCAAGACAACTGCTATTTTCATCAATTCTTCAGCAAACCAGCTGATTGTAAAAGCTATTCTTGACGACTCTGCCTTTGTAACACCAGTCTCCAAGAGAACACAGCACATACTATTGGCTGTGGCCCTCACTAAAAATACACTGCATTCTTGCACAACAACAAAAGCTCCCACCAGGGCCAATGGACAACTGACTAAAAACAGTAACCAAAGGCTTTAAATTGCACAAATTACAAAGGTAGAAGGACTGAAAGCAGCATGTCACTAAAAGCCATCTGCCATCTTGGCCCGCCCATGTGTCCCTTCTCCCCAGCAGTGTTTTATATTAGTAATGATGTCTCTGTATTATGTATGACAGAGTCTCTGCTGCTTTCAGCAACCAATAATATAGATGCTCGTCCAGTCTGCTTTGCATATACACACTATCTAGGGGAGCAGAAGATCTGCCTTCCAGTCTCTTTCTCTGGATATAATTCAGTTGAAAGGAAATATTCACATGCATATATTCTCCAAATTGCATGTACATGCTGTATTATCAGGACTCTGATACACAGTAATAATACAAAAAATCATACAGAAATAAGCATGGATTCAGCCATGATGTAAATGAGGTGGGATAAGAACGTACAACGTAGAAATAAAGGAAGAAAATAGACAAATAGGCCTGTTTCCAGGATATAAAAAATGTTTGCATTTGGGGTTTTTTGGGGAGGGAGGGTGTTATGAGTTATTTCCATTAGTATGGCTTTACCTTCCACTGAAGCTGTCATTGATAAGGATCTTTGAAGTGAAATTTTAAAGGAAGAATAAGATGAAGCCAGCCACTGGGACAGCCTGAAAGAAGCTGCAGAGATGGATGTGGAGACAAGGCTGGGGCACAGCAGTTCTACACAGAGGAATACCTGAGATAACACTCAATGATCAAGCATTGGTGCAAGAAAAATTTTCCCAGGTTGACACACCCTGTGAAGAAAAAATAAAAGAGAGAGAGAGAGAGAGAATTTCTTAGGCCAGGAAAGGCAACTTTCTGATTTGTAGGAATTGTTTGCACTACCTGAGCTAATAGGCTAACTCAGGCATCTTCATGCAGCCCTGCAAATAATACCTGAGCTAATAGCCTGTACTGAGAAAAGAGAATGCCCAGGAACCAGAGAAAAGACAGAGGGAAAGGTGAGAAAAACACATGAATAAGCGCTATGAGTCAGAGAACAGAGTTTATCAGGGGCTTGTTCAAGTGAAGTGACTACTTTTGCAGCTAACCTTGTAAATCACTGGAGGGAAATTGAAGTGGGTTACCAGAAAGTTGGTGGAAAGGTTTATTTGATAATTATACAAGCTCATTTATTCAAAGCTCATTTATTTTGCAAAATACTTTGCATAACCCTCTTTTAGCTGATGCACATTGAAAGTATGTGAACACAAAACAGTTTAGCTAGGGTTCAGTGGGTGTTCTCACACTTTGGAGAGCTTGCAGCACTGTTCCATGACTACAGACTTTAGTTAGTTATCTCCGAATATCTCCTCAAAGAGATCTCCCCCTGCTCCAGTTACTTCCTCAGTTTTCCCAGGGACACTTGCAGAGACCCTGACAGGCATCTGAGGAACTGGGAGGTTGTGTAAGGTATGTACCATCACCACATTTCAGCCCTCCTCAGGAGACAGATTGAAGGTGCAGGATATAAGAGGCATACCCGAGATGAAGGCAGGGAGGACTGAAGAGGTTCACAGCACACAGAAGAGGTGAAAAACTATGAAAGCAAACGAAGGAGGAGACCATGCAGAGAGAAAGATGGGATAAGAGGAACTAGGAGAGAAGAAGGAAAACAGAAAACCAAAGCCTGAGAGGTAAGTCAGATGTAACTGTATCACTAGTAGATTAGGTAGGAACAAAGTCTGCAAATAACAGGAGGAAGAGATGGCCCCATGGAAGAGATGAGCCCATGAGGAAAAGCAGAGTAGAATGGGCTGTCCAGGTTCAGAAACACAACAGCAAAGGGTATATAGTAAACAATTTTTTCTTTCTCCCTGTTAGAGCATTTATCACTTAGAACAGACAGACGAGAATTGTTCCACAGACTAGTCGGGGATCACAAGCCAGGGCAATCTGTGTTTCAGGACAGGATGTTATATATTAACAGACGTTCTGATTTTCACAGGTCCTGAGCTCCCAATCATAAGTCTCACAGCTATCAAAGGCAGCTGCTTACCCCTGAAAATCTATCCTGCAACACTGCATCTGGGAGTTATTTTACTGGACTTTTACTCAGGCTTTGGATGCATCAGACCTCAGCTCAAAGAGCTGCTGGACAAGAAGAGCTATTTGGCTAGCGCTACTGTATGAGAATAAGGAGAGGTGAATCTGTTCTTGGAGGTAACATGTTTCAGGTATTCTCCCAGGCAAGCTGCTCATCTGTGTTGTGCCTCATATATGTGAGATGACAACATCTAATTCCATAATTCCAGGGAAAATTGGCCTGGGTCTATAAAGTGTAAAGAGAACCTCGGAAGAAAGGACTAATTTTAAGTCCAGAGAGTTGACATTTATGTGATTTTTTCCCAATCTGCTGTTTCTTAGAACTCCAAATCTAAAGGGATGGGATGGTGTAGGCAACTGGCAATATCATTGTCATAATACCAACATCATGGCACAGACAGCCCCAGCTCATAAGGCAGTAGGAAGCACACGAGTTGGTATATAAAAAAAGACTGGCAGCACAATGCAGTGTGCAGATGCCAGATTCATTGTCACTGAAAGCTACATTTTTAAATCCAGCATTTGTCTCATATTTGAATTTAAGCTGACTGTTATAGAGAAAAAATACTAAATAAGAATTCTAAGCCCAAGACTATGCGTTGCTCTTGATTCTTGCAGCACAAGGAGGAAAGCAGGGTTTCTGCACTGAGATACCATTAAAGTGTTTGTCTGAACTGAGCTTTCTCTTGGCATTCTGGCTGATTCTGCCTTTGTTAAAACTGTCAGGCAAGGGTTTGCTTCTTTGTGAGAGATTTAATGAAGCTGCAGACATCCATTTTAGCCGAAGTGATGTCATCTGTTTTTCCTCCAAGGCTGCCCAACTAAAGAGTTATCAACAGAAATTTTCTTATCACAAATGTTAATGTCACTGGTACCAACCTAGAATTCACTTCTTCCAGCCCCTCTCTAGACTTGCAATCATCAAATAGTTCAGACACTGACCAGAAAAAAACAGTGTAACTAAAAAACAGTAGAGAAAATAAAAACTCAAGCTACTCTTCAGGGATCTGAAGCATTCTGCTTCATACTGAAGGTATTTAAGAGAGAACCCACACGCTACTTCCCGGCTTCTGGGGTTGCTGAGATTCATACTCATGGTTTGGCCTTATTTTTAGCCAGGATAGCACAACTACAGGACAGAAGAAGACTTGCCTAAAGATTCAGTTACAGGATGAGAGCCAGGAAACCATGAACGTCGACATTATCACCATAATTTTCCCTTGTGAATAATGTCATTTCAATGCCTCCTCATTCCTCTGTCCCTATGAGGACAGAAAGACTTCCCTACTCTTAAATAAACCTCAGAGTTACTGGCAGAGGAACCCCGAGGCCAAAATGCAAATTTGATTCTTGAGCACCTGTTAGGAGTTCATTATGTAAAATACTGAGATTAGAAAGAGGAATTTCAGGCAAAAGGACCCAGAAGATGTTCCAGAGCTGGGAAGTCCTTGTTTTAGCAGCTTGAGATTTACGTTCTTAAGTGTATCACTGGACCAAAGCTGGAAGCATTTCCTTTCTGTCATTTTGGCATGCAAATTGAGTTTCATGGAAACTGTCAACAGTCAAAACATTTTTTTGGCACTGAGAAACATAAGGAATGTTTAGTGAAAAAATCCTAAGAAACTGAAATATTTCACTTTTTTACACAGAGGTTTTTTTCTGAACAAAAATAATAAATGAGGCTCAACATTGGACAATACACTCTTACTCTTCAACTTTCGTGGGGTATTACAAAGAGTTAGTGCATGAGCTGTGATATTACAGGCTGTGCAAGCTTAATCCAAGATTGACAATTTGCAGAATAAAATTATTATTTATAATTAAAATAATAAAAAACAATAATACATCTTGTCAACCACTATCCATTTTTATCTTGTCAAAGACAGGCCCAAAAGATGTATGCTCTACCTGATGTACTCAGCGCAGCTAGTCTGAACTTGTGATCAAAATAAATAAGAAGTAGAGGGAATACAGAGAAATTCATAATAACATAAAATTATTTGGCAAGATTAATGGGTTTTTAAGGATATGTCACAAAGTTACTCTACTTGATGTAAGGTACAGTTATAAGCAGATATTTGAACAACGTAGAAATATGGGTCAACAGTCTGTCAAAGTCAGAGACATCATGATTTACTTCTATCAGCTGTAATGCCAAAAGACATGTCTTCATAGTTCAGAATGATAAGACGCTGTCCATATGCAAGAGGAGCAGTCAGCTGCATTTTCATTAAGACTCCCAAATGAAGTGAGAAGATCAAGATGATGATGCTGGAAATTGTGTACAACTGATTCAAATCCTAGCAGCATTTGCTCAGAAGTGAAAATAACTGTAGAAGCCAATTTGAAACTATTGGAAATTTTTTTTTCAAAAATTTAATTTCCACTAAATTTGCTAAATTTTCAACAATACAGTGCAAGTGTGAAATACCAGCAGGGTGTAAAAATATCTCTTGCACATTTAGAGAGGGATCCATCTTACATCAACGTAAAGTAAAGAAATATAAAACACGCAATGGTGTAGAACTCTTGTTTATTTAAATGAGCTGTATTCGAAACCATAGAAAAGTAGTTAATAATTCTGTAAAGACAGCCTAGACAAGCAACAAAATTAAACTCCAAAACAAGCTATATTCATCAATTTTTGAAGAAGTGTTTGCTAGAAACAAAAGACTGGTTTCTCCAGCAGTGTTGGCATTAAAATAAAAAGCAATATTCAACGTGATAAAAAGCATAGGCAAAAAGCAGGGGATTATGTTCTAGCATGAGATGAAGTGTTTAGATAACAGACAAAATAGCACTTTGTGATACACGTAATTGCTCCCGAAAAGCACAAGCAGAAGGTGAGGTTATGAAATCCCCCAGAAATATGAAAAGGCTAACAGGAGGTGTTGCTGAGTGTAATGAAGTGTTTACAGTAATCACTATTCTTAAAACATAGATGTCCAGAATGAGTCAAAAACATTTCCAATTTTGGGGGATAATACCTCTTGTTTTCTAGGCCTTCCAGAGGACATTGAGTAGCTGCAACCTCAGTCAAACTCTTGCAAAATGATTAAAGAAAGTGAAAAAACATTAAACTGAAAATTAAAGGTGAGCTGAAGCAGTTTTAGAAAAAATCAATAAATTAAGAGTTACCAGTCACTGGGATTAGAAAGTGTCTATCCAAGAGACTGAGTTACTGATGGAGGCCTGCAATCAAGTTCTCAATTCTTTCTCTGTACCTTGATAAAGAAAAGGTGGAAAAGGGCTCCATAGAAGACTGAGGGAATAATGGATCAGTAAATGTGACTTCTGCAGCGGGTAAATTGCTAGAAACCAAATAAGGAAAAAAATTAATGTACATATATAAATATGATATGCTGGTGAAGGATTCCACAGTTTCTGCAAAAGAAGTCTTGTCTCACAAATGTATTAAATTATTCAATAAGCATATGGCCTAGGATGCTTTCAGGTCAACACAGTGTGAGCATCTCTTCTTGTAATGAAGCTAAGCCTTCACAGCGTAAGATGAATTTAGAAGCAGGAAACAAACTGTACGATTAGTTTTCCCAATGGAAAAAGGCTTCAAATATGTTGTTCACTATATTCATAAACAACCAGGGAAAGCAGTACAAGTGAGGTGACAAAGTTTGCTGGTGATACAGCATTGCTCAGAACAGTCAAAACTGAAGCTAATTGTGAGGAGATGTAGACGGATGTTGTGAACTGAGGTGAAACTCAGTGATGGTGAATGCCAACTAATGCACGTTGGGAAAAATAACACTAGGTATAGGTACACGATGATCAGCACTGCTCAGGAGAGAAAACTTGGAGTCACTCTGAATAATTAGAAAAGGTCTCCTCAGCGTTCAGCTGCTGTCAGAAATGCCCAAAGGGCCTTTTAGGAAATGCTAGGAAAGAAGATGAGAGAAAAACAGAATAAATTAAAAAAAATCACTGTCTTGCAGGATAAATGCACAATGCACCTGCGTCTTGAATACTCCTAGTCTCTATCTCAGAGCTCAAAATATCTAAAAATGTTATAAAGAGGAGTGGAAAACTGGCCATAGGAACACAATAGGGGTTTTTTTTCAGTGAGAGAACTTGTAACTTGTAACTCGTAACTTGTCAAACTGTATAAAAGGCAGTGAAAGAGGGATATAATAGTTTACAAGAGCAGGAATGGTATTAACTAGGTGAACAGGGAATGACTATGTTAATACATAGAGTTGGAGGCACTCAATGGAATTATTAGGTAGAAAAATTAAAATAAACAAAAGGAAATTATTCTTCTTGCTACACAATTATATTGTGATATTTGCTGTCATGGGATGTTGTGAAATCCAGAAGCATAAATGGGCTCAAAAAAGGTGGAGACAAATTAATGCAGAAAAAAGTCTATCAGAGACTATTAAACACAAAGAAGCCAACAGTTCAGAAAGTTTCTTAAGTCCTGCTTGCTGAAAGCTTGGAGGGTGAATCCTAGGGGTGCCTCTTTGAGATTTCAGAAGATGCTGTTGCTGTTGCTTTATACTATGGCTGTTCCTGAAAGGTCACAAGTAGATATGGAGTATACATTGTGCTGAATAAGTTCACACATAACAAAGAGGCATTCTCTGCCCTCAAAAATATATGCTCTGCATGTTCATTACTGGGACCAAAGCTCTAAAAGTCAGGATACTTGGCTCCAACTTGCTGCTGAATCTGAGAAAGCACAGCTCTGGATTTATATACACATTTCACTCAGAATTTCTCTATTTACACTGAGGTAGTTACAATAATTAAACACAAACTCCAAACTAGTTGAAGAGTTAAAATGAGCACAGACAAAAAAGGAAGGGGGTTATACTTTGCCAACACCTCTAAAAGTCTGCCTTAAGTGACAGGATGAGATGAAATTGCCTCAAGTTGCACAAGGAGAGGTTTAGATTGAATAGTAGGAAAAATTGCTTCACCAAAAGGGTTGTCAAGAACTGGAACAGGCTGCCCAGGGAAGCAGTGGAGTCACCATCCCTGGAGGGAATTAAAAGACGTGTGGCTGTGGTGCTTAGGGACTTGGTTTAGTTGTGGTTTGATAGTGTTAGGTTAAGGGTTGGGCTCGATGATCTTAAAGGTCTTTTCCAATTTAAAAAACTCTATGATTCTGTGATTTAAAATATAAATAAAGCGCTACTCATTGGAACAGTCTAACATCATCAGCCTTAACTGTAATACCAACTTCAGGTACAATATTCTAAATATTCTCCTGTATGAGCCAGAGACAGGTTAAACAATATTGCTATATTACATAGGTTAATAATTTTCAGTGTGGCTGGTTGTACTAGTTAATCAGAAATGGTGGGATTGAATAGAGGATAATAAGAACTTGCAAAAAGGATGACTCAAGTCAAGAGGATGCACTTAGCTTGGACTAAGAAATTAGAGAAAAGATAAAACATCACAATAAAATATGAAACAGCAAATTTGTAGTTCAACAGTGTGAATAAAGGAACCATCTCCGGCCAGGACTGGTTGATACTAAGCAACCTGTGTTTTAGTACGTAACACACAAAGCGGACTGAACTGTGGTAATACTACAGTAAGGACACAAAGAAATATCTTATAAGTAACTTCAACATGTTATATGTAGGAAAACCATGCAAAGCCAAAAGCTCTCAGTCCAGAGAGCAGGATCTGAGCTGGGAAGTTTCCAGCAAGGACTCTTCCACCCACCATCCTGTAACACTGGACAAACTTCATTGAGAAATATTCTCTCAATGACTGCAGCTGGGTGAAGGCGGTGTTGCTAGAGATAGGAGCACTCTTTTACCAGAGAGCTATTGGTGCTGAGCTTAAGTGTAATCCCAGGCTGCAGGACCACAGGTGCTTGCTGACACAGGGCTGCAGGTGTGGTTTGATGTAAGGAGAATCGGAAAGCAGCCCAGTATTGGGACCTCTCTTATTGGCAGCTTGCCATGGGAGGTAGGGCACCTGCAGAAGTTGAAGTTAACATGAGTGTGTGTTTCACTCACCATTCACAGGCACACGCTGCACATCCAGAAGGATGCTCTGTTGCCTTCTCCAAGGAGGATTGTCCAGTTTTGTAGCCAAGAGTAAGACCATTACCATGTTTCAAACAGACCACAGTAGATACATGGACAAATAAGCAGCTTAGGATCTGATTCGAAAGGAATCCAAACAGTGTAAACTACCTAGCGACAGATAGGAAAGTTAAAGAAGGACCATCTCACTTTATGTCACATCCTCTCTCACCTCTTTCTTTCCCCTATTAATCATTTTCCATGCACATCACCCTCTTACTTCCTTGCACAATATCTCATGTCACTTCTCCCCTACTGACAGGTAAATACTCACGACTTTAAATTCTTCAGGATGGATTCCAATGACCTGGAAAAAAAGATTTCTAAGCCTGTTAAAAGTCCCCTAAACTACTTTGCCCTTCCTGTATTGAATTTGTCTGCATTGCAGGGCAGTACTTGTTCTATACCCAAACATGGAAATCTTTAAAGGCAACAAACAAATAAATCCTGATAAATGACAATGGAGAAATCAAAATCTTTCTTCAGTCTCAGGACTGTGTCCATTTTCAGGAAAAACTTGAAGTCATGTGAATAAAAGCTATGTATTATGAGAAATTCCATCTTAAACAGAGCATGAGCAGCGAGTAGGGGAACTTGTGTTGCCATGCTGCCTTTTGTCTCACAAGCATTAAAAAGAAAATCAATTTCCCTTCCACTGATGCTCCGTTGATCCTGGTGTGGACCACGTACAGGCCTCGCAGTTGTTTGCAACAGCACTTAGAGAAAGTTTTTAGTACAAAATATGAGGAACATCCATTCAGCCTAAACTGCAATTAACCTACTTGACACCTAACATTTGTCAAAAAATGCCACCGGTTCTGTAATAACTACCGACACCGCCTTGAGTCTTATGGAAAGAGAAGTCTAAGGTGTGCTGTGAGAAGGGAGATCAAAGGAGGTAGGATTCTTCTATTAGAGGAAGCTGTGTCCTCAAGTTCTGCATTACCTCCCATTCAACCAGCACCCCTAACAACTTCTGTAGCTGAATCCCAGCTCCCTCTTTCACTGAACTTCATCATTTACCTCATATCCCACGTACCAGAGATCCCCTTTCCATCTCTCTCGAATATGGGTGAATGGGACCCAAGGAACAATCTAGAAATATTCACAATATAGATATCAAGTATAAGTATAGACACTATCATACATTTTTCAATAGTTTCATCTGGACAGTCATTGTAAGCACATGGATGTTGCAGTTTGCAATTTCAAAATTGAGAATTTCAGAATTTCAGTTCAGAGTATCAGAGATTTGGAAATGTACAGCTAAATCACAGGCGCATTACAGCACAAAATAGGATACAGAGTCCCAGCTGCAGTAGGACAGGAACTACAAATGGATAAGGGAATCCTTCTTACTGTACACAAGGATGGCGTTCCCAAGGGAGTGGCCATAGGTATTTCTGCCATAAGATTTTGGTCCTATTACTTTTGTTTCCTTCAGCACCAAAACCCCACAAAATGCATTGGAAAAAGTGGTATTTTAGCAAGGAAAACATAAGGAAGTCGGATGTAAAGTTTTATGTTTAAAAAACACATTTCGTATTAGGATAGGTTTGCTCTCACTAGGGAAAAGGAACTCATTTTACAGAGAAAAGCTCACAAATCATGTCATTTGTGTGGTAGAGAAAAAGAAAAAGGCCTGCTTACAAGTTCAAAACATCATAAAAAGGCAAGGTTATGTTTCCAGTAGTTTTGTTGGGACTGGGTTACATCCAGTTCCAACAATGCTGTACAAGGCATATCAGACATTAAAACGATACCTCACTTGATCTTACACAATAGAAAAGGCAAACCACGTAAAACAGTTGCTAGACAGGGATGCAACCTCCCCATAGCTATCTGGTTTACAAACAGCAAACTCTTTAGCCCTATTATTGTTTCTCTCATTTGCCACATTCTAGCTCCAAAAGGCACTCTAGTTCTCTAAATTGTTAGCAGCTTTTATAGCCAAAGATAAGTATCCATCACTTTTAATTTTCATCGTTGCATCTGTTTTGTCATTTAGCTGCAGCAGGTTGTATTACTGTGATTAATGAGGAAACGGATATAAACATTTTTATTTCAAATAGCAGCTCTCAGACAAGATCTGGAAAACAGGACCAAGCCATATGACTGTAAAACATAATAAATAAATAAAAAATACACACACACATTCACAAACCTAAACAAGTGGGCATTGTGCCACTGTCTGTGAACACCCTAGAAATACAGATGTCTCTAGTAAGGAAGAGAAAGGTACTTTTTTTGTATTTGCTTGTGCGATGGTTTGTCTGGGGTTTCGAGGGGGAGCTGGGTAGGGGTGTGTGTTTTGTTTTACAATTAATTTGGCCCTTTTTATTTCACATAAATGTCCAGCTCAAACGTGGCACGTAAACAAATAGGTTCATTTATCTTCCATGGAAAAGCCAAACACTGCATTTTTGTTCAGAAAAGGCGGCATATATAATATGTACTGCTAATAACAGAGGCCTTTAGAATGAAAGATAGTAATTATTATTGCCCTCTCTAGGACATTTGCTGTAAACATGGTTCTTCTCTAACTATACTCAAAAAGAAGTGTTATTTAGTATTATAGTTACCTTCAAACCTAGAAGCCAAAAAAATATTTACAGTTCTTTCTGTATAGGGAAAAGAGTGTGAGCACCTTCTGCAGAAAGCAGAAAAGTCTTTCAGATTAAACCCTCTTCAGAACAATCCTGCAATTCAGAAGAATTGATTTAATTTCTTTCGTATAAGCATCATATTCACTAAGTTGTAAGATTTTTCTAGGAAAACATGAAAATTTATAAAAACATAGTCACATGAAACAACGATTAATTTAACAAACAGAACAAGAAAAACACAGATGAAGACTGTAATATTAGACTGAGATAAATAACCTAGCCGGAGACCTAATGGATTCTACACTTTCATGTCATTGAAGCATTTGGCCTACCGATGTATTTTTGCCTAGTCTGCCAGGCAGGGCTCAAGCTCTGCAGGAGAATAGAGCTGTGGATCGCTGCAGGAAGAGAAGACCTTTTTTTTCCAAGTAAAATGTTCCCTAACTCTGCAAGGGAGGTTGGCAGTAGATCTCAAACTCTGGTCTGTCTTTTTAATACCCCTACAATAGCTCGGTTGGATTGAGACCAGCTGTTGGTGCATTACCATTTGTAAATGCTTAAAGCAACTACTCCTTGTTTTCTTGGCAACATGTACTGTGGAGGGAAAAAAAAAAAAAAAGCACTTTCATTCAGACATTAAGAATTGCTGGATGCCAGCTTTGGCTTATACAAGCTATTGTTTGCACAGCTCTCTTCAACAAGTTTTCACAAAAAAAAAATCCTGTAGAGATAAATTGAACCCCTAAAATTCTGATTTACTCTGTCAACTTGGCCCTCATGGGAAACAAGATTCCTTTTCTAATCCAGCCATTTCAGGTCACAGGTCTTTCTGAGTTTCAATTTCTGCAACGCCCCCACAAAATCATCCAGATTGTCTTAGGAATGACAATCATAACTTCCCTACCCACTGTTTAAAAATAACAGTGATTTTATTTTGTCTGTCAATATAAGCATAAGGACTGTATCTGAGCTTTCATTACCATGTTCTAGAATCAGAGTTTCAGCACCAAAACTTAGGCAAAAAAAAAGAAAACTAATTACATTAGGATTTTACTTTAGCATTTGAGAAATACTGAGAGTCTCAAAATACCAGAAAGATCCCTGATTTGGTTGCCACGGTAAAAAGAGCCTAATCATAGCAGGGAACATACACCAACATTTTTTATTATTATTATAATTCAGATGAAAACAGCTCCAGTGACCTTTCATTGCCTCATTCTTTCCAACCATCCCTACTAGGGCTTGGTGTACTGGAAGTGTCTAAGCGTGAATACTAGCATCTCGGTGGTTGCAGCTGCTAGTACAATAGGATTAATTTGCCATCTACCAACTCTAATGCCCTTCTGTTTCATCTTCTTTCCCCACCAGGGGCAGTGGTGGCAGCATCTGTTCCACTGTTATTTTAGTGGCGTCTTTCGTGGTGTTATAGTTAAGGGTCTGTCACGTTTCCATTACAGACACACACACACACACATTTCTTGAGGGAAGGAACAGCTCAAGTCAACCTCTGGAAAAAAGAGAATTAATGCATTGGGTCTGAAAATTATATGAGAGTCTTAGAAGAAAGCATTTATATATTTTATTTGATGGTATTATTTAAGAGAAAAGAAATGGTGTCATAGGAGTTTCCAAGAAACCTGTTTTGCATTTATTAATGGAAAATAACAATTAAATTTGATTCAGATTGTTCTATGACCTTAGAGAAAGCAGCCCTGACAAAAAGAAAGCAGAGGGAAAGAATTCAAAAGAGCTAATTTTTCCCTACCAAGCATCTTATTTTATTAACCTCTAGGTAACTAATTTAGATGATAGGATATTATTTTAAAAACATCCCAGGCAAGATTTGATGAACAGGTCATTGATTGTGAGCAGCTAAATCTAAATACATAATAAGAGCCCAAGTTCTCTAAGTTGAGAATGATAATGAGTAGAGGATCTTGGCTTTCTGCAGGCTCTCAAGCACTCCAAGAGGTAAAGAACATCCCCACAACAAGAAGTGGCTTGGGAGCCTACAGGTAGGTGCTCCCCGCTCTGCTGATATGTGTGGGATGTAAAGAGTAACTCTTGCTGCAATCTGCAATAGGCAGAGTCATCCCACAGTTGCTTTGTGGGAGCCATTGCTCGTGAGTGTGTTTGACTCACAATCATTGCTTTCTGTCCACAAAAGTGGATATTAAAATAGAGAGTGCTGAGGCAATCAGAGTACAGGTTGGATTGTTTCTGGAAGATGGTAGGTACCAGGTTAACCAACACAGATCTGCTTCTCTGCAGACCCCACAAGTTTTTTCTCTCCTCAAGCTGTGCCAGCCTTTGCACATGAAATTATTGTCATGTGCAGGTTTCCACATAACCCAAGGGAACTTTGAACCACCACAAATCATCTGAATTCTCAAAACAAACCCCTCTTGCTTGATATGCTTTTTTACTGCAGAGAGGTATGACTTCTGTAACAGAAGGAAGGAATGACATTTTTCCAGAAATCTGTTCTTACAGAGAGAAATTCATGGCAAGTTAAGAGGGCCAGCATGGGCTTTTCCTAGTACCAGAGTACTCACCATAGGACTGACATAATCTGTAATGCCAGATATGAGCCTTCTATGGGTGAGTTAAAATTTGCCTCCAGTCCTACCAACAAACTACTGTTTACAGCACTTTCTGTAAATCTCTTCAACGTTCTGAAATAACAACAGTGCACTTGTCTTCTTGAAAAATAAACAGACAAGGAGATTCAGAGGTAATTGGGGATTTTCAAACTCACAGCAATAAATTTGGAAGCAAGGCTTCAAAGCCATGCAAATTTCTTTACTCGCATTGATGGTAAGGACAATCCAGTCACTGTGATGGGAAACAGATTAATAACATGCTGTTTCTTTTTCAAGTTACATATCAAATGCCTAGGTGTCCTTTGTCACATCACTTAACTGCTCTGCATTTCAGCATCCTCATCTGTGAAATGGAATAGGTAATTAAACACTCATGAATGCTTTGGGACTCTTTGGTGGAAAGAATTATTATGGTGTCTTATTACTGTGAGACAACATGCAATTGTCTCAGGTCTCTGTAACAGCTGAGCCTAACCGGTAAAGGAAAAAAAAAACATCTAAATGCTCAACTGAGATCTTCTGCCCTATCCTCTGCAAGAAGCAGCTACTACTTCAGTCTATTTTCCATGGTGGGGAGATCATTCTGAGGCTGATCACAGTGCAAAAATATTATCGTAAGTACTTTTAAAACAAGGCTGGGTTAGAAATGAGGAAGAGAAAGGAGGGAAGAAGAAACATATCCCCCAGAAATATTACATTCATGAACTGCAGGAATTATTTAAGAGATGACTGAAAAGAGGGAGCTCAAAAGAAGAGCATAAATACAAAGCCTTCCTTTCACAAAAAAATAACCAAACCTAAAACCAGCAGAAGCCCACCCCCCACAGTGCAGACAATTTCCCAAAGCCCATGGCAATGAAAAACATTTTATATTGCCCCAAAACTTGCCAGCAGAGAAATCTAGGTGGCTACTGCCCACCTTGCAGCACTGAAAAAGCAAGTGCCCAGCGGGTATCATTCTCCATTATCTCTCAAACCTTTGCCACCAGTGTACAGATAGAAGCGACGGAAAAATGAAAAGTGTGTATATTGTAAGCGTTGGTTAAACAACCCCACAGTAATTCTTATTTGCTGGAGGTTTTAGAGAGCAGATGTAGGATTGGCAGGGGCTGGGAGCTGGCTATATTGTTCTAGCACATTTAGAGCCAACACGGAAAGAACACGGAAAGCTGCATTTTTTATGCGTGCTTGTGTGAGTGTGTGTGTGTGTACGTGCGTGTTTGCCTTTTGCCATCAACTCATCTAAGGTTTCTTGGATTCACACTGACACATAATGAAAAAAACCGATAGGTTGGTTCTCTTCCAAAAGAAATATGACTTATATCAGCTGCTGCATGAGAGTCTCTCAATTGCCACTACTAAGCTGCCTGTTTTGCAGTAGCAAGTGGCCATGTGCTGTAACACACTGATTGCCTGCTTTGGTGGTATCGGTTGCTAGAATAAGGGCAAACAAATGGGGAACCAAATATAAAAAGCAGCCAGCAGCACTGAAGAAGCATTACAGCTGCCAGGCAATAACTTAGATAGTTACAGCTGCCATCACCTAGTTCACGCAAGCTTTTTAATATCTTTTGGCAGCGCTTGGTGTCACAGCACAAAAGGAAAGTTGGCACTTCCTAGCATACTTTGTTTGACATAACTGTAGGCAGAACCCAGCTGATACCTTCATCAATGTGTGTAGGTTTGCTCTTAAGGTACATTTTAGCAGATCAAACATTGTTTTTCTCTTTCTGTTGCACACACCACTGTTAAATCATAGGTTGGGAACCACACCAGATAAATGGGAAAGAGCTCAGCAAGCTGGAGCACACGGCCAGTCCCAGCAGCACCTCAGATAAGGAACACAAAAAAAAATCCTAAAAATAAAGAAAAATATAGTACTGCGGGAGGGGCTGTGGAGGGAGGTTTAAAAAAATAAATATACTGCTTTGCCAAAATGTTCTCCTGCTACGCCAGTAGCAGCAGCCTCAGAGCCAGGCCAGATTCTCTTCTCCATTTATCGCACTTATAAAAAACCCACAAGCACAAACACATAGACCATCACATACACATAATTAAAGCATCGACATCCCTTACTGTGATTTACAATCCACACCACCAGAAGCACACAGGCGGCCCCAGGATTTCATCAATGTCTCATCTGGTGCTCTTGGCAAACCCAACCTCTTCCTTAGACACAGCGCATGCTGCACCTCATTCTCTCAGAAATGGGGTTGTAGAGCTCTTCCTCTTCTGTGAACTAGGGAAGACGAGCACTAAATGTGTCAGCGCTGTGTGATTTGCTGCTGTGGGATCTCATTTTGCTGGAAATTAATAAAAGACTAGCCCGCAGCATCGACTCTTGAGACCACTTTCTATCATCACAAGGCGTCTCTGTGGCCCACGAATTTGGGTTATAATATTGTACAAGGAACTGGACAGCCTCTGCATGATGATATTATTTTGCAGCTCTTACAAGCAAATATACAGAGAGAGAAGTCCCTGTTCCCAGGAGCTTCCACTGGCTATGAGCAAAGTAAGCCCATAAAACTTTAACTGAAGTTGGCCCAGGGTTCTAATAATGTATTAAGTTAGTTTATTTGTAATTCACCCTATAAAACAAATGCACTCATCTTCTAGGCCTTTGGCACTTTAACAGGCTTCAAAAAGCTAGAGTGTTGAAACAAACAGGTTTACAAGGTTTTTCAGGTGTAACAGTACCAGGAAGAGTAGCAAGTAAACTGACAAGAGGAAATAAGGAGAGAGAAAATATCATTATCTTCATTTTAAAAATAGGAAATTGAGGCACGTGGCAGTGAGAAGGTTGCTCCAAGCCTGACTCAGAGAAGGGGCATGGGGTCAGGGACTGAATGTCCAGTCAGGGATGTCAAGGTCAACAAGAAAAGCTTCTATAGCTATACTGGTGATAAAAGCAAGACTAGAGAAAATGTGGGCCCAGAAAGAAACAGGAGACCTGGATACCCAGGACATGGAGGAGGCTGAGGTACTCAATGAATTTTTTGCCTGGGCTTTCACCAGGAATTGCTCTAGCCATGCTACCCAGAAGGCAAAGTCAGGGACAGGGAGAATGAAGAACTGCTCAATATATAGGAAGATCATGTTTGAGACCATCTAAGGAACCTGAAGGTGCACGAGTCCGTGGGACCTGATGAGATACATCCATGTGTCCTAAGGGAAATGGCAGATGAAGTTGCTAAACTGCTGTCCACCTTATTTGAGAAGTTGTGGCAGTCCCCGCTGTCTGGAAAAGAGGAAATATAATCCCCTTTTTTAAAAAAGGAAAAAAGAAGACTCAGGGATATACAAACCAGATAATCTCACCTCTGCGCCTGGTAAGATCATGGAACAGATCCTCTTGGCAACTCTGTGTGTGTAAAATAAGGAGGTGACTGTTGACAGTGAACTTGGTTTCACTAAGGACAAATAATGTCTGACTAATTTGGTGGTCTTCTACAATGGGCTTACAGTGTCGACGGCTAGAAGTGGTGAAACTGGTGTCATCTACCGGGACTTGTGAAAAGCATTTGACACCGTTCTGCACGACATTCTGATCTCTAAATTGGAGAGACATGGATTTGACAGATGGATCTCTTGGTGAGTAAGGAATTGTCTGGATGGTTGCACTCAAAGAGTTGCGTTCAATGGCTCAATGTCCAAGTGAACTGGTGATGAGAGGCACTCATCAGGGATCGGTATTGGGACTGGCAACATTTAACATCTTTGTCAGAGACTTGGACAGTGGGTTGAGTGCATCCTCAGCAAGTTCGCCAGCGATACCAAGCTATGTGACACTGTTGACACGCTGGAAGGGAAGGGATGACATGCAGAGGGACCTGGACGGGGTTGAGCTGTGGGCCCACATGAACATCAGGAAGTTCAACAAAGCCAAGTGTAAGCTCCTGAACACTGGTTAAGGCAAATACAGGCTGGACGGAGAATGGATTAAGAGCAGCCCTGAAGAGATGAAGCTGAGTGTGCTGGTTGATGACAAGTTCAACACGAGCCAGCAATGTGCACTTGCAACCCAGAAAGCCAACTGTATCCTGAGCCATATCAAAAGAAGTGTCACCAGCAGGTCGAGGGAAGTGATTCTCCCCCTCTACTCTGCTTCTGTGAAACTCCAACTGAAGCAACGCATCCCGCTCTTGAGCCCCCAACATAAGAAGGACATTGACCTGTTGAAGTGAGTCCAGAGGAGGGACATGACGATGATCAGAGGGATGAAACACTTCTCCTATGAAGACAGGCTGAAAGGGTGGGAGTTGCTCATCCTGGAGGTGGAAAGGCTCCAGGGAGACCTTACAGCAGCCTTCCAGTACCTAAAGGGGGCCTACGAGAAAGCTGGAGAGGGATTTTTTTACAAGGGCATGTAGTGATAGGAAAAGGGTCAATGACTTTACACTGAAAAAGGGTAAATTTATATTAGATATAAGGAAGAAATTCTACACTATGAGGGTGCTGAGGCACTGGAATAGGTTGCCCAAAGAAGCTGTGAATGCCCCATCTCTGGAGACGTTAAAGGCCAGCTTGGATGAGGCTTTGAGCAGCCTGGTCTGGTGGGAGGTGTCCCTGCCCATGGCAGGGGGGGTGGAGCTGGATGATCTTTAAGGTCCCTGCCAACGTGACCCGTTCTATTGTTCTATGAGCCAATGAATGTCGATCATACTGGGTTCACATTCAACACTTCACCTCACAGACCAATTGCACCACTGAACAACAGGGTGAAGTGAGCTTCCCTCCAGGGAGCAGAAATGGCTTCCTGACCCAACCTACACACAGCTTCATGGGAGCTGAGGGTTCAAACTGAACTTGGTTGGCTGAACCCAACTTCAGAAGCACCAAAGAGACTCTAGGAAGCTGCATGTATATTTTGCTAAAACCCAGTATGTATAACTGGGTTCTTTATTTAGGTCAGATATTTACAAACAAATGTAAAGGCATGACAAGATTCACATGAACCTGAATTATATATTTGAAACTGATCTACAAGAAAACTAATGCATACAGCACAAGGGAACCAACAGTGGTTAGGAATGGATAAAATATACACATATCTGTTGGACGCAGACGAAAGGCGTCCCATAGAAGGGACAAGAAGTTTTTGCTTTGAGACCTCAGGTGACCCTTCTGTGGTGGTAGCAAAGGAAAGGTGATCCACAAAACGTGTACCCCCAGGATGGATCAGGCTATGAATATATTTTGGAAGCTCCTAATACACTGTTTAAAGAAACAATCATTCATGCACATGCACACAAAAGGACAGTCCCAGATTTACAGCCACCCACCAAGGTAGAACAGGTGGCTGTAATGTCATAAAAATGTATTGCAAGGAACTTGTCATGAATTTTAAAAACAAAGATGCCTACAGACATAATAAAATTGATGTGACATTCAGTTACAGTTAAAGCTTTCACCTATCTCAAAATGGCAATGCAGGAGAAGTCAAGGAAAAGGACTGTTCCTATCACCACCCACGCAATGAATTGTTTCACTCAGTTTGTGCAAGTAATTTCATTGATCTCAACCATCAACGGCCTGGCTTGCATCTGTCATGGATGTAGGAAATCGGGAGTAAAGACACTCTACAAAATCACCCCCAAATCATTGCTGTAGAAAAGAAATGCTTCAAGGTCCTCGCAAAGAATCTCAAGTCCATTTCTTACTTTACTACAGGATATGATTTCTTTTCCATTATTATTTTAAACATTTCAGGGGCGATAATTCCAAAGGTTAGCCAAGGATTGCTTCCTCTTTCCTTAATTATGTTTTTGGTGGCAGCATACAAATTAGGAAATTCAACAGTATGGGCCAATAAGCTGACAGAATCCTCTGCTAGCCCTGAAAACTAGAGAGGGGAAAAAGAAGAATATCTAGGTTTAAAATTTGCAAGCAAGGTACATCCATCTCTATTAAGATGTGGATCAACAAGTTAGCTGACTTGATAGCAGTTTACCATATTTTTTAACTGGGAGAAAAAAGAAAAAACATGAGGTGCAGTGGGACAGAGAACAGAAAGAAACTGGGATAAAGAATGAAACAAGGATAAAGAGTCAATTATGATAAACTGGTTTCCTTGGTAACTGTATTTATAACTGTAATGACGTTGCTATTCTTTTAGTAATGAACAGAAAGGTTCGGTAGGAAGTTATATAATTCAAGCATAGAAACCAGCATCTGTTCCAAATTAAATCCATATCTTAATGGAAGAAGACAAACATCAAAAGATTCGTAAATACTTTTTAAAGTGCTTCTCAATGTTTGTAAACTTCCTCCTGTAGTGCTCATAGTGCTGTGTTTCTACCCTCTACATCTATGTTTTGCTGTGCATAACCACCTCATAATTTTTGTACCTGGAATAACGCTTCATCTTGGAAAAAGAGTAGGCTTAGGAGAAAAGGAGAGAAAGAGAAAAATATTAAATGATAAGACCTTGGGGACAATATTTGAGTTGTTGAGTAAATAAACCCATGTGACCTGTACCAAATACACGTGCACAGTTGCCAGAATTGTACATTGCATTCTGACTATGTCCAAAGATGCTTACGTGCTAAATAGTCCCTTCTTTTTGAAAGCTCATTTCATTTACACTACTGACATCTGAAAACAATGTCTGCTGATACCTCTCTCTGCCTTTTTAGCTGTTTTGGAGAGTCCATTGAAATCCAGATACAACTAACACTCCATCCTATAAAGAATTCCCCCAATAAGTGACGTTCAAGAAGCAGCTGGGGGCAGCATGTAAATGAAGGGTATGTACACCCTGCTGTCATGAATATCTGATCCTGAGAGCAGACCAGGCACAGGATCTGGCTTCCTCCCTCCTGATGTTCCCAGATTTTTCCTCAGTGAATGCCAAGATTTGGGGATGACAGGGGGGATAAAGCCCTCTGGGTTTCATCCAGACTTGCCATCAGGATGCAGCTGGGCAACACTCTCAAACCCACAGTTCAGACACATCTGCTAGCACTGGGGCTGGGCCCCAGCAGTGATGATCCCTGCAGGAGCTCAGGAGGGTGACAGAACTACTTCAGTATTTCTTCCCCATGCTCCTTCAGTCTGGCACTACCTGAGTTTGGGCATTTATTGCATATTCCTACTCTGCAACACCTTTAATCAGGTTCTTGGGAAGTTGATGTTTTTGTTGCCCTCCATTCACACAAAAGGAAAATGGAAATGGAAACAGTAAAGCAAACCAAATCCTCCGGCAAAACAAAGTCAGAGCTCAGTTAGCATTTGGAAGGAAATAATCCCCGCGATGAACTACATTCTGAGAATGGGGCTGCCTGTGTGTTTGAGTGTGTGAAATACAAACCTTCCTTGCCTGATTGAGGCAGGCTTTTCAGTTAGATGCTCAGTACTGAATAATGGAAGTGCTACAGCTATAGCACTATAATGCTTACAAATTTTACCCTCTGCTGTCTCTTTAGGCCGTTGCCCCAAAGGCTTTCATGTTCCCAAAACTGTCATTTAAAACATTTGTGAATCAGGATGTGTGGACAATGGAAGAAGCTGGTAGAGCCAGGGAGTGCAGATGTGAAATAATTTAATCAACAGCAATTTTTCCATTTACTTCAATGGGCTTTGGATCACCCGCCTCATGAGTGGAACATGTATTGAGGAGGAAGCAACCCGAGCCAGATAAAGAGCCAAGATACCAAAGTAACAGAGTTCCACCAAAAAAGAGGGTCTACAGCAGCTGCAGCCTGAGAGGTATGACGTAAACACAGACTTAGACTCAGCTAGCAGACTAGGAGAAGGATGTACAGGGAAACTGAAAATAAGCAAGGATTTAGCCATTCAAAGGACAGAGCCACATGAGTGCCACGAAGAAAATTTTTGTGGGAGGAAACATGTTACATAAAGTACTGGTAATATTCAAATTGCTTTGCAGAATTTATCTGAGGAGGAAATGGAGGCACAAAGAAACAAAGTAAAAACCTCAGAACATAGATATTTTGCCCAAATAAAAAACAAAAAGCTGGAAAGCTTTTTATTCCCTATATGGCATAAGTATCTAAGCTATGATGCTAACTGTGATAGTTATATTACACTGTGGTGCTGAGATCATTGTGTGCTAGTTGACAATGCTTGCCCTAATTGATGCTATTAAGGAATAAAATAATAATTGTACCTCAGATCACTGGCATTTCAGAAATGGCCTTTTCCAAGCACAAGCAGTGGTGTGTCCCTAGTGCACAGTTCAGTGCTGAAATGGTTAACACCATATATTGTATGTCAGTAATGAAAACTAGCACTCAAGCAAGGAAATTCAAAGCTACGGCTGACACACCATCGTTAACGCAGCCCTTTGTGCTTAGTTACCACAGGAGTCTTGGAGCAGCACATGGTGTTGTACCCCACACAATATGTGCTACTACAATACTGCATTCACAACACAATGAACTGAGGTCAAGTGAGTGACCTTAAAAAGAGCTTTCTTTTAATTCTTTAAAGAAAGACCCCATGATATGTTGGAGCCCATTAAACAAAGCTGCAAGAAGATACAGTAAACTTTAATTAGCAGCGAAGGCAATAACCTCACTTTATACTTCATAATTTCTCCCACCATGTTTTATTACATGGAACAGTCATTTTAGTACCTTTGTACCTAAGGCAGCATCCATGTGGTGTGGAAAGGGATGTGTTGTTGGATATTTATTGTAATGGGGCTTCATGTGGTTGGAGGTCAAAGTGTAGGACTTTCATTTGTACATCACTGCTCTACTATCTGCTCTTGTCTCTGGGTAACCTGATGTTCAAACCTTTTGTAAGGCAATTGCTGAGGAGGTTGTTCTTATTGTTATGAGACCTTGGAGAAAGGATGCTGGGCCCTGGCTTTGGCACAAGCCTACAGTGTGACATGGGGTACTCTGCCAAAATTTTTCTCATGCTGGTCTCAGATGCTTCCAGTTTTAGGGGACTCGGGTGCATCTCCTAGGGTCTGGTCTCGGAAAACCTGGGAATCAGTAACTCCTATTGTCTTCTCAGGACCACTCAGAACCAAATTCAGAAAAATCATAAATTTGTCTCCCTACAAATTACCTGTAATGTAGAAATATTAGCCTTTTACTCCCCTGCCAGCTTGCAGTCTAAAAGGAACCCTGTTAACTTTTCTTTGTCCTTTTTATGCTATATAGTTATCTGGTAATGGGTCATAATACCTGAATTTTGTGGGGACACAAGGACACTATCTACACTTTACTGGTGGAAAACTCCAATATATGGAGGTTTTGGACCAGCCCTACAAAAAGGCCTGGGCAGCTGTATCCAGCCTGCACAGAAAAGATACAATCCTTAGAACACCCAGGAGTCTTTTGGCACATCAATCTATTGCATTACATTTTCCCCAGTTTCTACAATTTTGTTTCTGTGCATGCCTAGAAAATGCTGTCTTGAAAAGGCTCAGTTGCTCAGTGTTGATCAAGTACTCTTGACACAGCAAGTATCCACAGATCTCCATCTATCTCAGAACAGTCTGGTCCTACAGATACCTTTGGAATATGTCTACTGAAAGGGGCTCCATGCAAAACCATCATTGTTCTCCATTCCCTCTACCCTACAGCTACAGGAGGAAGGTGTGCCTAGTAGTTACAGTATCATTTGATTTCTATTACCTTCCTTCACAGCCTATGCCACACAAATGTTCTTTCCAAAATAGGTGTGCTAATTACTGTGCTACAGAGTCAGGCTACAGTTATATCCTTTCTCTGTCCCCATTAATCCTGAATTTTACAAGAGTTGTTTTAAGAGGAAGCATGAAGACTGTCTTCTCACCTCATCCTGCCTAAGACTAGCTGATAGCTTGATGTGTAGGATCTAATCCTGCCAGAAAAGACACACAGGAATTAAGGTAAGAAAAAAGGAAAGTGAACTTATATGGCTTAGATGAACATGCTACCCAGCAAAGTATCAGATAAAAGTACTTGTCTCCTTGTTGGTTCTTGAGAGAAAAGTCAGACACTGAGTTTCAGGAGAGACTTCAGGGTTGCAGGGCCTAAGTACAGAGGAGAAATAAATAGAGCTGATTAAAGAGTCTGCCCCTGGAGGGAAGAACCTTGCAATGGTCTCTCACTGGCCAGCTTCTGAGCTCCATATAGATTTCACAACAAATCTATGCATCTACCTCCAGGCTGTTAATTTCACTGAAGACAGGTGTTGTGACACTGGGTGTTGTCATATCTGCGCGGTGCGGACAGAAGACCTTGCCAAAACTAGTACAGAAAATGTACCCAAGGACTGAGGAATCTGAACTCAAACTTCCAAGTGACATGGCTGAGACTTAAATACTGGATCAACCTTTCCTTCCTGAAGCTTGTTCCTTTTTCTTGTACATTTTGCTCATAAGAGTGGGAAGTGATTCATTTGTTCCTCTTTAAGTGTGTGTCTACTTTCTGCACTTGATGGACTAGTTCCTGGTCATCGTAATGGTTTCTGGTTATATAACTACTTTTTTCAGGTGCTCTTTACAAAAGAAGGAAAAGAAAACTACTTAAAGATGAGAAGAGCTGGCAACCAGAATGACTGTTACTGAGAAGCCTAAGAAGCAGGTCTAGGAACTGAACCTGTTTTAATGCACTTGTTTATATTGGTCAGATTTCAAGCTGATAGTGCCTTTTGCCGTTCATTTCTGTTTCAAGAAAATAAGGATTCCATCTTAAGCACAAAATGTCAATATTACTTCTCCTTCTTCAAAACATACATGTTGGGTATAACCTGAAGTAAAAGGGCTCCCCATTCCCTTATGGCTGTCTGGAAATGTCTGAAAACAGCAACATATGCAGGATCAATGTCAAATAATATACCATAAGGCCTGATTCCCTTCCCCCACCCTTAGCCGTGCTGTTTAGTACCTTATTCAAGGAGAATTCCACAAAGAGAGGGATTAAGATCCTGAAATGTAGACAGCTACTTACCACCCGTCATCTGAGTTTGCTGATGTTTTGCCCCTTGTGGATGAGAAGAACTAGTCCTGTCCAGGTTCATAGTAATCATCAGATACAACATCTTTTGTGGATCCAAGCCTACTCACGGTTCCTTAGAAGGAATTTAGAAAAACACGGCCCTCGTGAAATAACAGGAGATGAATGTATCTGTGCACTCCCTGCCATCCAAGGTCATCTTTCCCAATGGGTGTGTCTATACCATCTGAAGGCCAGATTTTTCACACTTGGTCACGTGGGACAGGAACACGTCAGGAGCTTCAACCAGCTGGTAGGCACACACAGACACAGCCTGCAGTGTATCCAGAGATGATGCAGATGGCTGGGAGCAGGACACAGAGGTTTCTAGATTGATTTCTCCTCTTAAAGACTGTTTGCTCTTAGCAGGCCTGACATAATCACTGAAGCCACTCACAGGTCTGCCCTGGTACAGAAGTTCGAGTGATATCTTGCAATCTCAAGTATCTGCCTGATTTCAGAATAACATGTTTAGGACAATATTGTAATGTGAAAGAAAAGCAGAAAGGAGGTTTTAATAATGTGCTGTCGATCACTCCAGTTAGTGCTCCTTAGCACAAATACAGCTACATACCACAAACTGTAATATATTCCCACCAATCTGGCACTGAAAAGGAGAATGCATCCCAGAGCAATAGGATTAATTAAATGAAAGGCACATTGTGAGAGGGGAGCCTTGAGATCAGAGAAGAAAAGAAGAAATGTATAGAGGCTAACAGCTTACATCTCTTACTTTGCTTTGAAACACTTCATTTTCAGAAGTCCTCAAATATTTCTGCTGCAAGATGTTCAAGGATTAAAAACAGTAAGGGAGGAAAACATGGGAATACATATGATACTCCTCTGCCTTATTTTATTCCTCCTGACAAAACATAGAAGAAACTGTCAGTAATAAGAATAGGTGAAATTCTATCAGTCTTTCTTTTCAGTTCAGGCAATGGTAGTGCTGTGGTGCTGTTTGGCTCCACCCGACTGAAAAATTGCAAAAAGTACTTGGAATAAACCTGGAAAATGTGTACAATTTCTCTCAACACAGTCCTTCAAGAGGTAAGGCATCCTAACCTCTCTTTGAGT
Organism: Dromococcyx pavoninus; assembly: GCA_033558185.1. NCBI lineage: Eukaryota > Metazoa > Chordata > Aves > Cuculiformes > Neomorphidae > Dromococcyx > Dromococcyx pavoninus. The sequence goes on along the minus strand of JAUMJL010000273.1, from coordinate 321,091 downwards.
TAGAAAAGCAGAACTCCTGAGCATCTGGAAGACTACACATTGCATCTAGCACATCAACAGCATGCAGACCTGAATTAACAGCAAGGGCAGAACACAGGTGCAGCATGTTCTCAGCAGCATGCCCTCAGTGAATGCTGGGCAGGATGTTCTGCTCCAGCACGGGCTCCTGAATTGCCTTTAAAAGTAGCTCTTGTTTGAGCATATTACAGCAGCCTAGCTACATAGTGACAAACACACAGGTAATTGTCACAGCTTCATGTTAGAGGAAAGGGCAAAATCTAGACAGCCCAACACAGGCACAAGTCGTGTTGATATGAAAGCAAATGGGAAAATTTAGCAGAATTAACACAAGATGCATTAGCACTTCTTCCTTTATAGATCTGGCAAAAGCAGGAGTAATGTTTAATGGTAGTTTTATTTATCTGTTTTATTTTTACCACTTTATGAAAGGCATCACAGTGACTCACTGTGTGCCAAGTGAGATTCCTGTTGCGAGAGTCTTTTTAAAATCTGTATCATGTGCCTAAATCTTTGTTGCAAACCCAGCAGGTCAAGTATCCAGACAAGGACTGTTATCCTGCTGTACAAAAAATATCTGTAAAACTCTCCAAGAGTTCCAAAAACACCGAACAAATTCTACTATAAAACAATACCATCAATAACACCCTTTCACATAACACCTTTATTCCTAGAAATTACTAAAATATACTCACCCTTGATGCAACGCTACCAACTTTGGCTGTGGCAAATTTACATCAGGTATGTTTTTTGTCCTAAGACAGAACTGAAGAAAATTTCAATGCACTGCGGTTTAAATACACCAAGAGGAGAAACAACCAATCACTTCAGAAATTCCAGGGATGCCTTCATCTCTGTGTTTTCCCTGTGATTTTATAGTATATTGTTGCGTATGAGTTACAAATGTGTGAAAACATTAAAGTTGAGCCAAATACAAAATAAGCTAATATCTTGTGTTTTCTGAAAAATGCAAGCCTAATTAGAGTTTAGGTAATTAAAGCTTTCACAGTTATAAAAAATACAATACATTCATTTATGCAAATCTGCCACTGAGTGTGATTTCAGTAAAATACCATGTAATGCGCATAACGTCAGAATTTTGCTTACAATTGAAATGTCTGCAAAGCAAGTTCTCTTCCTAAATTTCAGGCACATGCACTGTAATTCTCTTGCATTATGGATTTAAAACTCAGATTGCTTTGTCTTCATTTAAAAATGATTAGCAGTTTACATCGGATTTATGTGCTGGCATAGCCTTTGTATCATTGAGCAACTACAAGCTGATTTACAAAAGCCTAGATACACTATGTGTGTATCTGTGTAACTACAAAGTAATATGTGATGGCAGGCATAACCAGCACACATAATTTATAATTAAGTGATTAGCACTATAAGCCACTATTATTAATTAATGTGCAATGCTGACATTGTGCTTGGGGCTATATAAACTACAACCGTAAGGCAATCTCTGCCTTGGAGTGGCAAGAGGCTAAAATGACAGGCATCGTTTCCTGGTCCCACAGCTTCTGGAAAGCCAGGAGGAGAAAGCACCTAGCAGGAGTCCTGAAGACAGTGCTACACAGCCAGAATGGCACAGCCAGGCACAGGCCACTGCAGGCTGCCACAGCCACTGATACATCTGAAATAACAGCAGTGGCAAAAGCTAAGACTCCTTTTCTCTAATCAGAAATCAATAAAGCAATACCAAATATATAAGGGTTCCCCGTTCTCTATAATCCTGAGGCAAAGACCCAGCAAACCTTCTTAACACAGAGTCAGGTGAGCCCAGCGCCTTTGCCCCTACTCACTGGAGAGTAAGTGGCTTTTGCTCACTCTCACTCCACAGAGTTGAGATCAGCTCTTGGGAGCACAAAACATGACTGTGCTTCCAGAGGGACCAAGGAAGATTCACAGGATTTGAGGTCCCTGACACCATGACAGCAAGTTATCAGGAAACAGCACCCAAAGCACATTTCAATAGCAAAACATGAGCGAGGAAGGGGGTTCAGAAACATTGCCTCAAAAGCAAGGTGCCACAAGCAGAGAAGTTAAATAGTCAGGGTATGGAGGATCACAGCCACTGAATATTTGAACAAGAGGGGACTTTCCAGACAGTCTGCATATTTGAGTTTAATCATTTCTTTCCAATCCAGATTGAAATTTTGACAGAAGCAGCACGTAAAAGAGCAAGTTCTAGTTCAGAGCACCAGCAGTGTTGCTCTGTCAGTAGTCACATTTCCTTGAAAATACAGAAGGACAACAGGTATGAAACTTCTTGCCATGAAACTAGTATAGGTCCATTAATGGCTAGCTCCCAAGAAGCAATTAATATCCATTTCCACATAAAGAAGGGTGGGAAGAGGTTTTTTTATACCTACCCTATGAATTGGACAGGTGAAGTCTGCAGTAACCAAAACTGAGTTTGAAAATTTGGGAGGGGGGTCATTAGGCTCTGAAAACCGCTCTAACATATATTGTCTTTAGTTTTGAAAATCCCCTGCTTCTTTCACACTCAGCAGTCTACATGGGAAAAAGTCCAACCTGGAAGTGTCCTTCATCATTATTTACAAAGAGCCTTACCTGCTTTTTTGTTGATAAATCGAAAAGCTGAATTTGCAGCAAAATAATGATAGTATATAGCTGCATGGTCAGATTACGAAAGGCAAAGCAACCAGACAATTATTTACAGTGCTACTCTAAGACAGGTACTAACTTTCTCCACATCAATAAGTTTCAAAATTGTCACACAGCTTTTAATTGCCATTAATAAGGTAGAGATAAAGCCCTCTGGGTCTTAATCCCATCATCATGGTGCTGCAAGTTAATGATATGTTAGCCAGTGCTGTATATCACTAGCTTACAGAAGGGTCAGAAGGAACATTTCATCCTAGGCCATCAAGGCTGTATTCCATGGGTAACCTCTAACCTGTCAGGGCTGTCAATCAACAAGCAGTATGCATGAATACCATGTTTCTGGTAAACTCCTTTTCACACGTATGAATTTTGTCAGTCGTCATCTATTATTAACAGTTCTTTCAGTTGCTACAACTAGACTGAAATGTCAGATCTTTTAAGGGTAATGGAGGGCGATTTGCTATTGATCTTGTCTCAGAGAATTAGTGATCTATCCATGGCTTTGGCTAGCTAATGGCACTGTGAAAGGTAGAAGATTGTTTGGCTTGCTGTCAAGGACCTCAGAAGACTTCAAAAATACAAAAACTGTAAGAAAATCATAAAATATTAAAGGGGATATAAAGGAAACACAGCTTCAGATGATTTTAGAGAAGAGATGTACTGGGATCATAAAAGTCAGGTCATGGAAAGTAGCTGGGCCCCACTAATGAGCAGGACCTCTGAAAGGTATTGTTATACAGATAATAGAGATCTGCATCCAACCTACCACAAGATTCATTGGGACTTTGATCGGATCTATCTCTTCTGTACAGATAAGGGCAAAAAAAGAATCCAAAGGGAAGGACACTTTCCCTATCTTCCTATTCAGTCTTTTTAACGAAAAATACTCTGGAGATCAGGGCCTCTATTGAATAGTTTTACATAGGAAATAAGACAAAGAGTCCTCCCAGGTCACCCCCTGCTACGCCTGACACATCATATCTCATTGATATCAGAACATCATAATCTCATTGATAAAATTCTCAAGTTTTTTCTTAAAAACAGGGAATTGTCTTGCCCCTGTGACTCCTGTTGGAAAGCTGCTCTAAAACTTCAGGATATAAAAAAATCTTCCTCCCTTTCCAAAAAACATTTATCCATTTGGCTCCTATCAATTATTCCTATGACATTCTAATTTATTTAGTTCTCTCTTACCACTTGCCCTCGTGATATATTTACAGAGAGCAACATACCCCTACTCAGTTTTAGTTTTGCTAATACTAAAGACAGAGTCTTTTATTCCCCATTTCCTATCTTAATTTAATAGCCCTTTTTTTGGACTCTGTCTTTTTCTGGATCTCCCCAGTGCCTTGTACAAAAGTAGTCAGGAATCCCACATGTTTCCTGGATATGCTTCCCCTGATGCAACACCCAGGGGAACATCTTAGGGAATATTTCCCTTCTCTGCCATTGCAGAGTTCCAGCAGTTGCCAGTCATTGTGAGATTCAGCAAAACACATCTCTGTTACTTTCAGCTGATAAGCCTCCTGCTCAGAGACAAAAAAAACAATCTACACGACCTTGTGGTTATTAGTACTTAATTTTATCTGTTTTCCATTTCTCCTGTTGTCAGGGTCAGTCCTCTAAATAGTCAAGGCCTTTCAGCTTTCTGTCTCTTAGAGAGTTTAAGTTTGCACACTTTTACTGCTGTGGCCACAAACAAAAATATTCAGAAAGGGTACAACAGTGATAATTAATAAAGATCACTTCTAGTTACTGTTCTTGTCCCTTGACAGTTCTTTCAGCTCAGTTCTCAGCAATCCTCCTGTAACCATTTCATTTCTCATGCCTTATGTTCTCCATCCCGAATTATCTTCTTTCACATAGCATTGCATTAAATATTTTACAGAAAACTTGATGAATTAAAATTACTGTATTTCTCTTGGTCACAAACTCAGAGAAAGATATCACAGCAATCTGACACAATCTTCTGTAGCCTATCTACTACTAGAGTATTTGCTAATTAACCTTTCTTCCAACAGATCTACACAAAGTTCAGTGTCTGTGCATTACAATAAGAACAAAAGCCACCTCCTCCCAGTCTCATTCTGCTAGAAATGAAGAGCAGAGTCACTTCAGTATAAAGAAAGATATAAGACCTGATCTGCCTCTGAATGTGAGCAACAGTGTAAACTCACAACAGCAAGACCATTTATAGAGATGCAAAGGATCAGCCATCTCAAAACTATGAGACTATCTACCAAGAATTGAGATGATTTGAAAGGTCCCATTAGCCTCTGACAAGTTTTGAAGTCTGTGGCAGGAAGCATCATTGGTTGCGGTTGCTGTTGCTGAGCTAAGAATTTATGGCTTAGCTGCATACAACTTCTTGCCTTGGAGTCCTCAATGAGATTATAGAAAAATTTGCTGTTGTCCTTAATCATCCTCAGCTTTGCCTCAGCATTTATACCTTAGTGTACATATTTTAACTGAAATGGGACTTAGAAAGGAAAGGATTTCCTTTATTGTTTCTTTAGCATGGCAGGGCATGCAAGCCTGCGGAATTCCCAGGTGCCAGCCCACTCTATGACCTTGTTCTGCAGGACGCTGACTTCAGTATTACAAATCTGCACAGATTCCATGGTGCTGTGGGCCCTTTCAGACAGCTAGTTGTGATGTCTGATGGAAATATAACAAGATGGACAACCAGCTGAAAATTACATTCCTTTGTGAACTCAATTGTCTCACTAGGTCAATTTAATTACTCAGAGAAAATTAACAAAGAGAGAAAAGAGTACCGCTGCTAGGCCCCAAACCACGTGCAGCATCCCTCTTGCAGGAGAACATGACTTTGTAACTAAAACAAAACAGAGAGACTTACAGTGGGACTGTGGATCTTCTTTATGACATCAGACAAGTCGCTTGAGCCCTCTGTGCCTCAGTTTCCTCACCTGTAAAGTCTCAATCATGGTAGCTACAAAACCACAGACTCTTTTTGAGACCTTACTTATTACAGTCTTGACACACTTTTAGATCCTTAGATGAAAGTTTCTAGAAATAATCACGGTTTCAGTAAGCATGTTTGGAAGCAACAATTCTCTATTTCAGATGAGTCAGTAAAGCTGCTCCTCATATAAAGCTCTTAACTTATAAGTTCTTATGGGGTTAGAGAGCTTGAGTTTCAGTCTTGTTGAGGTAGCGTGAGGAAAGGATAGCAATGTGCACAGCTCCCTTGTCATTGGAAAATGATAGATTTAGGCAAACACAAGGGTGACAGCAGACAGCTACCCCAAACCCTGGCAGAAACAAATAGTAAGAAATGTTTTAGCAAGGATCAGGCATTTGAATATAGACCCAGCACTATGAAATGCAGGACCCACTTGCTATGAGAGCCATTCATCTACCCTCAGTATTGATTCACTCAAAACTGCCTAAGCGGTAGAAATTATCTTTACACTCATATCTTTATACACTTATATCTATACAACTCTCTCAAACCTGGGCTTATATGAAATCCAAGGGCAGCCACCAAAAACTCCACATGTAACTTGCAGACATCTGCAGTTTGCTTTATTGTCTTCATGCTAGGTGTGCATAATTCCAGGTGCCCAGTCTTCCCTAGAGAAAGACAACAAGAGGAAAGTTCATTGTTTCCCCAACAATTTGCAAGAATATCTGAATTAAAAATGGAAGTTTTGTCATTTGCATGGCAAAGAGAGCAGGGAAAGAGAGGAAGTATTGTTAGGTATTGGTAATGTAAAAACATAAGTATGCTGTTATTTATGTAATTAGTTATTGCTTTCATTATGGGTGCAGTCTTAATGGTTATAGTATTTATGTATAATTACCTTAATATTCACTGAAATTTCCAAGTAGCTCCCTAATTAACTGTCTCAAATATATAATTACATTGAATCTTTACGCAAGACTTGCCTAATTAATGTAGTTACACCACTTCTTTGTGAATGTGCATTATTAAATGCTCTTCGCATCATTCTTCTGACTTCTTGTAATTCACGCTTTACAAAAATTAAGACCCTGAATTAGAAACCTTCACAAGCAACCAGCTCCAGAAGCAAGCGCCAGATGATCTTTTCTTAACAAAAAACAAATCTTACTAAGCCTCATTACCACTCCCTTTAACAAAAGCTTTCCATCTGGACGTGAAAGAAATCCCAGGTATCATTGTCTTTTAAGAGGGTATAGAAAACATGCTATACATTTAAAGAGAAGAAGACTTTGCTGCCGTCAAGGGTCCAGACTCCTGGACTTCCTAACTCACCTGCCAACAAGCCCATTTGGTAAAGGAATGGTAGCACTCTGATCATCATGATGGCATGGTAACACCCCAATCACTCAGTAGTGTCAGGTGACACTTTCAAAATAGAAAAAGTAACAAGGGATTTTGGAAGAATGTCTTTGGTGAGACAATTCACCAAAATCACATGTGCCTTGGTTTTAAATCAAGAGGTTTGAAATCATTTTTGCTAAGGGTTCCACCTCTGCTTTTGCCACATTACCTGCCACTCTGAAGTGCCTTGTGTGTCACAAGTTATCAGTGTGTGGCAACTTGGAAGGTCTTGCTCTAGCATGCAGCTCTTAACTCCATAGGCAAAGGCCTGAATGCCACCATCAGTCAGCAACATGTATGAAGGGAAAGTTTCCACTCTGAAGAATTTAATTGAAAGTATAGACTGAATTCCTCTGATCTCAGCATCCTGGACTGATCAGATAGAGACTTGAGGAAAAAAAGGGAGTAAGAAGAAATTTTGGGATCCTGGCTTGTAGCAAAGTTTTTCTTGGGGTGATTTATGCCCATCTTCACCTGCCAGTGAGAACTTTACCAAGCCACTGACATAGAGAGGAGTTAGGTCAGAGGTGGTTTCTCTAAACAGTAGGAGTTGCATTGATAAGTAGCAGAGATAAGGAAAACTCAGCAGAGTTTTTACAAAACAGAACTAAATATGAGTTCATCAAAAGGTAAGGACCACATTTATCAGACTGCTTGCAGGCCAGGTGCTAATGAGGAATTTGATTCTGTCTGTTTCTTAGGTCAGAATTCCCCTACACTGAACCCACTCAGCGAATCCTGTTGGCCATATGGGTATGACAAGCCTAGTAGTGCATTCCACGAGTACTAAACTCAATGTTTACATGTGGTCAGCTTGTTCAAAGGCAGTGTGCTGGGTTTTTTGAAGCAGTTAGCTATGTACAACACATATTTTCCAAGGATTCATATACTAGTTAGTTACCCCAACAGTTAGGATTTGGAGAAAATCTTGCCAAGTGTACTTGTAGACTCTGCAACTGCTTCAGCTAATGATACCTATTCATAAGGCACGTGGGAGAAGAAACATGCTTTCAGGATATTTAGATAATATTCACTTGCAGAACTGAAGATAGTTAATGTCTGTTCCAAATAACCAGATTTCCTCATTAGTTATCCATTTGCAATGTGAAATTTTACTTGACACATATGCATAATAACTAAATCTCAGAGGTAAATGAACAAAATCTCTGGAGCTTAGGGCCCACATTTATCTGTATTTACCTTTGGAACGTTTTCAGCAACCAGCTGTCAAAGACAGGCAATACAGACTTCTAAAACTAAGTAGATCATCCCATTTCATCTCCCACAGGAATCACCACATACTGGTACGAGGGTATACTACATATAAACTATGTCACACAAGAAAAGAACCTAAACCTGATAACTCTGCATGGATATAGACAGAATTACTTTGGTCAGAAAAGAGTTGGCACGACTGACATTTTCAAGTGCAGGAATGTTCACTTAGGCACCTAAATAAATAGCCTGGGTTTCAGAAGTGCCAAGTATCAGTAAGTTAGAATAAGAACTACTGTGTGCACCTTCGAATATCCAGCCCTATGTTCATATATTTTGGTCATTTAATAAGTACATCATATTTTTCCACAGAAGTCTGTAGTCCTAAACTATCTATATCAAATAAATCCGTGTCTAGACACATTCAAGCACTCAACAAATATCAAAACTGCCATTGCTAGCAAATCATTGCTATTTTAAAAAATCCTCTTTCTTTTTGAAGTAACAGTTACCAACTCATAAACTGAATGCATATACTAATAAAACACTTCATACTGCAATATTTTAGGTAGATGTTTAATGTACAAATTGAACATGTTTCAGCCAACATGTGACATGTGCATGGAAAATCCACTGTCGTTATAATGTGGGGTTTTTCCATTTATGTTTTTTTTTCAGTTTTGTAGTACGCAAAGAGTTACTGAAATAGCCAGCCATATGACATCTGGGAGACAAAAAACACACACAGGAAAATGCAGCAGAAGGGGAAGATTCATGAAAACAGGAAACATTAAGAGGAGAGTGAAAATATGTCAAAACAAAGGAGGTAATAGACTGTCAGAACGAATGAGTTCGCCAATGAGCAGAAGTTCCTCAAGAGCCTTCAGAGACCAGCAAGGTGACGTATGCCACTCCTGACACAAAAGGACAGCAACCTTTTTAACCTTCGTGCTGCACACACATGAGGTATGGTGGTCAACCTACAGACATGCTAGTAGCAACGATAGAGAACTTTTCCAGGTCTGTGCCTTACGGTGATAGGAAACACCAGCATTGAAAGAACACTGCTAATGTCAAAAGCAGATGCTTATGGCCACAGGTGCCCAGCATAGGTGCTTAGACCTAGTTAAATTATCATTCACAAACATGCACATGGCAGAGAACTTTTTGCTCCAACTGCATCCACATCTTTTTCACCAATCTTTTCACAAATAGCCTTTTAGTTGCCAAATCTTTGCCGGTGTCCCTGAATTTCCAGGCAGAGAAGAGCATTCATTTGCATCCTTCACCTTCCCTCATGCTTCCATTCAGAACAGTTTAGTCACTCACTCAGATGCTATCAATAATATTCTGTGTGTTGGGATAGTTAGTTTCACAACAGAATAAAAAAAGACAGTATATAGCCAAAGTGAGCAGCCCTCAGACTGAGCACTGTTCATCCAAGCTGCTCAGGCAACATTTCAGTGACAAATATGAGTGTAGAAATGAGGACATGGTGCAACATGAGGAGCTGTGAAAGCAAAGGCCATTCTACAAGAGATTACACAGACTTTAAACTCTGCCAAAGGAAAGCTCCCCCGCCTTTTTGAGGGGACCCTCAGATAGAGAGAGCCTTTGTAAGGCATCATCAGCTCTTGAATCTCTATAATCTTTAGACAGAAAAGCAGCCAGGTATCGTCTGCACAAACACAAGTTCCTTGTGTGGATTTTCTCAGTCTTCTTATCATAAAACAGTCTAGGAGGATTTTAACTGAGGAGACGAGGTATCGCAACACTTTTTAACAAATCAGACTCCAGCCTGTGAGAAATGAAGGATCTGAGGGCAATTTAGGCAATTTAAAAAAAAAAAACCAAACAAACAAAAAAAACCCCGACAGACGAACAGCAAAAAAAAATCCAGTTCAGTATAGCTTCACCCATTGGTAATCTTTATCACTTGTAGCAGATATGTGGGCTCTCCTGATTTCACAGTGAATATTTCTGTTGACTTTCAAAAGAGAGCGAAACTCTTAAATGCATTCGTGCCTTCAAAAATCTCCCCCTAGTGACACAGTAATAAAATTAAGTCTCCAAGATTTGCAATAAAACGCATTCAGCAGTGCCCCATTAAATACTCCAAGTAAAAATGACACTTGCTTACAAGAATAAAAGCAATACACTAAGCAGGGCACTGATGTTCCTTTGCTTTTCCAGTGGGCCCAGCCCTCCCCTCTCCTCCCTGAGAGGCAAGAGGAGATACTATCAGTGCATTATTTGCATCCCCAGGTCAGGTAGATCACTTCTGCTCCTCAGGTATGTGATGTTCCTTCCCTACCCATCTGGGAAAGAGAAGCAGTGAAACCTGGAAACCAAAGTCACAGCAGGCCATGGGTACAATGAGTGTCTGGAGGAAAGATGATAGAGCCACTGGAGATTGTGTAACAGGACTTCTGGCCAAAAATTTCCATCAGCTTTGGTCCCAAAAGTAAAGATACCATCTGAAGGACACACCATTTCATGAAGCTGTATCAACCTGTGGCCTCAGGAAAGACTACAGAAAGCTTTTTGGGTCCCTAGGATATCCCCCAAGGGACAGTGCAAACAGTTATTAGATGCCAGCCTCTAAAAGAGATGGGTTTCTAGCATGTCTCCTCATCTCACATGTCTCTAAGAAGATAGGACATTCAGGGTTTGCAGCTTGGATGCTGGAAATCGTGAGCTTTAGCGCTCCCTCCAGGGTTGGAACCCCACTGCCATACCCAGCATATTTCATTTTACTTTACATTTACGAACTCCAATTTTGACCTCAAATATACGCAAAAGAAACCTGTGTTGTGCACACATATCGCAGAGTAAAGCAGCATTCCTGCACAGGTGTCAAGCTACAACAGATGTTGGGCCAAAAGAGAAATGAGTACAGACCCTAAAATTTCATTGTAATCTATGACCACATCGTATGACATAAAGACCTGTCCTTGTCTGACCACAGATATCCCCGATAATTGGGCAAACGAGGAACGCCCCAACTCCCCCAGCTGAAAGACCTATAGCAGCTGCCACGGCTGTCCTATGCACACACACACACAGAGCAACACGCACTTCAGACTCAGTGATCAGAAAGCATGTGTGATCCCGCTCCAGCCCCGACGAGTGAGTGGTACTGCGGAGTAGCATGTGCTCAGCGGGACACCCAGAAAGTGAATCCATAACCACATAGCTCATCTTTGGAAAAGTTAATGTTAACCATTACCTGAAAGGCAGCTCTTCCACAAAGTGTTGATCATTCACAACAGCAAAGAAATTAGGAAACAGAGAAGGGTTTTGCAAGGAAAAAAAAAAAGCCACTTAATTACATACAGTGCTGCATGACTTCACAGAGCAAAGCTTTCCTTTAAGATCTTAAGACCACCCACAAGCATAACACATGGCCTGGAACCTGAAGAGAATATCTGAACAGGGGTCTCAGCATAAGGATGGGAGGCGGGCAGTTTTGCTTGGGCATATGCAAATGTTTGTTTCTATGGGATCAAATAAAAATTAACTATTTGTTGTGTCTGGTTATCATTTGTCAGAGCTGGGGGTTGCTTGGTAAAACAGGGAGTGATAAACCTTTAAAACCCGTGACACAGGAGGATTATTTGTCTGTGCAAGTCTTTAGTCACGGGTTTTGGTGTTTTATGTATGGATGTTGTGCAGGAATAGGACAACAAGGGCTTTGTTCAACTTGATCATCTCATCAAACAAGGCTAAAAGAATAAAAGTTGGGATGCAAGACTAAATGGATATGATCTGAATGCATATTTGTGTTACATCTAATACAACTAGCATCATAGATGAACAAGATCAAATAAATGGTAAAACCTGACAAAGAGAAGAATAGATGGTGTGTGGAGCCATCTGTTTTGGAGGACACCCAAATCTGTCTGAATCAGGAAGGCCAAACTACCAGCTATTCTAAGATCCTCCATTCCAAGAGTGGCCTAATACGCAACTACACAATCAGCTTCTCTCACCATCACTTTGGCTGCAACTTTTTTGTGCAATTAAGTAATTTATTCCTTTCTTCATCCTCCTGATTCTAATGAATCCAAGCCACAAACAAGCCCCAGTTGCTCCTATTCAAGGAGTCTGATTGCATCTGGCAGTAATTGCTGAAAATCCTGAAGAGGAAACAGGGAAGGAAAGCATATTGTTTGTGGGGGTAATAGGTGAAGACCTGCCTCTCTTGACCTATAATACATTAGTGTCAGTGAACATTTGGCAGCCTTCAGATGATTAGCAATGAAGATGAATCAAGCAAAAAAAGAGGTAGAAATCTGCCTCATCTGAATCGCCAGAACTGCATAAATTTGCATGTTGATTAGCTGTTCTTTTGTCTGTGTTCCTAATTATTATGACACATTATGTCTTCATCATGCAAGATTCTGATCTGTCTTGTTCAAAATGCATGTAGAAAAAAGTACTGTTTATTGATTCAACATGTAACTTTAATTTTTATGTTTGCTTTAATTAAATACATATTTGATTGCCTTTCACTGATGTCTCAGATTTTTTTTAACTCTTATTTACTTCATCCTGTTGACAAACAAACAGGTAACCTTTCTTTATTCTCAGACCACTTGCTGATTAAAACCCTACCCACCCCCATCCTCATCTTCGCTAACAACAACCTTTGCTTCCTTGTTACAGCGAAGATCACCAAAAAAAAGTCCTTAGGTAACAAATGAGTGGTGAAGCGTGGTATCTACAGCACTGAGCAGGACAGCGAGGACCTTAACACCGTTAACAATAACAAAAAATTGCATGTACTGCAGAGTCAAGGTAATTTTCTTGCACCATAGATTCATTAGCACAAAGACCAGCAAAGTATATGCAGACCTGATTTGCTGGATTAGTTACAACAGGCCAGATCCTTCCCACATGTTTTTCCATTGACTTTCAGGGTACCACAATTAAACTCCAAAGTTCCCTATCCCAGAGCAAGTGAAGGTCCCACCATCCCATTGACTCTCCTACTTGATTCCAACAATCAGGACATTTCATCTACTTCTGGGAAATTTGAAAGTGACCTTTCTTCCTGTAAGATTTGTTTGAGTGGCTATAAGCAGTCAAATAAAAAAATAGCATTTAATCATTCATTGCCTTGACCTAAAACAACATTTAAGAAGATTTTCTTTGTATAAAAAAAGAAAGTGTTAGTAAAAATAAAAAAGGCAAATTATGACACAATTTCAGCAAAAGACTACATTCACTACTTTTCACTCCAAAACGACATCATTTAATTTATATTTTATCTTTTTTAAAAATAAAATTTAAGTAATTTTGAAAATTAAACAATACTTTAAGTTGAGAAATCAATGTATTTCGTTGTAGAACATCTTGGAATAGTTAGAAATGTTGAAATGAAACAGGCTTTTTTTCAATTTTTTTGTCTTTGTCTCCAAATCAAAAAAGTTCACCAAAAGCAGCACAAATTCGTGACTCTGTTTGACAGAAAACTGCATATTTTAACCAAGAACTCAGTTCCAGTCTATATATTTGACACTCTCCTCTGCCTGCTAATCTACCTTCATTACATGTATGCTTATTATGAACTCTGACCTGTTTGTAGTGGGGCAAACAATACTTTGCTGCAGTTTTTGTTTGTTAAAGAAACATAGTCACTGTTGTAATTTGGAAAACTAAATAGCTCACAGAACTTTGCAAATAATTTTTCAGATTGTAGGCCAAATATGATCATCAATTTAGACTGACTTTCTCTAAACATGAAGTTGTTTTTTTTCTAAAATCTGCTCCTTTGAGAAAAATAGTGAACAGTCTGTTAAATTGTCTTTAATGGCAATAAGAATGTGCCATCCAGTGTATAGATACTAATCAAAACTGTGCTGATAAAGATTCCTGAGTGTGAAAAATCCTGTATATACTAGTGAGTGAGTTAGCTGTTAATTTTTTGCCATCATGCCCTTGCCAAACCAAACGAGATTTGAAACAATACCTGGTGTTTTTCAGGGTTAATGGCATGTGATTGGCTGCAAGAGTAATCAGTTGCTTAGTACCCACTAATCATCTTAAAACACAGGTAAATGTAGATCTGTATTTGTGAGAATATAAACATGTAATTAACGTGTAGCTACAGAAACCTACTGGAATATAGAGACTTAAAGCAGGGGTGTGAAACTCACAGCTCCTGCCGTTCTCCTGTTCCTGCAGCGTAACGCACGTCACACGCTGCACGTGACCAGCGCTGGCAGGAGCACAGGGACAAGGAGCTCGGAGCTGCCGCCGGGTAGAAACAAGGTGCTGGGCTGGATAAAACAAGGTGGAGGGATGGATTCAGCCCATGGGCCGTGACTTTGACACCTCTGACTTAAAGGCTTGGACATAAATTCACACGGTCGAAAGAAAAGCTGTTGAGGTCAGGCTATTCAGGTTTATTTTCCTTCAGGATCGAGAGCATTCAGTCCCAACCTAGTGGTAAATAGTGACCAGCACCCTGGACCTCCATTACAGTATTGACATCTAGAAGTAAACAAGGAGCCAAAAGAGATCTCCTAAATGGGCATAAATAATCATAGGGAGCTAAAGTGAGGCAGCTAATTGACTTTCTCATCTCTGTAGTTCTCTTCCCAAGGCACTTCAGCACACACTGATCTGCACAGAGGTGCGACAGATGTGGGGGTCACCCAGCCTTCATAGCAGCCAAGCATAGCCAGAGTCAACTGAGTGTGCTGCAAACTGGGGCAAAGCACAATGGACAAGAGGGTCCCGCTGGCATAGGTGATGTGGTGCACTTCTTGCCTCTGCACCGGCAGCACAGATGTGAGGATGAGGTGCCCACACAGTTCCCAACACCACCCTGGGGCCAGGACCACAGCTGCACACTGCTCACCAGCATCAGTATATACACGTACTGCAAGTGGACACCTGGTTTTCATTCATTGCAGGAGACACCATACTGATGAATGGATGTGATGCTGCTGCTTTTCACAATCCTTTCCTACAACTTAATTAACAGGAGGGGTCAGGCACTTCGCTATAAGTAGAACTCCACCCAGCTTCATTATGGGAGCCAAAGACCAAATAGCTATATCTTCTGTAAACACTTACCATTCCCTCCTCCCCATCTTGTGAAAAAGACATTTTCAGCAATTACTGTGACAAGGGCATTCTTTTACCTCTGGCCAAATTTAGCTTCATCTTAAAATCCTAGGAGATGTTCTCACCCAGATGACTGGAGGAACAGTCATTTACCAGTGTGTTCACAGGACAGGGCTTGTGGTTGTAGTGGCTGCACCATAGATCTCACTCCATTTTACTACCTGTTTGTTCTGGATTTAACTCAGAGACACTGTCTGGCTTCCTCACACTGCCACCTGTCCAGGATTGCTCCACAGTCCAACCCAAAAGGCTGAAGTCTTGAAAGACAAGAGCTAGGGGGTAACCAACCAAGAATCGTCAGCATGTTGGGAATTGACTGTAGACCAGCCTTGAGGAAATCCATTCTGTAGACATGAGCTCTTCCCAACTAACATACGACAGCCTTCCCATCTCCCAGGAAAGTTCCTACAGCTGCTAGCCAAAGGGCAGCTTGGACTAAACCTACTAGAAGTGAATCTTTTAGATCTGGCACAGCCTGGATTCAATCCAGGATGTGGAACTGTAGCTATTCAAGTGGCATTGACAGATGATGCCCTCCTGTCAGTGGGAAGAGGGCAGACATCCATCCTCATCCTCCTTGACTTCAGCATTAACCATGAGATACTGCTGTCTCGCCTGGTGAGTGGCAGAAGTCCAGGGTGATGTACTGAAATTATTTTGAGCCATTCCTGCTGCGATACACCTTGTGACTTGTGAAAAAAATGTTATCTCCAGCATTACACTCCCCTCTCCTGTGGACTCCTGGTCTGAATTCTTTGCAGTGCGCCCCTGTGTCTACGCAGAGTTGCTAGGTGATATGGGCTGGACTGAATTGGCAGAAACAGGCAGGTGAACTACAGCTATGTCTAAATTTCTGTGTATATATACACACACACACTGCAACTGCTAACAGGGCAACAGAAAAAAAGCAGCTGGTTAAATCCAAGCAAAACAGAGGTAAGACATATGTGAGACATGAAACATCTTTAAGAGCTTGTCACTTGAGTGCACTATTCCTGGGGCATGAGGGTGTATATCCAGAATTGGTGTGCTTGTTTCATAATTTAGGAGTGCTCTTGAATTTGCTACTGGTGCTAAGTTTTCCCATAGCAACCTCTGCAAGTGACACTTCCATTCTCTTCCATTGGCTAGGAGGCTCTCTGCCACGCTGGCAGGTGATGACCTTGTCTCCATTGTTTGTGGCTGGGTCACTTTTTCAGCTGGACTGAGAAGTAATTTGAAATATGCAAGTACACAGCATTCATGCTTAGAAAACTTCATTTACTGCTGCAATGCATCTCTTCAGTGACAAAGGCATATTAAACCTGGCATTGGGCCTGGGATCAGCTTCCCATGGAATTCCTAATTGAGTTCATGGTCTTCGTTCTTGTCATCCTCATCACATCTAACATTTTGTATAAAGCTGCAGCAAAGGAAATGTTTGACAGATTTGCTCCAAAAGCCGTATGAGATCTCTGCCGAAAGAATCACACACATCCATCCAGAGCCCTCAGCCTGTGGACTGAACACCTTCAGGGAATACAAACTTCACCAAACTTCCTCTCCATCATAAGGCATATTGCTCTTGCATAAACAACAGCATCAGCAACACAAAAACAAGATGTTTCATTACAACCACTTGTCCCTTGGCAGGAAGGTGGGAGAGGGAATCAATGTGGGAATGATGCACGAGTACATGGCTCATCACAGGGTGTGAGGAGCTGACTATTATGGCCATAAGCCACAGGGCTTGACATGGCCCTGGTACTGGCTGCATTCAGCCTGCCTCATGGGGCAAGGTGGTTGTGTGGGGGAGTCTGCATGTAGGACACACACTCCAGGCAGGGATCCACCTGTCATGCCTGGGAGCTAACCTGGATCTGACCACAAAGAAATCAAATCTGTCTCACCCAGACAATAAATTACATTCACCATCTCTTTTTATTGTCTATATTGTCCCTGTTCAAATAAGGAATTTGCATGAATTCTATACCTTGTCATCTCCTCATATAAATATTATCATAATTGTTGAAACTGAGAATTTATATGTTTTTCTCAGTGTAGTAAATGTGGTTTAAAGGATGCTGGCAGGTCATTTGGCTTTTAAAATCACATATTCTTTTCTAGAATATGAAACTGTAATACAAATAAGAATTATTTTTAATTGATTTTTCAAGCACTGCGGTATTTTTAAAGCATTATTTTTAAATCCCATCTTCAAATAGTGAGCTATCTCTGAGTCCTGCAATCTGAAAAGATCACAGCAAACGATGATAAGATGCTAGGTCACGCTAGCGGGAAGCACATGGAAATTATTTACTGTACAAAAACTATGAAATATAATGAAGATATGCATAAGGAATGAAAACACTTTGTTTAAGAGCAGTGTTTGCTGAAATTCACACTGATTAAATTATTGTGACAAGAGTCACTTGTTAGAGGCTTCCTTCCCCATAGCCAACGTACAAGTCTCTCATAACGTGGCTGTTACTAAATATGTCTTTTTCTGGGGCACTGAGTGTCATATCGCACCAGGTTTTTTTTGCTCTAAGTACTCTTTATCCTCAGGAAAGACTGAAACTCTTTCCATACTCAGATCTATAATCGTCAGTCAGAGATATTTCTTTTTCCAGTGTATTCAAACTACTGACATTCCTTATGTGCAGCAGAATAAAAGTATTTATACAGCATAGCTCTACTTGCCTTGATTCTACGCTTGTAGTAAGAAATTACTGCCACAAAGCATCTTTCTGTCAGCAGAACAGCATCCACACAGCAAGGGTTGTGTTGATTTAACCAGGCCTGCAAAGCTTGCTTTAAGTGACTGCAGCTACCTGCTGGTGATCATCCTTGGGGAGAGGGGTCACCAAAGCCACCGTGACGCCTGTGGCACAGGTCTGCGCTGTGAAAACGGAAGGAGAAGCAGATAATCTTTGAACAGAGTCAGTGAAATAAATTGGCAAAGAAGCTAAGAGGTACAATAGGTTTGGTTCGACCACACACATTTTCCAGCCTTAACAGTCTCTCAGTGAACTGATTTTTTTTTTTTAAGTTCAGGCTAACTGGAGCATTTGCAGCTACTTTTATTAGTGTGACTCGCTGGAATTTTAAAAGAGAAAAAAAGAACCTTTCCTCAAGAAGGTGACAAGACTGACATTGAAATTTTGTAAGGAGAACCTGGTCATAAATTTTGCCAGATATGATATATCCACTGAAAAGAAGGTGGTGCAGGATTTTGAAGAAATGGCGATACCTGACCTTTCTGGATTCCTGTGTAAAGGCCTCACCTGACTTCTTCCTCCATCAGGCTGTCAAAATCCCACCACCTCCCACCACTCTCTTTTACCAAAGACCAGAACAGATCAGAGAATACATGGCTGCTTCATTCTCACTATAATCATTATTATTTTGTTCCCAAGGCAGGGAGAGTCCTCTGAAAACACCTGGCACAGCACGACTGCATTCTCCATGAGTTAGAGAGGTCAAGACAGTAGGCTGACCCTCACCTACCCTCCATTTCTGAAGTTTTGGGGAAAAATGGAAACTTGAAATCACCTCAGGAGCCAGTGAGGACAAATGCCACAGGGAGCTGTGTGGACATCATCCATTGCAGCTTTAAACATGGACTTTGGCAGGCAGTGTCTAAAACGCTGTGGGAGACAGAGTTACTGATAAGGGGTTGGCAAATTCCTTGAAAGTGGAGGATTTGGGGGGTTTCTTCAGCTCCGGGAGGGTTACCACAGTGGGCTGTGCTCCCAGGCAGGAGGGAGACACGTGGCAGCAGCACAGATCCTACTACCAGCAGTGAGGCTGCCTCTGACAGAAACACTGCTTTTGGGTACAGATTATTGTTCCTCTTATTCTTTTGTTTGCCATTGTAATCTCCCTCGTCATTCTCCTTGATAAACAAACAAGTGAAAAGATGCATTGAGGTGTAAGAATAGATTTGCACAGGGCAGACGACTGAACATTTAATTTATTTACCTCTCCTAACAGGTACCTGGGGTGACATTTATTAATAAACGGCATTATCAGGTGTCTGATATGTAGCTCACAGAAATTAATTACCCAGCCCATGGTAAAACCATAACAAGCCTGCAGTGCTGTAACGTTTGTGCTAATTGAAAATGAGATAAGTGCTGTGGGTGCAATTTGCATTCAATGCAGTGTATTAATTATCTTCAGTTCTCTTCATGATAAATATACCTGACTGAACCACTCTGCTAATTTACTGGGTAATAGAGTCATAAGTGGATTCCCTTAGGTGACCAACTACAGGCATTGGGCTCTTTACAACATCAAGGCCTTTCTCTTTCCCAGACACTTAAACGGGTTAGCAAACACCGTATGCTTTTCTTGCAGGCTGCGTTGGAAGTACACTGTGGCCAGCTCTTTTTGTGACCACAAAGCTGCTCAGTACAAAATTAAAAACCAACACTTCTCATCCCAAGACTTCTGTACTTTGTAAAGTTGAAGAGGAGGCAGTTTGCCTGTGTCAATGGTACACCGCAATGTCTGATGGTAGCTCCACAAGGAAAGGCCTTCCCCTCCCTGTTCCTCTCCCCCGTCCCCCCGCCTTCATTTCACAGTTAGGTTATCATGGGATTTAATTACATTTTGTGTGAAATATAAATTAATTGACTCTTGTAATACCCATAATGATCAGGAAAATTCAGATTTAAAGATACTGTGTAGTTCCAGTAGATTAAGGCACTAATTGTTCCTCTCTTACCGACTATGATTTATGTGGGGATCAGGTTACAAAACCAATATGTGCTCGAGTTAAAGCTCTGTGGTACCATACAATTAGGACTAAAGCTTTCTGTAAATGGGCCCAATAATGCAAAAAGCTCTTCGCTAATCCTGGTCGTTTTAATTCAGAGGTCACACATTTTCTAAGGCAGCCGCTTATACAGTACGCAACCACTGTCCTTTATTCACCCTCCTCCTGTGAAGCCTGGGTATCTGAATTTGCCACTAACCTTGGACGTACTGTTACTAATTTCAGGGTAGGTGATGGCAATGCAAGTAGATCAGGGCCAGCGCTTTGCTGTACTGCCCACGGAACAGCCTCGGCACATTGTGACTGAGAGGTGATATCTGTCTCCTCTGGCCCCCCTTCAGTTTGCAGGCTGTGGATGGGGTCAGCTTTTGGGCTCTGCTGTCAAGTCAGCAGTCACCCAGGGCAGCCAACGGATGGAGGTGACAGTCACTCTCACAGCTGAAGGGGCCGGGAGGTGGTGAACAAACACCTCAGCCCCAGGAACAGGCGGTCACAGCCCGGCTGGCTGCGTGGCAGCCCTGCAAGCGAGAAGGGGCAGCAACAGGGGAAGAGGGACAGGATTTACCCCCCTCCGTCCCACCTACCCCACAGCCTCAGGCACTTTGTTTTCTTCATGCAGCCAGGTGCTTTTCCATCATTTTGTACTTGCCATGCTAACATTCAGCTTAGCTTTCCCAGCTAAGCATGATCAGGACAGATCTCCACCACACTCCACCAAGCATGGGATACCTAGCATGTTCTGTATGTTGTGAACATGTGCTCACAGGGCAGGAGGAAGCATTGGATGGGCATGCAGTCAGCATGGCAGAAGCGACTGGAAGGTGAGTAAGACCAATTCAGTGCCAGAAGAATCAGTTTTCTTTTTCTAAAGAGCACCTAACTGCAAAAGAGTGGAGAGAAGGCACACGTTGACATGTACCCTTTTAAAACAGAGAAGGCTCTGCAAGCCCTTACCTTTGTCTGCTTCTAAACGCATGAACTACAAATAAAAGCCAGTTTCTCAAAACATTTTGTGTGGCTGCCCACATACTCTCTGCTTCTTCAGTTTGGTCATTTTAATATGAAAAGAACACTGTAACATTTTAGAGCTATTTTTAATGTGCTGATATGATCTGTGCCAGAGACCTTAGCAGTGACATCTACAAAGGCAACAATTATATCCCTTTATTCGTTCTCTGGTAAGGAATTCTTTGGAAAGATAAAACTGAAGAAATCTTGTTTCTTAGAAAACTCAGGTGGTTAGCTGAGCAGTATGCTTTGGTTCGAATGACAGCCAAAAATCAGAACGCTCATTTTTCCCATGTAGTGGGCTGAGGGAAAGGAAAACCTGATGGAGCACCAGCCCAAAGCTTTCCTGAAATAGTTACATTGCTACAAGGACAGCAGAGTCTACCTGATGTAGAAGAGTCCTGTGGAGTACTGGGGTGCTCCACAGCCCAGAGTGAGAGCAGGGTTATCAAACCCAAATAAGAGCTGTATGACACCACTGACTTCTGGAAACAAATGGGCGTGGAGCAACATGCACTGCAGGTATTTTTGCTTTACCATCCACCCCTTATTATCTCTCAGGCCCAAGCTGGGCTCCTCTCAGCTGTAACTCCCCATATGGGCTATAAATTCTTTTTCTAAAGGAAGAAAAATCCCAGTGGAGCGGGGGAGCCATGGCAGTGCCCCAGGACTCACATCACAGATGATCAAGCCACATCCCTAGCAAAAGGCGCTGCAACAGCTTCATCTGTCACCACCTCACAGCCCACCTGAACTTCCTACCTCCACGCAGTCCCCTAGCAACTTCAGCAGTGTCACAGCCCATCCTGGTGCGAGCGGGACAGCTGCTGTGGTGTGCGCCAAGCGTATGAGCATCCTCATCCATTGGGCTAACAGGAAATGGCAGAGCACAAACACAGAGCCTGGCTGGGGTGCCTAGGAAGCTGCAGCAGGGCTAAAACAAAACCCTGCTCTCCAGCATCCAAACTTGTGCTTGATGTACTAGGCTCCACTGCCTTTGCACAACTGCAGTAGCTAAAACACTTCCTTGCTCTTTAAGGAAAGCCAGCACTGCATAGAATAGGATGTGAGGTGCAACAGAAAAAGTGTGGGGGGAAACATGAACAAAAAAGTCTTAACTTTCTGTGTGAAGCACATATTTGCTAAACAGAATCCTAATGGCATTTTGTAGCTAAAAACAGAGACTTGAAAATGCTGTATACATTATTATGCTCATTATCTACCAACTGCAAGAATGCTGTGCTAAAACTAACTCAAAACACCTCAGGTAAGGTAATTGCTCCTAATGGATTTGAAGTGTGCAAAATTGAGCATTATTACACAGGCATCACATTCTCGACTTGGTGAAGCTGTTGGATGTTGTAGTTACCGGCTCACTCATCTCTCAATCGGGGAGAGATTTGAGGAAAAGGGCAAGCTCTCTTTCATTCGGCACTGGAAGGAAAATTCAACAACACAATATTACAGCAGCCTGTGCGCACCTCTGTGGTTAAGATGGGGTCAGTGCTTGCTTTCTAAACCACTGCTTCAGAAAAACATCTACAAAAATTTGCTCCAGAAGTAAATCTCTCAGGGAAGATCTGAGAGTAAACTTTGCAGCTGTAAACTTACACAACTTGTGGGTCTAAGGAAAGAAAGGGACAAGAGACTGCAAAATCATTCTGAATAAAGAGAGTCATGAACCCGACTGACACATTCTGATGCAAATTAAGGCCTGGCTCCTCAAGATATCCTAAGCTACTATAAAGCCTTGCAGCCTAAAGACAGAAAGCAATCTTAATAGATCCCCTCTCTTGTGTAGGGGGATGCCTGCAGGTCAACAACTGTGAATCTGAACTTTGTTGAAGACCAGGTGTGTCTGAAACAAGATACTTGATTTAGCTGCTTGAAAAATCCCATATAACAAAACGTATCTAATACATTTATCTTGTTTGATATCTTTGCCTTCATGAAGATTGGGATTAATTCTTTAAATGAATGGATAAATATCCATAATTCCAAACATGAATTTAACTCTTCAGAGCTACACCAGCAGCCTCCAGGCTGCCCCCAAAGAGTGGCTCCCAAGAGTTTTGTTCTTTTTCATGAAAACTAAAATTAAATTGTACCAGAGTAAATGCTTTTCCAATCTTTGAGAAGTTAGGATAAGTCCATTTCTTATTTTAGTTGTAACACCAAAGCTACGAATTGGTGTTGGATAAAATTACATGAATTATTATCATTTCAGTTGATAAGTAGAAAGAATATGTGGCCAGTACCTAATAAGTTTCAGTTCCTTCTGATTATCCTGGGAGAAAGAAATTAAAAAAGCCATATATGAACTGGATTAAAGCAGTCTCTATCCAAGCAAAGAAAGCGCAAAGAAATTTGAACTCCCAGCTGCAACTTAAGGCAATGGTAGCTGTGCTTTGAACAGAGAACCAGCTATAAGTCCTCTGAAAAACCAAACCATGTATCTAAGATTGGGAACTTAAAATTAGTGAATAATTTTGTACTTAATCTCTTTCTGCCTCAGTTCTTCATCATGAAATGGGGATAATACTACCACCCAACGCCTCACTGCAGTGCAGTGAAATTAAGTTCATTAATGTTTATGAAACATTCAGTTACCATAGTGATGAGTTCTATAGAAAAGCCCATGTGGAAATTAATATTTCTGTCTTTGGAGCAGGGTTTGAATAGAACACATTTAGTAAGGCCTGGGGACACACAATGAGGAGAAAAGAAAACAGTAAATAACTTGCCATTGAAAAATAAAAACAATAATCAAATCAAAATAGCCCATTAAACAAGATCAAGTTTTATAAAAAATTTTCATTTTGGTAAAGGTTACTCGGTAAAAAATCCAAGTTTTTTTTCTTTTAACTTTCTCTACTGTAGTTTTCTGCTTTTGCCTTCCAAGTCTGTTGTGTAGGATCTTTCTCTCAGGAGTATGTTTAAATAATCTGGAAACTGCTGTGTTCCATTTTCAAAAATCAAACTTTTTACCAGCTTACTTTGGCAAAAATCTGAAAAACCGGTGACGCTGGTGACCCCAAGATGTCCAGATCGAGTTCCTGATCAACACCGACACATTCAACATAGCAATTCTTCTCATTGTGCATTCATCAGGCAGTTCAAGGAAGGAATGGCAAAGGTTTCAGATTTTGAACTATAAAAAAAGGCACTTGGGTTGGGTTGGTTTCTTGCGTATCAGCTGCTGGCTGGATCTGTGACACCGTCACGGTCATCAACACAACTAAACTCTCAAGTCAAGTCATTAACCTCAGTAACAGGTAAATCATAGGCAAACACAAAGCTACTTTGTGCAACTGTGTGCAGTTAAGTAGGAAGACACCCAGTTTTAAAAACAAGATGACTTCGGTAGGAGAATTGTCTTACCCTCAAACCACCCACAGGGCCAATAGCAGGTTCCTATGAGAGGCACTGAGTGACCCATGACAAACAGAGGTCAGAGCTTGCCTAGAACTATGTTTCCCACCATTTCAGGTGCCACTGTCAAATTTCTAACCCCATTTTTTCCCCTTCGGGTTGTTTTGCAGTCAAAAATGTGGTCTTCCCTTTAGGAGACAACTTTTCCCATGAAAAAAGCAAGGGAGGAAAATCTGAATCCTCCATCAGAACATGCCTACCTTTTTTTGAAACTGATTGTTCGGGTCTTTCTCCCTCTTCTCTGCTTTAGACTTTGCTCTCTTAAGAACTTCTGCTGCTCCCATAGAAATATAATGGGAGAGTCTCTTGTAACAACACTATTTTCATTTGACCACCATGCTCTTTTCTGGAAAACAAAGTTTTGAAGTGTTACAGAATAACAAGATTGAGGAGGGAAAAATAAACTGCTGGAATTTTTTTATTGTGCTCACTTATTGAATTTGATACCAAGCTGGGTTTCTTACCTGCTTTTTCTTCCTGAGAAGTAACACTGTCGTCCTGTTAGTGCAACAGTTATTTTAAAAACAAGGTTAAAAGAATGTATTTCTAATGCGGTGGCAGAGAAATGTGTTCACTCCTTCAGAACGCGCACCAACCAGAAACCCCAAGGTGTGTTGCTGCGATTGGCATGAATCCCTGGTTAGCCTCTCTTCACTGGGAGGTGCCTCTGTCCCCTTTGTTAGCACAAGGTGGTTTTCCTAACATCCAGGACCACAGCAGATGGGAACTGCTGTGGAGCTTAGCCTGGGAGCCAGCACTCCTGGCAAAACATAGCGTTTCTAGCTGAGCACAGCGTTAAATGGGCTTGTGCAATCCACATTCACAAAAATCCTGTTAAAACTAACACATTAACAGGATTTTATAAACAATAAATAAATATTTTTAAAACCAATACATTTTAAGAACCATTCAAGTAGATCTAGTTAAAGCTATTCAATTAAACAGAGGTAAAATGTTTATAATCTTTTATATTTCAAAGCAAATTCTGAAACTAATTGGACTTTTCAGGGAACTCCACCTACAAGAAAATTATTTCATAGTTCTTAATTATACAGATGTGATACTCAGGCAGGCCTGGTGCTGGAAAACAGTGAAGAATAGACGCTCAATTCAGTGAATACTGATTCTATTTCAGAATAATTATGTTTCTGTATAGCACCTCAAGCTGAGGAAGCAGCAATGTCACTAGTGCTGTGTGTTTGCTGGGACATTCCAGGAGAAAACGAGCAGCTGTGCCTGGAGCCTCAGCATCCTATTGCAAGGGTGGCCCTGCCTCACAGGCAAGGGCCAAAACAGTCCATGGTTCTAAACTTGCACCTTTGCAACAGAAAACAATGACGGCCTTTTTCACAAAATTCAGGAAGCTTCACCAGGACTACAGAAGCTTTAATGGAAAGAGCGAAAGCTCTTCTAAATCGAGGAAGCCTAATTATGAGATCTGCAGTTTGCTACACAGCAGCTCTTGTACCCAGAAATGATGTGAGGGCCAATTGCCAGGACAAAACATTTAACGCATCAACAGGTGTTCCATGTTATGCATCAATGAGGTGTACATCACTGAAACATAAAGACCCAGCAAGCCAGCAGCACAACTATCAACCAGAACAACACAGCCATAAAATCCTAATTAGCCTCATACACTTGTTATGGACATTTTTATTTATTGACATAGTCAAATTAACAGGCAGCAGCATTTTATTTTAATGATGGCCTTGAAATCAGCCTAGGAAGAAAGTTAGCATTAATGTTCAGGTACTGAGTGCCTTCCACATTTAGCCACATGAATATATATTTTAAAATAATAATTTAACACTGTCACCCTAATTAAGCTACCTTGAGCAGGTAAAAGAAGGCAAGTTCTTAATAAATGCACATCTTGTTTGTTCTGCTCCCAAGCTGTACAGAAAAACCACCCGGCAGCAGACACTCCGGAAGATCCACAGGTTTAAGTGCGTACAGCCACGATCCTGATCCCTGCCTGCTGGAAGGGGCAAATCCAGGGAAGTGGGAGTGAGAGAGTGAGTAGTAAACAGTCTTTATCTGAACACCGACAGCCAGGGGGTACCTGAAAAGTGCCCACAAATTGATGAACAAGATGGGTTGCCTCCAGAGGAATAATATACTTATTTATACATTTCCAAAAGCAGGTGCTTTACTGAATGATAAACTGTGGCTATAAAGATTTGTGTCTGTCACCGCAGAGTGGCAGATTCCTGTAAAGCAGACAAGAGGTAGTGGCCATTGCATATTGGTGCTAGCTCAGTCACACAACAGTTTACAAAGCAGGGGGGGATATCTCAGTGTATTTATTGTGGCGCTGGGGAATTTACCAGCCTAATCGATCCTTCAGATGGGTAAAGAGAAAGAACCTGGACAACATTAAAGTTATTGACTGGATGAGAGAAAGTATAGAGAGTAAAGAAGAGCGAAGATAATTTTAAAAGGTATTTTAGACAAGTTTACATTTTGCTGTAGCAATTTTTGGAAACAAAGCACTTTTGAAAATTGCATCATTTTTTTCATGCATTTAAAATGTACTCAGTATAGATGCCTTCACAAGCCAGATTCCCCATTTAAAAACTTCTGATTTATCCACCTTATACAAGAATATTCCAGCAACTGCAAAACAAAACTGAGAAATGATCTGTGTGCAATAGCTGAAATAGACAAATTGCATACTTTGCGTGAATTTCTATAATGGGCTCTGCTTGTTAGTAATCTCCGCTGTACATGAAGGATCAGAGTTGCAAAAAGCACCAGCACCCCACATTCAGAAGTGATTCAAGAGTCTAATCTCATAAGTCCAAAATGCTGAGACACTTAAAAAGTACAGCTTGAAATTTTCACTCACTTAAGTACTTTAGAAAGATTTACACTAAATCCTGCTCTGTGGCTCAGATGTGGACTGAAATCAGAGAAAGAGAAAAATGTTTTTTGAGCTTCCTTGGTTAGTTTGAGTTGGCATTTACACACGTGTGGATAAACCCATCTGATGCTTTTCAGAAATAAATAAGTAAAAAAATAAAACACAGTAAAAGAACTAGAAAAACAATTTTCACTTCAATTTTCACTGAAGTATTCTGGGATTTGGGGGAAGAGCAGGCGTGCAGACTTATCTGAGAAGTTTCACATAGCAACAAAGAAAAGATGATATGCAATGAAGATGGGAGAAGGATCCAATTTCTGCCCACAAAGGCGAAAGGTGAGGGCAGGGTGGGCATCTCAGGCTGCAAATGCAACTGTGGGACAGGGCAGCTGCCCTTAGCTCCCAGTCACTGTCCCAGCCCCTTCAGGGGCTCTGAGAGGGACTGAAGTGCCGTCCTCAGGGTGCCTTCCTGTCCTGACCAAGTCAGGACACTTTTCTATAGCTTTTCTTCAAGTGATAGCAATAATGAAGAGGAGGGCCAAAATGGGGGGAAAAAACCCAGGAAGGCCATTTCCAGTATTTGTCATTATTATAGGTTATATATACAGGAAGAAAGTTAATTAAGCTTTAAAAAATCCATCACACATCAATGGGTGCATTTTAATGAGTACAAAAAGTTGAGGTGTTTACTGCCAATTAAAGTGGTTTTTAAATAAGCATTAATTAACACAGAAATTCAGAAGAAAGTTATACCTTGTCAAAGAAAGGCCAGTGCAGGCTATGCCCACTTCTGCTCCCATTCATACTCAGATAGTAATTACCACCAACCCTATATTTTCCATAATAATGAGGCGAGGCTGTCATGGCTGTCAAACAAAAACTAAACAAAACAAAAAAGGTAGTGCATAAAAATACCCTCAAACTGAAGTAAACTTTTTTTTAGAGCCCAAGCCACAGGAGACAGTAGAGCGGAGCAAGGCAGCGAGTAGGGCAGGCAGACAGCTCTGCCAGAGGCAGCTGCTGACATACAGCCCTTTCCCAGGGAGCAGAGACTTTGCCACATGGGCGGAAGTGTCCCTAAAACCAGCCTCCATCTGGCTGAAGAAAGATCAAAGAAAAGCCAAGGAACAAGCAGTTTCATCCACAGTGCTTCACTTCGTGGAGGAGCTGGTTCAAGTGTGGAAGCTCGAGGGTTTTTTTTCCACAAGCAAGTGCTGACAGACTAACTCCCTGCTTCCCAAAATCAGGTCAAAGAAACCACTGAAAATGAGTTCAGTTTGCATGTTGACTTCCAGCTGGTGCAATTGGTGACACATAAAGCACTATGGGCATCACTTCTTCATTCTTTAAGGTTTTCTTAACATCTGCTGGGAGTTTCAGCTCCTCTTCAACGAGTGTCAGTCCTCAAGCGGGGAGCAAAGGAAGCAAATTCTTCTATCACTTGTCAGGTATGTTTACATATCCTAGGGAAAATGTCCCTCCCTCAAAGTGCATCTTAGGTGCCCAAGTTTTTAAGGTTTTTAAACTGCCTTACTGAGAATGGTTTCTCTCCTCAGCTCCCCAGTTGTGGAGAGATAAGAGACACTGCCTTTTCAGACCACAGGAGGGGCAGGTCTCATTCCCAGTACCCTCACAAGTCTTAGACAAATCTTCGCTGTGGTGCTTTTAAAGTTAATTTAAAAAAGATAGAGAAGAAGGATGTAGATATGCACAGACTCCTGTTCATCGTGTCCCTGTCCCTTGGCAGGTTGCTTGCGTGAGCTGTGCCGCTCAGACAGCGTGCAGCTGTGACTATATAGTGTATTGCTTGTGTCGATCAGGCAGTATCTGGGTGCCTTTATCCTATACCGTGTCCTTGGGCGATATCTGCAGTAAAATAAAAGAAGAACATTAAAGCCCAGGGATGTTTTGTTGAACTTAGCTGGACAGGGCCTTCAGATCTCGCACTAATCTTTCTAACATATCCGATGGGGCTAGAGAGGAATATTTTATTGCTAGAAATAGTTGAGCGATTACTTCAGAGAAAGGACGGACGTAACACAAAAGAGTTTCCAAGTGCCGACAGGAAGGAGTGTTGCTCATGCAAAATTCCACATTAGGCACTACAATAATAATAAAAAAACCACCGGCCCTTGTGATGTCTGAACTCTCCGACACTGATATATGGAGAGGGGAACAGAGGAGGAAAAAGACAGAGAGAGCAAAGCAAATACGTTGGGATGCTTACGAGCAGAATACAGGAGCCAAGTGTCACAAGTTGACCCTTTCTGTTTGCACTAAAATTTGACCGCTCTAGGCAAAATTCCTTTAGCGGTCTATACCTGGTTTGATTTCTGTTGATAATGGCTATTTCTCACAGCATTGTGACGTTTAATGCTGTTTAATCAAGATTTCAGAGAAGGAGTTACAATTTTAATTACTAAAAAATCTATTGTAACACATTTATGTTTTCCTTAGATGGGTTTGACCCAGCTCTGATTAAGGGCTGTAATAAATAAGCATTGTGCATACACAACGCTTGCACAGCAGGAATACAGCTTACTGCATAACAAACAAGCTACACACATCCAAGGAATATGCTCAGTCCCTGATGACTGCAGAAGAGCCCTGTCGTGTCCCATGCTGGAAAGCCTCTCAGGGTTTCCTGGTAGCACGGGGGTATGTGGCAACAATCTCAGTGGTCTCCACAGGGTGCCTGTGGTCGTGGTGACCCACTGCTCAGGTAGATCTGCTCTATGTCGTCCTCTGAGTCTCCCACCAGACACATGTAGACAACAGCACATGGGGGGGGGGGTGTCATAATTCAGGAACAAGGAAAACAAGTGGTGAAACTGTAGTGGATATCAACCATCTAGACTTTTCTTATTAGGCTGAGCATGCCACTGGGCTGGGAAGCACAAAAAAACATGGCTTCAGCCCCTTTTTTCAGGCCTTCTGGCGCGAGGCTGTTTGAACTGTCTGTTCTCTGAGGCTGGGGATGCTCCTTCCTTCAGTCTTGCACATGGATTTTTCAAGACTGCAACATAAAAACAAAATAGGAGTATCCCTCTGAACACAGAAAAGGATTCTTTCTCTCATCGACCAGCCTTTAGCCTTAGTATCCTTCTCCAGCAGGTCCATTTCATGCTTGGTTGGGATGGGGACCATACCAGCCTCACTATTGGCAGGAACCATTGGTGCTTTGGTTTTTACACCAAAAGAAATTTGGCCCACAGCCAAAGATCCTGTATAAAAAACAGTGTGGACAACAGCCATGCTCCCAACAGCAGGGTTGAAAGGTGGAAACTTGAAGAAACCTGACCTGCTTCCCACCATCTTCTGGAAGCTCTAATGACTCCAAATTCAACTGACCATGCCAGATCTGTGTGGTTACCTTTCCTTAGTACCTCCAAAAGTCTAACTTATCTGTTGGTCTTTGTGGCTGTCACGCACTTAAAAATAATTTAAGTGGCCACTTGAGCTATTTTTTAAATTATATCTAAAGATAGGTTGCTATTCCTCCTAAAATGATGAAAGATGAAGGACAGAAGGAAAGTATTTATTCAAAAAAACCTCTAGCTGAAGATTGGCTTATGCCCTGAGCCAAGGAAGCTTCCAAAGCTCATAATTATGTTCTGGTTGTTTGTGGTTTTTTAACATTTCTCATTCATCTAGAAAAATTTTCATTAGCCACAAACTTGTACAGCTCTTGGGACTCAACACACAAGCTATGGGGATGTACTGAAAAGAAGGAAACATCCATTTAAAATTCTTGAATGGAATGAAAGCCAAAATTTCTGCAATAAACCAAACTTTCAGTGGCTAAGAGGCACGTCAAAACCAGGTCCCCTTGGAAAATGACTTAAAAATAACTGAGAGTAAAAATTGCCATCACGTGAATGATTAAAACAACATTCAATAAACTAGTTGGTTAATACTAGGAAACCCCCCAAGAAGCACATGTATAGAGAGAGGAGGAGGTCATTCCTAAGAAGTAGTGCAGGAGCTGTGCAGGCACCAAAGGCTTCAAATAAGGCTGCCTGGCCTGGTCTACAGGCAAAGTTGTGTCGTACTCATAAGACTGTGTACTGAACACTGTTTTATTCAGTTAACTCAATGTAAAAAAAGCACCTGTATGCTCTGACATTAATGGAAACTTGATTTCTTCTGTATGTTGATCTCTGCAGCCTCATCAGAGAGAGCTGACCAGGATAATTGTACTTCCACAGACCAAGCAGGATTTTTCACAAGTGTGCATTACGCGAAGTGTAAATCTTTATTGTAAGTAATACCTTACTCTGATATTAGCACTTAAAAATTAGAAAAGTCAGGTAATTGGCTTTCCCTGCACCTACCAGGAAACTGATAAAAAGCTCAACAACCAGTAGCACCATTAGGTTCAGCTCCATCAGTAGTTACAGCCATAGGACACAGTTTGTCACTTGCCAGTGACTTCAAGCACCCACAACCTTACATGTGATCCTGGAAGAAATGTCGATCTCCCTCACTGCCATATAAATATACAGTGACCAATCTCTCTAAATACTAATTTGACATTTTAGTTTTAAGTTTATGTCTGACTTAACAACAGGTTCCCATTTAAGTAAGGACTTCTTTCAGTCACCCCTCAATAATATACCTTTTGATTAGAAAATCACGTACACACTAGAAATGTTTCAAAAGCACCACAGACACTACATTGTAAAGAGGGTCTGACAAAGTTTTGAAGAAACATCTCTCTTTTTCCCTATTGACTGTGTGCCAGGAGCCCTCACTTGTACCACTCTCTTCCTATTTAAGTGACAAAGGTCAATTTGAAATTTCCAAAATGGAAACCAATCTTTAATTTTAGGTACTATATTTCCAGTGATGAGGCCAACAATGTGACAAGATAGTACGCTGGCATGAAGGCAGAGATGATTGTGAAATGGGAGGGAGGTCAAAAAGTCACCCCCTAAGCCATGGACAGAAGGCGACCGGTAGCACAGGTTCCATACGCCCATGCCAGAAAAGCCAAACCAAAACACACATAACTCACGTGCACCCGTGCACATGCTGCAAATCAAGGTGTGGGACTGCTGAATGGGCAAGACAGGACCTAAGTTCTGCCAAGAGATCTGCAACCTGTATTGTAAAACCAGCTTGCCAGGCTTTTTTATCTGAAAAATAAAAATTACACCTTTTTTTTCCGAGACAAAAATAAGAAATTACTTGAAAGAATTATTTTAAAATTATTTTAAAAATTAATTAACCATAATTAAAAAAAGTAAGAGTACTATATTTCTATGTGGGTCTGAATAAAAAAAACACCGTGAAAATCTCATGTGAAACAGCTTTGAGCATTTAGAGGTTTCTCATACATCGTATTGTAAAACAGCAGCCCATTCTTTTCAGAGCTGCAGAGGTAAGAGCACACAAATGATTAAACAAGCAGGTTTAACTGTCTTGCACTGATGAGGAATTTGTCAACATAGGCACAGTATTTATGTGGATCCACAGCAAATACTGTATGGCTGCGGGAGTCAAACAGCTGTCTGTCAATAAAGCTATTCTCCTCGCTGGAACATAATAGCACAGACTCAACATGACCCTCAGAGGCCTCTTTAAGCTGCCTGGCTGTCTCCTCCTTCCCCATCCCTCCAGAGTCCTTCACCAGCAAGCTCTGAATTAAAAGGGAGAGAAAAAAACCCAACCCACATATTAGAATCTTTTCTATCCATCTTAGTATTAAAAGTGACTTAACCCCGGGCAAGTCAGTCTACACACACGAGCCTGAGCTAAAGCAAAGTTAGGGAAAGACAGCTTTGATTTACAGCACACGAAGGGCTACCGACAATCCCTTTCAATAGAGCTTGCAACATTAATGTAGCCAGAGCCACATGTGACACCCATTAGGGCCAGGGAGAGCTCCCACGCACGTATTTCAAGGAAGCAGTAGATTCTGTGGTCCCACAAGCTGTCTTCATTACAAAAGTCTAATATATCAGAAGAGAGAAAAAAGCTCGGCTTTTAGAATGCATTTTTTATTATTCAGCCTTCAGTGGAAATGTCACCTTTCTAAAGCAAGCTGTTATCGTGTGTTTCCCATGCCAAACACATGGCCTCTAAGGAGAGGGTTTTATCTCTACATTTTTAGTGATTTGTATTTCTCTTTCAAGGAGTTCCATGCCTTAAGGCACCTGAAATGCTCACAGCACAAGAAGGTAAGGTTACGCGAGATGCTGCCGAAGAGGACATAAAAAAACAGGGCCAGGAGCCAGCACAGCTTCCGACGGCAGCCGCCCTACCCGATAATTCACCTCCTTCAGTAGATTTAATTATTATCCGTTTCCTTGGTTGGGACCATATTCTCAAAGAAGCAGGGCGCCCATCAAGCGCTGCCGCCACATGACAGGCTGCAGCGCAGCCAGCACCACTGCCCCGGCGCCTGCCAACCAGCCAGATGCTGCCACATATTGGCATCTGGGGCCTGGAAAAGCAACCGCGGTCTCCGTTTGGCGGCAGATCCTGACCCCGGCAACTGAAGGAGACAAAAGGAGGATAGACGGGAGAGGGGGGCTGAAAGCTGTCCTGACAATTTCACTGGTAAAGATTTAGACAAAAACCTATTGTATAACTGCTCTCCAAATGAATAAGTTTCAGAGGGGGGGAAAAACCCCACACCCGGCATGTTCTAAATGCTGTCAGAGTCCAGGGTGCAAGGACAACAGATTATTTATGAGAAGAAATAATGAGGAAACCAGATGCCTGCCTTTCTCAGCCCTCTGCACTCCAGTCACCCCAACGGGGCATGTGCGGCGCTGCTCATCAAAGACTTCTCAGCCTTAAAACACAGGGCAGGCATGAACTAACTCTTCCCACCTCTGCCCCTTAGCAAAACGCCCTCCCTGCATTAGAGGGAGGCTCACACAGTCAACCAGCGGTGCAGCAAACGCTGAGAGAGAAGAGTTGCAGCCTTCACCTCAGCGAGGGATGGTAACTGGAGAGCCATGTGGAGCATATCTGCACCACCAGAAGGGGAAAGAAATTTAAAAAAAAAGCTTATTTCTCTGACATTGAGGCTGAAACCGCACAGGTATGCCTAAAGTAGGAAAGCAAATAAGCTCTCTATACCTGTTTTCATGAAATCGGCTTCTCTCTGTAATTGAAGGGTAGGTTCCTGACCCCAGCAAGGTCAATGGGAAAACTCCCAGTGATGTTAATGGAGCTGGGACTTCCCACTGTGTTCTTGCTTTACCCCAGAAGGCTGATTAGCTCAGGACTCTCTGCACTATCACAGAGCACCTGCTGAGGTGCCTACAGGAAGCTGGAGCAGCCAAGGCCCTCCTCACGGGAACTTGCCTCTTGCTTCACCTTCCTGGGTTCTCAGCTTTGGTGGGTCTGGCAGGACACCATGAGAGACCAGAGACTGGTCATGGAGGACTTCTCTGAGGTCAAAGTAGGCAAGAGGCTGGAAAGGAAGGAGCCCATGGAGGCAGAGTAGTGGGGAAGGATGCAAAAAAAAAAAATTTAAATCTGGAGAAAGGATATATTTCATTTGGCTCACAGTCCAGGCTGTTGAAGTAGCTCTTCTCCATGCCTGGTTCATAAAGGAAGATTACGAGCTGGCAAATGTCAGATCACAGTGCACAAGCAAGACCACAAGTGGAGTGCAGCTAGCCAGTGCTGGGCTCTAAATCACGGCGCAGCACCAGCCCCTCTCGTGGAGGCTCTCTCCTCGTTATCCCACCACTGCGCGCAGTACCATAAAACTCTCGTTACTAACGTGCTGCTGGGGTAAGCAATTTCCTAACACTTTTACAACCCCCACACTTTCATTCTGTGGGAGTAATCCTCTCTCTCTGTTTTCATCCATACGTGGGGATAACAGCTGCATCCAATAATCCTGTCCTGCATCCCAGCATTTTAGGGCAACATTTCAGAACCAAAGGCACAGAAAGAGCAAGAAAATCTGTGACTGGAGCTAAAGGATGTAATGCAGGACATGGACAGAGACAGCTGGGAAAACCTAGAAAAATATCCTGGGGATAAATGTCTCAGGTCATGGAAGAGGATGGGAGAAACCAGTAAAGGTGAGGTTGTACCGAAGCAAAACATCTCTATCTCCAAGGCAAAGCTAAAAGACACTGAGGAGGACTGCTGACCCTCAGAACATCTGCTCTTTCCCTGGCTGGTCCATCTTTATCCAGCTCCACTCTTTGCCAGTTGGCTTGTCTAGCTTATTGCCCCAGAAGGACTTTCCCAAACTTGCCAACCTTAGTATCTCAGCAGTGAAGCATCAAGGCGACTGCCTGCAACCTTCCCAAGAGGCCACTAATTCCCCACTGCCCGGCACTGAAAGCTTCCCCACCCCTCCTGCCCATCACGGTGCCACTGCAGCCCTCCGGCAGCAGCTCTAATCCTTCCTGACGGGTCCCTGGGCCAAGAAGATGGAGACAGAGCTGCCTTTGGAGAATGAGAGCTTCTGGTCTGCCAAGAGCCAGTGAGGTCCTGCTAGGGTAGTACGCTAAGCTGTCACTTGCTGCTGGAAGTCCAGAGCATCCTCTGCTGCACCCTGATTAGCCTCCTCCGTCCAGCAGCAGGGGCACTACGAGGAGGTGGGACCACTTCCACTGCTTTGGCACCCGGAAACTGGGATTTTCTTGAAGACTCCTCACCTTTGGGCCAGGGCTCCCCAGCTCTGCTGTTGCAGATGGCTCGGGAAGCAAACAGCCTTCCACCAGCCCCAGCGGCACAGGAGACAGCAATGTGCTGCCAGTACAAACCACTGCTGCCAGCAGCAGCTGCTCAGCACCTTTTAAGCAAGTCCCATTTTCCCTCTGGGAGTTGGCTTTGCCACCCCTTCCCAAACTGCAGCTGAAGCCACACAAGACATCCTGTCCTGGGGGCTGCCTGAGCCCCTCATGCACATTCTACGCCCCTGCTGCAGCTGTCAGCATCTCTGGTGCTGTTTGGCCAAGTTCCTCACTTCCCCATTTCACCCCTACACACATTCCCAGACGCAGGAGATGCACCCTAACGTCATGACCTCGCTGAGGCAGCTCTTCTCCTACGACAGGATGGTGCAACACCCTCAGGGTCCCACCCTGGAGGTGAGGTCACACAGAAAGTCCTTAGGTACTCACAGAGTGGCCAAAGCCCCAGGCCCAGTCTGATCTTTGTGTGCCCCAGCCTGCCACTTGTTGGGGGGTACACACTGATGCTGCTGACTGGAAGAGGGCATTGGGGTGCTTTAGCCACAGACAGATGGGGCCACAGGGTGGCTCGCCAGCACATACTGGGAACCCCATGCAGAGCACGGGACCAGACAGCAGCTGGTAACTGCGGAGTTCAGCTCACAGCAGCCCAGGCAGAAAGCATAAACCCGAAGAAATCAACAATGTACTTTTCATTTTATTGCTAAAATTCCTACCATAAATCTCACCAGAGAGGAAGCTTCTGTTTCTCCAGCTTCCTACTCAGTGTCCTTGAGAAAACAAATGACACCACACTAAAAAAAAAAAAAGTCCCGTAGTGGTTTACTTCACACTTCCCTGTACCTTGTTATGCTGAGTGCTTCATTTAGAGAAGGCTGACCTCCACAGCCTTCTTCATCCCAGTGCCCTTCGCTGCGGGGACACGCCAAGGAACAGGTTTAGCACCGGAGAGAGGAGCCGGGTGGATGTTCCAGCGCAGGTAACCCTGCCAACTCAGCATCCCAAAGGTGTGCGGAGAGTCAGCGTGACAGTGACTGCTGTCTGAGAGGTGATTTTCAAAGGAGATATAGGAGCTGGGCTACAAGCACAGAAGCTGTGAATACAGCCATTAAAAGCAAACAAAGTTATGCCCCTTGTATTTCATGAGATGCAATTTCTTCCATAGGTCTGGGCAAGGGCCCTGGCTCACCTCGCAGCAATTCTACCCAGTGCAAGACTTCAAACATTTTGTCTCCCGGTTTTTCTTCATAGGACACAAAAAACATTAGAGTGGCTCAATAGGGTGCAATGAATGACCACTTTGAGATGCCCCAAGTGTGTTATCTGCCTTACACGAACACCCACGGGGGAACAGGAAAATCCACAGGTTTATTTTACTGTGTTTTACATAGACTCTCGTTAATTCCTGTGAACAAAGAGGCACTGATTTGTTTTGCTATCAGCCATTAGGTGTAACAGAAGGTAGATGGAATGGACTTTGCACTACTTAACAGTCAGCAAGAGATGGGCTCCACAGCGCTTCATAAGAGGCACCAAAAAGATGACATCTAGAACATTTCAAGTCATAAAAGCCAAGGACAAAAAGGTAGAAAGGATTGTTTTCAAGAACTAAACATAAAGTTCAGAAACTCAAGGTCTGAATTAGGCTTTAGAATGTTTTGTTTATTAAAGGAATACATGTAAACACCAATACAACACTATACATGTTAAAGGGAAGAAAAAAATAAACAAGATAGAAGCAGGATTTTTTTGTGCAATTAACTCCAGACTGAGCTTCCTTTAGTAAAACCATTATCTGAGTGAGTGATAAGGTTACAAAAACCTGTAGCATCTCAAAGGCTCATTTCTGGCAAGCCGTCTTGCCAAGTGCCCCATTCCTTCCAATCTCCATGATCTAGATTTCCTTACTAATGTACTTGGAAAACAAATATTTCTGTGTCATGAACTAAAATGAATGCTTTGCAGTGAGTGTGTCTGGTCATCTGGTTTCCGCTAGAACAGCGTTTTCCTTCTGCTGTTCATAGAAACCAGCTTTTGCTCCTGTGCTATCTTATCCTGCCTTTGCTTGCAACCAGCACACGAGCACAAGCTGAACAAGAAAGCACTTTAAAGTAACATGGAAAATATATATATTTTTTTTTCACAGTTATCGCCAGGCAAATGCAATGGGATTGATCAACACAGGCAACAACATCATCTGGTGGCTGGGTTAGAGAGCCCCAGGGATGGAGTCAGGTGGCCAAGGGAAGGGAGGCCTCCCTTGAGCAACAAGCCCTCTCCAAAGTCACAGTCAGGGCAGTGCTGGAAGGAAGCTCTGGTTCGGCTTGGTCTCCACATTAGAGATTTCCGACCCGCTCAGTGCAGGAAGTTGTTCCTGTGGCTTACCTGAGGGAGTTCCTGTTATGAAGCCAGAGGGTGGTAGGTTGAAACACAGTTTCTGAGAGTGATGTAATCTTGGACAGCACTCCGTAGGCAGTGATACTAGTGACCTGGTTACAACCTGCAGTGTTGTTACAGCCCCTCTCTGCTGGCCTGGTGATCACAAGAAAGGGAAGAAAGAAAAAAAAGAGGGGAGTGGAATAATTTTAAAAGGAAAAAAAAAGTTTCCAGATTTCCTTTGTTTAAGTGAAGCATTTTCCTTTTCCACTTTATTTGAATACACCGACCTGGTGTCTAACAGATGGAGACTGTGCAGATGCACTTTTGGGAGTGCCCATAAAATACACTGCTAAAATACAAATGGAGGGATACTTTTTTTTTTTTTGAGTTGTAAATTCAATAAGCATTGCTGTCACCTCACTTTCCCAAAGGAATATGCCCTTTGTTCTCCGGATAAAGCTGGGAAGAAGAAGAAAAATGAAAAAAAAAAAAGAGTGAGAGCAAGGGGAACATTTAGGAAAAAAACAGAGATCCATAATCTGTACAAGTGTTGCAGCGCACAGCGTTTGCATGTCAGGAACCCACACAAGCACGGCTGCTCAGAAGCAGCAGCAGCACACAGCAAAATATTCTGCATGTCTTATGTTCTTCTGGCATTCTCCAGACCTTTCTAAAAACAAACAGGTCGGCTAATTGGCTCCCGCCCAAGTCTTACCCACTAGGGTTTGCTCAGAGATGTCACTTAGTCATTTGGCATGAGCAAATCCCAGGCTTCTTCCTGTTGGAGCAGCAGAGTGGGTGAAGGCTTTCTTTGATTTATTAAGACTATTAACAAACAAACAGGAGAGTTCGGAAGCTTCCTCAAGCAGAAAAGCACGAGCAGAAAGGTTTTTTCCTGAAGTAGCAGCTAAAAATAGGACACTTAGAGGAAGTGAAGTTCATTAAGTGATAAAGTGGTGGCTGCAGTGATGAAAGAAGAGTTTTTCCTTTTATAATCTATACATATATTTAGCATTATGTTTCCTTGCTCCTTATTTGAGTGCTAAAGCAGTGTTTATCCAGCTGAGGAAAAGAAGATTTCCCTTTCTGTAGTGACTTTAACATGTAGCTCATCAAATACAACAGAGTCAAGAGTTTTAAAGAGACATTGCCAGCCAACAAAGTGCAACATTTGACAGCATTATTTGCATTTATATGCTCTTTCCACAGTGGGAAATGATATGCCATTTTCCAGACACATTCCACAGTATTATGCAACAGCTTTCTCAATTTTTAATGGTTATATTATTTTTAACGTATCAACTTTTGCATAAAGCATTTTAGTATTTTATTCAGCATATACTATTAATAAATTATTTGCTCCTTCCGCCCCCGCCCCTCAAGAGCTGCACTTAGCATAGGGAAATGGTCTGTTGACACTGTAAAAGATACTTTCTACTAGCACAGTCTATAGACACTTCCATCATCAGACAAAGCACCAGGAGTGCATTTCTGATTTTACATAGTTGACAAACTGGCAGTGCTAAACATGCTGCCCAGGAGTTTCATCACAAACCACCCTCTGGTGAAAAGACTCACACACACATAGCAACTAGTTGCCATAAAAATAAGGTAGCACCCTGTACAATCAGTGATTCCAGTTAAAAGGGTTCACTCTGGCCTGATCGCTCCAGCGTCCTTTAGCCATCACGTCCAAATGATTTGGGGTGTCCAAAGGAAGCAAGTCAGTGTCCTTCTGTGCCAGAGAAACTTTTCCACTTGACCTGAGTTTGTTCAGAGGGCACGCATCCCTCATCTCAACAGATCTGCCCATTCTACAAGGGCAAAAAATGGATGAGATTTGATGTCTTCAACACCAGCAACGCCAGCACCAAGACGCTCCGCAGGATTGAACTGCAAAAGCTTGATATAAGAAGAAAAATATATATATGATTCAACGAGTAAGAACAAAAACAACTCCTTAGAAGTTCCAGAAAGGTCTAAGGTAAAAGACATCCCACTGTTTT
This sequence comes from Dromococcyx pavoninus, assembly GCA_033558185.1. Taxonomy (NCBI): domain Eukaryota; kingdom Metazoa; phylum Chordata; class Aves; order Cuculiformes; family Neomorphidae; genus Dromococcyx; species Dromococcyx pavoninus. Next base: position 280,629 of record JAUMJL010000273.1, on the reverse strand, counting down.
CCTGCTCTACGAATTACTTTCAAGAGTGTGAAAGCATACTTGAAATTCCTAAAATCCAGTAAATGGAAGAAGACTCTCCTTTCCTTGAGTCTCAGTGTTAGTCTTCAGAGACTACTGATCACAGCATGCAATTCCCTGAAGCACTGCACATTGGGACTTGAAGTGTAACCTTGTTTTAAAAAAAGAGAGCAGCAGCCACAGCCTGCATTGCTAGAACTCTGGACACTGCGTTTGCTTCATGTTAACCTTTGCTCACACCACTGCGTTAGAGCTAGAGCAGGGACAGTGGTCTGAAACTTTCCATTTCATAAATTGTGAGTTGGTCTGAAAGTGCCAGGACATTACAGATAGTCCTCTACTTCCTTAGAAAAAAAAAAAAAAGAAAACAGTTTTAAAGAGTCCTACAAATGAACTAAAACTGAAAAATCAAAACCCCAGGGAAAGAAACAAAATAGTGTCATGGAAATTTCCTAAAATTCAGCACCTCATTTGGTTTTCAGTTGTAGATCACATGCTGAATTCATGTGAAAAGGAAATCACAATATTTACATTTGTTAAAAGTTACCAATCCGTATAAAAGGGAATGCAAAGGTAATGCTCCAAAGAGACTAATAAAGTCACATAAAAATATTTTTCAGTTCTAGAGAACTGTTTATACTCTATTCAATTACAGCCAGTACAAAGGCATGATTTCTTGCTTGCCTTTTCTGCAACAGCTAATAGGATAACTTCTCCCAGTTGTCACTTGGAACAATGTGTATTCATATCTTAATGCACTCAACATCTAAGTGAGTCTACATCCATAAACATCAGAATTTACACATTTTAAGATGGTTCTGCTATTTGCAGGCATAATATCACATAGTAAAGGCAGCTCAGCGACAGTGAATAGTGCTGCTCCGGTATTTTCCACAAGCCCGCAGAAACAGATGCAGGCAGGGTCTCCTGGCCATATGCTGAAATACAACCAGCACAAGCACGGGGAAAGTAAGCATTGACACTTATTTTCTGAAGTTCATCCTTCCAGAACAACTTTAATCTTAGAAAACAGATGCAACAGATACCTGTTGAAAAGTTATGTTGCATGTTTTGTTGGCAGTAAAAACTGGAGGTGCCTGGAAAAAATACTGGGTGTCAAATACCAAACCAACATAAAAATAACTTCATCTTCCACCAGAAATAAAGAGATCTCTGTTTTCTTAAAAGCTGGCTAAATGAAGGAGGTATTTACAAAAAAGTCACCTGCACTGGAAGCCACAGCAGGAGACAACATCTGACACAGTTTTCTATATAGCTGAACATTGATCCCAGAGAGATATTCTGTGATGCTTTGACCTGTGTACCCTTGGCAGCAGGGGGAAGGAAAGTCGCAGTGACAAATTGCTATCCATGCCAAGAGAGCTTTCTTCCTTTTCCTGACAAGGCTTCCTCAACAACGTATGGCAGCTTCCTTGGACAGTCACACAACAAAAATGTGATTTACTAGCTCATATAGCTGAAACTCCACCAGACAAGTCACCACCCAACTCTAGAAAGCTTAACCTAACAGGCACTGGGGTGACTGTTCTCTGAACTGTTACAGCCTTGTAATATATCTGCAAGTGGCAGAGATGTATTGGCCACTTAAACCGCAAGCGCCAAAAGAGCCACTGTTTGGCATATTTGAAAACAGGCAGTACATTAGCCTACAGCACAGAATAATCCTACAACGGCAGGGAGACGTAGACTGGATGACTTAATTTGCCTTCACTTCTCCTCTTAATGGGAGGAATCCCCTTCATAAAGCGAGGATTTGCTTTCCCTTAGCCATTTGAGTCCCGTAGCACCTGCGTGAGGGCAACAACTTGCTACCATCTAACAACATAAATGCAGATTATACAAAGGTGGGATTTTTCTTTAGCCATCTCCCTTTCTACCTTTACCAGAAACACATAGACACATGTTTTCACCTTCTGTGACTTGGTGTCCTCTAGTCAAAATATGAGGTCCTATTTTCATTTCCATTAATCATTTCACAGGAATCAATCTGTCACTGGGTCTTTTGACTCACTGAATTTTCAGAATATCTTTCCCTCATTTTCTTCAAGAACTATTTTTTCCACTCTGATTTGTTCAAATCTATATTTAAGTGATGTCATTATTCATGCATCCATTAGCAAGATACTCTTCAAAGCCAAACAACACAGTTCACATATATCACTTATTCTGCTTAAGTGTAATAGGTCATAACCAGGCTCTACTTCCTCAGCTGGGGCAAAATTAACAAGATAGCATCATCTGAAATTCAAGAGCCTGTACTACAAGTTTATTCTCTCAGTCTTACATCTAAAACTCAGAGTAAACTAAAACTAGCAGTCAGTAGTATTATTCCTATTAGTCTGAAAATGGTATATCAGTCTCAAAGGTTGTCTGTATTTTAAAGTTTCCTACTCTGCCTGTTGTCCAACATTCTAGTTATCTTTTTATTATGATAATCATTGTATTCACAGTTTAAAGTATTTTTCTTAACAAATGGCATTCAGAAGGTTTTCTGGAGAACAGCTACAGATTTTCAACCACAGCAAGGTCATAAATCCTAATCACTGTGTTACAGGTTTCATAGTACTTAGAGCTACCTTGCTGAATTGGCTACAACATTTTTTAGTTTAATTCATTACAAATGCTTCCATGAACATTTAGGATAGAATTCTTAAAATGTTCCTGCATCACCAGCTGGTTATTTCCAAAGAAATCAGCACTGACCAAACTTGTTCTCTGAAGAAACGCCAAGGCAGTCCAGTTTTCTAGAGAGACACCTGGCAGCAGAAGGAAAAGTTTCCAGATGCAACAAAACCTATCCATGTTCCTATCAGCAGCTTTGTTTTTACATTTACTTCATCAGAACAACTTAGGTAGGTTAAGTATTTTCGAGTCTACATGTGCACATATAGAAAGCAAATTTTCCCCCTAATTACCTGCTGAATCAGTGATCTGGCCTCCTTTGATACATGGTCTGGTATACTCAAAGAAGTGTGAGTGTTTATTCCTGACGGATGGCACTCAAACAGAGACTGGAGAAGGAAAAAAAAAATCAAAGCAGGCAGATAAATGTATTAATCCAACATGACAATTTTTAAATTATCTCCTACATGCAAATTAACACATACAACTAAAACTTCAGTGCTTCCTAGTATGAAGTAGTGATCCTGGGAGGAATGTCTACAGGCACTGAGGTCTCCTTGAAGATATGGTTTTAGACCATTTATATCTTAGTCCTTGTGATCTATTGCCCAAACTAGAAGTCTTGGAATTTGGTTGACTTTGTTTTCCTCATGCAGAACTGTCAACTTATCACCAGTTTGATTTGATCTCAAAATACTGAATTAATGTATAGCAGCAGAATACAGTTTCATAAAATAATACTGAAACTATTAGAGCAAAAATTTTATAAATGTACAGAAGGAGTATTCGAGAACTTTGATTCCACTGTGATCAAGAGCGCGGCTTGGGTTTTGGTTATTTTATTCAATCCTGAATTTGATATCAGGTTGTTCTGATGAAGTTTGAGCATGTTTTGTTTCTCTGGTCCCATGTAGGCCAAGCAAACTGAGGGTACTCAGGTTAGACAAGCAAGGAAATCACAACTGGAAATAGCACTTTTGAGGAACTACGAGCCAAGCGGTCAGTTTTACTGAGTAACTTGCCCCCAGCACTACCTTCCCAGTGAGGAGTTCAAAAAGAATGGCACCCAGGCTCCACCAGTCACAGGCTTCTGTCTCTTCTAGGATAGCACCAACCTCTAAAAACAAGACATTTCAATTAATATTAAAAAGGTCAATTATACCTTCAAAATTAACATATATTTACAAGGTGACTGTTTAATGCTGACAGAACATATACCAAACACCACACAGCTTTCATTATGCCTGCAATTTAGTTAGCCCTTTAGCCACCTACAGACTGCATTGTTCAAACATAGCAACACTATACATTTCATGCATAATTTGCTTTTTCTGTGCATACATAGGCATCTTCAGGACTTGTAGGCATTACTGTTAGGATTCTTCTACACTGGACTAAAACTGGACAGTGACAGACAGTAAAAAAAAATATTTTTAGAGAATTTACCCTGGTCAGAAGCGCTGGATTGACTACAGTGGCCTGAAGCATCCATAAAAGCAGAACAAGGGAAGTTTTAATACTCCACTGCATACCTTAATTTTGTCTTAAAGGGCAGAATTCAGGACTAACCCACACTCTTTTCTGGGATCACCATGGGAGGCTTTCCATGATGGACAGAGATGCTAAATCTACTTCACATAGTGTAACCACAGCCAGCAACTGTGCATCGCTACACTTCAGCCCAAATTCTACCTAGGTATGAAAAGTTGTTTTCCCTACCATCCAGTCATCACCCAGCACTCTCTTATTGCTGTCCATGCACAAGAAACAGTGGAAAGGTGAGATGGGAATTACAGAATCCCTTGCCATACACATTCACATATTCAATAGCATGATGCATGCAGAAAACCTACCCTTCACTGACTCAGGCTTTAAACTATAAAAATTATTAAACACAAACACACCATGCTGCCTGCTCTAAAACAGGCAGAAAAACAGATTGCAATGAAGATGAAATCTTCATTTTGACTGTCAAAAAATGCAGAAGCTGCACTAAAATAGCTTTGGTGGCAAAAGCTACAGCAGCTTCCCAGCAGAGGACAATAATTAGCATATAGTCACATAGCTGTTGCTGTGAAAATCATTGTGGCATGCTTGAAAAATCTTGCTCATCATTTTATGGAGCTTAGCATGAGCATGGCCAAGGAGAACTACAGATGAGTCACACTCCAGGGTCAGGGAAAGGAAGGCAGTAGCTTCAGACCTCCCCAGATGCAGAGATGCACACACACGCTGAGCACAGGGAAGTGCAGAGGACTGTCCCTTTGGACAGCTGCCACACAAAGTGGAAGATGCTCAGCACTTTACAGGATGAGGCTGAGGTTGCTGTTGCAAGAGAAACAAGGAAGGATGGCTCAGAGATTGTTTCTTTAGGTAGGACATCCCTCACATTAAAAAGATTATTACAGTTAATGGCATTTGAATGCCCAATACATCACTATAAGCGTACCACGCATTAGAATTTACTCCATTCCTTACAGATTAATACTTCTATCAGTATCAAGAAACTTCTACAAAGTTATAATGGCAGCCATATGAGGAACTGTACCAGCATATTTACATGCATTTTTAAAATGTTTTAACATCCCAGGCAAGCATCCAGATGAAGTCAAAATTATGGTAAATGGAGAGAATTTGGGTAAAAATCAGAATTTGTTCTCGCAATTTACGTTTACGTCCCTTCAGAAAAGCAGACCTTCTAGACAATTGTCCTTTAAAAAAGAACAGAAAACCAAACTCCAGCCTTTTCACACAAAGCAGCTAGTAAAAGGTGTTCATAGCATATCTCAGTAAAACCTACTGAAGAGAAATGTCTTTTCAATCTCACTGTGATTTTCTAGTACTGTATGTTCCAATAACGTACATTCAAAAACAAGCTAACATGAATGGAAAGTAAAATCTAAACCCAAATACGTTAGGCTTCTTTAGAGCACAGTTTTCTTTCCCATGCAGCTTTAATCCTGTAGATATTCTAGACTGAGAGAGCTTTCTGCCAAACAAGGGAAGATTTTTATTTTTAAATTAAATTCTACACTTATTTCAGAATAAGTAAAGCCAAGAGTTAATTAAGATTGACTCTCAGTTCCTATACTACCATTAACTTCTCCATATATCGGGGGTGTCAAACTCATTCCACCTTGTTTTATCCGGCCCAGCACCCTGTTCCTAACCCGGAGGCAGCACCGAGCTCCTTGTCCCCAGTGCCGGTCACATGTGCAGTGTGTGACGTGCGTTACGCTGCAGGGGCAGAAGAATGGTAGGAGCCATGGGTTTGACACCCCTGCTATATATGCACACATCTTAAATTTTAGAGTAATGCCACAAAAGGAGTTAATCAATCCCTCCCCAAAGACATTCAGTGGGGATGAGCCTCTTGAGTTACAGCCCAGTATAAAAAAAATATTCTAAAGGTGCAAAAATATCATTCTGAGTACAGGGAAAATAAATATTACAAAAAAAATCATTTCTGAGTTTTGGTATTATTTCCTTTTATATTGTCAATCACAGGTGATGATCCAGTTCTTTGAATCATTCAAGTTACACTGCCTTCATTTACAGCTGAAGTTGTTGTAACCTCTCTTATTTCACTGATGAAGAAAACTGACACAGAGTAAGTGTCAAAACGTAAACTAGACTCCAATTCTCCACATCAACATATGCCAAGTCAAAATAAATGTCACTGCAGACCTCTTAAGAGAGCAGCGCTGAAGTCTTCCATCCACTTTTAACCATGACCAGAATGACACAAGGGAGATAAGCTGAGAACAGTCAAGTAATACAGATTTCTCCCTGGGCTGAAGGGCTCTGCCTGGGTTCTTATGAACACAGCAGAAACTGCACAAGTCATTTGAACCAACACAGAAGAGAAAATGGAAAACTCAGCAGAAGCGAACGTCTGGGTATCCTTTTCTACAAGAAATAAATTTTAGGTTAACTTTTCTCCTATTACCCAGTGTCTGCTTCCCTGCTGCTTCTCCTAGGTCCCAAGGGTTCCTTACTTCAGGTTAAAATAAATGTTTTCCTTAAAAAAAAAAACAAAACATTATGACTACTGCACATAAACATGTGTTGTTTACATTCCCTTATTTCAAACAGGTCACATTACTTCTGATGCAATATACCGACCATAATAAGTTCAGGATATCACATCAATATTACTGCATTTTATCTTGACTTCACATCATGGGAAAATTTAGAAACTACAGATTATGAAGTGCTTTCAAGTGATACAGAGCAGCTAGCTAATGTAATATACCACATAGGGCATATGTTTTTTTTAAAGCTTTAATATTGCAATAAATCTGAACTGCCTTCAATAAGAAAACATTTTCATCTCAATCCATCAGTAAAGTAATTTAGACAATAAATGGTAGCGACCCATAAGCTTAAGTGTATAACATGGGGATATTTGTTCCAATTCTTTACTTCATGAACCTTGAAATCAAGGACCTTATTCACATTTGTACAAACATAAACGTGCGCATGTGCACAGTGTTGGTGTTTCTAGGACTAGCGGTACACAATTTGCAGAAAAAATATTCATATCAGTCTCAAATACAAAATCCTTTTAATTTGGAGAAATAAAAAAGTAGGGTGAAAAAAAAATCAGTAGTTATTTCAACTTTACTGCAACTTCCTTTGAAAGGAGAGTTTTCTTCTTTCTCCCTTCCCAATCCATGCCCATAGGACATCTAGCACCAAGCAGCACATGGCAACAGCAATGCTAAATTCCTGCACAGAAGCAATTTCAGCTGCAGCCATTGGGGTAACTGAATGGAAGGAGATTTGTAAAATGCTATCAGGTTCAGATACAGACAGGTGGTACAGGTAAACACCTTCACTACCCGGCAATGTCCTCCTTCCAGAGCAGCTGGTCTCAACTGAAAGGCCATTTCTTTACGGTTTCCATACATATCTCAATATTTGCATTATACACAGTAACACCTTACTTCCTGATAAGGGAAATGTAGCTGACAGTGCTCTGTGTTTTTGAACAGAAGTGCCAGTTCTAAAGTAGGAAAGCATAACTTCACCCCTCTTGAACACAAATCCTCGATAAAAGTATTAACCATAACACCAAGGCTGATTTTCTTACCCTTTCTACTGCACCTTACCCTGAAATACACCCTTTATGCTAAAGGATTTCGAAGGCTTTTTCTACCACACCTCAAACATTTTTTCACAACTACAGTTTCCTTCAGGGCTGACAACAGGGTCTCCTGACCAGCACACACAAATGCTAGTTAACATAAAAGAAGCCAGGTGTAAAGGTAGACTTAGACATTCACAGTGCAACCCAGGCCAGATGGCTTGCAAATCACCAAGAAAAAAAACTCAGTCAAAAACTTTGTAGGATAAACTGTAATATCCAAACAAATGCATCTGAAACCAGCTCACAAGAAAATAGACTCTAGGTGGGCACACTGTTCCTTCAAACATCTAAAAGTCTGGAACTGTTTTTCATTGAGGTGGTTTTCCTGCAGTTCAGAAGGGAATCATTTGACTCTTGGTCAGATAACAATTTAATAAGAATTTCAAAACCTGAGGAGGCCCTCTCCCTTACACTGTGTTTCAGACAGAAACAGCACAGCTTTAAGTATCATTTATGCACTGATAAGAAAACAAGAAGACCCATCTGAATTACCATCAGGTGCCTGAAACCATTCAAGAGGAAATGGACTTGTCCAACATCCTGAAAACACCAGACACTATGTTTTCACCTTCTCTGGTGATTAAGACAAACTGTATCGCACGAAAAACTATTAGAGTCTCTTCAGAAAATCTATTTACCTTACACTCATTTAATTTTAAAAGCTTACTATTTTATCATAATTTAATATCTATATATGTAAAGAAGCATTTGCAGAGAACCAAGTAAAATGAGTCCAAGCTAATTTGCTGTAGGCAGACTCAGTCAGTCAAGATATCGTAAGATATAGTCACTAAATAACACATCACAGAAGCAATCTGGCCATAATGCTTCGCCTAAAATGCTTTAGCAATTTATAAAAGACAGTATTGAAGCATCTATAGTTAAGTATAAAAAGTTCATCGTGGTCTTTAAATAATCAAGTAGTGAGGCAAGACCAATGAGCATCTGCTGAGATCAAATGGAGTATGAAAATAGGAAGTTTCATCCTAAAGGTATGAAAAAAATCATATGAGCATCTATGTTCCTCTTTGGAAGAAATTTCCTCAAGTCACTAAAAAAAAAAAAAATAGAGGGAACTGTGTTCTTTCCTCCTTTTAGCAGCCCAAGATGGAATTAAAACTTCCTCTAAAATAGTCAGGTGACAAAAGAGACAAAGAAACTTTTTACTGCTCTATTATCAAAACAAAGCAAACATGAATTAACCTTCCAGTTAGGTCCATTTGTTTCAAAAGGCATCTTCTATACTGTCTCCAAGTTTTAGCCCCATTTGCAAAATTAATAATAATTTTGAAATTAAAAAAAGGAAATAAATAAAAAATGAGACTGACCATAGAGGTAAATTACAATTTCTTCTAGAATTATTAACTGGCTTTTATGACAGCCAGACTGAAATACCAGATGGTTACAAATCAACAGCTTTGGTACATCCTACTGCTTACTCTAGTTAGAGAGTCTACGAAAAACCACAAGGACAGGTACTTCACCTGAAACCTGCACTGTATTTACAGTAAGCCTGAGTGCCAAACCACACCAGATTATTTTCTGGAAATACCTGATTCTCTCCCCACACCTATTCTTTCAATTGCTTATTCCAGGTTCAAGACGTCTTGCTATTTGGGGAGTGGTCAGTTTTTATGGTTTTCTGTGGGACACGCGGGTGTCTTTGGAGAGCTGTACTACTCCAAACAGTTGTTGTAAAGTTGCTGCTCCCACCTTCACAATAATCAGTACTTTTTCTGCAGCTCCAGATCTTTTCTCACCATTCACACCAGTCATATATTTTTCATGCTAATGTTTAGTCCTGTTTCCTATTACCAAAGCTTTTGTCTTTGCTGCTCAAAGCTCACTCACCTGCCCTGTTTTGTCCTTTCCTTTTTAGGATTATCCCGAGACACTAATGTCATACAAAAAGCTAGAACAGAGTCAGAGATAAAATCTAGGAAGTCCAGTCTTACACTACAACCATGAGACCAGCCCATCCCTCGACACCTCTCAGCACTTTAATCTACCACGGTTATTTTGCTTCTTAAACAATCTACTCAAATTAAATTACTATAATACAGAATAGCAGATGTAATGAGTGCCTGCAAACTCCTACTGAAAAACACATACACAAATAACAAGCAGATTTTCTAGCATCAGATATGTATTTGGTAAACAGAGGAAGACCATTTTTTCCTTATTCAGTAAATAAAAATTATAGCATACAGGCTAACAATAGCAACCTACCAATTTTTATCTTCATGTCATTTGTTTTAGGTTATCAGCTGCACTTCACATCGGTATTTTCAACTGTCTAAGACAAGAAGCGACACCTTTATTTCCGAGTATGAAAATCAGGTTGCACACTGAAACATTTTGGAGTTTTGGGGGGGACACAACCATTTACCAACAAAGCATGCTTGTTGCTTAGGTTTTGCATTGTGTAAAACTAGTAGCAGGTTAGATAAAACCCCATATACCATGTATTTATGTGTGGGTTTCTGTGAAGGCTAGTTTGTGTATATAAGCCTTGACTATAGTACACAGCACATGAAAGCATCAGAAAAAATATGATGCATTACCGATGGGCAGTTTCCTGCTTATATTTTCTATGAAGCTAAGCTCCCTCCCTTTGGCATTATGATCTCAACAATGCAATGTATAGTTTTCAGTAAACACAGTCTGGTGAAAACTCGTTGTTTGAACAAGAAAGAAAAAAAAGACTCTTAAGACTCCAGTTCTGAGATTCCGTCCTCCAATAACACTACTGGGGTGTGACAGAACATATTCTCACTGCTGGAACAAGAACTCCGAGAGGGTAAACAAAACACCTCATTCACACATCACACTTACACATGAACTTAGACCAGCAAACCACTTCTACAACATGACACTTCACAGGTTAGACAGAAAAAGAACCTAAAGGATTTCTCTTTATGAGTAAATCCTCAACTTAATCTGTTTTACTTGAAGACAGTTTTGACTAGGCTGCAGTTGTAGACTCTTTTTGTCTTTCTCACAGGTATTAAGCATACTATGAAGTAGCATTTTTTAAAAAGTTGACAATTTTATTTTAAAACTCACTACTATCAAGGATGGAACATAATCATTACTCCACTTAAAAGATAATGGCTCTTTATATTTAAGATGACAAAGTTGGCAAAAATTATACTTAAATAACAGAAGGTGATCATTTGCATTTCAAAATTCATCTATCTTGCTTTTCCCTCAATTAGACCAAAACATGTTGATTCACAGGTTTGTATGTGTGTTTGTTTCTTTTTTAAACTTATTTATAGAGCAGAATAATGGCCCCCCTGCTAGGTTGGCATTTGCTCAAGTTTCTGTCTGTGTAAATTGAATCTGTTACTGGAATTTTCCCCCCTTCAGAATACCAAGGCATATTAACCAAAAGATAAAGAGATACATTGCAGATCCTATCAGTCACTAGGCAGGTGGATAATGCAAGGGATTTTTTGTTAGTTTTTGTGGGGTTTTTTGGACAAATATGTGATAAGAGTTCTCAGGGGGCATGGAGAGCAAAGGGCTGTTTAAACAGAAGTGAATCATTCTAATCTGATCTGCTAATAACTTTGTATTCAGATATCAGCTGCTTAGCACTCTTTAAAACATTTAGAAAACAAAATTACTATAAAGAAGAGGAAAGTTAAAGAAAAAACACATAAACGTCACATTAGTCACCTTAACCATATTAATGCAGCAGAAACTCTGAGTTACAAGGGCTTAATTTCTTCTTTAAAAGCAAATAGGTTATTCTTGGCCAAAACCCCTACAGTTTTACTTGAAGTGGTGTTGAGTTTGTAAGGGATGATTTATAATCCATCATTTCCCTTGTGGGTTAGAGAAACAACATTTGACTTATCATAGGTGAACAGCAAAGATTTAGTTTGGCCATTAATCAAAGTATAATACAAGCGCTACTTTTAAGCATCTGCAGAACGCTTTGTTGTTACAGTAGTTGGTTCAGCATGAACTTTTTTTTGTTGAGTAGAACTAAGCAGGAGTGAAGAGAGTGATACAGCTTTACCAAGAGATTCAACAGCGCTAAAACATACAACTTTGAGCCTGTGAGTACAATTCTTGATATGCAAATCATCACAAATAAGCCACGTCTTCTGTCTCCGGTTCTTATGTGAAGTTAGGCAAATTCGAGCCAGCAAGTGCAACAGCAAAATCCATTAATGGTACAATGCCACCTGCCGTCAACAGTGGAGAAGTGCCACTTTCTTGCAACAAACTGAGCCCAGCTTTTAGTTTACGCACGATACAAAATGACAACTGCTGTTTCACACAAAGTTAATTATATTGGTAGCAGGTAACGGTACACAGCTTTACAAACTATCTCTTCCCCCATCGCCTTGACATTTCTCCATTTATAATGTTTGCATATGTTCAACTATTTTATACATACACTGCATAATCTCTTTTCTACACATGCAATCATATTGCCTCTCCGTGTTTCAAAGGATAACAAGAGCAGAGCAAGTCCTTGCTGTTCACTACGGGAAGGATCTGATCACTGTTTCTGTACCAATACTACCTTGGTTTTGCTTTAATTCAAGGTTACCACCTGGAGTACTGGAAGCCTCAAACACAAAATCTAGATCCTGCAAGCAAGCTCCGTAGTTGGACCTCTATTCTCGTGAGTCTGAAAAGCTTCAGTATTAATGAACTATTATCCCTAACCCCTCCAGGATTTAGATTTTGATATAGAAATTATAGCATTTAGATTCCATATTTTCCTTGGCCCAATAAAGCAACTTAAAATTTAAATGTCATCAGGCACTTCTAAGCACTTGATGACTTCTGCTGTATGAAAATAACAGCTGAAACCTCATCAATTAAGAAGATACAACAGTTTCAAATACATTTTCATCTATTTAAAAAGCCTGAAATATGATTTCTTACCTATTTTAAATTGAAGATATCCTGCAATCTGTTTAACTGCCACATTCATTCTCTCTTTTTTTCTGCCTACAAAATTCACTCCTTAAAAATAATGCAGAAACAGAATTGTGTTCCAAGACTCATCATCTGCTCTCAGTCTCTAACACCAGGCCCTGAAAGACTGTTTTGATAAAGACGTCCTCTCTTTTTTTTTGCACACTTTTAATGAATGCATTTAAATAACAAAACACTGGAACGACATAACATGTAAGGTATCATATCCACATCCTATTCTATCCTCAACTCTACTGAAAACACACACCAAGCTAAACACATGCAGAGAAAATTTTACAAGGCAAGTTTCACTGTATCCTTCAATTTTAGAGAGAAAAGGAGACGGAAGGTGTAGTACCCAGAGGTAAGGCCACACAGCATATGACTTTGAGTCACTTCATGTAGTCATTGTGTTGTAGTATTAAAAGAAATCATAAGACCTGATCAAATTTTCTGAAGATCACTTGCTCATCTCTACACAACTGCTGCCCTTCCTTCAGCAGGAAAAAAGTCAGCTGTGAAAAAGTTATGATCAGTTTTACAAGGCAACTTAAAAAGAATAGAATAGTCTGAACTTTCCAGTATCTCTTAGTGTACTGAACCGAAGCTCAGGTATAACTTCAAAATCCTTATTCAAAGAATCAGCTTGAGGAGTAATGCTTTATGATAAAGGAGAGGCATCAGTTCCAGGGACATGGTAACACTTCTTTAAAATCACACAAATAAGATTTATCTTCCTGTAACATCAGAGTCTAAAGAAAGCCCACTAACGTGATTATTTTTTTAATACTGATCAAAGTTCTAGAGCAAGATTTACCAGCAGCAGTAGCCCTAAGAAAGCTGCTTTGGACTCAGCTACACGCCATAATTGAAGGTACTGGCATTAAATCATTAGAACAGAACGGCACTTGGCTCCAAAGTATGTTTTGTGCTAAATTATACCAAGTGTTACTCTCTACGCAGGAATTAGTGTGAAATAGCTACACTAAAATAAGAGTACGCTTTGCACAGTTAACACTACAATCAAGAAATACGAAAGGTAAGAATCATAGAGCAGTATCAATTCAGCCATCCTGCATACATCTAATATTTTCATTTGCAAATCTTCATCTTGTAACTCGCCAGTTATAGACACACAAAGTAAACTGCAGCTTGGGGTAGGGCAGAGAGGGCAAAGAGGAGAGGGCAACTTAAGCAAGAAAAGCGTGAATGGATACCACACCTGTGCTGTGAGGTGGAAATAATGATGGTGTGGAAAACTTTATTCTTGCATTTGGGGACTTCTAAATATTATTTCAACTGCTCCCTAAACACTTAATTACTGCAAGAGTTGGCTGGTTGGGGCTTAGGGGGCAAAAAAAAGCCTCTCTTTGGATCCTCATTAAAATACGGAAAAATTAAGCTTTGACTTTCACAGCTCATTAACGCTGACAGGGTGGGAAAAGGCTGCACTTCCATCTTTGCTACTACTCAGCTAGGGAGTGCTTTGTATGAGGCTGTCTTAGGGAGGCAGGAAAACGCCTACTGCTAACAGGACGTCACGCATGTTGGAAAACAGAACACATTTCTATTTAGCAACCACATGAATTCTTGGGATTCCCCAATTTTCCTCTTCATTAATTAAAGTGGGGTGTGGGTAGAACAAAGGTGTTGGGTTTCCTCTGATAGGTTAAAGAATTATTTTCTGTAATATCTGCCCTTTTGACTTGCACCTGGATAGAAAAGATTTTATTTACCATTTATCACAAAAGGCTGGCATTCAAATTTTTGTTGAGATCCTACCAGCTTTATTCACAGAGGGCAGTTCTTTACTGTACTTCAGCTGTGGGAGTAAGTCAGAGAATAAACATCTGATGTCAAAATAAGTTCAGAACTTTCATTGCTGGTAACTCTTATCTAAATTTTTCTGAACACATTTGCCAACTCTGAGCTTGAGGACTACCTGCGTGCTGAGTTGCAAAGCCCAGCTAGACCATGCACTCAGAAGAAGGAGTATGTTGGCATTTCAAATTCAGAATAAAAAGGAGAAACAGAAAATCTGAATAGTCTCCCAGCAGTCATTTCAACTCTAAATGTAGGGCTTTTTAAACTAGCTATGAAATTTTTAAAATATGAAGCTGAAAGCCAAACACCTGATTTTTGGCTGTCACTACCATTTGACCACTATATCAGCAGAAAATAAATTGGTAAAAGAAAAAGAGGGAGGACTCGGTTTCAAGTGCCATCCTTGCTATAAAAACCCAAGAGATATTGAATTTATCACCCTTATGATTGATGAAAGCAGTTCTAAGAAAAGAGCCCTCTAAACTATTTCAAAGCCCGCTGTAGCTCATCAAAAATGTCAGAAGCAACTCTGAGCCTATTAGGGTTTTTTTTCCAAACTGCTATGCTTTTTTTTCCCCCCATGTTCTTTGCATGTATAAATTTTTGTGGTTTTAAGGTTCTTAGAGTCATCGTTTCAATCTGCCTTTTCCATTATTTGCTCTTTTCAGTTATCAAAATGTACTCACACACAGCAAATACCTGCAAGAAAACAAAACACTCCTTAAATTTGCTTAAACAAGACATTCAGTACAATTACACTTTATGGAAATGATGCAACAAACACCACCACAGTTCAACAATAAAGCAGTTATGAGCCCTCTAGCTTTTTAAGACATTCAGGAAGAAGCAAAGAAAATTCGTATATTGCATGATCTCGAGCTCTATACCGTAGAGCTCCATGAGAAAATGAAAACTGTTAATCTACTTTCCAAGTGAAACATTGTAGGTGATTGCTCTAACCTGGGGCACAGTACATTCTCTCTATGGCATCGTTGTCACAGGAATCTTCAACCTCCCTCCACCTGCTAAAATACGTTAGCTGAATGTGTCCTAAAAACAAAACGACAGGAGAAATCAAAACATTTTTCCCTTCCATTTTCTGCAGAAGTGAACTGTAATTACTCCTTTTGTAGCTAAAAACAGTATCATTAAGAATAATGGCATCATTAAGTACTAGAAGCTATTACTGGGGGTGAATTTGCTGCACTGATAATGAAGCTCTAGACAGGAAATGAAGATACTAATTACAAGATAAAACGCCTACTCAGTTAATTGGAAGCAACAGCGAATAAAAAGAAATGCATTTGCAAAAGTTCCTGACCTCTATCATTCAATAAGATGTTGTTTGGGTTCAAATCGCGGCACACAATTCCTTCTCTATGTAAAGCATCAAGGGCTACAACCATTTCAGCTGCCCATCTTTGAATGCAATCCTCTGGGATATAAAACCTGGAGGTTATCGCTAATCTTTCGTCGAGGTCCTGAAAAATTTGATGTATTTCCTTCTCCCCTGCTCCTGCTATTTTGTCTTCACTCTTTGGTGCTGCCTTTTTACTTTCAGCTGCCAAGTCTGTTCCCTCGTTCCCAAAGTCTTCAGTTTGATCGGAAAACAGCAACACTGCTTCATTTCTTAAAGTGTCTCCATCCAAGCTAATGTCTTGAGCACCTGAGAGCGGGTTGGAAACAAATGAACTTTCTTCTTTGCTTGTCATGTTTAAGGAGCAGGCTCCGAGCCCTTGAAACAGAGCCCTGTCTTCTAAACCACCTACCTCTTGGTCAGATGTAAAGAGAGTCCCAAGAGCTCCTTGAGTGGTACCGCTTTGCTCATTTGCTTCTTTGTGGGAAAGATCACCCACTTCTGGTGCCACATGATTTGGCTCTTGATCAAATGCTTTGCATGGCTCTGCAGAATTATTTAATTGTAAAACATCAGGTGTTTCTAATAACTTTATTTCCAACATGTCCCTATCAGTTTTTGTAAACTTTGTTGGCTTTGACAACGCTGCCTCTTCCGTTTCATCAGACATACCAGGCAAGTTTATTAAGAGATCAGGCCTTCCTTCATCAATGCTATTTACATCATCAAGAGCAGCATCCTTAAAGGAGATAACTGGCACAGAGTCATTGGAACCCCGGCTTACAGTGTCATGAGCTCTCACATCCATTTTGCTCTCCAGGGCATCCAAGTTTCTGTCATGATCTGGGACAGAAAACAATGGCTTCAAAGGCTCTGATTTCAGGCTATATAATTTTTCTCCAAAATCAAGCCCCAGGACCTCACTAGTGCTATCTTTGCTGTCTATTCTGAAGAGTTCCATGGGGCTGTTCTTTGATTTAGTTAATGAGTCCAATATCCTAGTAGGGCTACCTATTTCCAGCTCAGCATCATCAAAGAAAAGCTTTCGTTCCTGAGATGCTATCTGAGAGGTGAAGCTATCACTGCCAACGACACTACATTTCTGTAAGGAACTTCTCTCTTTGGTATTCAGACCTTCGCTCTCCAATTTAACCACCGGTTCCTCATTTAGAGAGCCAGAATCAATTTTCTCCTGCCCATATTCATTGCATAACGTTAAATAACTAGTAGTGCACTCTTCTTCTGAGCTGGATCCTGAGTCCATCCACTTTGAACTCTCTTGGCTGTCTTCCTGGTTGCTGCTGTCATCTTGAGAGCTCGGTGTCAGGCTGCTCTTCAGTGGGATCACCTTCAACATGCTCTCCCCATAGCTTTCTCTGGAATCAGTGCTGCTACCGGTTTCTTTAGGACTTGGTGTTGGCTGCTCCAGGTAAATTTTAGTCGAACTGGATGTTCTGGGTTCAGGAATGTCAAAGCTCTCCTCAAGACTTCTGTTTAAGAACTTACTGACATAAGACCACAGTTTTCCTCCTGCAAGAAAAGAGCAGGGGTAAAATCTCTTAATTTCTCTCAAAACAGAAACAGTTTCATTATGAAACAGGAAAACAGGTTCATTGTCACAATACACTATGTTCTTATGCCCACAGAGCAAGTTGGATCCGCTACTTCAGGAGGAAATAATTACAGGGACCACAACTTGCTTTTCATGCAGATTTGTATTAATACATAAATATTTAAAGAGCTGCATCTGAGATTAATCTTTTTTTTTTTTTTAAACTTCAGTAAAGTCTCATTTCAGAGTCTGTCTCAAGTTGCACAGTGGTGACTACTCTCCATCTGCTGTCTCAAAAGAAAGCAAAAACTAAGGAAGATCAAATGGTTTAGTGCCCACCACCAGTTCTGCCTGTACTAAATACTTCAGTATCACAGCTCCAAGCTCCTGAGCAACATTAGGGAAGACGGATTAAAAACTAATTAGCAAGTTTGGTAAGGGGAAGCAAATTACCTTATATTAGCAAGATATTTTAAGGTTCTGTTTCTCTCTTTGAAGAAGTGGGGTTTATCAGTTAAATATGGATTTATTTCTCCCTTTCACTTCAGAACTCAAGAAAGCTTTTTACACCTTGCTGCATTACACAAGGATTTATCAACACTCTAAGTACATTGACAAACCAGTTCCCTTACGTTAAAGACTCTAAGAAAGTTACAGCTCCTAAAGTAATAGATAAATTTAAAAAATTCAAGATAGGATTCTTTATGTTTCCAAATATCATACAACCAAAAAAACCTTACAGATTACAAAACATAATTTCCTCAAAACAAATCAAAGTAACTGCACCTCTTGCACATGCCAAAGAATTTGGCTCAAGGCTAGAAAGCCACCTTTAATAACTTATGGAAAAATGAAAAGTCATGTCAATTTAAAAGACTGTACAGAAATTCTGGAAAATGATGGAGTTCTAACAAATTCTTTGTAGAGAAAAAATAAGTATGCAGCCCACTGGGCATGTGCAAAGCTTTCATTCATTTTTTTTTTCCCCTCTGTTTTTTTTTTAACTTATTTGGATAAAACAGAGTTTTATATTTTTCCCAAATACAGTCTTTAATTGTTATTTTTTAACACTTTCCATATTGAGCAAAATTCCTTTAGAAAGTACAATAAAAGAATAAAGTATTTTTCATTGCCTAGGAACAGGTTTTCTGTATTCCAGGAATTTCAAAAATAAGTTATCAAAGGCAGAAAAACCTTGATACTTAAAAAAGAATTTGAATAATATAATGTGGCGGTTTCCTGCCCTCCATCTCCCTGGCTAGGACAAGACTTGTTTTTGAAAGGCAAGAAAAAAGTATATTAGAAGTATATTAAGAATATTAAGAAAGAATTCTAAAAGCTTGAGTCCAACGGTAAATGTGACTACTTAGATTTATTAATCCACATGGTTTCTGCCATAAACTACAAACGGACTTTACTAGGTCAGAATGACCCTTGCCACCTTCTAGAAGATGATGAGAAAAGATGATCAGGAGTAAATGGGAGCAATGCTCGTAGAGAAGGGAACAAGAACTGCTATACTGATCACTGTATTGCACAAGCACTTTAAATACTTACCCAAGGATGCATTTAAAATACCTACAGGTGTTCCATGCCACAGTAGCAAGATATGGCTCATTGGTCACTCCGAAGAGAGCAGCAGCAGCAGCCCTCAGCCCAGCAAAGCAGGCTGCCTCCCTGGGCAGCAACTGACTCTGAGCTTGCCTGGACACAGGCACCCTGCAACCGTGAAGCCAAGGGCCCTGATCCTGCCAGCAGTGCTTGAGGAGCAGGACCTCACTTCCAAGAGAGGCAGTGAGTTTACTTGCCTCTAATTAAAATGTGTTACAGAGTCAGGGCACTGCTCTGCCTGCTGAACCCTGCAGCTTGCATAGGACTTCAGAATTACTGTTTTTAAACTGATTTGGTAAAAATAAAAGTTGTTCATGCAATAATCACCAATAATTCTCTTTCTGCTATTACATTTTTACACTTCTTCATGCTTTTGCTATGGAATGGAAGAAAGGAAAAACAACAGAAAAGAGAATGAAAGAGCAAGAACATGTATTTATTTATATATGTTTGAAAGGCCTTCTCTTTTCCACACTTTCATCCATGACAAAAGCAGCCACACAAAAGTTTAATTTTATCCCAAGATTCTAATGAAACAATATTTTTATAGCAATCGCTTTTCTTAAAAATTTAAATCAAAATACTTAAAAGTAAATAGTGCTTTGCAAAATAAGTTTCCCAGGTTATTAACTTGGCATTCAGGGTTATTTCATACCAAACAATAAAACCTCATTTGACATCCATGTCCCTGCTGCATTTAGTAAAAACTAAAACCTCCCCACCTGCATTACACTAATTATTACCAGCAAATGCTAAATAATACCATCTTCATTTTACTAGTGTTTATTATTTGTGCTTCACAAATTTCTTATGAAAACACAAATCTCAGGTTTCAAACAGTATTCATAGAACATGACCCCTAAAAAACAACATTACGTTTCTGTAGCTTTGGATAGTGCCTGGCACAGCAGCATCTCAGCCTCCAGGCACAGCTTTAATGCAAATATTAGCACCATTAAATGCAAGCAGTAAGAAAAGGTCTTTCTAATGGAGGCCTGGGTTAAGCTTTGGACCTAGGGATGCAGAAAGCTCAAAATCTAATTTCTGTGGTCTGCTACCACAGTTTTCATTACTTGATACCAGGTGTGCTTTCACGTGTGACACCTGAAGGGTTCTCACTGACCTATGTTTTGTACCCCATATTAAGGTATAGGAAGGCGCTCGGTTGCCCTGCAGTATGAAAAGTGCAAGAATTATTCTCACACAATTTTGTTTTTCACATATAGACAGGTCAAGCTGCTCTCAAGATAACTCCTGCCTTCTGCTCCCTCCACCTCACCTCATGCAAGAGCCTCCGCTAGATTTTGGTCTCTACTCAAAGTCTAAATGTAACTTAAGAAAGGAAGAGACACAAGACGGATTAAAGACGGAAAACAGATATTTTGAGATCAGTCCTTTAAAACTCTACAGAAAAATCATGGCAAGACTACAGTTTTTAAATGTTCAATTTTGAATGCTTTAAGCAAAACTAAAATTTACAAAAGACAAAAAACCACGTCTTTACCCTCACAGAATTCAGGAATTCACCACTGTTCACATGCGAAAACAGATAGAACTGCAACAATGAGTCATATTCTATCAGTAAAGGTGTTACTCTTACCTTTTTAATAAAGAAGTTGCTCATTAATAATCACTTGGACTTAGAAGTCACAGTGGAAATGACTACTTACTGACACTCCAATTTAGAGTTAAATGCAAGTAAATAAAAAAAATATTATGTTCAAATATGTTTACGAACAAATATTTCAAGACTGGCCTCCTGGTCAAGTGGAAACACGTAAATAAATGCTTTTCAATAATTGTGTTCTATAGTGAAAAACAACAATTTTATTCCTTTCTGAAAATGTCCAATCTAGGGTCAAACAAGAGTGATATTTGTATCTGGGTATATAATTATGCTTTTATGAATGACATACTAATAATCTTTCCCCCTCTCCCCACGTGTTGTGTAAGATCAAGAAAACCCATTAGCAAGCCGTGCTAATATAGTATCAGGAATCTATAAAAACTAAAATTACAGAAATCAATCCAAACAAGTAAGCTTCAGTCATTGCCAAATAGTCCAACATCCTAAATAACTATAAAGGCTACAATTTAAGTTAATCTTTATTAGTGTTTAATACATATTAAATACTATATTAACATAACTAATTATTAAGATTATCTTCTTCTACCACGTATTGACTCTACAACCAGTCTAGCTCACTCTTTCTAGTTTTATTAGCCCAGGAAAATCACCACGGTCTACATTCTCTGCAGTTATTCTGTGTAAAATTACTTGTTAGAATCGCCTTACTTAACCACATTTCCAGCACTTCACAGGTTATACTTCTGCTTCAAGAGGCACAATGTAAAAAGCTAGCATCCAAAATAATCAATAAGAAATTTCAGCATAAACCAACTAAATGATGAAGCTGGCTAGGAATCCTGTTAGTTCCATATTTTTTTTTTATATTCTTTCAAACATTTCTGCAGTATTTTGTTATTAATAGCATATGACGGATGAACATAAAAGAGAAGACGACATAAAGACTATACAGTACGTATCATAGGATAAAATAAGACCTAACAAATCAGCAAATTTATTCTCCTAAACATGTTTTTGTTGTAGCTAACAAGAAAAATTCATGGCCTGTTCAATTTTCCCTCACCCAGCGCTCAGACACTTAGCATTTTAGCTTCACATCCTGAAAGCCTGGCTGACTAAGGAGACATATTCCACAATAAATCAATGGCTTTTTTGTAGCTTGGCCCATGAGTTTACTCTGAAGGACAAAATACTCCAGTTCCTGCAGAACTGGAAAGCAGCTAAGAATGCTATTTAGGAAATCCCACACAACCTCAAAGTAAGCAATCCAGGTTTCCAAATAATCGTGATAGAATAGGAAAGAAAAAACTGAAAGTCATCTGCTTAAATTACTCTCCACAACCTGGCCAAACTCTCTACTTTATGGCATAAGAATTCGTTTATAGCCAGGAGTACCAATCACAAGTCATGCACATCGTGTGAATTAGTATTATTCTTTACTGGAAATAGAACAACCTTAAGGTTTTCTTAGAATCACTGTCCTTTTCAATAAAGATATGGCTACTGGTAATCGTGTTAATACAGAGTGACTACATAAAACTATGTTTGTACAGTTTCTAAGCCAAAAGAGAACCAGACATGTAGGCACTACTATGATACAATAATAACGCTTCACAGCATCCCAATGGCAGCCACAGTGGGGCTGCAACATAGAAATGAACTGGAAGCTAATCTCTCCAACCTAATCTCCAACACGACAGTAGTTACAAACACCAGAGTCTTATACACACAGTTGTTTCCACTGCTACCGGTGAATCTCTGCTCAAAGTTTGCTAGTTTAGGCAAAACTCCCACTTCCTGATGCACTTTGAGCAAAGGCTGTTATTTGAAAGCAGCCCCCTGAAGAAGTCACTTGCCAAGGACCATATCACCTTTCCTACATTTTCCAATCACTGACAAATCTTTACAGCTTGTACTATCTCCTTTCCTAACAAGAAATCCTCCGGTTTGCAAGCCAGAATACTACTGCCTTGTTGTCTATCAACTCCTGAGTGCAGCAAGCCTCTTCAGCATGAAGTTTCTTGAGTGCTCTCCAGATCGATAGAACTCCAGCTTGTTTATGCTTAAAGAGATTTGACAGCTTCTAACAGCCACTTAAACTTTGATGTCCCATGGAAGCCCCCCAGCCTATTTTTGAAGCATCTGTTTCTAAAATTTCTGGAGTTAGTACTGCCAAGAAGAAGCAAGGCCTTATTAACATCAGATTGGCTCTCCACCACACTAGAATTTGCCAAGTGCTTTCCAACAAAGCTACAAGATAACTTTATAGACTTTCATGCTTCTGAGCCTGAAGCCTCCAATCGTGGCCATCAGAAAAGCCTGTAAGAGAACCCAAGACTTTACTCACCAATCTGAGCGTGCAACAGCTTCATGATTTACACAAAATAAAAAACTCTTAGTCTTGAGCAAGAGCTTTCAGAATTCCATATAAATCCCAATACTCCTGTGCTTAATAACACAGCTAAAATTCACTACGAACAGGAAATAGCAAGCTGCTTAGCCAATATATAATGTCCGTACGTAACATTAAAACCTCTTCTGAATTTGCTATAATTCAAATCATTTCCCACTTAAATTAATATTTTACTCTTGAACTTTCCAATGGTGCAGCTAACATATCTAACATAATAAACCACCATAAAGTAAGATACTCATAAATTTGACTGGCAGAATTACTGGGAGTATGAATATTAAGACCATTCATGAAGTTAAGGAATAAAATTTCAGACTATCACACAAAAAGCATTGTTGTAGAAAATTCTACCCTTTCCAAAAATAAACAAGTACCTTCTCCATTTTTATTTGCTCTGAGATGTACAAAATTTTAAGATAGCTTTATCTATAGGGAGTCCAAAGTTTGAAAATGAAACCTTTCTCCTGAACCACTTTCAGCATTAATTGCTTGGGACAGAGTGATGTGCAGAGTCCATGTAGTTCTAGAGGTATTTGGGATTAGGCCCTACAGCTGCAATATGTTTTTAAGTATGCATTCTCAGGCCATTCACTCATGACTTTGTACCCCAGCTATCCCTCTTCGTAACAGAATAGATCACTCTTTTTCCTCTTCCCCGTGCCTGGTTTGAGCCCAGTCAGCAAGTCACCGAAAGCAGGTGACTATCCTTAAAGATACTAATCTTGTTAATGCCCTGAAAATCAGGAAAAAGTCCTTATAGCACATCACATCACCATTTTCAAATGCTTTGCAAACAAAGGTAGAGGTGAATCAATTTCCAACCTACTTAATGCTTTATCAGAAAATAAGAGAAAACCCTATGCAGTTTATAACTTACACCCACAAGTACCCAAGTGAACTGAATCCACATATTATGCATTACCAACAACAGCCCTCACCCACACTGAAATCCCTTATGGTCCCTGTAGCTCTCTCCCTCCTCCCCAGAATAATCTGCCAGTCCTTCATCCTCTCCTCAATGTTCCTCAGTTCTTCCAACGCTGCCTGAACCTCTGCTTCCCTTCAGAGACTTCCATGTAGAAAGCACTCATATCTCATCAGCACCTCCTCTCCCAGCTCCACCTCAACATAACCCATCTCCCTCCCATGTCTCTTACTTGCACAGCTTTGACCCTCTCGGATAAAGGCCGTAGCTGCCTCCAAGTATGTATTTGCTGCCTGGCCAGCCCAAAGGAGGATGCCTGACAGACACGACCTCTGCT
Organism: Dromococcyx pavoninus; assembly: GCA_033558185.1. NCBI lineage: Eukaryota > Metazoa > Chordata > Aves > Cuculiformes > Neomorphidae > Dromococcyx > Dromococcyx pavoninus. The sequence goes on along the minus strand of JAUMJL010000273.1, from coordinate 256,265 downwards.
GTTAGCAGATCAAACAAATGGCATGGGTTGCTGCACAAGACTGTGTGTTGCACAAACCTGATTTAGAAGCCACTCAGAAAATAAAAACTCCTTCCCCCACAGAACTCAAAACATGTTACAGCCTATGTTGGTAAGAGCAAGACATTCAGGCCAAGCACATTTCACTGGATTTGTGACCATGTCAAAGATGACCAAGAGAGAGCAATTCCTTTGTAAGGTAAACACCCCATTACATTCCAAACTTTAAGCTGAGGCTTATGTTCTTAAGTGAAAGAGCTCTGATCATGCAATGTCTCCATTTTTCTCTCTTGTTACAATAAAATTATCACTTCCAGGATATAATCTCTGTCAACTAGTCACATTACATCCTCAAAATTTTTGGACTCAATGATCTTAAAGGTTTTTTCCAACATAAATGATTTTGTAATTCTCTGACCACTATTCCACCCAAATTCCACTATTTCTTCACTCAGTTTTCCATCTGTCTTCAGAAGGAATGTTCTTCCTGAAGAGAAGAGAAAAACTGTAGGTCTTCAGAAATTCTAGAAATATTAGGAACAGATTTTTTAAATTAGTATTTTGTCCTGTTTCTAATCCTTTGATTACGCTAGCTTTAAGGACAGTTGGTATCTGACAAGGGTTGTTTTTTCTTGTTTTGGGGTTTGTTTTAGGTATTTTTAAATATCGTTTCTCCAAACAAAATGTACCATCTTCTATGGAGATTACAGTTTAGGTGAGAGTCTCTAAGTTATTCTGCTAAGTTACACATAGTTCAAGAACAGTAGTATTGTACAGAGGAGTACTACAAACCCTCAAGACCACCATCAGGCAACTGTAATGTGAGGCCTCTCTTCACGCATCACTGCTCATAGCAAAATTAAGTCACAAATAGCAGAAAAAGTCATTCACGTTGTAAAGTTAACTTTAATTGGCCACATGTGACAAATTGTTCATGAAAAAGCCAAAATCTAAGTTATTAGGATAACAAGATAATATTCAATGTAATAAAATCATCTTCTCTATCAGTTAGCTTAGTTCCCTCACATCATCCCTTCTGACTGAATTATTAAGATTTTCTAAAAAGAGAACTATTAGCAATTCCAAAATTTATATTCTGGACTCATTCTAAACAAATATGGGTAATTACATTTAGGGAATATTTAAATCCAGGTGTTAGACAAAAAAAATCAAAATGTAATTATTTTGTGCCACCTGTTCCCTGTACACTTAACAGGAATTTTATAAATAGTTTGAAGGCACAACTCTGTGGCTCTGCTTTGAACTACTGTGTGATGCCACTAGCTATTTTCTTAAAAAAACAGATAACTATGCAGTATTAACCAATAGGCAAATGTTCATGTTTTTTAGCAGCAAATCATTAAATTCTTATGTAAATACTCATCACTTTAACTGTAAGATGCTAAAAAGATTTTACTAGCCAAAAACATCTCAGAGATGACTGTAAATTCTGCAGATAGTTGCAGTCAAAGCACTCACTCTCCTGTAGAAAATAAACAGTTGGAAGCTTTCAATATTGCTACAATTCAAGTAACCCATCAGGATTTGAGGCCGTTTGAAACAAGAATCGGATCCATCGCAGAACGAGGGGAGATAAAAAGGGAGGGATGGAGGATGGGAGTAGGGTGTCTTACAGGACATCTCTTAGGCACACTAAAAATATTTTAATTACATGTGTAAGAGATTCATTTGACAACGAAATGTACCATTGATTAAAACTTAAACCTTTGCCTCTTTTCAGTAATATACTTAAAGGAGAGACAAACCTTCTGCGTGCTGTAACACGAGAAAGACAGACTCCTCGGAGATGATGTACTTGTGCAGACACACCATGTTGGGCACACAGCGGGGGATGATGGTCGTTCTGCTCCTGCTGTACTCACTACTTTTCCTTAGACCCTGACAGAGAACAAAAAGGTCAGTTGTACCCTCAGTTGCCTTTGGAGCCTGCTGTGCTCTGTGTTTATCAACCAAACTAATCTATCCGAGTTACTCTGGGCTTCAGAGAAACCACTCATCTGCTGCTCTATGCCCCTCAGTCCCCCGAGGCTGTGCTGATGGCATCTGGCGCACTTCCAGAGAACAGAAGATGGCACAAAGCTGCCATTAAAATCAATTACATGGGTCAATGTTTTTATTAGAATCTCTCTCAAACTAAGTCATCAGGATGACACTCAGTTATTTCCCTGTGACCTTTTTTTAAAATTTTATTTTTGTGTGTGACCAGAAGACACTATTAAAAAAATTCAATTCCAGTTCTAAAGACAAAAGAATGCCTTAGCCTTACAGGTAATCCTCACATTTCCATTGTACTTTACTAAAGATAACAACCACCACAATAAAAAGGAAAGGAAAGGATTAGTCTCCTTGAGAGGTAACGATTTTTGGGAGGTAGCACAGAGATGAAGTTGCCAGAAGTGAAAAAATTGATGTGGGAGGGAGAAAGAAAGCGGAGAGAGAAAGAGGAAAAAAAATTATGTCAATAGTGTGACCTATTACAATATTGACAAACATAAGCAGTTAAATGGGAAATTCAATGTTACCCTATCTGCCAGTAGATAAAGCCAAGTTCTAATACACAATATTCACAAATAATCCTTTCTGAGGAACAAATATGATTTCTGTACCCTGCTCGTACTCAAGACAAACAATTTCAATGGCCAGATGTACAAAGTTAAGGCAGAGTTGTAAGCCAGACACGAAGTGAAGTTACAAAATGTCAACAACTAATTAGAGCTCCATATTTGGTAATAGTTTTTCAGACCTTCTTCCCATCAGTAGTGAAATTCATGTCAAGGAGAGTCTGAAATAACGGCCACAATAACAATACTAAATTAATTCTCAGCATTGCAGGATATTGCAATCTTGATCTGAGCACTTTCTGAAACACAAGAGACTAATGGGGAAAAAATTATTAACTATTTGTTATTTCGACTGCTTAGTACCATTAAACTCAATTTTCACAGCCTATCAATGTAAAACATACAAAAGCAATTTTGAGAAAGACCAGTCAACCATTTAATCCAGAATTGGCCAATATCATCTTCTTCTTCAGCTAAGGGAAGACGAAACAGAAAGTGTTGTGGAGGTACTTGGGCTAAGGAGAATTTTCACCTTCAGCATGTCCTGAGCCACCAGGCTTCTACAGGTGTTTTAAGCAGCACATTGAAACTGTGACTCTTTAACAAAGCCTGCTAAGATGTTGGTCTCAATAACTGGTGGCAACTCCAGTGAGTAAACCAACACATCTGAGAACAAGAGACATTACAGAGAAAGGAAGGGAAAGCAACTGAATATCAACAAAAATAATTCCAGTGCACTTAATAGGGATATTTGTATTAACATAACAATATAATGCAGAGATAACTCTATACATTAGATGCAAATTGATCTCTGAGGGGTGGTATAATTTAGGAGGCCAAACTGTTTAGAGAAGTAATGACTTTACTCACCTTCAGTATAAAAGTCTGCTGTGTTCTAGTATCCATCACAAGCAAAACCTAAGCAAAAAACATTCAGAGAAATATTTAAGATTCACAGGATTATGTTAACAAAACATGGTTCTTAAATCTAGCGTTGGTAATTCTTACAAATGAAGTGACATAAAACCAAAATAAAGCCCTGTAGCATACATTTGATAAAGAGTCTTCTTTTAGGAAAGAAATACGATTCAGGATATAGATCTCTAGAGAACTATCAGAATGTTACCTAATTCCCAACCAGTTAGCTTAAAAAATTAATCCTAGCTTGGTAACAGAAATTACCAATGCTTTATAATTGCAGCAACTCCAAGATGCAGTGCAGATCAAGCCAACTTGCATCAAAAAAAGACTTCATGCAGAGGAATGACATGTCAGGAGTAACACGGTGTTGGATTCATCAGGTGACAGGAGAACACCACAGCACAGTCTCCCTTATCTGCCTGCTGTGTGGGGCAGCAATGCAGTCATGTTGAAGTCTACCAGGTTGGCATGCCGACCTTCCCCGTGTGAAGGGAGCAACTGCAGAAAAGTTCCCCAAGGCAACTGCGGAAACAGCCACCTCACGCAGCGCCCACAACAAGGTAAGGTAGAGATGTGCAAAAGGTCCAGGCAGCTTCGCCAGGAGGAAGGGTCTCAGAGTAGGGCTGTGCAGCAACCTTTTGCTCTTTGGGACAGCCACATTCAAAACACTGCCTTCCGTCTCTTCCCATCTCACTCCTAAGCATCTCAAGCAAGATGAGGAAAACTGGAGCCTTTTCTTATCATTCCTCTCGTATTTCACCAAAAGTAGTAAAGTGACAGACACCTCTCCATCTCAAAGGCTTCCTCTTTTTCTAGGGTTCCATTCAATTTTAAAAGGTATTCTGTATCACCTGGTGAAAAACAAGCCAACGGAAGTTGGTGTTACTGAGATCTTCTGACATAAGAATGGCACACAGTTACCATTTCAAGGGCACAGTAATGAAAGGCAAATGTCCCCAGACCACTGAGTTTGTCAAACAATTTTTCAGTTCTCTTAACTGTGGCTTCCAGAAACAGAGAAAACCAGTTGAATAAATAACAACTGTAAAACTGATTTTGTTCTCCTTGCTTAACCAAAACGTGTGAAATTGATTTTTTTTAAAAAAACCCAATCAAGCAATAAAGAACACCAAAAAACCAAAAGAAAAATAAAAGCCACTTCACAAGAGGTGCCAAAAGAAGGTAAAAATGGTTCAGAAACAATCATATGTTTACAACCACTTTCCTCCTTCTTGTCCTAAGTTTGTTTGTAACTAGATACAGTTCACATTGAAGCAATAAATACGAGAACATATGTGATTTTTTTTTTTAAATGTGCCCTTTGACTGTCAATATCTCCCAAACAGGTGTTGGCTAAATGATTATAAATTGGCCTCTGGATACACCTCTTCAACTGAGCCGTATAGGACTGGCGATAATATAATTAGACCTAAAAACATCAGGCTGGTGAATGCTTTCCATCTGTTTGGCAATAATGTTTAGTTAACAACAGTCTTTAAAAGAAGCACCTTCAACTTCAGTTCTTAAAGTTATTTATAGGGCCATTCTTAACACACCAGCACTCTTGCTAACAAGAGCTTTAGCCACTTGGAAATTATTAGCCATACGGCTGTATATGAAAAGAAATGGCAGCATTTAACATCTGTATCTCTCCAGATTTACAAGCATCAACCTCATTTAAAGACATTTCTTAATGAACAATTCCATAGACTGTATTAATATTATAGTTGCATGCACAAAGATCATAAGGAGCCAAACATTTTTTTAATATCAACAGTAGGCCAATCAGTAACGAAGCTGTCAGCATAAAGGACAGAATAATAGCTTCTTTAACCCTCAAACAGGGTTTGTTCATTTGCAGAGTAGAAGACACCAATTTAAAAACTGCTCATGGGTTCGCTCACCTTTATAAAGACAAAAATCTAATTTGGTACTAATTTGATACAATTGTCTTTCCAATAAAAGGCTCCTAAAGCCATCTTTCATTCCATGATAAAACAACTGCTATAACTAAAACTGTCATGAAATAATTACCTTTGATAGCACACCTTATTGCACAAATACAATTAATGTATTCCTCCCTTTCATTTTTCACACTTGCTTATCAGCACCGTATTAGCATATGGTGTAACAGAAGAGATTACTGAGCCCTCACCCTATAAGACGACATATAGAATGACTACCAAGAACAGGAATAAAGCAGACAACGGGTCCCTTTAGGGCCAGCTTCATCTGTTGTTATATTGCAACATCAAAATGAAAGTAGCAGCTACAGTTTTATAACAGTAATAACAACAAATAATATTTGTGTGCCTTTGAGGTTAACAGCCTAGACAAACTAACCAGTCTAACTAAACAGCCTCTTCTTCCTTCCCATCAAGCATCATTTCTTCCCCCAAAGATGATCATCTACAGCTCCAGTTCATTTAGTGGAAAATTATTTCTTTGCAGATTCAATACTGATCCTTTTGCGAGGCTCTTTACTTGACAAGGGACTTCCACAAGAGCATTTGGGGGGATAGAAGAACCAAAAAATAATTTTAGAAATTCACCTAGTGATGTTCCATTTGGCCTTGGCAGACATGGGCTCACCAAACCAAAAATCTGCTTCAAGGGGAGGTAGCCTGCACCCATGTTACAAAAAAGTGGTTTAACCAGATTCAGCCAAATAATTACAAGACTACACGAATGAATAAATCTCTACCAGAGAACTGACTTTTCAGGAAGGGATAAGACCAGGAAAGAGACAGACACAAGTATTTTTACTTGACTTTTCATCACACATATGCAGAGCAGAGAAAGGTGAGCAGCTCACAGATGTGTTACCAGGTTGCTACAGAAGTGCATGACAGTAAGCCTGCCATTGACACAAATGCCAACTCATTCTCCTCACCTCAAGCTTTACAGCCAATTTCTGGATAGCAGTGATATCCCAACAAGTCTCTCCTGTTTGCACTCCTTCACACTTCTTCCCAAAAATGGACTACAATGCCACAATGGGACAAAACAGGATTCCACATAGCATTCCTTACTACATAACTCCGTGTGATCTACTCTGAAGAAGGACAGAGATGCTCGCGTTAGACCAGGCTTTTTCCTGGTTGCATAAGCTGATGGAACCTGTTTCACTGATGATGACTACTGTGTAACATGTGATATTTAATAACTTATAACAATGAGCTGCCGGCTGTAACACTCAGCATCTTCTCTCAGAGGGGAGGAAGAAAAATGCACAGCAGGGTTTTCGTGGGCACTGAGCAACTAGACTGTGACACAGAAGTAGACAAGGCAAAATCCTATTTGTATTACTAATGTACGAACAGAGTCAAGGTCCACATATCACGCTGGCTTTTACAGCACCGTTGCTTACTCATTCTTTCCCTATTTTTCTGCATTGATGACAACCTCAATATGGCCAAAACCACAAATAAATAAATGTATACAGCAGCACAGACATCCCTATTTTGCACCAGCACATGGGCTCCCAGACATATCACAAAACACAAGTGAACACAGCAGTGTTGCACAGCTGCACCTCAATAAAGTAGCAGATAGCAATAACCCTCCATGACACCAAATAAGATTTTTTACTTGTTATTTTTATTATTTTTTTCTAAGTCAAGGGTTAATTCTGATGGTGACAGCAGATACTTGAAAAAATTAGCTTCTTAGATTTGATTTACAGTGTATCCAAAAGCTTAGTGGAAAATAAATTAATTTCAGTTCAATATTGTAGGTACAATTAATTGGAGAAATAGAAAATAAAATCTGTCTGGTAAATAACCATAGCCTAGCTTTATGAAAACAGTTAATTTTAGGATCCTTTAAACGCACAGAAATTAGCAAATGTTTCAATATGCTAATTTTTTTAATTAAAAGATATTTCTGCAGTAAAAGCTCTTTCATATGCACTACTGATTCTTCATCAAACGTTAAGTTTCCAACTTAACACCAGTATAGCCGGTGGCAGCCTGAAGGTTTACCATCTGCTGCCACCCAAAGTCACGGTGGCCACCTTCAGAACATATGCATCAAAGCCCTGAGATAAGAGACTGAAGGAATACTGCAGAAGTCAGCATAAGGGGAATCACAAACCCAGAGGCAGGCAACAGGCAAGTCACCAGGAAAAAAAGAACAGAGTGAACCATTAGTCACCCCACCAAGCATCCAATCAAGGTCGCGGGGGACAACAATGGAAGAACTAAGGACTGCTCTAAATGCACTGCTCTCCTGCCAGTGGCCTCAATATAAATTCAGTACCCTATCACACTGCAGACGTTTGCTTCCTCAGTCCTCCTTTCTTTTCTGTTTTTTTATTTCCTCTCTTCTCCCCACTCCAGTATCTAATATTGATTTTTTTTCCAGACTCCACAGTTTCAGGATGTGTCAAGAAAACACACCTGTGATTTTTATTTATTTGAGCAAGTTTTAACACTGAACAAAGTAAGAACCTCAAAAAACATTCGCTTACCAAAATGTGGCTTTAAGTTCATTAACACAGACTGAAAACTAGCCTGTGCCTGATCAAAGAAAATTAAATAGGATCTCTTACTGCAGTATCAGATACCTAAAGTGTTTCTAAGACACGCCAGAGCTAAGGGATTATTTTAAAACCAGCTCCATTTTGTCATTAAATTGCTGTTCTACACTGAAAACACATCCTATAGTAACGTCACCAGCGGGCCATATATTAATTTCTAGTTCTTACTTCCTAAATAAACTTGCATCACAGGATAGAGTCACTAGCATAAGTCCTACAAACTCAAGGATGTTTCAGATGATCATCTAGGATTTTTCTTCTTGCATTTACCTCACCAGCTGGAAAATCTTGTTACAGGTAGTGACAGACTACCAGGAGTGAGGCAAGCTTGTCCCTTGGCCCTAGCATGAGTAGCTGGGACTTGAAGAAAAACTTAGCAGAGGCTGCCACATCGCCGGGTGCCGCACTCAGGTCATGATTGCAATGATGAGGCAAAAGCAGGCATGCAATTCCTCCTGCTCTCCTCAGCTGTGCCGGCTGTCAAGGCTACCAGGATTAAAAGATCTACTTAACACAGATTTATTCTTGTCACTTTTCAGATTACACCACCCAGACTCTCGCTCATCTCCCTCTGCCGTTATAAAAAGAGATTACATTTGGTTAATATATATGAAAAATGAGATTATTGCTTATCCTTGTACCTGTGCAATATGAATTATCTTCAGTTTGCAATTATTCCTCCTTTCAAACCATTATTCTAAGGAACTTACAGCTCTTATATTCTATGACTTGTAAAAATGGTGTACTTAAAAGACAAATGGTGCAGCTTTAAATAATGCAAATGCTAAGAAAGCACCACATATTAAATTCAAGTTTTTAAATACCTTTAGTTGGTCAGTAACGGAGAGGAGAGTCCACTTTCTCAGAGCAAACTAAAACCTGACCAATAAATGACAAATGGTGAAATATTAACCTAGAAAATACATTTGACAGGTTATACTATAGAGTACAATATGAAACGCCAGTAGGCATCATAGAGAAAATTGCTAAGTGTAATTATTAAGCAACTCAGTAATATTTAGGAGAAGAAAATTTTGGTTTAGAAGAAAATATCCCTATAAATTATTTCTTTCCAGCGTCCAGAAAATGCATATAGTTCAGCCTGCACTGAAATATTCAATAATTCATATTTTATAAGGGGAAGGGCAAAATCTGTGTTACTTTACTCAGTCTTAGGACTGGTTTATGTCAGATGAAATAAAACATTCACTAAAGTTGAAAGAAACTTTAGCGAGACAAACAAGAAAGAAGCTAGAGAGAGACTAAGGGTCACAACAACAAAACACTCAGAATTGTTCAGACTAGTATAAACAGATAAATGGAATGACTTCAGGAAAACAAGTGTCAGACGTTCGAGGGCAGGGAAGGAGGGACAGATCTCTTTCGAGCTGGGAGAGAGATTGGGTTTTAAAGTTGAGCAGGCTTTGTTATTGTGGCTTCAAGCCTTACTGTAGCTTAGGACTAATTCTGCAGGAGTAGGGAAAGAAAGGCAGGAAGCCTTTTTTGACAACAGCTCTGAAGTTGATTTGATTTTGTAGGATTTGGGAAGTCACTTAAGAAACTAAAGGCGTTATCAAAACGTAAAACAAGCTTTTAAAAGCTTCTTTATTTGTACTAATACTTCCTGTTACTACTCAGTCTCAGATTTTAACCATTTTTGCCAGTTTCTCTTTCTAAGCATCATAATGAAACAAGAATGAATGTCTGAAATTAATCGTACTGTTTATTACAGCTCCCTTTTCCCCATACCTCTTATGTACACACAGCCGCTCATTCAAATCTCTAAGATGATCTAAAGACACTTGGCAGTGTGCAGCTGACAGCCAGGTGAGAGAAAACATCTGCTATGGTTAACTAATTTCACATTTGCAAGTCTTTAACCTCACCTCAAAATAAAATGCCAAATATTTAAGTTTTTAACAAACACTAATAGGACACAGCTACATATGTCCTGTTACTCATGCACAGCACACACACTGCCAAAAGAAGAGCCCATTTCTCCAATCCTCTGATTAAATTCATTAAAACTACAATAACATGTTTGGATTCAACCATGGGTCTGCAGACCATTCATGCAAACCCCACATATATTCTACATACTTCTCCCTTTTGGTACTTTCACTTATCAGTAGACAAGTATTAACCATGCTTTCTAAATAACTGAAAATACTGATTTGTTTCTTCTGTATATTTCTAAGGTCAATTCATCAAAATGTGCCACCAGAGTTACGAGTTCTCACAACGGCACAACAGCCACAAAAAATAACCTGTACTCAAGATTAACAAAATCATTTCCAGTTCTTCAGAAGAGAAGTTATCTACTTCTAGAATCCTCTTCGGAAACTCCCAAAATAATATTAGCAAGGCCCTGATGATTTTTTTTTATTTTTATAGGTTTCAGATTGTATAATAAAGCTTAACAAACAGCATATTGACCAACGAGTTCAGAGGTACAGACATCTGGGGAAGAACTGACCACAATCACACCAGTGCCAATACAGATAACTTGGCTTGATGGGGGAGCAGGGGAGGAGAAAAGACATAAAAGGCAATCATTGGTTACGGAGGCATCGTTATTACTTAATGCACTCTGCTTTCAAGATGAATCTTTAAACTGAATGATTCTAAATAACAGAGGGTTCTAAAGAATAAGAAATTGTGTTTGAAACAGCATTGTGAAGGTATCCAGCAGCACCATAACAAAGTTGTTTCTTTAGGGGCCAATTGTAGCTTCAAAGGAAGGATTTGCCTAGGGCAGAAATTCAGCACGGAATCTGCAACCTTGATTTTTAATTAGGCAAATTTTGAAAGAAAAAATCTTCACTATTCCAAAAAGAAGTGTTCTATTTTAAGGTACATGAATGTATAAAATAATTGATCATTCTTAGTTGGTGACAACAGTAGCTAAAATATTCAGATATTAGCCTGGTTTCAACGCGGTAACTCTGGTAACACTAGCAAGAGCTTTGCTCCCCAATCAGCAACACCTCAGAGTCCACAAAATTTGCAGGACATCTTTATAATTAGACAAAACATCTGTTTTCAGAAACCTACTCACAGGTAGACTCTTCCAATAATAAACACATAAAATACCAGCAAACACCATCTAGTTAGACTTTGACATCTTAAAGTGAGCAAAGGCAGCAGCAGCATTCAGGAAACCTCGCTTCCTCCAGCAAAGCGTGGGTCCTCTTGGGTCTGCTAAAATAGTCTGGTTTATACCACAGCCTTTGCAAGACGGCAGCAGAAGGATGCGAGTCGAGGCACAGATATGGTCATTCTTCTATGTATTGTCACAATATTTTAAGCAGCGTAATAATACTAAGATCTCCAGGTCTTGCAGATGCAGCAGAAAAGGGTCAACATAGTAAAAATTATTCATGTGACAAGGAAGGTGGAAAGGTAGAAAGAGGGAAAGATGGCACACTGGGAATAAACTAGGCTGAAATTAAATGTCTAATCATTCTGCCTAGCCTAAAATAGTTTGAAAACCCCAGAGTCTCAGGCAGCAACAAGCATTTTGTCTGTGAAAACGAAGCCAATTCAGTACACTTTAAAAGGCTTCAAAAGAAGAACAAAGACTGACATTACTCTAAGGGAAAGCACTGAACCCTTCAGCATTTGGTGGAGTGCAGGTAAACAGCTGGTTTTCTCCAGGCAGCACCGTAGCAGGCAGACACTTCTCTAGGCTTCAAGTAACAGTGGGAGAACAAGTCTGCAAACCAACCACCGCCATTTTTAAGTCAGTGTGTTTAAGTCAGTCTTGCACAGATTAGGCAAGACAGCAGTAAAAATGCCAGTGGATCATTACTATGCACACACCCACTTTTGGCTGAAACCCAAGCAGCTGCCTCAGAGTTGGAATAGAACAGTATTTGCAGGCAAAACTGTGTATGATGCTGAATCAGCGACAGACTTGTGCCCAAAAGCACGGCACCTTCAACAGTGACCCTGAAAAATCAGAATCTGTTTTCAAGAACAAACATGCTATGTCACCTGCCTGGCTCTAGTGAGGATACTTACACATCTGTTTGTATTTCTTCCGTGAGCTTTAGGGCATATGCAAGCAGGGAAGGAGGTAAAGAACAGTGATGGAGAGGAAACAGGTGAGATGGCACTTTAAACCAAAGGCAGGAGCATCACTTCTAGCACACAGGTACATCCACACACTTTTGCTTCACATTCATACGCATTTTGTGTAGACATTACAAAAGCAAATAAAACATGCTCTGAACATCTGGGCTCAGAGCACCTTTTCATTTGCCTCTTTACGAACACTTAAAAATATATTTAAAAAGGCAGCATATTCAGAATAAGATTAAGTTCATAATAAGGAAAATGTGGAAGCAGGTACACAGAGTACAAGACATCTGAAAGAATACTGCTCCCTTTCTCATACAATAATTAAACATTAACTCTGACCCCTATGATATTGTTTACACTTGAGCATAACAGCTGTATACACAGCCTGTTACTCCTCGCACACATCTCCAACACTAAGATCTTGTATTTCTGTCTTCACCAGAACCCTGATTCTTCCCAACTCTGCCTAAAAGATCTGGACACATTAAGCTTGCACCTGGGACACTTACTAGAGCTGTGCTCAGAGAGATCCAGGAGATCTGATAAAACCAAGGACTTCAAAAGTTTCATTCTGATCAAGCATCTTCTCCAGTCACTGTTCATTACTCTTATAAAAGAATGAAGACACTGAAAAGGTCTTCCTTCATTCATTTCCAACACTTCTGCAGCCTCATAGTATCAGACTAATTCACAAAGTCCATGTCTACTGCATACATTTAGTAGTTACTAATTTATTTTGTGCCTACTAATCCAACAGATAGATGTTCTTTCCAACCTGTGTCTCTGATACATATACAGAGTGGAACACCAGCTAAATTCTGTGCTTATAACTGAAGAAAGAAGATACAATGAATATGAAGTTAGAGCTGAGAAAACCTTGTGTGCTATAAAACAACCATAATACCTAATGCATATAGGCCTCTGAGGAGAACTTATCAACTTATGCACGTAATTACCTCAAAACAGGCAAAGAAAAACAAAAATCAGTCCCCATAGCTCAGTTCAGTCCAACAAAGAAAAGAAACCAAGAAATACAGACCTTAAGAGACCAGCTACAGGTTTTCTGATGCACACTGTAAGTTCATAAATTGACCATGTATTAGCACATTGTGCACAAACCAGGGACTACATAAGGAGTTATCAAAAGGCACAAGGGAAAAGGAAATGAGCCTTTATAGCCAACATTAGCCACTGTCACATTGCTGAATAACACATCATCTTAAAAGTATTTGGTAAGGTGATAACTAATCAACATTATCAAAACAAAGCAGCAATTCTTCTGGTCTCTTAATTAGGCTTGCAAAAAATCCATATGGTCCTTTACTGTTTACAGATGGGTATTACCCTGGGATTTTGGAAGACATTATTTGCATGAGTCAAAAAAAAAAGCTTGGCTTCTTTGTTGACTCTGTCTTTGCTGGGGATTTCAATTCCAAATTCTTAGGGAAAGAGAACAGTTGTCTGTGTTCCCAGTCCCCATTTCGAGTGACAGTTCAAAAGTAGGAATTTCTACCCTTTTACACTTCAAGCATCCATCAGTTTTTTCAACTGAAAACACATCTACTCGTCCTTACCCCAGTATTGTAACCATGACTTCATTTCTGAAAAACAGGCCTCATCCTATTGAATGCCACCAAACATGTACCTTATCCTTTAGCTCAAATATATTTTGCATGACCTTACATGAATTGCTTAGATAAAAGCCTTTTTTCTTCTACTTTTGTTATTTTAAAGTGCAGATGCATTTGAGTCATTTTCCCCTTTTGTTTCATATCCTTAAGATCCACAGCTTCAAAGACAAAATGTCAGCATGCAGTCGATTTATGACTGAACTCTTGAAGAGACACTGAAGAATTACCTTGTCAATCACCCCAAGGACTCTGAAGGCCTTCAGTTCCTCGGCAGGGCTCCTTAGGTTCCAAGAGGGCCTTGAACTTAGTGATCCTGGAGGCTAATGGAAGATATCAAAGATTATACATCAATCAGGGTGGTACTTGAAGGAAGACTGCCTGCTGAAGCAAATGCCAGGCCGAAGGAATCTAAATTTAACATAAATCAGAGAGAGTGAAGATGAAAGGAGAAGTTTTCTGTTTGTCCTTACTGAGGAAAAAAAACCCAACTTACAAGTAAATAAAAATTGAGATAACATTGAAAACAAAAATTTTAAAAAGAAAAATAATGAATTTTTGTACTTTTTATGCTTAATGGAACCTGGCAATCAATTCTCAATTCTTACCCCATCACAATAATCAATCAAAGCCTTACAGATATTCTGGATATGAAATAATTCAGAGATGACTGAAGAGGAGAAAGCAAATTAGAGCCCTTTTAAGTCTGAAGAACATAAAATACAGAATTATAAACAAGGTTTTCTTGCTCTCTGGTGAGTTTTATGAAATCCTTTTAATAACAAGGTGCACAACAGAAACGATTCCTAAAACTGCCTTAGCAAAACGTAGCTAGCTCTGTCTTATTAATGTAGAAATAAACATCATAGAAAGAGAATTGGAAGGTGCTAAATATTCAAGTAGTTAATATGCATAGATTCTTGTCTGTGGTATGTTTTGTAGTTTCTCAGGGCAAACTCAAAGCATGCACGTCAGAGGAGGGAACAACATTTCAACCGAAAGTCTTCTGGGACAAAGATCAACCTCTTAAAGCATCACATATATCTCTGGCACATTAACAAACATTTTCAGAAGTTTCTAGCTGCCAACTGAGAGAATTCATTAGATCGTCCTCCAAAAATTCAACATGCAGCTTCTACTAGAACCACAGACCTGTATCTCTTCCTCACAAATAAGGTAACTTCACTTGCAGAGTTGTCGAATGCCAAACTCCTTTTAAGCATAACCTGGCCTCTCCAACCACACTTCTATTGCACAAAGGTAAAGGAACAGGAAGGTAAAACTCCTTGATTTTTAGGCTTTTAAGAGGAAAAAGCTGTTTATCTAATTTGTCAGCGTCCAGAGGCAATATTTAATGAATATGTCACAAAGGAAAACTGCTGGTAAGCAATTATGCTGCAGATGAAATGTTTACATATCAAGAAAAATCAATAAATTTTTCCCTATGATCAGAAACTCCCAGAAAAACTGTTCCATCCCAGTGATTCCCCTTGGCATCCTTACTGTGCTATCCTCAGGTGGCCAGAGCACCTCCTTGAAGCTCTCCCCAAAACTGGTTCCACTTCATGTTGCCAGTCTCTCTCCAAATTCTTTCCCCAAAACCAACACTTACTTAAGCATTGCCTTCAAAATATCAAAAGAAAGGGACATAAACACACATTTAAAAAAGCATGGAGAGAAGTGTGCTTTTCTTTTGTGTTCACCTAGTGGGCTCAGTGTTGAGAGCTTAATATTTATCTTATTTGTCTGGGTCTTATAATTTATTTTGTCATGTAAACGCTGCCAAGCAAGAGTACCAACGGCAGTTAAGAGAAAACAGCCCAGATTCTACAATTCACTAAAGGTTTTAGCATGGCGAAGAAGGGAATAAACTACACAGAGTTTTTTCTACAAACCTAATTTAGGTTCCACATTCTAGCGAGCTGCTGAAAGGTTGAGGGAGTTCTTTTGTTAGGCTGTATTTTAAGAGTGTGCAATTTTTCTGCAATAATGAAATACTTGCTTTGAAACAAAGGGTTGTGCTAACACAGAGTTTATTCATTACAAGATTTCAAAAGCATTCTAAGGAATAAGTTTAATGAAAGAGAATATTTCCAAATCCTCTAGACTACTATAAAAGATTTCTACTTCTATCTGCATGCTATTATATTTTATAACCACTCCTCAATAATCAAGCTTTTAAATTTTTCTCTTATGCATAGCATTTCAAACATTAATCAAGTTCATACATCTCTACAGAAGTTAATAGTTGACTAATAATGCTATAAGAATCAAATTTTTGCACCCATCATGTCTGAAGAGGGAAAAGAAAAAGTATATCTTTTTGAGTCCTTTCCTAAAATATCACCAATGGTGGTACAGTCAGTAATACCGTGTACACGCTGTTTTTCATATACACACTCTACAGCCAGTTCTTACCTTAAAACAATTTACAATCACAACCACGTCTCCACAGCTCCCAGTAGCTTCTTCATCTTTATCAGTTTCAGGCTATTTTTTGCTCTTTATAGTACTTTGGTTTCACTATAGCAAAGTGAAAGTAGAGCCCAGTGACGGGGAGGCATCACATTCTACCACGAAGCAAGCCAGACACAAACTCTAAATACCCAATTCCCAGAACTACAGCAATTAAGCACTCTATGAAGCCGCCTGCTCCTCTGAATAGAGAAAAAATCCAAGCTCAGCATTTAGCCAGCAATAAGAAAAACAACTAAAAAACCAGCACTCTCATCAAAAATAGAGAGAAGAAAAAAAAAAGGAAGGAGAGTAACAAAAAGTCAAAAGCTTTATTTGCCTTTAGAAATAAGGAATTTATATTCTAAATAAAGTGACCAGCTACCTCTGCCTGCAGAAGGCCTTCAGTAGCCTGTCCAAATGCTCAGCATGCTGCTCAGGCATCCCAGGACCTTCTCTCCTACAGGTAGGCCTTATATGTTTTGAAACTACTTCCAGACTATACTCTGAGCTGCACAGTTGGAGGTATCTTATACTTAGGGTTAGCATCACCAGTGCCTTTCCCACCATTACCTTTTGGCTGGCATATGCTAATTTGAAATAGAAAAGGATGATGCTGATTGTGATGCTGGCCTCTGCAAAGACTTAGAAGCTTGTGGCCACCACTCGCCTGCGGGAGGTTCTAGTTCTGCAAGCTACACAAAAATGCCTGAGCTCTGGCATCACTGCCAGCAGTTGTAAGCACAGAGGGAGAAAGAGAAGAACACCACTAGCCGTGCAAGAGGAAAAGCCACTCACTTTAACCTCATTTAAGGCAAAAGCACAACAGTCCGATGACACAAATGCCATTTGATGGGAAATGATTTTATTGCTGATGCTGCCATCTTTGACAGCAGTCACCACAGAATCTCAGGATAAAAAAAAGATCACTTCAACAAACACCACTGCAGAGCTGCACATCAAAACACGATCTCCCCTCACCATTCAGAGGTCTGGGTCTGACAACTTCAGTAGCTATTCACCCGTAGCACGGCCAGACCCTCAACTGCAGCAAGGAGATGCCTTGTTTTGAAGCAGATACTGCTGGCCTGAGGCCCAAGGCAACACACAATGGGTGTGAAAGAACTTCCAGCTCTCCTGGTCTGGCATAACATCCTGGTCCTTCCTCACACTGCACCAGGAAAAAACCATGTTGCATTTCTGCATGCAGCTGAACCAGACAGAAGGCCCACAGCGATCCCCAGTTGGGGACTGTATCTTCCCTGAAGTTGGGACACACCTTGGATGTGATCTTGGAAGTGTTGATGCTGAATTTCTTACTTTATGTTAAATTTATATTCCACAGAACTATAGCAGTGTATTTTCTCTATGGTTCATGTAATTTTCATGCACGTTTAATGAGAATTTTAGGAAGTAAGGTATCTTATGAAAACCACAAAGAACGAAGACTGCTTCTCCTGCTTGGGCATCAGGCTTGAATGTACCGCTTGTTACTAAATTACTTTGAAAATCAAAAATAATTGACATTTTAAAAGAGAACAGATTTTATAAAGTTGCAAAAAGAAACAATTCTGAATATAAAAAATTGGGCAGAAGCAGAATCAAAAATAATTTCAAAGAATGAAAAAAACCCATGCATTATAAAAACATCTACAAAGTTAAAATGGACCCACAGCCTGTACGTGTAGCTGCACTGGGCCATGCAGCTGACAGCTACATAAGACTGCAGTTTTCTGATGGTCAAATCAGTGTGATTCAAAGGCTGATGCTGCAGCTCCTACTCAGGCTTGGAGGTAGCTCCCCACAGCTGCTAAAGGGTCAGAGGAAAAAACAGAGCTTAAGAATCTGTAAAACGGTCTGCTGTTGCATTTACACAGCATTCTGGAGTGTTTGTGGTCAAGAAGGCTCTTGAGGTTGCCATGCTGTGCCAGAAGAGGACAGCGTGTGCTGTAGCTTGTTTTTCCAGGTGGTCTACATGCCTGTTTACAACCTCCAGAAGCTGTCTCCACATCTCCTACTCCTACAGGTCAAAGCAAGGCTTTTTTTCAGTGTTTACAAGACCCTGTCAAGTGAGTTCCCCGGTTCACGGTCAGTCATAGTTGCGTCAGTTCCCTGTGCTTATCTTCAGCCTTAAGAAATCTCCTATCCATCCTTAAGCTCTGTACCCGTAACCTTTTTTCAACAGTGCCAAGGGTTCTCCAAACAACCCCTCTTTTCTTCCTTTTCACCACTCAAGACTTGCCATCAGCAGGGTGGTTGCTAAGGATGCTATCCTTGAGGACTACACTGCTGGCTTTTGTTGAGGCAAGAAAAGTAACAAGCTACCATTGTTCTTTGTTTGGTTTCCATGGCATCAAAGACAATTTTTGCTTCTCAGCTCTGAAATGCCAGGCCTTCGTCTCTAGGGCAATCTGGAGTTTGAAGTGGCAAGGGCCTGGCATTTCGAGCAGCAGAAGAATGGCTCACTTCCTTCTGTTCCATGCCCCTGGAGAAAAGCCACAGTGCTTTACCTTCATGTGCTGTTCAGATGGCAAATGGGTGGCTTGGGGTGTGTTTAGCAGGCATAGTCTTTTGAGACTGCTGCAAGCAGCTCAGCACATGGCTGGCAGGCCAAGCCGTTGGGGAATATGAGGCTGAGGGGTGCAGGACAATACCTGAACCCACAATTCTGAGCTTATTTCTTCCCTTGCTGTACTCTTCTCTGGCCTGGTAGAAGAGAAAGAAGTAAAATGTCATGTCTAAGAAGGACATGTAAGCCTAATTTTTATACTGATCACTGTGGTTGCTCTTTGTAAGGGCACAACAGGAAACACAACGTTATCAACACCAGCCGTGGGTGACAAAGCAGTTCTGCCTTGTAACATCAAGTCATGAATAAGAACACTTTGCCGTAAATGTCCCTGCTTGCTTACTAGTTAGACTTCTTCCTCCAAGGTGCAGACAGTCTCAGCACCCTCACTGCCCATGAAGTTCCCTGCACTGAACCAGGCCTTCCATAACACAACTACGTTCTGCCAATTGTAACACAGGCACTGCTAGGGTACAGTATTTGTCCATCACTTTCTTGCAAACCAGCTTCAGTTGTACAGTTCAAACTGTTGGGCTATCAGGTGTAGCAGCACTTGGCCGTGCTTCTAGGAATGGCTTCTTACGTGTGCAGTGGTTCTTCTCAAACACTTCAGTGTCCCTCCAGCACAGAAGAGTTGATGAGAGACCTCTTTACAGATCGACGTGGGCAAATAAGTTATTGTACAGTGTTATTTAAATGTTTACATACATATCCTGTCCAAGCACAAGCACTGGAACAAGAGATGGTATCAGTCAGCACGACCTACCATGACCTAGTGGTAACAGACCAGCCTTGCCCCAGCATGACCAATGGCACATCAATAGCTGTCAGACAAACATCAGCCTGGTGTGAAGCGAAGATGCAAAGCGAAGGTGCAAGGAGACACGCAAGCTAAACTTGTACACCAAAGACTTAAAGTCTTTAGGAGAAGGACACAAAATATCTGCATGTTTCCACTAGTACCTCCCAAGAATCTCACTGTACACAGGTACAGATTTCTTCACTGCACTTCTCACTGTCCATATGGGATGGAACAATTCACACAAACTCCAGAATAACCTATTGTGGGGAGTAAAAAGGTTAATCAGTAGCCAAGGTGCAAGAACTCAGGTCTGGTCAACAATCAACATACAGGTAAGAGTCACATGCCTCACTTTCCTTAAGATACTAAGCCAAAGCACAGAGAACAACAATTTTTAGTGGTTCCTACCACTATCCTTACAATAACTTTGGGAAATAACTCCTTCTTCCTATTAAATTTCAGCTATCAACTCGGAGATAAGCTGTTCCTCACGACAACCACCATGACCAATCAGTACCATCTGCCCTTGATGCCACTAAATTCCAAAGCTCTAAGAGAAGTACATGTGATTTGAAGAGCAGCAAATAAAAAAAATTTGAAAAAAAATGTACAGACTTAAGTTAAACAAAGACAAAATGTGGAAACATGACATTCAATGTAAAAAGTAGAATCAACCAGGTGCAACATTTTGTTTGTGCAGTCAGATTTGCCCCAACTTGTCAGTTTTCAGTTTCAACACAGGAGAATGGTATTCTATTCGCCCCTTTTTTTTTTTTTCCTTATCTTATCGCAATTAAACCTCAAACCTGCTTTCCTTTGGATCTGCAAAGAAGGCATGTGCCTTATTCAGTATAGCATAGAAGTTCACAACTCAAGTTCACATACAAAAATGCAATTTATTTCTTCCTCCTTCCCAACCACAATTAGTTTTTAAACTTATAAAAAGGCAAAAATAGGTTGTTCGTGTTTTTTTCCTTGTTCTGTGGTTTCCAAACACACTGAGATTTTTACTCAGTATAGATTCTTCTCCATTTTCAAGGGCGTTTGACCCAAAGAAAGACTACCTAGTAGGAGTTCATATCAATCCAAAATACTAAATTGTTCAAAGTACAATTCATAGCAGCAGCAAGACTCCAAATCTTACAAATATAACCCATTTAGAACATCCTCAAAATTGTATTTCTGGGCTCTCAACATAAAAAAGCTATCCTTCAAAATCAATGTTTTTGCTTCTTTAATTTACTTACTAGTGGAACTTTATAAGGTTTCCCATTTTGCAGCAAAGGTCTCCTTAAAGCATTTTTAGATCGGTGCAAAATAAGAAGCAATAATCTTCTGCCTTTTTTGTCCTTACTTGATACAAATGCACAGAGACAGGAAGTTGGTAACTTTTATATTTACTACAATAGAGCAGTCATCAACAATGACACACAATTTAGCATGACTGCAGTAAAAGTCTAAAGTAAGAACAGATAATTCCCAGAGGAACTGGTTGGGGAAGGGCAAAGTAGAAATTTATTGATGGTTCCTTTGTCTTTTGTACAAGAACAGGTGTGTTTCTGCTTAAGAAGGTGGGAATTCCTAAGAAACTCCTCAAAAATCAAGAAGCAGCTGATCACTCAATCACAGTCAAGAGAGACATCCGAAGGGATCGGGAAGAACCTTTGCTCAATTAAGTACCTACTTTGTAGGAAAATCATCTCTCAACCCCCTGCCATGTGGTCATTGCTGATACACCACTCTGTGCTAGGTTACAGAAACCCACTGCCCTTTCACTCCCTACAGGACCAAGCAATGTTCTCGTGTATTCTTTAGTATGATTAAAAACTTTTATATAATTATCCACAAGTAGAAGGGAACTACGTTAAAAATACGCCTGGATTAAACCTAGCTGTCTTTATAATTCTATGAAATGCAACCAACAAGAATCAAAAAAGAACGGCTACTTGACAGAGATGCAACATCAAAACATTCAGTGACAAGCATGTAACATTCAGGTCTCCTGAAAATGAAATTCTAGACAGCTTTTGAACCTCAAGCTCAAGTATGCTTTGCTAAAAGACAGGTTAATTTGATTATAGCAAGTTCTGGTTCAGAAAAAAAGAAATTAAAGCCTACCATAGAAACAGATGTATCTTCAGAAGACTTGTGGCAGAGACTGGAAATTTTTTCAGCACGCATAAGGTATTCTGCAGTCTTCCTTTTCACTGCTTCTCGACGAGTTGGACTTGATTCACCTCAATGGAGAAAGAGAAAGTTATTCTTTTTATAGAAAGAGGGGTACTAAGTAATCAAAGCACATGACTGCTTTGATTCTATCTTTTTGATTTCCTTTGAGTTATTCATAATCTAACCTGCAGATATGCATCTTATAAAAAGAAAGTACTATGATCTCAGAGTTCTACAAAAATAACAATTTAAACCTTGCTATAGACTAAGGTAAATAAGAAATTTTACCTCATTTTTCCATCATCTAGTGCACGTTCCTATATTAACGTAAGTAAGAACTGAAACAAACCACCTATCCAAACATTTTTCCCCCAAAAAAACTCAATTACGGAAGACACGATAAGACATTTACAATGAAACAATAAACAAACTTGGTTTTCCCCATGTTTCTAATACAGGCTTTCCTAAGTATAAATTAAAGCCAGAAACTCTATCAATATTCAGAATGCAACATAAGAGATGTGAAGAAATATTGCTCACAGCTTTCTCGTGCTACCTTTTCCTTGCCTGTTGGCTCAGGTTGACACAGAAAGAAAGGAAGAAGTGCTTGCACCAACTACTTCACTTCCTAGATGGCTGAACCATCACTGTGTTATATCTTATCTGCTCAAATTCTTGCAAGAGATGAGAATCCCACCATATCACGCAAATCCTGCATTCACTCTAAAAGCTACAAGTTCAGGCATTCACATCATGAGCAGCGTATTGTTATAATAGACTCAATTCGTGACAACATCCAATCAGTCAACCACCAAGCAAAAAGACTGTGAGGCACAACTATTAGAACAGAAAATTGAGATTACAATGCTGAAAAATAGTTGAGACAACTGAAGAAGCCTAAACAATAGCAGAGACTTCATATGGCTCTGACGCCATCCAAGACTGGCAGAAACACAGCCTTAGCTTTGATGAGCTTCTGCGCCGACAGGTACAAATCAGCACCTCTTACAAACCCATGCTAAAACAGGGCAAGAAACTGCAAGGATATCTTTCTATCAGCTACTTAACATGAAAGACAAGGCAAGGAACAGGAGAGGTAATAAATTAAGCATTCAAATACACAACCCCTAACCAGTAACAGATAACAGAGACAATTATGAAGAACAGGGCTCATAAGACACTAATCAATGGGCCATGAAAGGAACCTCTGAGTGTAACCTTGAAGAAGTTCAACTAGAAACTTGGTAACTGATAAGAAAAAAAAAACCAAACAGGATTATTGTGGGTTATCAAGAATGAGCCTCATAAAAAAGAGCAAACTTATTATGGGATGTCTAAGGGAGAACTTACTGTGTAAATCCTTGCACGCAAAACAACGTGGGAGGTTTTCGGGGCAGGGTGTGGACTGTGGTAATGTGTAAGACATTGTGAGACATTTAATGGCAGGATTAAAGGTGAGGAAAAGGAGTCATCAAGCATGAGAAAACAGAAGTGGGAATTTCATAGGTCAATAGGGCTGCTTGTCTGACTGAGCCCCGTACCTGGCCACCACAGTCTATCTTAACTTCTTATGAAACTCTGTTCCTTGCTGTTTTTTGCATTAGTGTGCTCATCATTCTCTGTGCATAAGATACACCAACTTCAAGCCAGATAAGCAGGCAAGTCAGACAAAATGCCCAAGAGCTGGACCACGGACTTTGGGGCCAACTACCAGAAGAAACCTGAACAGCAGGTCTTTCCCTGACCAGCAATAGTTCAAAAGAGTTTGGGCTGTTGGGTGCTGCCTGTGGTTACGTAGGTGTCTGTAAAGGCAATATTATGATCCTGTGTCAATCTGTGGTCACGCACATCCATACATAGTACATGTGCACACATGTAGCCCCTTTCAGAAATTCGTGCTCAGCTTCACTACTGGTAGGACCCAAAGAAAGGATAAGCTGCAGCCACATCTCTCCAGCAGCTCAGGGCAGGAGGAACCGCTCTGATCCTCTAGTCTGACAGATCTAGCTAGCTTTAACAACAGCTTCTTAATAAAGGAGAAGGAGCAGGCTGTCTGGCTGCTCAGTTTTCCCAAAACACTTCTTTGAAGGCAGAGAATAATGAAAAATTAAGTACAAGGTCTCTTCACAAAGCTGATGGAGAGTTCCTCTGCTGTAGGCTCTAAGAGCTGCTGTGACCCACCTACTCCATGCAAGAGAAAATGAATCATTGCTCTTGTTTTAAACAATTCTTAGACTCAGAGCATGAGCACGGCAGAAGCTCTTTCTGGTTTATGTTGCCATGGTCTACTAATAGTCATTTTCACCCTATTATAAAATAAAAGGCTCCCCCTCTCTTTCATATCATGACTACAAACTACCTAAACACACAGAACCCTCACAGACTCCATCAAGAGTAAGTATATGAGACTTACAATCTACTTCAAGCTTTGCTGTAAGTGATCTATTGTAAACCTTATTATCCATCTCACAGCAGGAGCGAAAAGGGATTGTCACCTCCTTGGAAAGAGACAAGAGCCCTGCTCTTCAAAAACCTGCTTTTGGAAGAAACTGGACAGTCAGAAATTCAGTGCACTTTCAGCATACAATATTGTACATATGTACCAATTGCTCAGTAATTTCTCTCATTCTAAAGAAAGAGGGGACTTTGTACCAGGTCCAGCACCTCTAATATCAGCCTTCATGTGGTAGGACTCTTCTGGTGAAATTCCCCGATGAGACTGACAGTCTTATTCCCATCCAGGATAAAAAAATAACAATACTCAACTGTTTGAACTCAGATTTGGCTTTATCAGAAGAGAACAGATAGAAAGTAGGTTGTAGGCGTGTGTTGCAATTTCTTAAAACATGACTAACACTCTTGCTTTCATCTCTACACTTAATCTCAGGGGACCATAAAGCTTTCTTGTGCCGATTCACCTCTTAGACCCACAAAGTGGCAGTCACTCAGGGAAAATAAGTGATCTGCACAGCAACAATAAACTCTTTAGCCAGCATTTTCTTCAAGTAGACTAGTAGAAAACTGCTAGGTGAGTGTCTAAGGCTATCATAAAAGTCAAGCTTACTGCTTAATTGTTAGTTATGTGTATTTAGTTTGGATGTTTATTGCCTTTTTTCAATGCTTCAATAATTTTACAGTAATTAACGCAAACAAGCTAGGATGTCCCCTTAGAGCTGTCTTTGTTCTCCCTACTTTCACAAGACATTAATTTTAGTTTTCCTTCTACGTTTCCTTCCTGAGTAATTTTCTAAATAACATTTGTAAACTGTTTACTCATTAAAATCTTCAGCCATAGAAGAGGGTGTGGATTCACAAAATGACACTTACTCAACAAGTTCTTGCATCTTATTTGTGAATCAGATCATGAACAGTTCAGTCTCTGAATACTTTAACAGGTGGATGTTTGAGAACTGGATTTTCAGAAGCAGGATTTTAGCTTTTTATTCTTTACCTTAATTTACTCAAGAAAATGTGAAAATATACATCATAATATAAATTCGTCTTTGAACAGTCAATATTTCACAGAAATACAGGATATTAATTTAATAAATAAACAGATGTAACTCAAAAGCCTTATACAGAGGGTGATGAGTAATAACAAAGATCCCATTAAACTAAAAATAATCTTTAGCATTTATGTCAAGTTTCAGGTCTTAGTATTCTTCACTTAAAATCAAATAAACTAAAACACAGAACTAGAACAAAGCCTTACATTTGACAGATGTTAAAGCTATGATGCAGACTTTATGCATTTTTTTATGTAATATTAAATTTTATTATGGGATATTGTTTTTAGTTACGCAAAATGCGTACTCTCAAAAGAATTTACTAATTTATTCCTAGTCAAGAACTTCTGATTTTAACATTGCATGTGCATATTGAGCTCCTATTTCCATCCTGCGGTTAGCCCACAATAGTCTGAAGAGATATCTCTCTCTAATTACAATTTAAACTTGAAAGGCATTTTTCTTTAAATGGCAGCAAACAGGAAATGTTTAAGCTGTGTCAAAGCCTTTGATGAATCTTTACAACTGCTCATAAAAGATCATCCTGCTTAAAATAATATTGATTTTTCATTTATTTTCCTAGATACTAGAAGATTTATGTTTCATCTGATGAGGATCAAAGGTTCTCCCCCTCCTGATCACTGGGATTAAATCAGCAATGTCATTTTACATGTTTAAAAACTACACTGCTAACGCAAGATATAAAAGTGTAGCAAGGCTGATCATAGAGACCTTAGAATAAAAACCCCTCAAGATTTCCCGTCTCTCTTCCCCTGCATTTGCTATGGAGCAGCTGTGCCTCACACAGATTCACATGAATGAAAATATTAAGGCGAGAAACCACCCACTTAGTTTATTTTCCATATGACTTTCCTGTAATTATTTTGTAAACTGTTCACACAACAATATATAAAAACATCTGCAAAAACAGGTAATTAATGTGTCAAGCCAAACTAATGCATTTTTTATGGTGTCCATGCTTCGTCAACTGTAATTATAACTCTTTTTAAGCAAATGATGATGTGTTTGTTGCAATGTGCAAGTGGTTATTTTAGATGCTCTGTTTACTATTACTGCAAACAGAATATAAAAACTCTACAGCTACTTTGTTGCACATATAAGCCTTCATCTACACAAGCACAAGCAGGCTGCTCCCTCATTTTCCAAAGGCTTTGCCTATTTCAAAGAACTAAAAATACCTTATAATGAAAATTTGCTTTGGAAAGACTGACCAGGCCACCCGCTGACCAAAGTAACAGTAGCCAGGACATTAGGACAGCAGCCAATGATTTAAAATTTGTTCTTTAATTTTTATTCCTAAGGACAGCTCAGATACAATATATTTACAAAAACAGACGTTTCTAACAACATTCAAATGATCTTGAGGGTTTGATAGAGGAAAATCACAAATATCAGAATAATTGAGTTCATCTGTGATTTGCTTGTTTTTGCATAGTTCCCTGATTTGAAAAAAAAATATACAGAGAAGCAGCATTTCCACAGAGTACGTACATAGCAGTAGCACTGAGGAACTAGCAATATTTTTATTTGTCTTCTACTCAAGAAAGTCTTCTGCTGACATCTCACAGCACCTCATAAAAGTACACACCTTTGAGAAATTAGCTAACTAAATACTGAAGTATTAATTGTTCAACTCAGTTAACTCTTTATTCAGGCATCAAATCTTCTGTAATACTATTGTATTGGAAAATTACTTTTATTACTTATTAACAGCAAAAAGTTACTGAAAGGGGGTCATATCCAATAAACTCAAATAAAAAAATCTGGGCCGTAAGGTCCATGGTAAAAAAAAATCTGCCCTTTTCCCTCAAATAATCTGGGGTACTACTAACAGAACACATCTGCACCAAATCACTGTCAAACTTGCTCTGGTCCTTAACTATTCTCCTCCACAGATCCAGGATAAAGTCATCTAGAAGATGTGTATCTCACTGGAAGGTAATAGAGACAGCTCCAGCTGCCATTTGGCACTAACATATACAATATCCCACATTGAGTATAGAACACCTACCCAGGAATTCTAGATATTCCTTCCTTCTTTTGTGTCTGGCCTCCAAATCACCCCGCACTAGGCATTACAGATTTCCTGCAGGAAGAGTCAATGTGTCAGACCAGCCAACATCAGTGCATTCCCCACCTAACCAGCTGCTTGACCAAGATGTTTCTATGATTTCCCCAGAAAAGGTAAGGCTGAAACATTAGTATTACCTGTCCCAGTCCTCTGTAACCTCCATATTCCTAATCTTCCTGCTTTTCTCTCAGCCTTACTAAAAATACATGTGAGCTGCCTTTATTTAAAGAAGATATCAGAAGAGATTTGCTTCAGGAAGGAATATCCTCTTGCAGAATGGGCTACAAGGAACTTGCGGGAGACTGCCTGTTGCGCTAACCCCAAACTCCACATTCTTAACAATTTAAACAGTAAAACTTTCTCTAAATACTGAAATCTTCAATGAAACATTTATAATTGCCAAATCTAACAGCTATAATACCATTTTTTATTTTTACAAGTTTCTTTATCTTCTTCACAGTCTTCCTGCACATATCACCCAGCTGGAATGCTGGATTTTTCAAAGAATTGCTCTCTATAAAAATGCAAGGGAGTAAGCCTTAAAAGATTTATTTCTTCTCACAATGAAAAGAGGTTTAGCAGCACCTTCCTTATTAGTGGGTAGCCCAGCTGTTATTTTTGCCTAATTGGTTCAAGAGGACCTCTGTTCTTCTTAGGGCAAACACTTCTTACATCATGTGAAGCAGACTCCTTTGTCCATATTAGCCAAACAAAAGCTCAGGCACACTGTAAGTGACAATGCGACTCATAATTCAGCACAGGTTTGTGACCACTTTGGACACAGTTTTATGACCCCGAAATTTATTTCAGGAAGCAGAAGAGCTGCTGATTTTGGAATGAGTCTCCACCAACTTCCACAGGAGAGCGGGTAATCTTTAATTTTCAAACAATTACTTAACTGAAATGTGGCAGGCGCTGAGGTAGATGGACACTCCAGCATCAAGGAAAGAAGCTATAGATTTTTGGCAGCAAGTAGTAGTTTGGAATTGTGAAATAAACCCACTAGCTCATCCTCTTTAGCATGCCATATATTAGATTAATGATGAGTTCCTTTGAGACGGTGGTCAAATTCTGCAGCTGAAAAAAGACTGTAAATACTAAAAAATAAGACCATGGTTAAGCCTATTACGGCAAAACAGTCTGAAAAACTGATCTTTTTCCTCCTTTTTTTAAAAAAAGAAAAAACCTCACATTTTGAAAGAGTCAAAAATTCTTAAGATGCACCACATTTATCAGAACTACTTTTTCTGTCTTTTTGAAGATTCAGGACTGTACTGTACTCCAGCAACCAAGAAGAAAAGCCACTCAAAAGTTGCTTAAACAATGCTGAAGCACAAATGTGTGACAATGAGTGAACACCTATGAACTGTTTTTCCAACTTTCCAGTGTGCTCATAACTATTACGGCTGTGTTTTATATATCATCTTCATTGCAGGTTGCTCAAAACACTTACGGATCTTCATTTCTTGTGAAGTTACCAATTCTGCATCCTGTGACAAACCTAAGGTTACACACCAGTGGTGTAAATCTCTAGACAAACACCTCTCTGGAAAAAAAAACAGTGGCTTATGTGCCAAGGTTAAAATTACATAGAAGGATGGTGCAGGTAAAACGTGTCAGAGTGACCAGTAGAGCAGGAGTCAGTAACACTTCAGACAGTAAGAAACATAACCTTCTAGAAACACTAATCAATCACACATCTGTTTATAGAGAAATTCTCATGTTAAATCCACATGGTGGTGGTAGCCTTTCATGTGCATGTCTGACTATCTCGCAAAAAGTAAAATGAATGCTACATGGCACACACCATTTCAGGGACTAAAAGCTTAACTTCCCATCCATCTGCTAAAACTCGTAGTCTTCAGCTGCAAAGTATGTCACCAAAAGAAAGACTTAACAACGTGACAAATATCTTTGAAAACTTTCCTGTAAAAATACTTAATAATAAGAAAAAAAAATGCTGCAAGTGTTGCAAGACAAGCAGTAGCATCCCAGCACAGACAAGGAAACAGAATGGCGACAGCAGCAGCAGATCATCCAGCACAAGCTTCACAGGAACAGGAGGAGAGTACTCCGACAGTCACAGCAAGGAAAGAAGTTACACAATCCACCAGCACAGAAGAGAAGATTTTCCAAGTTCTCTGCACTCTTCCTTCTTAACTATAAGGAAGAGTTCAAATTGGAATTAGTAACCACAAATACTCCCTGTTTCAGAGCAAAGGAAGCTCAGGCACAGACACCTACTCCTTCAAGTAAGAACAAGTTACTGCAGCTTGTTATCAAAGTATTACAGAAAAAGGAAAGGGAAAAAAAAGATGAAAAAGCTGTAAGATTCATCAATCATGACAGTCTAATAGCACTCATATCTATGTATTAAATACAACTCATATGTATATACAATACTTTTATACAGTACTATGGAAAATCATATCTTTCCATAAGTGATCACTAAAATCTCTAAAATCTAAGAGCCAGGAGCAGGCCCTGTAGAGATCAAACCTATACTAGTCCTTCTACAGAGCTCGGAACCTAGAGAGGCTATTCTAAGAGGCAAAAGAGGGAAAGAGGACAGGAAAAAAGAGAAAAGAAAGACGTGAAAGAGAGAAGTCATATGCAAGAAGTGTTGCGGGGGATGTGGGAGGAGGAAGGGAGTTCAGAGCACTGATTATCGCACATCATACCCTTAAGTATATCTATGCAGTTTTCCTATTCCAGCTAGAAATTTGCCTCAATTCACCTACACTGCCCGAGGCATTTAATCCCACAGCCAGAGACTTCAATTTCCTCACCTAAGGACAGAAGCGGCACTGTAATCTAGATCAGTCTGTTCTGTCTGCATTGTATGCTAGAAGAAGCGTGGTTGGAAGAAGGTCTTCTGATGGGAGGTAGAAACCCCACATAGCAACAGTCAAAAAAAGATTAATGCACTTAGCTGCATCTAAGTGCTGGCTAACAACAGCTGAGAAAAAAGGCTGTGCATGCAGGAAGAGATGTCTGTGAAAGAGGCTGGGCATGAGCACCAACCTGGCAAGGAGCTGCTATGAGGACAGACTCAAAATCTTGGAAAGGTCAGAACAACACCAAGCCAATGCAGCTAGCTGTGTCCCCCAGAAGAGAGAAGAAAGAACAGATGTAAGGCTCACCTCATCACATATTTATTCATTAATAGCCACATGCTAAGCAACATTCAGAGTCACCTCTGCATCATGCCCTAGATGTTACCTTACAGGTATTGCTACAATTCAACTTCACACGTATTGTAGGGCTCTAAGCTGTGCCGCAAGTGCTACATCCCAGACCCTTATCAGCATCTTGGTGCAGCAAAGTCTTCCAGTTTAAGTGGAACTTTGCCTTGAGTACTCCTAGTACACAGCTGAATCTGGCTCTATTTACACACTAACCAACTTCACCATACTTTACTGGCAGATGTGGTGTTTTACTGTCTTACCACAATTAAGTGTCTAAACCCAGTACTTTTGCATATGGAATGACATCACTCAGGGTGATCCATCCAGCATCTACTGCACAGTGATGGATCCTATAGCACTGTCTCCTCTGAAGCTCTGTATGGTCTGCAATGGGCTTGGAAGCCAACACATTTCAATTATGAACATCTTAGTAGCATGGGTTTCAGCATCACTGGCAGCATAACAGGATTAAAATAGTCTTCTTTAAGCAAGTCACAGTATTTCCAACATCCCTTCTTAATCCAGCTGCTTGTCAATAGACAAGTCCTCTCACAAACATCTAACCTTCTGAAACAGCAGCTGTGATTCCAAGGTTGTATCAAGGACCAGGAGACAGAAAGCACTTTGTACTGTTGCTTAGAAAGCCCAACCCAAACAGTCCTACAGTATCATGACAGTCCAACAGCATGGAACAGAGACAGTTTTCAGCTCCTTTGGAAGGAATGGGGCAGGAAGTTTTTGTCTTGACTGGTTCCAGCCTCAGTGGAAGCGTAAAGCTACAACAGCAAATAAGGTGAGTCATGATACACCACAGGAGCACAGAGGTCTGAGATCAGGTAGGGGAGAATTAGAGTTCCATCAGTCACTCTGTCATTAACTTTTCCCTGCAGGGCCCAGAACAACTCTAAGCTCTCCCTGCAGACATCAACTCGCACTCCAATGCATCTTCCCAGAAAACAGGTCAGTTGCTTCCTTAAAGACATTCCTCCTACCAGACACAGCTGCTGGGTGGCTCAGAAACTGCCTAAGAGATTGTTCTTCTCAAACAGAAACACTACTCAGCGGACTTAAGAAGTGAAACAAATTTAAAATAACTACTGTGTTGTAACAGAAGTTGTCTTCATAAGTGCCATTCAATGAACAAGCAAAGGTGCTTTTCACTCTGGAAACCAGACACACACTCGTAGAGCAGCTATGGCTGCTCTTCCCCTTTTCATAAAGCATTGTATTCTTGGCATTCTGTCAAGCATGCTCCTGTTTGCGTCCCTGGCTCCATCACAATTTCAAATCATAGCCCATCATAATCCCAGTAATTAGACACAAGTTGGTTTGTTTTCAGTACATCCAAAAATATCATCTAGTTGTCCAAAGTATTCCCAGCATTTCATTGTATATGCATTTCTGGGTTACAAGTCAAAGTCATTTTAGCAAGGTTCCAGTAATTTGTGTAATTTCTGTTCCAGCTTTGTTTACTGGATAAACATTAAAATAGCAGAGAGCAGTGCAAAACTGACATTCCCAGCCCGCTTTCAAAGACATCAGCAGTTTATCTAGAAGTTGTAGGTACCTAATGCAAAACAGAGATACCTAGAAAACAGCTTGCAGCTGCTAAGTTGACTTAAGAGGCACCATATACTTGATACAACAAGGTCCTTGCTGCCTAGTTGAACCAGCCTCCTAAAACAAATAAATATTCATTACGCCCAGCCACAGCTGCTACACACGTGAAAACAAACACCCCAAATCTCTGACAGAATAAATGGATCATCTCCCTTCAGATGTTAATGTGTAACATAGAGCCTTGTTTGGGACAGACTAGCAAGGAACACATTTGCTTTCTAAATCACATAGAACAAACCCTGTACTTTTCCACACGAATTAGATTGACCATATCGTGAAGCGTCCTTGCCTCATCATGTGTCTGAAGTTACTGAAACCTGGCAATGAACACTAGTGTTAACTCTGTGTTCATCACAGTTCAGACTGCCCAGATCCATAATGGATGTAACACAAGAACAGCTGGAGCTGGAAAAAGGGGCACACTTTACACAGGCATGACTCCCTCCTTTACTACAAAAAACCACATTACATAACTTCAGCCTTCTGATATATTTT
Organism: Dromococcyx pavoninus; assembly: GCA_033558185.1. Taxonomy (NCBI): domain Eukaryota; kingdom Metazoa; phylum Chordata; class Aves; order Cuculiformes; family Neomorphidae; genus Dromococcyx; species Dromococcyx pavoninus. The sequence goes on along the minus strand of JAUMJL010000273.1, from coordinate 223,598 downwards.
TTCCTAACAACCTATATCCTACACCAAAGTCAGGGAAAGAACTACTTTGCATAGAACAGTTAACTCCCAGCCTAGAAGTTGGTGGTTGGCTATCGATTAGTGCGTTTTTTCCATCACTAGGCCTGAAGCAATTCATTGACCTCACAGTGCTCTGACATGCTAATGAAAAAAAGGAACAGCTACAATTGCGAGCCAAAGTTTCTATTACTTAACATACTTATCTTCTAGTATGATTATAAAGGCAGAAGATTTGAATTCCAGGAGGTTTCAGCTTCTGGAGAATTGTTAAACCACTCTATGCAACCCTTACAGAGCTGCCTTCCAAAAGATCCAAAATGCTCTACACAACAATACCGAGAAAACACAAGAGGGGCAGCAGAATTAATATGTACTCAGAGGAAAAACAAAATGATGGCAGCCATTCTCTCTTATTGGGTGTGAGGGAGCTTGGGTATAAGTGAAGCACCAAGCTACAGAGGTACGGGTAATGCAGTGGATAGTCCAAGGGCTCTGCTGCCAGTCCAAGAATTAGTTCTTCTCCTTACCACTGACAAACATGTTTAATAATAAATGCAGAACTAGGCCCAAGAAGTATAAAGAGCAGATGCCCAGAGTCCAAGGCAGACACAAGCCTCTCGGAGCACAGACGGCATTCATTCCCCAAGTGACATGCAGATCAGGCCTTCTGGCAGGACTGTGAATAGGATATTAAAAGATTTAGTATAAAAACTCTGCAAGAGACTAGCAGAGGAAAATACCTTGCACAGTATAATTAATATATACAGTACAGTTGTGAGAGTATGCACACACAGCTGAAAATGAAGTCAAGATGTACATTTCTTTGGTGTAAGCATACACAACACCTGTCTCATGTAGCATTAGTGCCATCAGCTCAGAGAGCTGAAAAGCCATCAAGAAAGTAACAGACTTGCTTGCTCCGACTGCCTTTATTGAAGCCAGCTCCGATTGCCTTTATTGAAGCCAGCTACTTCAAACTAAACAGCACAAGTCCATAAACTTGCAGTAATAAACGTAATTGTACTTCTTAAGACTGCCTCATCAGAATCATGTAAGGAAACCTTCTTGTACCAAGCCAAAAGGAGCAGCTGACAGAGACACCTTTATGTTTCAGGTACATCTAACCAATTTAGGGACACTACCTTTCCTAGGTAGTTCTGAAAGAAGTTTCAAACACAGCACACTGCTTACGTTTCCTGGTTGCAATTCTTAGGTGTCAATTTCTATTTCCTTGGTGCCACCCGGTGGCAAAACTATGTATTACCATTTCATGTGCAAAAGCCACTTCCAGTCCATTCTAAAGAGAGGCTACACATTCTGCAAGGGCTGTATGCTGAAAGGCAATGTCACTTTATACGAGTGTGTAAGCATAGATGAACACCGTGTTTCACTTCCACATATTGCAAAGGCTAATTTACACAAAATATTCCAAACACAATCAATGGCAGAGGACCATAGATATTTTGTAATGATCCCACCACCCTTACCTTCAAAAAGATCACGTTATCATCCATGCAAAAAACACAATTGGGGTGTTTAAATAGCTGAAGTAATTAATTTAGCTTTGTTTTTTTATTGCAACATACAGTGAATATTCATGTATCAACACTAAACATATCACCCTCAAAGTGGCTAGATTAAAAAGCATGATACATGGGGTTTTTGCTTGGTTTAGTTTTAGTGGGGTTTTTTCCTACTGTTTACATAGATCCTGAGAAGGCATATATTTTTAGAAAGGCATTTAAACCAGGCCTATCACTACAGAAAAGGACATCAATGTCTCCATGCCAGCTTGCAGAAAGTCCAAAGTGAAAGGACACAAGATGAGCTTAATCTAGCCAAGTCTACTGTAAGTGCCCAGCAGAGGACAAACATTGATTTCCTTTCCATCTCCACAGCCATGCAGGGCAACACAGAGAAAGGAGAAAGAAGAGCTGACTACCAAGAACTAGTCTGCGTACATTTATGTTCCCAAGGGATAAGATTCCAGTTAAAAAAAACACCGTTATCCTCTTCCTTGTGCTACATAGATGCAATGTCAGAGGCTGCACTGAAAAAGCTGCAGGTGATTGCTACCCATTTCCTCACCCATCAGGAATATATTCACCCACACACAGCCTTATTAACACTACTATAAATTTATTAATAACCCCCACCGTACTATCCGTGTGACATCAGGAAAGCAGGGCAGAATTCACATTTTTCCTGAGACTCCTTGATTTTTTTCCTAGCCTGAAAAGCACGGATACCAGCAGGTGGGAGAAAAGGATAAGCGGTAATCTGAGGTAGCTGGACATGTAGCTAGTCAACAGCAAAGAAGTGAAAACCCTTACAGGAAGTGTTAGCAAATATAAGTAAAAAGCTCAACCTCCTCTAGTTTATCAAGTTATTATACATCAGTTGAGCAAGTCACCTACAAAATATGCAAGAATGCCCTTTCACAACTTCCAGGTAAACATATTACCATAAGGATTACCACAGATTCAAAGGCAATATGTTTAATCACTGCCACAAGTCAAGTACACACACAGAGTTAGCACAGCTCAAATGAGGTGCAAGAGCCTGACTTGTGTTCATGCCCTAACAATTTTGCAACTGGCTGATAAAGAAAGCTTTTTGAAGCTGATGCTCGGACTGTCTGTTTGCAATTGCACCATGGCAGTCTTGCATGACAGTGAGAAGACAGGATTCGTTATGACGAAACAAGATATTTTTCAGAAGAGCATGACTGAATGGCACACAGCTCTAAGAAGTGTATTAGTAAAGGAAGAATAGCTGGCTCTGCAACAGAAAGATTGCCAAAACATTCAATATCAAGAATTAAAAAGCATTTTGATAACATGGGCAAGGAAAGATAGGATCCTATTGAAAAGCCACAATAGGTAGCAAAGCAATAACCCTACTGACATCACCAGGAGCTGGAAAGAAAGAGGTAGATCTACTTTTGCCAACTTTTGACACTTTAAGCAAAGGTTATGCACATATCTTAACCCTCCCCTCTAGTTTTCATCAGTAACCCATCCATTACTTTTTGCCAGGCCCAGATAAAGCAGGTAACTTTCATTCCTAGAAATGTTCAGAGGGTCTGCATGACTGCTGTGCATCCTACTGAGATGCAGCAAATGCTTCTGCCTGTATGTGCTTCGGTACACTAGAAGTAAAGTTGAGCTCTGGAGCAGCATAATGCATCTGTGCTGTATACTGTCAAACAAAGACACTATTCTAATCTCACTCATTTGATATGTGTGGGACAGAAGCACAATACACAGACCCTGAATTCACTCCACAAAAGAGCAATTTTTTCCTGTGCTTTATAGTTTTAAGCTCTTGTTGGTCAAATACAAATATATGAGGTTATCCTTCTAAATTCTCAAAATCTAGGGATAGAAGGAGAAAAAAACTATTCCGTGACCGACAAGGTGTAAGTAGACCCCACAGAAATTCGCAAGTGGTTGCATTGGATCAGTTAATAACTGCTTTTGTAGACATACTGACACACCAAAGACTTTGTGAGAAAAAATGATCCTGTTCTCCCCAGCAATGCAGGCGTGTAAGTTTGTATGCACCCTTTAGCTAGAAAAAGGAGAATAGATCAGTGGAAGAAACAAGAGGCTGTGAGCCAAGAATAGTTCTAATCCTGTTGTGATTGAGAAGTTAACCTGAGTCTGCCTCTCCCCATGCGTAAAATGGGGATAATTAATCCTCACTTAACCATGTAAATTAAATAATGTTTCAACAGTGCTGCAAGTGCCACATATTAATTAATGTCTGGGTAATAAAAAGAAAAGAGGTAAAAGTGAAGCACTTTGCTACTTACCTGCAAGACAGAGGTTGTGCCGCAATTTTAAAAGAGGAGATATTTGGCACTTGGAAGATGAGACCCTAAATTATCATTCAGCCTTAGAGAGGAAGATCTTTCCCTCTCTCTGGTATGGACAGCAGCTATTAAGCACATGCAAGCCATATTCTGCATTTCACATCACCTCTTTGCAACACGGTAAGCTGATGTTAGCTAAGGAAATGCCATAAACATATCCATAAGATAAAGCAAACATATTGGGAAGATCCATACCTTGAACGCCTTCCAGCAGCAGATCAACTCCCTTTCTATAAAAGCTGACAGCAGTTTCATAATCTTCTTCCTCCTCCTTCTTCAAGGCCAGTTTAATCAACTCGCCTGCTTTCTCCAAGTAATCTTGTTTGCCAGCCTTGGGTTTTAAGCTTCCAGTAAACAGACTATGGCTTTCCCTCTCTCCTTCGGGTTTGTTCCACTCCTGCTCAGGTCCCAGCGTGCTTTGTATTGGGGATTCAGAAGTAATGGAAAGACCAACAGTTCTACTGGGAGAACTTTGGCTGGATGCCATTCCATCATCTAACTCAGCAAGAGAGTCTACATCAACTGTGAGAGAGATCAGGTCACTGTCACTGGACAAGCCTGGAAGCACAGTTAGAAAGACATCCATTACTCTAGATTTCTCATACACCTTGGGAACTTTCAAAATTCTTTATCCCATTAAAAATTTTAGCTTTCTTCTCACTTATGTAGCTTCCTGAGACTTTTTGCACAGGAATGTCTTGCATGCAAAGCTGTCTAAAAAAACATGTTTTCTGCAGGCACTCAAAAATAATTTTTAAAAGCTAGCTACGAACTCCACAGAGCAACTGGTCTTCATTTTAATACTGTGAAGGAAAAGACAAACATCTAACACCCAACTTAAACTTTCAAAGTCTGCACAGTGTTGGGCTACGGGAAGTTAAAAACTAACCCTCTCTGTATGAGTGCTATTAGAAAAGTCCATCAGCAAGAGTCAGATCACTGTTGCAAGAAATTCCAACACACTGTTTGAAATCAGTAAGGTGAAGTATTGCCAAAACAGTAACTCAGGAGTTTGAATTAACACAGAGTTACTGTCAGCTTATGCATCATGTAGCACTCTAACTCACATCTATCATGTACACTCTTCTTTCATTGCTAACACATGGTAAAATGATTGTTATACGTTTGCCACAAGCTAAAAGCATATATACTTACTACAAGCTGACCTTCAGAAACTAAACCACAGCAACTTAGCAGAATTATTTTGAAATAAATGGCAACAAAGCTATTTCACATATACACCATTTCATTCTGTAAGGATTGTCATCCATGAAAAGCATTCACTCTAATAATTATGACTTTCTAATAATTTAAATTCCACAATGTAATGGAAACAACTTCCAGCTCTCACCTCCGCATTCCGATTGGCTCATAAGCGTCACATCATCAAGCCCACTTAAATCCTTCCGAACTGAAAAGGTCAAGAATAAAAAAAGTGTTTCCGACATCCTTTTGTACAACAAATTAGATGTTCACTTGCCACCAAAATGAAAGGGTATGACCCTACTACAGGTAAAAGTACATAGTATGAATCTGCTTTTTGACCAGCTATCAGAGATATCTATTTGGCAACACCACTATTAAAATTGTGACAGTGGTATTAGATTGTCCATTTCTTGTTGCCTCTGTGGTTAAAAAACAACACAGGTGCTTGCTTAGGAGTGAGCTAATTCAGACTTCAGCACTCCAACTCACTTAAATACAATAGCAGCAGCACTTTAATCCCTGTCTTTTACTGCTCTGATAATTTACAGCTATGGAGACTTAAAACAGGAGAGCCTTCAAAGTTGGGACCTACACACCAAATAAATTAAAAAAGTCAGCTTTCAGTCTCAAAGATGTCATTCCAGAATAGCACCCTGCATGAGACATATGGAGCAAGCCACAAATTTGGCAGTGCCACCTGGATATCAAGTAGCAGTTTGTTTTATCACGTTGGCACATGTACCCACTGAGGCAATAAACCAGGCAACAAGGTCAAGACATTCAGCTGTTTGTACACACAGAGAAAGTAAATTCTGAGCTAAAACCTGGTATCTGTTTTCTTTTGTATTATCAACAGCCAAGAGTTTATCCACATTATCAGGTGAAGTGTTCTGACTTATCTTCAAAAAGTATGAAGCAAGGATTCAAAGGCAACTAACTCAAACTTTCTTTTTGATTTTGCAACTCAAGTTAGAGGGAGTTAATAATTTATAGGAGTAAGAAGGCACTGTGGAAATAGTGCTTTTCTAAAAGCTAACTGTGTCTTTAATGCAAGTTAAAGTAGAAAGAATAAAAAAGGAGAACAGATTAGGAGCCACTCCCTTTGTCTGAAAAGCAAGGGAGGGGAATACTCAGTGACACAAGATTACTTAAGAGGAAGGGACAGAGTGCACAGAAGACAATGCTCCTGATCTTTTCAGGGGAAGGACACAAAGGAAAGTATCGGTACAGAGAAGAAAATTGTCAGTGTAGCCCCAAGTCCTGCAAGAAAGAAAGCAACCTCACAGCAGAGCAGCTGGAAGACGATAGAAGATCCATTAATTAGTGTATTGATAATGAGCCATTTACCTGCCTGATTTAGGGACAGCAATGGCAAATTTGCTTGCAGAGGACTGGTAATTTACAACACAACATTTAAAGAAGTGAAATTGCAAGGTGGAAGTAGAGCTGACTGACAGACAAAGAGTGCAAATTATGAATGGAAAAGCTGTGGGTTTGTGGGAAGGGTGTGCTGGCCACCCACACTAGATGAATTAGAGCATATTCACACAGCAGATTTCAAACAGATTGAAGTTCTCCTCCCTGCAGTCCACACAAGACATTTACTCCTCTCTTGTAGTCCATTTGACCAGAAACTGTACGACCACAGCTATCATGGCACAGAGCCTGAAGTAATAATCTTTGCTCAAGAGAAGGTTTAGAGCCCAGGACTGGCACCACACAACCAGAGTCATAGGGTTTCCAATCAACCTGAGGAGTAGGCAGGGTGTGAATTCCATATGCTCATTTCTGGGAAGATAACATGAATGTGGTAACACAGGAGAAAAAAACAGAAATAAAGAAAAGAAATATTAGCTTCCTGGGGGATTTCTCTAAAGAGTGACTGGTATAGAAAGACTTCTGCGGAGGAAGTTGGACATTTGAACATTACCCCATGTTCCCAGGGAAGAAGACAGAGCCACTGTTTGTCAGGAATATTTATGAGTATCATGACACTGAAATTGAACATGAACCTGTTTCTGCCTTGTGCAACTTCACCAGGAGCAAACACAGTTTCCACAAACTGGTCGAAAGCCTGCAAAACCTGGCCTCCTGAACAGCACACAGATTCCTGTGAAAGCATGAACTGCCAAATTGTTTTTACAAGAAAGATACTTAGTGCTTATTTTGGTACAAAACCATTCCTACTACCACTGATTTTCATCTTCTACCATTAACAGAACACCTTCTGCAGAGTGAACTTTGTCTGGAAAGAACAGATAAAAGTGAGAAAACATAATCCACCCTCATAAGCAAACACCAGCACCTGCTAAGGAACGAGTTTGATACTTCTCAGTACAACAGCTTGAAGGAGCAATCCCTAGGTGGAGGCCCATGAACGCTCACAAAAACAAACACAGTGAACGAGTCACAGTTAACTATAATAATCATACTGGACAAAATTAGATGCAGGCAGGATGCCCTACTCAGAGGCTGCGAGAGGACTCAGAGCCGAGTATTGGCACTGCCATCTAGAGGCCTTAAAAATAAATGTCTCCTATCCCTAGACTCCTTCCACACCCAAAATTTGATTTCAAACATAAGAAAACCTAAGCGGGAAGACGTATAGTTTTTTAGAAAAAGATAACTCCACAGAAGTCACATTTGGCATCTAGAAATCCTGTACTCGTAGTTGTTGGAAGCATCCCCTAAAAGCACTCCAGCCAATTCAGAGGAAGGGTATCAAAGAATTTTTCTACTTTACAGCATGGTTTTTTTTTCAATATTAATCTCATATAAAGGAAGTGTTTTCTCTAAAATCAAGGCCCTTATGAATAAAGAACATAAATGTCCATGTTAAGCATTTTTAGAAGCACCTTTTCCTTTTATAAAGCACAGTGTAAGTTCAGTGCATTGTCAAAATCTGGAATGTTAAATTTCACAGAAATTTAATATCAGTTATGCGTATTTACGACAATTACACTCTGTAATTAAAGAGCTCTATACCTTCCCTTCACAGAACAAAGTATTGTGGGCTCATTAGTTCATTAACTTCACAGAAGGTACTAAAAAATACATTGTAAAACTTAACGCACACGTAGAATGTATTCTATAATGAAGTGCTTAGTTATTGACACTGAGAGATCCCAGTGGCAAGTCACACCACCTCAAGCAAAAAATAAACAAACAAGCCACGGGCAGTTCTTGTTGTTTAAGCAGAGTTTTAGTAAAGCAAGTTCTATGTCACAGAAGCTAGCTCAGTCTCCAGAAGCAGGCAAGAAGCTTTAGTGCAGTATTTATTTGAGCTGACTGACCCTACCTTACAGCTATACTATTTAGGGCAAGTGCCACAAATTGCTCTGTATCCAAGCCAGCATGTGCATCTCTACAGTGTGCTAAAGAAATGGAATCTTAGGAAAAAGGACACACCTTCCATTGACATGGCACAACCAGAAAACATTAGCAAGCTAAGGGAGGGATTTCCAGTTTTCAATTGAGCATAGCCCGCACTGGCTCTAACTTGGAACATCTCAGACTTTCAAGAACATGGAGTTCTTTCCAGGAAAAGCAAAAATGCTGGCAGTTTTTGCATGACACTTAAACAACTTGTTTATGTCCCCAAGCACTGCAGTAGGCTTTAACATTCCCCACTCCCACATGATCAATCCAGAAAACATACTTAAACTTCTAAAATGTGATACCGACTCTCTTCAGGATTATGCCAAGCACTAAAAGCATGGTGACACATAGAGCATGAACAGCTGAATAAGAACCCTCTGAAATTAATGAGGAGCATATTTTTCATGTTCTAGACAAATTCAGGCAGTCATCTTTGTATTTACTGATCAATTTCAAAATAGTTTTAAAGTCCTCAGCAAATTTTTACAGCTAGAAGCTTGGATCATGATTAGTTGTGAACACTACCACATTGCTTGCCCAGCCTTTTGGAAGCAGGTAGAGCTTACATTTAAACCAGAGGGGATAGTTCAGTTGGCACTAAAAACAGTTCTTTTTGAGCAACAGAGCACTAGCACTTTTAGAATGCACTAGGAAAACCTCTAGAAAATTTTGTGTTAGAAGCAAACTTCCAGCAGTGCAGACAGAGCTCTGCTGAGCGCAACTTCTCTTTTGTCAACCCCAGCTCCTGCATTTCAATCATACCAAGCAAACAGAAACTGGATGCCAATGCTTCTACAAATATAGCACTTGTCATTTATGTACTGCTTTAAAACATATCCCATTATCAAATTATATGAGAAAAGAAAGCAAACCTTCAGAGCTGCAGTCAGACAGGTTGTCTGTCAGAGAGTCAGACAGAGGCTCAACAGGACCAATCAGTTCAGACCCATCATGCACCTCTCCACCCTGAAAAGAAAGAGGGAAAGGCATTATTCAGTTGCTGTCACCTATGAAAAACCTCATCGTATAGACATAGTCAAAATTAAATTTGCTAACCAGTGAACGCTCCATTACTTTAGAGTTAATGCATTTAATTAAACTATATAAGCTTGCAAAATTTAACAAAGGCTTTTGGTTAGGCCATGTTTTGTTGCCACAGACTGTCTTTTAATCAAAACAGTTAGCTTACTGCAACATCTCAGTCCTGAACCACACCAGCTGCAGCAGGTCTGCCTGCAAATCCCAGTTTAGAAGGCAGAGAACAGTGATGCTCCTGCTCTCTTTTGGTAAATACATTCTGTGCCCTTCAGTGGTGTTCCCTAGCTCAAGAGCTCCCTCACACAGAAGTGTTTGTCCATCAGACTAATGGCCCACCCGTGACCCACTATCTTGAGTACAGTCGTAGTCAAGACTGCAAAGACAGCATATATGCTGTCAAAAGAGCATATAAGGAGGAAGTTACTCCCTCCCAAACCTGGAAGGAATCAAAAGGTAAGTGAAGTAACACTAGGAACAATTAATTGCACTAGAAAACATTTAAAAGTTGGGGTTTTTTTATTTCTGCTTTGCATCTCAGGTGCACTATTTCCATGCAAATTTAACAGAAACTGCATCACTTCCAAGGCACTGTTACAACTGGGCATTGCTCATCTGCCTTTAACTAGCCCATCACATTTTCACACTAGCCAGCCCATTTTTCTGGTGTCCATAGTACAAAGATATACACACAGTACCCCCTTTTCCTAAGACTTTGTTGTCCAAGTCTATCCCTCCATTGCTATTTGCACAAAAATCTGAAAAAAAAACAAAACCACCCATGAGCAAGTGACTGATCAAACCCCAAGGCTTTCTTACAAGAAAACATGACAGTACATCAGCTAACAAATAAACCTAAATTATTACACATCCATTACTTCCTTTGCAGATGTACTTGCTCCTATAAAAATTAATGCCTTTCTAGTTTTATTCATTGCCTTACAAAGCCAGAAACGATCCATCAGAAGGTTCTTAATCAATACAGTTGTTAAGCAGAGGAGTGGAAAAGGAGGTCTGAACAAATATCCTAAAGAACTGAAAAAGTACAAATGCAAATAAACTGCAAAATAAAATATTCTAACCCAGCCTCTCACTCACCGTTGCCACCAAAGCTTAAAGAAAACTATGTAAAGTATTTAAAAACGCTCTACAATAACTGCATCATGAAAACAAGCAAAGATTTTTAAGCTTTGCTGTAATTTTGCTTTTGCATCACTTAAATATACTTAACATGTCAATATAGTTAAGTCCCATCTCAGCCAGATGAACATTCCCTTAATTCCAGGGAGTTACTATTGCATTTACATGCAAATGCTCATGTGTTTGCAGAATGTTGGGCTAAGCTACTGAAAACAAAGAGATTTGAAGAAATTACTGAAAATAAACTGCTTCAGATGTAACAAAGATGAAGTGTGGATAAATGTATTGTTCAAAACTATGTTCTGGAGAGTGGTTGTCACAGCACTGTACAAGTAACACATTCGACTAATTACATGCCAAAATTGTTGCCACGGACCTGAATTCATAACAAGCCGTAAGAAAACTGACTATACAATCTTCCTTCCTTTGCTGTGAAAATAGAAAAACCTACTATATAAAATACAGAAACAGTGACACTTTTGTGTTACTTTCCACTAAACACCTGGATTTAATATTACGGGGTTTGCTCATCATTCAATCAACAAAAATTCCAAATCCCTTCACCTGAAGTTTCTGTAAAACTTTCCACCTTGTAGAGGTGTGATATAGGGTTTTCTCAAAGCCACATTTCTTGAGTGAATGGAAATCTCCCAGTCACTTCACAAAGCACGTCAAATCAGCTCAGTCACTCCGCAGTTTATAAAGTAAAGCAGAATCAGCACTACAGTTTGTTCATATCAGTAAGAAACAAACACTTCTGCAAATACTAACAAACCTTAAAAAACTCTTCAAGCTGTTTGCTGTTATAGAGAGCAGGGATATTGGCAGAAAACTGCAACAGATCTTCAGCACATTGCCGCCTTTCTTCAATCACAGTTTCATCAAATCGCCCTGGAAGAGACACATAGATTGACAGGGTTAGAAGTAACTGCACATTTATTCTGCAGTAAATCAAGACAAAAGCAACCTTCTGGAGACAATGCCCTGAGACTATGAAAGTCATTCCAACGCTTCAGGAGAACATCGCAAATCTTCGAACTTCCCATTCTTAATTGTCCCTAGAGTCCCGTCTTCTGCAATCCATTCGGATGATGAAAGCTGGCAGCTACGACAAGAATCCTTCACCCTCTCATCCTAAGAATATGTGAGGAAACACTCTTGATTAGCCAAGAGACACTAACGGATGTCCAGTGTTATCTAACAATAAATGATACATGCACAATTTGACAATATGCCAGTCAGTGTCAGCCTTCATTATGGCCCAAATCCTGTAAGGAGCTGAGCATTCTTCACATATTCTCAAGAAAAACGCACAATATGAGCAGATAGTAAACAAAGTACTGCTAAAAGCTCCCAAACTGATCATCAGTTCCAAGTTGCCATTTATGGAGGAGACAGAGTGTACAGGAGATGATGAAGCCCTGCTACTGGGCACTGAAGATTTACTCTGAAGTAGCTCCATGCAGACAGGGTCTCATCTCCCCTGATTTCAAGAGGCAAGCAGAGCTGGGAAGCAGCTCGTTTACTAAAACATATCATCCTTCCCTTTTCCCTACGCAGCACCCAAGACATTTCAATTAGAAAAAAACCACATGTTTAAAAAACAACCCCACAGTTCACCTGAGAGATTTGTTTCGCAGGAGAAAGAAGCCTTGGACTGCTACCTTAAATTCACATTCTTCACAATTGCACACAACTTATTTTAGCTGTTCATATCAACATCACTTTGTTGTTGAAATAGTTACAAGTTTATAAAAGGAAAAGGGCAGAGGTTAACAGTAATAATTGGAGGAGAATGGAACAGATATTGGAACAGCTATACAGAGGGAAAAAAAGGACTGAGAAGACAAGTTCAAGAAACAGTATTGCTATAACAGCATGACCAGAAAAATAAGAACCATCTATGACAGCTCTGTGGCATTAACCTTTGAAGAGGACAAAAGAAACATTGAATACAGAAGCAAAATTCATTTATTCTCAGAGCAAGCAAAAACATAATCCCAGAAGAAAGTATCAAAGCAGGATTCTTTCCATAAATTCTTCAAGTAAATAGCTCCTGCCCATGTGGTACCAGAAAAAAGAAAATAAAACTAGAAAGACACACACATACTCACAAGATCACAAACAAAGCTTCTGGGGGTTATTTTTCCATGAAAGGAAAGGAAAGACATCTTTGGGCTAATTTTCAGCTGTGACTTGTTCACCCTGCCCTTTCAGCTGTACAAACTTCAGCAGCCACACAAAAGACTGAGCAACAAGCAAGCTGAAAGAAGGCAAAGCAACGGTACCACGTTGAGTGTTAACACTGAAAACACGCTTTATTAAACTGCTCATCAAACTTCCTACGTCTTCAGAGCAACACTGTGGCTACATTACGGCTTTTGTTTCATTACACACAAAATAGGACATCCTGAAAAAACAACTTCCCTCCATAAAGCGCAGCAGCATAGGCCAGTTCAATGAATCTACAAAAATAACATGAACACTGTTATAATGAAACAGAAAATCTCTTTCAAAGAAGTAAACACTGAACAAGGCCTGAAGCAGGCAACTTTTACAAGAAAGTTAATTCTACATGATCTTTTTCCTGGTTTCCCAAAGATTTTTCTCTCCCCAATCTATTCCATCATCAAACCCAACAAAAACTTGTTTCCCTCATTACATCTTCTCCGTAGTTCCACTGAGCACCAGACAGGACGTGTCAGGACCAGCACTGCCAGGCTGACCAGTGTGTGTTCACTGATGGTCCAGGCAGCTGCACACTCTCAGGTATGAGGTGAGCCTGCCTGGCCCTTGGTAGCACCATAACACACGCTTTCTTCTTACTCAACTGCTGTCTCACAGACCTTGCAAAAATCCAATTACATTTGCAACCACTTTCCCTCTCAAATTTAGCTGATATTAGCCATGTAAGAAAGAGGTTTGAGCTTTCTGACAACAGAATTACGTAAGCCTTATTTTCTTAGAAGCTGAGCTAAAAAAAAAATAAAAGTAACTAAAACGCATTTAAACAGAGCCACTGAAACATTACTCACTGTCAGATTTTCCAGCTCATCAGCATCACAACATGCTATCACTTACAGAACTAGAGGACTCTGGGAGAAGTGAGAACATAATTCACTATTGGTTTGTTCACAGACTATCTGGCAACTTTCTGGCAGTTTCATTCTTATCCAACCCTAACTAACTCCTTCCCTCCCCCCCTTTCTTCATACTTCCACGCAATCCTGTATCACTCAACACTTCCATTATCATCCTTTTCAATCAGATGTTCAAAGGTGCTTAGATACCCATCTGACTCTTCAAATATTTCTATCAGGAAATCTTCCTGCATCTAAATTCGTGTTATCTCCACTATTCATGACACCTCTCAGACACATGGAAACTTCATTATAGGGATCATGTCTTTCCAGGGTTGTAGGAAGCATCAACTACAATCTTAGCATATAACAAATGCATTAGAACAGTTCTGCAATTCCTCCAGTAATGATCTGTTCAAAATTTCTTTTATACATTGACACTAAATGTAAATTCCTGTAAAGAGAATTCACAACTCATTTTCTGTAGCAGATCTTAACAACAAAACATCTACCAAGATTTGTGTTCATGTTCCAGTTAGTTTCTCACAAAACTTCAACTGTACAGGACACGTAATTCTTAAATATGGTACTTCGTTTGGTATCTTCAAATCCCAAAAGTATCCCTACCTAAGCTTTATAAAGAGAACCATCTTTCTGACTCACTGCTAGCAAGTTATCAATATCTGGGGTTTTTTTTGTTTCTCTTTGAAGAGTATTTTCTACACTAGAGTACATTTGTGCATATAAGAAATGCTCAGTACAGATATACCAGTATTCTGGTAAAACGGCACGTCCAGCCAACATACAGGAAATACTTAAAGGGTTCAACAAAAAAAGTAGTTTGGAAATACTGAAGAAGTTATGTGGATAAATATTAGCAAAAAATAGCAATCAATTCCCAGAAATAAATATCATAACTGCCGCATAACAATTCAGAGAAGCTTTAACAGCTGGATCTGTTAGGATGTTTTAGGTTCCCCTGTTCAAAGTCATTATGTTTTCTCCATAAAACAGGTGGAAAAGGTTCAAGTGAAGTGCAGAAAAAGTGAAATTATTTCCTTTTCCCACTCAAAACAAATTTCACGCTTCAATGTGAGCAGCACTATTGTAACAGCATAAAAATACACACACTTGCAAGTTATAATTATCAAAAGATGTGGTGTAAAACATGCAGTGCATTTCAGCTCTGCAGATGTGGCAGGTCTTTAGCTGCATGAAATATGGAACCACAGCATGATCCATTAGTTTTTAAATACATCTCAGTTCACCATACCATCACCTGAAACTCTAAATGTTGAACTTGAGGTTCTGCTCAGGTTTAATACTTCTACTACGAGTACAACTGTCAGAATCACCAATGCTCATTTTGTAAAGTGTACTCTCCACAAAACAATATGTATTCATTATTTAAAACACTAATATCAAAAAAAAATAAAACACCAACAAAAGGACAAATTGTCAGTAACTACTAGCTACTTAGTAACTTGCCTAAAATTTACAAGTGGAAACTCACAGCAGGGAAGAAACACTGCAGAAATGTTCCATTAAGCAGCTTGAAAACAAAAGATCTCAGGAGAAATGGATCTTGCCACTCACCATTACCTGAAAACAAGTTTGTCAAAAACTCAAAATCTACTAAAATTACATTTTTTTCTCTAGTACAAAAAAATACTAGGATTCATTTGAAGAGAAATGCTTTAAAATAAAATAAAACACACAGAAGCTCTTATGTATAGAAGTGAGATGGAAGGATACACAGTAAAATTTTATGTTTTAAATAGACTAATAATTCTTAAATTGAAGAAAAGTGAGACATTTCTGTTCCGTTCAGCTACGTACCAACCATTTAAAACTTATGGTTTACGTTACTTTCTCTTTTCTGTATTGTTCTGTGGCTCAGCTTCATTTAAATGTAATAGGTTTTGGTTTGGTTTATGTTTAATTTCAAAGAGCTTTTTGTAAATAACTACATTGAATATTTCCATACATTTCCTTCTCTTACAAAGTACATTGTAGTCACTTTTGTTCACCAAATACAATAGAAGAAGGACGTCTTTCAGAAGGGATTTCACTCAATTCTTGCCTTGCTTACAGAGCTAGTGTAACAACAAATAATTTGCATTTCTGGCAGTTTAAGACTATTTAAGATCTGAGAAGCCTGTAATGTCTAATGATTTTCTTTTATTTTTATTCCTCTTTCCTCTCCTATGAATAGCTACCATATTCTCTACCTGAAATTAACTTACGCTTTGCAAATATTAGCTTTTTAAATAGCTTGTCCAGTAAGCACACTACTCTGTAAATTAGATATAAAATCATCTCAGGATGAAACTAATACTACATTCTCTACTAACCATCACCACACAAGTTCTGACATGTCATGAAAATTTACCCCACTTCCAGTTTCATAAATAAGCAAAAATAGAGACATAGAAGTTGGACACAATTTAGCTGATCTGAATGACAGTTTAAACTAGGAATTTTATGGAGTTCTTTGTAGAGAGCCATGAAATCAGTTCAGTTTCCTTGCTTTATGCTTAGCTGGTCCATACAACAAGGGGTTAAGTCGGAGGCTCCCCTTAAAGCTGCAGGAGCAGTTTGAACTTGGGACATAATCTAACTTCAGCTTACTTGAAGTTAAACGTTTATGCTAGTATATTTTTAAAGCACCTCAGTGCCACGCCTACATGCAGTAGTCATCAAAAATGAACACTAAGTAGCAAAAATTACAAGTCTGTGGCAGTGTTTGGTCCTGAAACACTGGAAGGAAAATTAGAGCTTTCACCTCCAGGGAATTAAATTTAGTTTGGAGGGCCAGCAAATACTGCTACAGAACCTCGGGCAGTATTATAGTAGTGTGAGGCAAACTGGTTGAAAAAGGGCTGACTAAACAATCATAGTATTGGCACTTGCCAAACTGACAAGACTTGGCTATCCCAAAGTAATAATAAAGGCCAAAATATCTATGCCACAAAGCATAATACACCAAAGAAGTGAACTATAAGAAAACACACAAAACCAAAAAAAAATTACCACACAAAAAAACTAAAATCCAGAAAAAAAACCATTAAAAATGCTAGGGCACACTGAAAGCATGCAAAAATGCTAAAAAGTTTTTGCACATTTCTCCATGTGAAGCATGTAGTAGACACATGCCAAATACCACCCAAAGTATACCAGATGCTAAAACACACTAAACTCGTGACACAAGCAAAAAAACATGCAAAAACATGCAGTAGGTTCATGCTGAAAAATGCAAAACACAGAAAAAAAACAGGAAAATACGCTCTAGATGCATGCCCAGCTCCGCTAAAACTGCTACACACAGAAAACCTGCAAAAATCAACAGTAGATGCATGTCAAAAACACCCCAAACACTGACTGGATGCTACAATGTGCACAACACTTGCAAAAAACATGCAAAGTCATGTATGACAATAAATGTAGAAAATAGGCACGACACATGGAAAATGTGGAAATACACACAAAAGCATGCACTACATGCATGCCAAAAACTGCCAAACACGCCAAACAATAAAAATGCTAAAACAATATGAAAAAAATACAAAAAGGCATGTGGTCGCAGAACGGAAAAAAAAAAGCCAAACTCATGCTGGCTGATAAAAACACTTAAAAGCACATCATTAAAGTCCTAGGCACACATCAAAAAATGCCATATGTTTTAAAGTGCACCAAAACATATTAGAAACAATGTGGTAATGGAAAACAAAACCATAGCAATGCCTCAGAAAATAAACAAATATTACAAAGAAATCATAGAAGTATTACAAAAAAATAGGTGCAATACCCTTGGAGGGGGAAAAAAAAAAGCACATGGGGAATATGTGCCAAAAAACACCAAACATAACGTACACTCAAAGCACCACAACAGCAATGCCAAATATGCATTAAAAATCCACTGAACATCTTGGTGTATAAGCATAAGAAATCACGACATCTAAGATAAAAAATGCCACACCAATGCCTTAGAAAGCAAAAACTACATCAAAAGGAACACTGAATCGACACCAGAAACCTTGCCAAAGAAGAGAGCACACAGTAGATGTTTGCCAAAAAACACCAAATGTGCTGGATACTCAAAACAATGCAAAGTGCATACAAAAAAAAAGAACCCACAAAACACACCACAGGCTGAATGCTTAAAAAAACATAAAACATACTAAAACAACTTGTAAATACCATGGAAAACACATTAGAAACTGAAAAGCCTGCCAAAAAAACCACACCAAAAAAAGAGCACATGGTATGATATATGCACATCAAAAAGCACCAAACATATTTTGGACTGTCAGGAGTGCCTTAGAAATACCTAGCAACATTCAAAAATAAGTGGTAGATGTGTGCCAATAAAAAGGCCAAACGCCGCACACTTAAAAACTCGCAGAAAATTGTGTGGTATATATGCATGCCAAAATAACACCAAAGAAATCCTGGACAAAAAGAATGCCATAGCTACGCCTTAGGAATGAAAAAAGACAACCAAAAACTGCCCCAAAACCACATCAGAATACTTGCCAAAAAAATAAATGGCACGTGGAAGATGCACACCAAAGAACACCAAACACCACGCTAGGTGCATACCAGAAAAAAGCATACAGAGAAGTTGGATGCTTTAAAAAATAAAATAAACAAGAACAACTTGTCACTGCCATGGAAATGCCTCAGTAACCCCAAAAGCACTTTAGAATCCAAAAAGCTCACATAAAACCAAAACAAAGCAAGTCACATGGTAGACACATGCAAAGGAACACTAAACCCTTCTTGGACACCTATTAAAAAAAAAAACCACATTACAAAGCTTGGGAAAAAGGCTCAAAAGCATGTGGTAGGTGCATACCAAAAAAGCATGTAACTCATTCCAAACAGTTAGCAACACCTTAGAAACATCTCAGAAACGCTCACAAAGCACACAGCAGGTGCATGCAAAAGAGAAGTCAAACACATTGGATACATTAAAAAAATGCTGAAAAAGACTAAAAACCCAATGGATATTGTGTGACACACAAAAAACACGAACTGAAAAAAAACCCACTGCTAAAAATAACCACAGAGCTCAAAGAAAGTGCGGTAGGTGGAGATCTATATGGAGTCACACCACTTCACTGACAGTCCTCTTATAGCTCACTTGTTACGACATATACAACAGGATTAAGTTAAGACCTTTGGCTTTTAAGAGCCAATTACTCTTTGCCATGCATTTCCCACGTAGAGTCACAATCCTCCGAGTTGTTCTGGTGAAATAGTTAACCGCTATATGCAAAACCCATCTCAAAATCCTAGCTAGATAAAATTGATAATTACAATCAAATTCCTAATATAAATACTTTTCTGCAACAACCACTTGATACTTTACTGTAACACATTACCAAAACCACAGACGTATGAAAATCTTGGTTCATTGTTCAAGTGCTGTTCAGAAAAACTAATACAGACTTCATATTCCCAAAAACAGGGAATTTACATTATAAAGATACAGAACATATAAATCAATAAATATCGGAACTAATATCTCTAACATGGAAGTAAGGACACAACTATCACTGTTAAAAGAATAAGGTATCAAGCTATGACACCAGTACACATACAAGAAAGACACAACAAATGAAAAAGTTGAGTAGTATAAGCACCAATGCAGCTGCAAAACAAGATGTATTTATAGATATTGAGTTACCAAAGCATTTCAGCAAGTAAAGAAGAAATAAATCTTACCAAACACTATCGCTTTGGCAAAAGGTGGAAAGAGTTCTGTATGTCTGCATAGGTTTTTATGAATCTGCCAGAGTTCTTTGTGCAGTTTCTTAAAGTCACTGTACCTCTTCCAAACGACTATCTAAAGCAGAGAAAAGGGAGAGGAGTATTAGTGAGGCTCATTGTTCGCATTGCTTCACACCAGAAATGCATTTTTTAAGCAAATCAGGCCACTACCTTCAGCAAATACATTTAACAAAAATATACAATCTGAACTGCCAACTGCAACAACAGTATAAAATGGTCGCTATTCATCCCCAAACCCCTTCTTGGCTAATAATGCACAGAAAAAAATATTATGTCAAAAGAAGGAACCAGAGAAGGCAAAGGCAGAACTGTTTCAGCCACACTGAGATCCAGAGCTACACAGGAAACCAGTAAGGGAGGAAAAAACGCCAAATAGTAGTGTTGCAGTATCCAGCACTCAACAGCATGCGGTGCTTGGCGCAACTGCAGGCATGGGGAAACAACACTAATGCAGAGGAGAAAGCAAGGGAAGAGAAATCAATACAAGTAAAGGATTCTTAAGGACAGCACATTAAGCACACAAGACAACAAACCAGCTCGTAATTTGTCCATGTAAAATGCTAATCATGTATAAATGCAAGCCTATTATTTAATTATTAATAACCCTGATCAAAAATTGAATATGTTCCTTTGTAATCTAGGCAAAACCCCCAACTTCAGGAATGTAAAGACAGGACCGGATCATTATACCAGTTTTTCCTTATACCCCCTTTTCAGAAAGAAGTAATCCTCTCTCAGCCAGGTATCTACCTCATCCTTCTTCCATCCTGTTATTCTTTCCATTCAAGAAAGGAGGAGCACCCAACAGGAAAATCAGGCCAGGGAAAGAACTAAGGAACAAAATTTACACTTGACTGCTAACAGGTTTGCTATCAGGATGTAAGAAATGAACACACACTTTATATCTTGGTCTCGTTTTCAGTCAGACTCACTAAGCCATCATAATAAACCTCAACACTAATGTAAGTGATTGACGTAGAACAGGGAAAAAAAGAGAGACTGCAATGCATTCAGCAGTTGATTCCAGCGTTCCATTAGTCAAATGTCTCAATTACCTTAACACAACTAACCACAGTTTAAAAGACTCCAAATATTTGACTGATTTAACAGCTTGTCTCATCATGAATCTTTATAATCGAAAAACTATTTTTTTCCAAGCAAACTAGATTTAGAGCTAAGTAAAAGGTTTAATTTTAGAGGGTTCTTTGGTTGTTGTTGTTTGTTGGAGACTTGGAAGATTTTTTTTTTAAAGACTAAAATCAGCAGTCTTTTAAATTTCAGCAGATGCAAGTCCTACCTACTGAACAATGCAGAAATAAAGTAACAGTCCTGTTAACAGTGGATATGCAAAGCTTTAATATGGCAACACTCCATCCACCTTATAAACTTAACTATACTGAAACTAGCAATCCTGATGCAGCCCCCCTTCCTGTGCAGACATTTCCAGGACCCAATTACAAGCAGTACTTGGTGCAGCACAACAGACAAGGGAAGAAAACTCAGATTCTCTCAAGAAGGCCAACTTAGCCATTTTGCTATCAGAACCCATGTTTTTTCAATGCTGTACTACTTCCATCTAATCCAATATCCAGAAAGTAGATGATGAGCTCTTCTTGAGCAGTGTGCATACAGAAAATAAAATTGCTTAGGATGGCGAAGTCTTGAGATATTAAGTTACCATATTGTCAGTATTTGGAGACAACATGAAAAGCTGCCAGAAAAATAAGAGCATGAGATTCTGTTCCACTAAAAAAGTATCATTTTTTACTGCTGCAAGAGGAAAAAAGCTTGCATAGCAAAAGCAGTCAAGGTCATCCTAAAACCTTTCACAAGCTCAGGAAATTCATATCTTTACATGCATACAGCTCAGGAAAGTTAGCAAAGTTCCCACTCTAACGTACTCATTATTAGAAATCAGACTTGGAGGAAGGACACCTTGCACTATGAGGCCCAGAGAAGCACAGCAAGTATATCACAAAATATATGTTAGACTTGTAAGGTAATAAGGTTGTCATGGCTAGAACCAGTAGATCTCTATTAACTTATGCAACTCATCTGTTCCACAATGAACAAACCTTTCTCTTACCCATTCACAGAGGAGAAAAAAAAAAAAAACACAAGATCATGCTAGCTACAATCGCCTCACACACCATGTTGCCACCACTAGTCCCCAGAAGCGAGGAAATTAAAGTTAATAGATATAGAAAGGCTAGCAGACTTAACTCCTCCACACACAACTTCACCTTAACTTCTTTCATCCTTTTGAGAAGAAAGCCCTTACAAGATCATCTTCCTCCCTGTCCCAGCAACAGCAGCTGGGATTATGTTGAAATGTAACTGGCTGCAGCAGGAAAGGTGCTGTATTAAAGGCTTGTATCCCAAAAGGCAGTTGAAAGAGGTGACAGAAAACTGGTAAACAGAGTCCAGGTCACAGCACGCAGCCTTGTGTGCAGTTGTATATATGTAATGAGTGTATTAATATCACAGCAGTGACATCAGAGACTTCTGAATAAGTCAGCAAGGCACAGCTAGGTGGTCCTGTATGGGTGCAAGAAAGGTATTGCTTGACACTGATTATAAAACAACGGGGTGGTTGTATGCACAAAGTTTTGTCTACCGAATTTCTAATGGACTGTTCTAGAAAACCAAGTTAAATTTATTTTCAGTGGGAACAGGTTAGGAGCATATCCTTTTTCTTCCAAAGGCTGCCCACAACTCTTTTGTTTATCATAAGAAGCCTGTATACAGAAAAGCTCCCAAGATATCTGTGTTTCTGACTATTGATCACCCTTATGGCACCTATCAGCTAGGACAGAGGTGTCAAACTCACAGGTCCTGCCATTCTGCTCCTGCAGCGTAACGCACGTCACACGCTGCACACGTGACCAGCACTGGCAGGAGCACAGGGGCAAGGAGCTCGGAGCTGCCGCCGGGTAGAAACAAGGTGGAGGGCAGGATCTGGCCTGCGGGCAATGAGTTTGACACCCCTGACCTAGGATACCCTTTTTAATAACTAGGTACTTTCAGATGCTTGCTTGTAACAGAATCACACCACACCTAACATGCTATCACATGCAAAATAACCTGGTAAAACGAAGGGTGGAGAAGGGCAATCACCATCAAGGCCATAGCACATTTACATCTTCTTACTGTCTAGAATATGTGGAACTCTGCATGGCTAACCTACTGCCACAGATCAAAGCAACAACCAAAGCAAAGAGTAACAGATAGGGTTTTGCTATTGTTCTAAAACCACTTAACATATATTCATGCAATACTCTATCTGAAAGACACTTACAACATATTTTTCTGATGAATGGTTCATCAACAGCTGCTATAAAGTGTTTTTCCAACAAGTGAAGATTAAGTAATAGCAGAATGTGCTCATGGATAGGTTCAATTCAGGAGTCTCCCTGGAAAAGGTGAACATCAAGCTACAAACTACAGTAATGCAGTTCTAAAACTAGAGCTGTGATCATCTGCAACTCTGATAGGCTATTTCAATCTTCTAGAGATTAAAAAAATGTAAAAAAGCATGAATGCTCATGTTTGATTCTCAAGATTTCGAAGAAGAATGCAACAAGGGCGTGTTAGGTATATTAACCAATTCTCACGTCTGCCAAGCCACTAACCAGTAACTCATGTTTGACCACAAAGAGATGCAGTGAATTCATTTATGGGCTCTTCTTTTCATTAACTATCCAGGTTCCCCTCAACTGTAGTGAGACTGCACCAGAAACTGAACATATGCACATGTTACACGAGGTATGAAAAAACACAAGGTTGTGCTTTTAAAGGAAGATTTTGCTTGTACACAGCACAACAGTACCAATGTCGAGCCATTAGCCCAGAAGAAATCAAGATGGGGGATAAAAAAGGGTTTTAATCTAAACTACACACCATATACGTGTAATATATTTCCCTGTCTCAATGAAGTTATTCCTGACAGTCTTTTGAGATATTTAAGTGGCACAAGAATACAGAGACCCTTATTCAGAGCCTTTTCAGAGAGGCAAAGAGAAATTTTGAAGTTTTACCACTGGAAAATACTAAAGGAGCCTCAGAGAGACAGGCATAATATGCCTTGGAGTCTCAACTACTGTCTCAACTACTCCTAAGTTCCTCCATTCTCCCTCTTACTAATAGACAGTAATAATGTAGGCTTTTCAGTGAAGTATTTCCTAAAGAGGAAAAGAATACCTACAGCTGAGACGTAAGATTTGGATTGTGGACTGATCTCTAATTTTACCAGTAGGAGTTAAGTAACCATCAATTTGCCAATTCCAGCCTTGAGAAAAGAGCTTGTAAAGTTATCAAAGCAGTTTTGTCATCAAAAGAGGCTTTACTCCCTAAGACTTTGTTTCAAGTCACAATTAGTCACTGAGGGATGAATTGCAACATGTTATCCTAGCTAGTGTTTTCAACTATGAAAGCTAAAGACAAATGGAAACGTACAGAAACCTGCTTGTTCAATTACAATGACAAAACACACAAAACCTGCTAAATTACATCAAAGATGCTTCAAAAGGCATAGTGTGATACACAAAGGCACTTGCACAAGTTTAAACTGTTACCTCCTGGACATCCTCTGGATTTTTTCTTGAAACAATCTGAAAAGCAGAACAGAAAAACAAAAAACATAAGCACCTGGATTTTCAGTTCAGAAATTACAGAGAATAACACACAATGATTTGTTGCTGAAGAGAAAAATCTGGAAAAAAGCAAACAGTTGCACATTCCTGTGTGCTCAGAAATGTTTCCATTTAGTTCTATGGAAGTCTAACATCCAAATATAATGTGGTGAGGTATTTTAGCAGCAAGAGTCAGTTGCTGTAGTTAGAAGCAAAGTTGTACATTCTAGGCAAAATGGCATAGAAGACATCTCACAAAAAAAAAAAAAAAAAAGAGAGCTGTGTATTGCACTTCCCCTATCATCTTCCCAATCTCCTACTATTTATTTTTTATTAGGGCCACATTACTCCCAATAAGCAGAACTAATTAAGGCTACTTGGCTTAATATAAGCTGTACACAACCTCACTGTGAATGTGAGACTTTGCATTTACTAAGACAGTATTTCCACTTTACATACAGCCATCAATGCGCACACATGTCTGACTCTATCCTTCTGTATTTGTTTCGCCTAAACACTCTTTGTTGAAGTAATTATAAATTACTTTGTCAGAGGAAAACTGCAGTGAAAACGAAGCTTGGCTGCACACCATAAAGGAGCCCTGTGTTTTGTCAGGATTTCTTTCTTTACATAAATATTGATCACAAAAGCTTTTGTAATCCAAGTTCTATATTGGGTTTATACACAACAGTAAGATCACATTCACTCAAACAGACAAATCAAATAAAGACATCTTTAATTCATAACTTCAATTACCTTGTGCAAGTCAGTATATCCTTCATTATAACTCAGCCAAAGCTGTTTAACAAAATAATTAGCCTATTGTTACCTAAAGCACAACATGGCACTCTCAATCCAAACTGAAACTATCCACACACTGACACACCCCAGAATAATTGATGCTGTGAATAGGTGATGCATATAGGCGAGCGCAAGGAGTCCATGCTGCTTGCACCCCAGAGACTAGAACACCATCCTGTTTATGGCAAGTACCACGTAGTTCTCGCTCTAAGATGGAAGTCACTGAAACTAGACTTTCCACTTGCTCAGTGACAAAATACCCCTCATGCTCCCCACAAACCAGCTGCCTTCTGTCCTCTCATTTTTCAAGAATCCTTGTCAAAGCCTCCCAGATTTCATAACATCAGTTTACTACACAGCCCAGCCACTGTAATCCTTCACACATTTTGGAAGAGACAACATAGAAGCGTTACCCTCTCTAGCGATGTCCCAAAACGTTTTCCTTCAGAAGTCTAAGTTCTTTCTCTCACCTTGCACATTAAAGTCCTCTTCTTTCAGCGCAGTCTACATTGATAAAACCTTCCTCAACTTTTCCTTGCTCTTGAGTAATCTAACACTCGGCAACTTTGCCAGATGTTAACCTTGGCAGCTGTTGCTCCTTCATTCACTACCAGGAAGTTCATATGTACAACTGGTGAAGCATTTCTAACCTTCTTTTCTAGTAGCTGATGTACTTGATGTAAGGAGCCTGTAGAGCCAGGGGAAGAAGATATCATAGGCATGGCTACACATCGCAGAAGAACCCAAAAGGGCACACACTAACTGCTTTGCTTTGTAGTTCACCTTTAATTAAAGCCTTGCAACAGTTTTGGCAGCTAGGTAAGTTACCAGATGGGCAGAAGGAGACCCAGAGAGATGAGTAATTACCCAGCCAGTTAGTAAGAATTTGGAATAAAACCCAGAGGCCGTTTCACACTTGTTCTAATGTTACATTGCCTTCTATATCTACCAGCCATGCCAACTTTAAGTCAGTACGTGATAATTTATGTGTTGTCCTACATTATTCTTCACATCTTTTTCTGAAGGTCAATCTCAGAAGAGGTCTGCCCCTTCAATCCAACCTATAATCAACCTACAGACTTGGCAAAGATGATCCAGTCCCCCAAGTTTTCAGCGTACTTTTTTAATCCTCCCATAAGGATCAATGCAGTCAGTTCCTTCTGCAAATCTGTAATGCAGGCAACTTTAATCTATTTTTAAGAATATCATTAGGATACCTACCAACGAGTTATGCAATGCATGATTACTGTGTTAGGCTCTGAAAACAGAGATCCTACAAGAATCTTCACAATCAAACAACTGATTATCAGATTATCCTAGTCCTCATCAGACCTGCAGATATCCAACATAACTCATTAGAATTTTAATTATCACTAATACCTGTAATCTTCTAAATTATCTGAACTTCTATTAGTGGCCTATGTTTTCAGATAGCATTAAAGAACACTTCACATTTTGCAACTTGCTGATATCTATTTCTGTTCTTTAGCCTTTAGAAATGGATATGAAAAAGCCAATATTCATTTAGTCTTGTGTGTTCTCACAATTATTTCACCTTCCACAAGTAAATAAAAAACATTCTCTGCTACACAAACAAAACATTTAACAAAAAGCTGCAATAAGGATAGACCACCCTAGCACTCAAAAAACCCTATGTGGGCAGTTGTGTCTTCCGATCAGATGTTTAGGACACACTTAGTGTTTTCCATGAGTATTAATCTATCATTATATTGGAACAAGAAGCTTCTTCAACTTGTTTCACAAAAATTCAAACAGCTACCACTGAAAGGAACCAGAAATCTCCACTAACACACACCAAACACCCAAATCTTCAGCCAGAAGGGTATATGACACAACAGGAAGAGCCACCTCATTTTTTTCCTGGCGGTCCCCCAAAGTTGCTGAGCATCAGATCAGCAAATACAGCTGCAGTGCTGTGATACCAACTATGAAGCCAGATCACTGCAGGAACAGGAGAGAGGAGCAGAGAAAAAAAGGAAGGCAACAAATACGTACAATGAATTATTTTTAAACCAGCATATAACTCTCTAAATCCTCACTTCAAGTACTACATAACAATTACCAAATAAGAGGCCTACCGAAAATAAAATTATTTAGAAACACATTTGTGAATCCAAAGGATCCTTTGCTGCATAAAAGAAAAATATCTTCTTCACTTTGACGATTTTAGATATTAAAACACCACACCTTGTTCTGCGCTAAGTGACACAGTCTCAGCAAACTGCCTGATTCTGCACTGCCTCACTTGGAAAAGCACCTGCACATCTACAACTTATGGGACATGGAGAACAGTGACATTCCTCACTAGTCAGCCACAACTTGCTCTTGAACAAGTCTGCAATAAAGAAAAGTATCACAGAGTATTTCAACCGGCTTCAGCCAGTAAAACAGTCACCAGAACAATATAAACTGAAGCCTTAGCTCATTCCTGTTACTTCCTAGTGTACTGACACAACTTTTTAACATATACACATTTAGCCCATAAGAAGCTACTAAAGAAAGATGCGATGGCAACTGTTGTCCTCCTTGCCTCTATCTCAGGGAAAGCTTCTTAATTTAAAACATCATAGGGAAAAACAACTCTTTTTTCTTTCTCTTAAGAAATACTATATTTTATTGGACTAAAAAGAATGTTTTAAACATGTCCCATATTTGCGTTCAGTAGACTTGTATACATGTATTTGACAAACAAAGAATTTAAAAATATATTTTTAATGTCATAAGTCACACAAAATGATGACAGTCAAACAACCTGAGCACTACAAGGCATATACACATAAAGAATGCTGTATTCTTTAAATTAAGGGAAGGGTGCACATAAACACATGTTGCTCTCATGGGCAGAACATCTACAGCTACAGTAACTACCAGAGCACAGGTCATTTAAAGAAACTCTGTCCCTCTGTAACACTTTCTGATCCACTCAATATATCCCACCATACCGGTGACCTGAACTCCCACTCCTCTGGCACCTCTCTCCCCATATTTATTTACTTCCCGCCTTTTTGGCTTAAATGGGAAAGCAGAGGAGAAAAGAAAGCAAGAAGATTTCCCTAGGGGAACAGAAGGAGCTTCCAGTAAAATCAGCACCACAACAGCTCTTACACTATCATTATTTGCTTCAGTTTTCCTTCTTGTCCCACCAGGCCTCTCTTATTAATCTAGACCCTCTTCTGCCCACATGGGTTGAATACCAGGCACACATTCAGCTCTTCAGAATGGGGTTGTCTGAATACTCAATTCAAACAGCTCTGTACTTCCAGCACAGGTGTGCTGTACCCACATAATCGACTCCCTCATTTTTTCCTCAGGAAACTGCACCGTGGGACAGGAGGGAAGACAGAGCACTCTATCTGTAACTAATGGGAGAGATATGGAAGACAATAGGGGAGGGAAAAAAAGAAAAGAAAGGCAGAGTTGTTTGGTTTTAACCTATTCTTGTTTCCCCTGAAACAAACAGGAAAGAAATTGACAGTGAATTGCAATGCAGGCTTGAGGCAACCACAATGCTACAAGTTTCATAGAATCATAGAACCACTTGGTTGGAGAAGACCTTTGAGAAGAGGCTCTGAGCATGCTGATCTAGTTGTTGATCATACAATCACAGAATGGTTTGGGTTCAAAGGGACCTTAAAGATCATCCAGTTCCAACCCCCCTGCCGTGGGCAGGGACACCTCCCACCCGACCAGGCTGCTCAAGGCCCCATCCAACCTGGCCTTGAACACTTCCAGGGAGGGGGCATACCCAGCTCCCCTGGTCCATATTCAGTGCCCAAGGGGTTTGGACTAGATGACCTGTGAAGGTCCCTTCCAACCCAAACCAACCATTCTATGTCCCTTCCAACCCAAACCAACCATTCTGTGATCATTAAGTCCAACTGTACCGGTCCAGCACCGAAACATACCTCTGAGCACCTCACAAGAATCATAGAATGGCCTAGGTTGCGATGGAAGGGACCTTAAAGCCCATCCAGTTCCACCCCCCTGCCATGGGCACGGATACCTTCCAACAAACCAGGCGGCTCAAGATCCCATCCAACCAGGATCATCTACCCATCTTTTGAACCCCTCCAGACGGTGACTTCACTTCCCTCGGTGGCCCATTCCAGTGCCTAACAACCATTCCAGCAAAGCAAGAAGTTTGCAGGAGCGGGGGCCGAGGCCCAACTCGAGAGAAGCCGCCATGTCCAAGCTTTCCCTTCCCACCCCCGTATCCCTGAGTGGGGCTCCCACGACGCGGCGATCCCGCCCCGCACACGGAGCGGGTCCGGGGTCCGGTATCCGGGCTGACGGGGCGCGGGGTGGCGGGGCCCGGGGCACCGCCGGGCGCTGACTCACCCGCGCCGTCACCTTGTAGACGGTGTGGCCGCGGGGGTGTCGCCGCGGCTCGGTCACTGTGTAGAAGCGGGCGAGGCCATCGGCGCCGCGGCCCCGCGGGCTCAGCATGCTGCTGCCCCCTGCCCGCCCCGGCGGCCCCGGCGGACCCAGCGGAAGCGGCGCCCGGGAACGCCTCTCGCGGGCGGGGCCGCCGCTGCGACCGCCCCGGGGACTGCACGGGTGTCCTTGCCTTCTGAGGGGTTGGGAGGCTTCGCTGAGGTGCTCCCTGTGTACCGGGGCGGCCCTGCCCGCCTATACTGCCTCTAGCCGCCGGCTCCGGGCGCCCAAAACAGCAGCTTAGTGGTTAAAGCCATGAACAAGGGCGGGTAGAGATAGGACAAGGGGGAATGGCTTTAAATTGGAAGAGGGAGGATTTGGATTGGACATCAGGAAGAAATTCTTCAAAGATGAGGGTGGTGAGGCGCTGGCACAGGTTGCCTAGGGAAGCTGTAGATGGCCCCTCTCCCTGGAAGTGTTCAGGGCCAGGCTGGATGGGGCCTTGAACAGCCTGGTCTGGTGGGAGGTGTCCCTGCCCATTGGCAGGAACTGGATGGGCTTTAAGGTCCCTTCCAACCCAAACCATTCTATATTTCTGTGATCTGGGCCAAGGTTTTAGGTAATATATTGTTTAAATGAGATGGCCCAGAGCCAGTTATTTTATGAATTTTCTTAAGAAGCAGCATGTGCTTATAACATATCATAAGATGTGATAGTTTTGAGGTTTTAACGGTGTAAACAGAAACCAATGGGATGGAAGCTATCATTGACTAATCCCTGATGAATTATATCATAGATCCCTCTTAAATTTCAATAGCTAACACACACGCCTTTTGAGAAAAAAAAAAATCCATCTTGAAATGGTGGAATGGAGAACAAGACAAAGAAAAGTATGTTGCAACTGTAGAACTCCATAGCTGAACCAAGAAGGATAAAAATGGATCAGATATACGGAATAGCTTCTCCATGTGGAACAATGGAGTAGTCTTGAGACTTTTCAGCATGGAATGAGGAAAAATGTGAGGGGATATGATACTGATCCATGAAATCATGAGAAGATGGATGAGGATGGACTATTCAGTCTCTCTTAACACAAGAACCAGAGGCCAGCGATGCTGGTAGGAATGATTTCACTCAGTAATAAAATAGTTCTTTACATGATTGCTACACCTGCAGGACTCTTCTCAAAGTATGTGGCTGATGCAGGTTTGCAAATTCAAATACCAGGGAGAGAGAGTCGTTGAGGGCAACTAAAGAGACAAACACATAAGGCTTAGGAAATTTACTGAGCTGAAAATGGCTTGAGGCAGGGGAGTGTTCATTTGAAGTTTGCCCAGCCCCTGCACATCTTTTGGCACCTGCTGCTAAACACTTCTAGAAAGCAGAAAACTGAGCTCAGTGGACAATTGATCTGAACAACCATGGCTGTTCTTATATGCAGTGTAATCAAAGTTGGGGATTAAAATAAGGTTACTACAGAATGTTAGAATTGTGTGATTGTTTAGAGATAGGTTAAATTAGAATCAAGTGTGTATTTGCTTAAAGCTTAGCATAAACAGGCCTTGTTTAAAACTCAGAAGTGAACTTTAAATGAACTCCTTTTGTTAGCATGGGTAGCTTAGCAGGGGAGGAGGTATAGGACTGGCAGATATAGAAAAGGATGGACTTTCACTTTTGCTGAGCTGCAGAAGGGAGCCCTAGGGACTTATTCAGGCCAGAAGATAAGGGCTTAGGACCAGCTGTATACCTTGAAGAGAAGGAGCTGGCTTGCCTGAAAGCAGGAAGGCAACTAAATAGGGAGTAGAAGACCCCAGCCCTGAAATACCATTGGATCAACTTTTGCATGGACAACACATGAAGAACGCATGGAGGGTGGGATCTTAAATTGTAAAAGGTGTAATTGCTCAGGAGTGCCTTTCTTCTGGGCCATAATGAGTGGACTCCGTCAGAACCTAGGGTTTGAATTTTATGTAACAATCAATCAAAACATCCCTCATTGAGTCAGTAGCCTCCTTTCACTAAGGATTTTCAAAAGCTCAAATGACTCATCAAATATTTGGCTTCTAGTTACAAATCTGAATTTGGAGATACCTATGTTGAAGGATATCTCTCAATATGGCTAACCTAGATATACAAACCAATAATTAGAGGACCGTAAGTACCCTGCAATTAAGCTGCAGGCTTATTAAGACTTTCCTAGGTCAAGGCAAGAAATAATAACATTGAGATGAGAAACAATTTGCATCATATTAATAGGTTAATCTTTTACTTATCTTCTCTTTTGTCTGTTAAATAATTGACTTTTATACTCACCAGAATATATTCCTTTTCCTTAAAGCTTATCTTGAAAAAAACTCAAAGATTTACCCCTTCCCCTTTTGCAGCATCACTACTGAGATTACTATTATGTAAAAAAGCTTTGAAGTGACAGTGTAACTTGGGTATCCTGTGGGGTCTAAATACAGAAAATAACTGCATTCCATGGTAAGATTCCCTCTTCTCCTAAAAATAACACCATGTCTTGTTCTTACTATAGCTATGGCTTACTGTCTTAGAAAATCTAATACATAATACTTAAAAAATATAGAAAACAACAAATTAACAAAATAACGTAAGTCTGGAAAATATAGTTGGTAGATATTTTACTACCCATATATTACAGAGTTAGCAGCTTTGCTCTGCTATTACATTGTGGGAAAAAGGAATAGAAAATGGATGGGCATTTTTTCCTTTGGTCATTCAGTAAGCTGTGCTCAAGGAGTGAAAACCCAAAGTGGATTTTACACATTGCCTAACCAGCACACTCTTAACTGCATTATTCCAGTTTCAGTCTTCCCTACCACTCCTGGGAAAATTTTGTAATTAATTTTTATTTAAGTAATTTGTATGAAACAAGTAAAAGGCATGCAAAGAAGCAGTATTTTGGCTGATTACAGCTCCTGGACAGTATCTGCACTATTCAGCACTGCTGTATTTCATACGCTTTGTGCTATGTTTCCTTACAGGAAACAGAGCCAGCATTTACTCTGTCCTCAGAAGACCGCGAGAAAGCATTTAAACTGCTTATTTAAGCAACATCGACAGAGAAGGAGAGGATTGTTTATGCAGCTGGTAAGCAGCGGTGGGTCTGTCGGCGTGGTCTGCAGGAGGCCTCCTTAGTAGAGCGGCTGAAGGTGCATTTTAAGCTGGGAACATTAAACACTGTCTCAGGTGAGTGGGCTTTTTTTTTTCTGCAAACAGTAAATACAGTGCTGAAATGGCACCTTGAAACACACAGCAGCTCTTCCTTGAGATGCTGCAGCTGTGTGGGGACACAAGGTGACCCCAGGGAAAAGACCGCGTATGGAAATTACTGCTTTAGTAATTTCCTAAAAAACCTAAACCCAAGCATCTTACAGACCGCTTTTGCTGAGTTCAGGAGCTGGTGCTGCCCCAGGGCTGCGGCACCCAGACAGCCCACCTGTGATACCAAAAATGCCGGCAAATAAACTCTCATAAGATTTGTTTTGGAGTTTTGGAAAGCAGCATCTTTTATTTCAGCACTGGGTGCTTGAGGGAATGATTTCCATCAATCATGTGTAACATGATAAGAGCTGCTTACAAAATATATTTCCCACTTAGAGGCATATATATAAATTTTCCCATAAATCTTACGCATATTCTGTTACTTTCCAAGGACAAATTTTAATGTTATTAAGAACTTCACAACAGCCAAATTTCTGCTAATAGGAGCATTGAAGCCAGCTCTGTCTGATCTTGCAGTTTTAGATACAGAAAGACTGCAAACAGAGGTGATTATAGAAGAAGACACATCTGTTCAGGACATGTCATACAACACAAGATGTTATGGTTTCTTTCTGAACAGTGTCTGAAAAAAAAGCTGTTTGAAAAAGGCCCATGATATAAGAAAATATGCTGTCAGTGGGACGACCTGTCTGACTTTCAAAAAATACAGTTATTTAGATGAAACTTAACTGAAGTTAGTTAGGAAACTAATTCTATAGAAAATTAACTGGTCTTTAGCTTAAATCAAAATATTCCACTTTTTGCAATAGCAGCCACTTCCTTTATCACCTGCAGCTAAAGGGCCGGGCTGCCCTGCCCTGCCCCGCCCTGTGATGGCGGCCTGACGTCGGCGCCTCGCTCTGCTTTGCCCCGCCCCAAGATGGTGGCCCGGCGTCGGTTCCTCACCCTGCTTTGCCCCACCCCGCTTTGCCCCGCCCCAAGATGGCGGCCCGGCTTCGGCGCCCGCCTCCCGAATGAAATATGGCTGCGGGGAGCAGCGGCGGCCTTTTGTACTACAAGTCCCATAAGCGCAGGGGTGCGGCCATGGCCTGCGCGAGGTGAGCGGCGGACGGGCCGGCATTGTGGCGGAGGCGGGAGGAGCTGGCGCTGCCCTGGGATGACCCCCTCTGGGGGTGCCGGGGCTGCGCGGAAACGGTAGAGGGGCCCCGCTGGCCCGGGCCCGCCCCTGGGCCCGCCGGCAGGTAATGGCGGCGCGGGGGTCGGGTTTGGGGGGGCGCTGGGCCTCGGCCGGGCCTGACGGGCGCAGAGCCGCGGGGCAGCTGGCCCCGCTCCAGCTCTGAAGAGGCTGGGGAACAAGTCTGTGAGGAGCGGCTGAGGGGCAAGGGATTGTTTAGCATGGAGAAAAGGAGGCTGAAGGGAGAACTCATCACTGTCTACAACTGTCTGAAAGGGGGCTGTAGCGAGGTGGATGTTGGTCTCTTCACCCAAGTGACAGGCGATAGGATGAGAGGAGATGGCCTCAAGTTGTGCCAGGGAAGGCTCAGATTGGACATCAGGAAAAATTTCTTTAGCGAAAAATTTTCTTTACTCTTCTACTGGCCTGGTCTTATTATTAAAAACAATGCAAACCCTGGCATATGTGCGTGTGTGTTCATACATATATGGGTGTAATAGGAGCTGGTCTCTTTCCCCAAGTAACAAGTGACAGGATGAAAAAGCCTCAAATTGCACCAGGAGAGGTTTAGATTGAGGATCAGGGAAAATTTCACTGAAAGGGTTGTTGGGCACTGGCACAAGTGCTCAGGGAGTTGATGGAGTCACCATCCCTGGAGGGATCTAAAAGACAGGTAGATGAAGTGCTCATGAATATGGTTTAGTAGTGAACAGGCACGGTTGGACTCGGTGATCTCAAAGGTGTTTTCCAACCAAGCGATTCTCTGATTCTGTTCCTCCTCCAGGCAGCCACCTGGCGCCAGCGGAGGGCGAGGCGACCCTTGCGGGGCTCCCCGAGGCCTTGGGAGTGATGGGATTTCTGCTATAGGACGGCCCGGATCCCCGGTCAGAGGTTGGGAGGGGTGTCGGGGAGCAGAGCCCCCGAGCATGGGAGTCTGGGGTTGATGGGCAGTCACTCGCTTTAAATACCCGCCATTAAGGCGGAGCCGGGCCGAGGGAAAAAAAACCACAGCGTGAGGAAGGGGAGTTTCCTTAACCAAGTGTGTGTGTTTGTGGGAAGGCACTCGCCGGTGTAGTAATCACAGAATTACAGAATGGTTTGGGTTGGAAGGGGCCTCAAAGTCCATCCAATTCCAACACCCTCTGCCGTGGGCAGGGACACCTCCCACCAGACCAGGCTGCTCAAGAACCTGGCTTTGAACACCTCTAGGGAGGGGGCATCCACAGCTTCCCTGGGCAACCCGTACCAGTGCCTCACCACCCTCGGTGTGAAGAATTTATTCCTTATATCTAATCTTAATCTTTCCCCTTACAATTTAAAGTCGTTCTCCCCTCATCCTATCACTACTTGCCCTTGTAAAAAGTCCCTTCCCAGCTTTTCTGTAGCCTCTTCTGGTACTGGAAGGCTGCTATAAGGTTTCCCTGGAGCCTTCTCCTCTCCAGGCTGAACAACCCCAACTCTCTTAGCCTGTCCTCCTAGCAGAGGTGCTCCAGCCCTCTGATCATCAGTTCTGGACCCATTCCTACAGTTCTATTTCCCTCTTATGTTGGGGATTCCAGAACTGGACACAATACTCTAGGTGGGGTCTCATGAGAGCAGAGTAGAGGGGTGAGAATCACCTCCCTTGCCCTGCTGGCCATGCTTTTTTTTAATGCAACCCAGGACAGGCATTTCGGGACCTCTCTGCGAAGGCGCTGCTTCCTCCTGGCTCTATTGCAATGCCACAGTGCTCTGGATTGTGTGTTGATCCTGTGTCTGTAAAACTACTCATGGTGTGTTGCAGTGGAAGGTGCTATATTGTGCTGAAAGTTGTCTTTAGTTTACTCAACAGAGTGAGTGGCAGCTAGGAGAGTCCTGTAAGTTCAGCTTCGGGTGTACCAAGCTTTGGTACCTTTTTGTTTATAGGCGCACAATACGCCTACGTTCTTACTTAAACAATGAGGAAGCTAAGGGAGATTGGTGTCACTCAGCCTTCCTTCCTGCTTTTTTTTGTTGAGAGTCAAATTTTGTGTTTCTTCCTCGGGAAAATAAAAAATAGCTACCTCATTTTCATTGCTTTAATCACTAAGCTGCGATTTTGCCACCTGGAAAACAAATAACAGTACAAATCTGTGCTATAAGCTTGTGCCAGAGGTGGTGTTAGAGTTAGTACATCTGTTCCCATGTCTTGTTGGCATTGTGGTTTAAGCCAAGTCGGTAGCTTTTTAAATAAAATTTCTGACTGCTTGAAGGAAGGGAATTTTCTGATTCCTTTCAAATAGTCCTATCACAAAGTTAATGCAGCATGCAAAAATTATGTTTTGTAAAGCTTATCCCACTGAGCACTTGAAAGATCTCATAGTTGCATTCAACAAGGCAGAAAATAAATTGTAAATAGTTATCCAGACTGATAGTATTTAAAAACTAAGTGGTATTTGTAAATCTGAAGGGGGAAAAAGGATACAAGATCTCTTCGTAAAGTCCCACTTTGCCTGTTATTTAGATAAATGTTTAAATACCTTGTATGTGTCTAAAAAGGGTTTTAATAGTTTGTATGCGTTAACTTATAGGGAAAGAATATCTTGTGTAAGTCATGTCCAGGATGACTTATACCTACAGTCTTCTATGGTTGGATGTGGTTGTGTCTAAGTAATGAAACCTGTGCTTTCTTTGGTAGACACTCCATGCTGCCTCGTCACGTGCAGAGGCTGGGCAGGGATTGCATTGCCCACTGGAATGGTTCTCAGATATTCACCTTGAACAGCCCAGTTCCCAGCTGTATAAGATGGGCTGGACACTATCCCTGGGCCTCGTTTCCACTTCCTGTTCCAGCTGATTTCTCGGCAAACTGGAGAATCCCTCCATTTTTTGGACCTTGGAAACAATTTCAGAACTGTAATTGGCAGCTTGATAACTTCACGCAAAGTTGTTGCTTTCACCTACCTAATCCCAGTATGAAATCTGATGGAGAAGAGCCATTGACAAAGAAGAGAAAACTCGGTGGTGACCAGCATACTAATTCAATTCCTGAAGAAGGAACAAACTTCGCTAATCAGCAAGAAGCATCAGGTCTTTCTGTAGCACAGATTGAAGAAAAACATAGCAGCAAAAAAGGTGAAAGATGTTCTTTGCTCATTTTCCTTCTTTATTTGTAATACTAAACACATCTAACAAGTTATAAGCAATATTGCCTGCACCTTTAGCGTTGCTGGTTTTCTTAGGACCTCTCTCATCAAAACATCTGCCTTAAAAACATTACAGTTTTTTAAAGCTGTTTAGTCTGTAAACTTATATTTTGTGCTGTCAAACAGTCTGCCAGAACTAGGTTCGCTGCACTTGGAGTTAGGAAACAGGCAATTATGCGAGGGATTGCACATCTGGGAGCTTGGTTCAGACAGCTCCATCTGAGATATCTGTTGCCAGATCAGGTCTGTTAACTTGGGAGCTCTTACAGTAAAAAGATTTGGCTAACTTGCTGAAAGGCTGAGGTCACAGTTGTGTAGCTTTATTCCCTGTACTGTACCTGAGCTCATAAGCCCTGCTGGAGCTGAATTGCCTTCTCTGTGAACCAGTTATTTGTGACTTAGATAACTGAGAACTAATGGACTGAGGTTTAATGATGTTTGCTTCCAGTATGATTGTATGGTTTTGTTTTTACAACTGTATTCTGCCACTGGCACATTAGCAAGTTTTGTGTCAGACCATGACTGGCAGAGCAAACAGCAAATGCACTTATCCAGTAAGAAGTGGAAAGTTGTCTACCCAACTCTGTATCCGCCTTTCATGCAACTGGGATGTGTTTGCTTCACTTTATTACAGATATAATCTTCTACATAGCATCCAAATGTCTGAGTATTGTGGGTATTTATGGCTTTGTCTACTGTGAAACACAGGGGCACAGTCAAACTTCGCCCCCTCTTGCATAAATCAATTCCTTAACAAAATAAACTGGAAGGTTTTTTTATGGCTGAAAAGGGCGGCGTTTGCCATGAGCAACTAAAAGGCATTTTTTAGACACAAATATCTGCAAGACTTAGAAACAGCATATCCATCTTCAGGAGCTAAAGGAAGAGAGTCTGCTTTGTGCATCTATTGCTGAGTCCTCCCTCAGCCCCCTTAGCAAGTACATTTGACATACCATTATCTCAGAGAGTAGCAAGCGTTGCGGTCCTTCCTATTATCTTTATAGTTACCATCACCTTACAATATGCAAACAAGATAGCTGCTGAGGAGCCATGTGTCTTCTCTCCCATTATAGAAACAGTACTTAAAGCCTTGCTGTGTTCATTGCAAATACTAGATAAAGTCCTGAATAATTTAAGCTCAGTGATGAAATTTACTACCCAAACAGGGCAGATCTTAACAGCTACAGCTGTGGACTGCCACTAGTTGATGTCTCAGAGCACTGCACCTCGGCATGCTTTCTGAGCAGTTGGGACATATCTGAAGGGCATCTTTGTGCATGAGTTTTGTAAGTGGAGAAATACATATCTGAAAAATAATTGATTGCATAGTGCTAGGCAGATATATTCTTATAAACTTTCAGATTATGATACTACTAATAAGTATGAAACTAGGAATAGCAGAAAGGTAAAGTAAGCCTTTTCAGAAGTTCTTGGTAATTCTGAAGCTTTTTAATTTTTTTAATTTCTCAACCTCACTGAGGGAGATCAGGTTCATTATCTGTTCTGGGACCCCTGTAATGAACCCTGTTGCAGCTTATGTCTGAGTTTGTCAGACTGTACACAGGCTAGAGGTTAACCCCATTCCTAACCATTTGTTAGTCACAGATACAGAGATCAGCAAGATGCCCATATGCTGCCCTAAAGAGTCTCTCCCAGACTGGCATGCCCCATCTTCACTGAGGAGGTAGCAGCAGATGGTAGCATAAGACTGTGTCAACAGACTGGATTTCACTGACCAGTTTGACAGCCTTTCTACAGGGAGCCGGGTGCTGTAGTCTGACTGCAGGGATCTCTTAGAACATGTCAGTTTCCTAATTTCAAAGCAGTTTGACATCCAGGGGCGTATAATGGTTTTGTGCTGTGTTTTGGAGGTTTTGTTTTTTACAGATGCTTACATAAAATTCATCTTAAATCACTGCTAATTAAATTAGAGCTTTTAGAATTACTTAAGCAATTTGAAAGACAAGTAGTTGTCAGTAGAATGATTTGTATTATGTAACTTATTCTGTTTCATATGCTTTTTACAGGTTCTGTCAAAAGACACTGGGAGTATTTCTGTCCGCACAGTAGAACAAGGAAAATATTTGAAAATAAACAAACTGACCAAAGCAATACAGAAAGTGAGGCAAAATTTGATTTTACAGTCATGTCCTACAATATCCTCTCTCAGAATTTGTTGGAAGATAACTCCCACCTGTACAAACACTGCAGGCAACGCTTGTTATTCTGGGCTTACAGATTTCCCAACATTCTACAAGAAATCAAACAGCTGGATGCAGATGTGAGTAGAAAATTAACATATAGATATTTCTTAAGAACTGATAAACTGGAGTAGCAAATTCTTGTTGTTCTTTATTTTGATAGGTGGGCTGTCTAGTGAATCCTACTGAGCTTTTGCTTATGTCATGCTTAACAATAGATTTGATTTATGCTTAAACAGTTAGTGTATTCTATGCAATCTGAACTTACAGCAAAGGCAAACTTCACAGTCCGTATTGCTCACAGGTGTCGTTCTTGTCCATAATTTCCTGGAATGGTCTTTTTGACATGACTTTGTTTTGCTGATACGCTGCAGGTTTTTTTATAATTCCAAACCCTTCTCTCTTCACATAAATCTTTCACAGCCCCTGCCTAGAGCACACTTGAGTAGAATGCTGTAAATAAGGCTTTGAACATAAGAACAGCTACACTTACATGGACCAAAGGTCCATCTAATCCAGTGTCATGTTCGTAACAGTAACTAGCAATAGGCACTTAGAGTGGGAGAACAGGGCACCTTTCTCCAGGATATTCTCAACCTCTTGGTCTGTACCGTTAAGGAATTTCCAGAGCCGGAGTCTCTCTCTTTAATTCTGCAATAAGTTACTTAGTGCAAAGGATGTGCAAGATTGAATAGTTATTATTTGCAAACACTTCATTTAGCCTGCCAGACTCTTGTGGAGGAAGAATATTATGCCTGCACGCAGGAAGGTCAAATTAAAGCAAGCTCTGGGACTGGCATTTTCTAACTTTCGGGTGTCCTGACTTTACCTAAATGAATATGAAGTCAGTAGTAACACCAAGTGTCTGTATATTCAGTGAATCAAAAGTCCTTTCTAAAATTTGGCTGCTGATCCTTTAGAGTTGTATGTTAGACCAGGTAATGGAGAACTTAGAATTCTTTGTTCGGAAGGCAAACTCAAATGTTTTACGTTTTTATTTTATGAGGACTTGAATGATGAGGCTACTGTCTGTATCTCCGTTTTCCTGAGATTAATTTCCAAGTTTGAGAGACAGATGCAACTGTTAGTAGTATCCATGTGAGACCGATCCAAAAATATTCTTCTCAGGTGTTTATTTCTCTCTTTAATTTGGCACTCTGCACCATTCAACTCTTGAACACTCTTGCAGATCTTCTCTACCGAGATGTAACTCTCAAGTTCTGCTTATATCGGAGTCTGTAAAAATACCTTACCTTTAGGGCTCTACGTGTTTTTGGTTGATTGTAGGGTTTTTTTGTTTGGTTTTAAGGACACTTATCACTTATTGTTAATCTTAATCAGAAAGTCAAGTCAGTAAACATTTTGCTTCAGTCATTGTTTGGGCCAATAAAAGTTTGGTGATGGAATCCAACCTGTTCTTGTGAAAAAACAGCATTGAAAAAATCAAAGTAGCTGTATTAGAGAAGCCACAGAAAAACTGCCTTATACCATTTGAAAAATGCAGGCTGGAAGCTGGAGATTAAAATCCCCTTCAGGGTCTTCCCTTTCTTCCTAATGAACTTTTACATACCTGTATGTGTATCTGTACAGTGAGATACATTAGTGGGCTTTCTGGGAGGAGCCTTGTGCAGAAGGGCTCTGGTGAGGATCTGCCTGGCATTATTAGTGGTAACAGACAGTTGTCCAGGATTAGAAGGCCAAAGCTGACCCATCTAATCTGCAGAGCCACACAACACAGCACTGGGGTAAAGAGTTGATGCCTTATTGCATGTGTTGAGTCATGACAAGCAGCTGCTTACCCGCATACACTAGTAGATGCAGGTGCTGTTTGTACAGAGGAAGTCCTTGCTAAAGGACATGGACTTCTAGCCAATTCATCGTTTTGAACTGTATCCTTAAGTGAGGCAGAGACTTCAGAATATTGCTGGAGGATTTGTTCTCCTTTGAGACCTTGAATGAGCTAGCGTCAGCTGCGTAAGTGAAGCCTGTTGTTGCGGCTCAGCAGGCAGTGCTACCTCTTTACACTTCTGGAACTCAGTCTTTTGTCAGAGTCCCAGGATGATTGTAAATCTGTGTGTTGCTGCAGTGAACAGGGAGAAGGCACCAAATGCTCAAAACTTTCTTAATGGAGTAGTTTGAGGTTGATCTTTAATTCAGGTTGTCATAATATGGAAACTTGTTCATGCTGTAGTCAATGAAAAGTTTTTCTGTGGCCTCTTCATCGCACTGCTATGGCATTTAGCCCTCTCCTAAACTGCAGAGAATGTATTAGCAGGTCACTATTTTCATTAAATCTAATTTCACGTCTGAAAATATGTGTCTGTCTGAGAAAAGGTGTGAGAAATTGGGACCCCCTTCAAAATCTAAAGGAACAATTTCTATAGTAGCTATTGTAGCTTGAATCTTTTGTGGGATTATGGAGGCAAAAAGCCTCAATTTTTTTTTAATACCTATACAGAATGGCCAACAGAGAGATAATATGGTAATATTTGATGTACTTACTAATATCTTTTAATTGTAAACTTTTGCCTTAGGTACTCTGTTTACAAGAAGTCCAAGAAGACCACTATAGAAAAGAAATCAAGTCAAGTTTGGAATCCCTGGGTATGATAAAACTCTCATGATGAATACAATTTCTTCTCTGCCCCAGTGCTATTTTCCTAAAATAATTCTCTTGGATTATAGAGTGTGGTATCCTGCTCTCTTGAAACTGTGTTAGTGTTTTCTGCAGTATTCCTGGTGGACAGATTTTCTAGGGTATGTTTTTTCTGGCTTGAAACCTTCCAAATACCAGCACTAAATTTTATCCATGGTCAGTTTATATTCATTAGTTTTTATACTTGTACTGTCAGTCAGCTTAAATAGCGCTGACGTCTCTCTGTCCCATATGAATTTATGGTAAGGAACAGGCTGTTAGGGATGTGATTTCATGGCAGCTTAGATTGCTGTAACTCTTTCGTGCCCTGCACCTTTTGCCAGTCCTGGGTCTCTGCTCACTGGTACTTGTCTGATGCCAGGAGGAGCCAGTTTAAGGAGCAGCACTGGACTTTCTCTTCCTTCTTCTTTCTTCTTTGGTTGGTCTTAGTCTAGCTCCCAGCGTTGAGTGTTTGTAAAGAAGGCTGAGTAGTGATAGTACTGATTTAAATCCATTTGAAATGTAAAACAATACTAGGACCAGGCTCATGTGGGCAACTGAGCTCCTGCTGTTATATATAAATGGCATGGCCTGGGCAGTGAAGCATCTTAAAATGACAAAATCTAGATATTGTTTCAAGATCCTTAGACATTTTTTCTTATATAGATAAGGTCTC
Organism: Dromococcyx pavoninus; assembly: GCA_033558185.1. Lineage (NCBI taxonomy): Eukaryota > Metazoa > Chordata > Aves > Cuculiformes > Neomorphidae > Dromococcyx > Dromococcyx pavoninus. The sequence continues at coordinate 181,145 of JAUMJL010000273.1, read as the reverse complement.
ATTAATTTTGCTTCTCACCTCTACACAAAATAACTTGGCAAATTACTGTTTCCAAGGTGGGCTTGTTTGAACTTCGATTCTGCCATCTGATAAGTGTCTCAGTTTCCCTCTTGAAAGCTTGCCTCTTGCTGCTAACTGGCTAATTACATAATGGTGTAAATATGTTTGAAAGCTTTGTTCTATGAATCTTTTTAGGCGGTGATTATTGCTTTTGATTGGAATGCTTCCATGGTATTATTCCTAAACCATTGTGGTAACATCCAGAATATGCAGATCCACCTTTATGTGACTTGTGGGCTTTTTTTTGTTGTTTTGGTTTGGGTTTTTTTCTGCTTGAGAAGAGGTGGACATGCCTGGTATCTTAAACTATGTAGGTGCTTACACATTCCATCAGGTACTAGACTAGGTTGCGTGTAGTATCTAAACTGAATCTAGACAGGGTAGAAAATCTCTCGTGTTCAGTTTTCCATGTGAACTTCACAGAGTCTTTGATACTTCAGACTGGGTGGTGACTGCCATGAGAGAAAAGTAGTGTGAGGGTTTTTGTTTTTTTTTAAAAAAAAATCTCTATTTATACAATGGTATTTTATGGTTTTAATTGCCTTTCTTGCAGGGTATCACTGTGAGTATAAAATGAGGACAGGGAGAAAACCTGATGGCTGTGCTATTTGCTTCAAAGCTTCCAAATTTAGCCTGATTTCATCAAACCCCGTGGAATTTTTTCGTCGGGATATTCCACTCTTGGACAGGGACAACGTTGGACTGGTGTTGCTTTTGCAGCCTAGATCTCACTGTAAAACTAATGCTGCAATCTGTATAGCCAATACACATCTGCTGTACAACCCAAGGCGAGGGGATATCAAACTGACCCAACTTGCAATGCTTCTGGCAGAGATTGCTAGTGTTGCCCCTCAGAAAGATGGTACCTTCTGTCCAATTATCATCTGTGGTGACTTCAATTCTGTTCCTGATTCTCCATTGTACAGATTTATAAAGGAAGGAAAGTTAAATTATGAAGGACTTTCTATAGGGAAGGTAGGCTATGCTTTTCACTTCTCATTAGAAAAAGGTTAATGCTGATTAAAGAGAAATCTTTGAGTGGTGCTGGTATACCATAGCTGTTGTTACTGCTGTTGCAGTACGAATATTAGCGCCCTTTGTGCAATCTGCAAAGCAAAAGTTACTGTGAAGTTACTAAAATAGCATCGGGTATATTTGCTATGCCTTTTTGCATATTGTGTCTGCTTCTAGCATTCTGAAATTCAAAAAAAAGCAAACAAATTAATTGTACTTGAAAGGTAGTTATCCACTGGATGATTGTATCACAGTATCTAAGGGTCCCAGTCTTTAAGTAGGATAAAATTACTACCTAATCACATACTTACTGTCTACTCCATGGGAAAGTGACTCATCTTAGATAAACTTGGAATTACAGTGGCTGAAATAGTTGTAAAAGTAAAAATTCAATCAGATACTGAACCTAAACTGTCTCAGGTTACATAGTTTTTGTTGTAACCTCTCGTATGTAGCTGTTGGATGTGTCAAATGCTGTTTAATACAAAGTAACTGGAGTACGTACAATGAGAAAACATTAAAAAACACCCCCACTGGTGTTTGTTGCTACTGGGTAGCTGTTTCAAGCCGCACTTTGACTTGACTTGCTTCCAGGAGAATAAGCATCATGAAAATAAAGTAAGTGTCTGCTAGGGAGCTGCATGTACTCAGTCCTATTGCATTGCTAAAAGTGTTTTTTGTAGTCTTGGTGGTCTCTCAACTTAGTGTCACAAGAACTATCTTGAAATACTGGGTAGATGTGAAAAAATTGGTAAGAGCAAACAAATGGGTTGTACGTAAGGGATGTTATTGTTTCTACAGAGATTTGACAGGACAGTAGAAGAGATTTCTTTTAAGGGTGGGGCTTTTCTTTGCTTGAAACTTGAAACTTTACAAAAAATATCCACTAATATCAGGGGTTTGGTTTGTTTTAATCAGATTTCTGCCTGAAAAAAAGCTTATGTTGTTTTTCTTAGGTCTCTGGACAAGAACAGTTTCCAAGGGGACAAAGAATCTTATCTATTCCAATTTGGCCAAAAAAATTAGGTATTTCACAAAACTGTGTATATGAAATAAAACAGGAACAGAAAGAAGAAAATGCAGGTCAGTTTCTGGGTTGACGAATTTTGTGGTCCTTTGAAAATACCATTCAGCACTGAAAAACAGATGTTATTTTCTAGTAGAGGAAAAACAGTGAGTCTTGAGCTTGCAAAACTTCCTTGTTTGTGCCCATTAGAGTGCAAAGTTACTTGTTCACATAAGCATTTGCAAATTTCAGTCTTTAGAAGATAACAGAAATTGCTATTCAGGAGCTGGTGTGTAATATTTAAACTACTATGTTTGCATCCTGAAAGCCACTTGTGTTATCACTGGTAAAAGAGGGGTAGAGGAAAGCAGTACATGTATGTAATGTGAACCTACATTCTGCTTCAGTGTTTATGTATTACAGTGCAGGCACTTAATGGAACAAGTGGGAAAAGCAAATGATTCTTTGCTGAGTACTATTACGTCTTTCATCCATTCATTTTTCCTTTGACAGAAAAAACAATCTTAAATGAATGGGACATAATTTGAAAGAATCTTTGGAAGGAGATCTTGCTAATGAAACAGAAGAATTTAATTCAGCTTTGTGAATTGTATCTCGCCTGCTGCAAAAAATAAATGTACTTTTTTTTTGTAGCTTTTCTTTTCTGTAGCTCTTCAGTATTGATCTTTCCTACATCCTGTTTTTAGATGCAAATTGAATGTCTCTTTTATTTTGCAGGAGAAAAGGAAGCGACAAAACTGGACAAGAGTCAGGAGATTGTCATAGCATCTGAAAAGTATGTGTTAGGGTAAAAAATGGAAGCCTTTGACTAGTTCCTAGTGTTGGGGGTTTGTTTTGGATTTAGATCGAACTTGTATCTGAATCCAGATGTGGATACAAGATGCTTGCGCAGCCCAGTCTGCCCATCTGGTAAAAAATAGTCTTCCATTTAAACATGAAAAAGCTAAGCAGAAAGCAAGAAACTGGAATTGGAAAAAATGAAGGGTTGTGTGTTCTTGCAGGAAGTTGCAGATATTTTTTTCAGAATGCAGAGGTGAGGTATCAGTGATGTTTAGAGGATACTTTCTGTCTGCTTATTAAAAGAATACTTTTGACAGCTTTTTGTCACTTCTTAACATAAACAGGACATCTTACTCTGTACTGACATTGTAGGAAAGCTGTGCACTTTGGTGCAGTTGCAGAAACTATGTTTTTTCAGGAGAGGGGTAGAAAAATCAACTAAAATCTCTTTTTTACAGTTTTTGAGGTACTGGTTTATGGATGCTAATAAAATCCTATAATACAATGTGAAATTGGGATAAAGGAGGGAAAGGAACTGGAAAGATCATAGAATTAAGTTGTTTGAGTCCTAGAAATCTGGAGTATTATGGATTTGGTAGGACAACTCTTACTCTGGTCAAAACATTTTCTTGTGAAACTGAAGGAGGAAGCCACTGCTAGACTGCTGAGAAGGAAAATGGGACTGCTTTTTGAAAAGGCACAGAAGAAGGAAACTGCCTGTACTGTAAATGTGTGATGTCAGGCTCCTAATCTGCTATTTCTTACCAGAAATGAGATCTTGACATGACTGCAGATACTTATATTAAAACCCTTGGTGATTCTTTGTGAGAAAAAAGCTATGTAATGGCATTTCTGAGGAAAGAAGTAGATACCAGGACAGGAAGCCCTGTTCTGCGGCGTAAATTCATAGCATGCCACATGTTGAACACTGCTTGCAGAAAGGATGTTGTGTAACAGGAGCAGAAATTACTGCCCTTCTGTGTTGTACCAACTGGTGCGTTTGTCTCATTCATCTCTAAGACAGATGACATATTTGTTTTATTTTATTTTGCTTTTTAAAATTGCTGGTTTTTTAACCAGAACGCATTGCAGCTGAGGTTTAAAATGCAACCCTGCCTAAGGCAGGTAGAGCTGAGGACTGGATGATTTGCAGGGCTGATGGGAGCAGATAAAGAGAGGAGTTCTTTTGCTGAAAGGTGCAGTTAACTTTCAAGATTGAAAAAACAGGTGTGACAAGATGGGCTGAACTGGAGGAACAGACTGACAGATGCTGTGAAGAGACAAAATGGGAGCCTGAGTGGAAGAATGAAGATCAGGCATAGACTAATTTTATAAACACTTGATAGCTTTAGTTTGGGGGGGGGGGGTAAAAAAAAACACCCTAAAAATGTGAATTTCTCTATATGCTGAGGGGCCTGGTTAGATGAGTTCATAGTCTGTTGCTTTTTTATAAGCTGCTGTCATGGATGCTTTTACTTGTGTGTCAGGAAGAGATTGCTGAATGAGGACACATGAAACCTTACAAAGTGTAGATGGAGGTGAAAGCTATGTACATTTAAAATGTCACTCAAGCCAGTTTTGATAGACTTTTAGGTATAACTTGAAAAAGCTGCCTGCATTTTGCCTGCAGTGGTTTATGCCACTGACGTAAAAGTCTATAGGATTGATTGCATAAGAGAAACACTGGTTTGCATATCCAGATAATTTAGTTTGAAACCAGGAACTATCTGGTATTTCTTCTTTGCTTATTCTTTCTAGGAAAGACATGAAAATAAAATTCGTTGCTTTGCTTCCTGTTTAGATTGTCTTCAAAATTGCAGCATCACTTTAAATTGTCTTCAGTCTATTCTCATTACTTCCCTGAAACTGGGATACCGGAAGTAACAACTTGTCACTCTCGAAGTGCTGTGACTGTGGATTACATTTTCTATTCTGCAGCAAGCGATGATACTGCTGCCCAGCCAGGTAAAGAAACCATCTTTTAATTATTTTTCACAAATGCTAAATGGGAACATTCGGATGCTGTTCTAAGGGAAACGTAGTGATAATTTATTCCATATGAAGTACCTCAGAGGTTTGTGGTGGTGCTTTGAATGTCAGTAGATATCTCAGAAATGTGGCTGGCCTTGTCGACTCACCGCAGTTGGACTTTTAGTGCCACACAGGACAAAGTTTTTCACCAAATAGAAATTCCTGTAGCTGCCATCTCAGCATGTAGACAAGAGCTGGGGCTACAGAAAAGCAGCAGTGTAAGTAGCACCTGAGAAATGCTGCTGTCGGTAACCCATGCAGGACCTTATGTGGTTGGACCTACAAGGCAGCAGTATTTCCAATCATCTGATCAACAAAATGGTGAATGGCAACTAATCATGTGCATTAAAACTGATTAATGAACCATTTCTTAGAAAGTTGCTTTTCGGATAGTCTTGATGTCTGTGTTGTCGATGGCCCCTGCTCTGAGCACAGTCCCTTGCACATGCCCAGTTGTCACTCTCTCGCTTGCAGTTGCAGCTATAACTCACCAGATGGTGCACGAAAGACATGCGGGTGGATGGATGGATGGATGGATGGATGGATGGATGGGTAATGCACTGCTGTTCTTTACTTTCTTTGTGCTCCTACTCTGGATGCTTGAGCAGTGCGCTTTCCACATGTTTTATGCCATCATCAAAGGTCACTGCACGGTATGGTGCTGTCACATAAATGGCTTTGCAGAACTCGGAACAAAGAAACATGGATTCCATTCCTGCTCCCGCTGTAAACAGCAGCTAATTTTTACAAACTGACATTGTTTTCACTATGTGAAATGAAAATACCGCCTTCATCTCTCATACCTTGAGATAAGGTTGTTAAAATTCACTGAGTCAGCGTGCAAAAGTCTTGTTTGTCATAATGTGCGTAGTAAATATAATCACAATGTAAAATATCAACAGCTTCACAATACAAAAGTAAAAGCTTTGACTGAAAAACTAGGATGAGAAGTATCTAAATGACTTCTGAATGCTCTGTGATTTAAGAGAGTGCAGTGTGATTTCAGAGTGCCTGCCTGTGTAAAATTTAATCTTAATTCACCTAATTATATATTTTGTTGCACCATCATTTCCCCAGCAGAGCTAGCGCACTTTTTTCTTTCTGCACTTGTTTTCTGCACTTTACTGCACATCAGAGTACAGAATGGGACCAAACTTGAATTCTCCAAGTAGTTTAAACTTGTGTGGTTTTTATACTTTTGTTGTGTCTTAAAAATTGTAAGTCTGAATGAATATTAAATGCGGTCTAGGCTGACTGATCACTTTTTTTTTTCCAGTTAAAGGGTTTAGGGTTATTTTGAAAGTTTTTGGGCTTTAGTCTATATCATGCTTAGCCGAGGATTTGGGTTGGTATCCAGGATTTGCTGCGAAAGCAGGGTTCAGTATCTGAGTCCTGCAAGACTCAATTCTGCTGGTTCCAGAGTGCTCTGAGTTGACATTAATCACTGCATGCAGACCAAGCTTTCTGCAGCAACAAACTGCTGCTCTGCAGACACGCAGGTACTGTGCCAAATGATACAACTGGCTCAAGAGCTGGGTGTATGCGGGCTCTAGAGCTACTGAGGGATCTTTGCACTAAGAAAGCTTTGCTTCGGAGCAGCAGTAAACAGCTGTTGTGTTGTTAGAGGACAGGAAAACTGGCAGATGGCAAAGGAATGTAGCTGTTGAACTGTCCAAGGAGTTTAACAGCTGCTGGATAATCCTTTAAAATATGCCTACTGGTAAGCCAGTACCAGGTTCAGCCAGGAAGTTCTGATATTGCTGATCACTTTGATACAGAAAATATTGTTGTCAAAGTTACAGCTGCTGTTTGTGCTCATCCTGAAAGCCCTCAGCTTGCTCAGTATTATTTCTCTGCTCTGAAAGCAATACCTAGGGCTGCTGAATACTTGTCTCTCTCAAGTAGATAGCTCAAGAAGTCTAAAAGTTTGACGGGTCATGGAAGGATCTCGTTCTTAATGGAGTTTCTTTATTTGAGCTGGAAGAGACTTGTTACTCTTTGCAGATGATGGTTTTCTGTTTTGTTTTTATTTTTTAGTAAGGAAACAAATATTTTAAGCATAGTGTAATAATAAGGTGTAATAATAGCATTGATGTGAGTCATCTTCACCTCTTCCAAGATGAAAGTGATGTTTCTTCTCTTTATGTGGTGAGGCATTGTGTGTGTTTAAGGTGATTATAGGAGTAGTTAGCAGGAAATAATGGAAGATCTTTTTCTTATGGCAAACAGTTAGGGCAGGAAATGCCAGGCAGCTTTCATCCCTCTGAGCTGGAGTTCTTGTATGACTTGCCTGCTGGAGAGCTGTGTGCTTGAGGATGCAGAAATAAAATGTTATGTGAACCAGTAACTCTAAAAAGATCCTTCATTTTGCAAGTGTCAGCTCTGTTTAGCCGTGCCGTTGTGCTAGAGTATAGGCTGGATTGTGTGAGGCTTTTTCAGAGGAGTTACAATGAACAAATAAATCCCTTTGCCTTTCTACTGCAATTTATCCCTCTGCCAAATGGAGGGGTGGTGTCTTTCTGAGTATCTTGAGCTCTATTGTTTTTACGTCTTATTGTGAGAGTGTAATATTAAACAAGAATTTCCAAACCACCTTACTGGTGATTTTGCGTGGAACAATAATGACTCCAGATTATTTCTGCCATACTGCTTTCCTTTTTCTGTATACGTAGGAATGTTGTGGGTTTAGCCCTCATTGATGAACATTTCCACTTTTATCTTAAACCAGGAATGGAGGATTCTTTTCATGGAGGTCTGAAACTTCTTGGCAGGCTGGCACTTCTTACAGAGAAAGATCTTTGGACTGTTAATGGTCTTCCCAATGAAAATAACTCTTCCGACCACCTGCCATTGCTAGCAGAGTTCAGGCTTATTGAACGTTAATATTCAAAGGACTTTCTGTGTAGGTAAAATTACCTTAACTGTCTTTCTTCATGTGATTATTACTATTTTTTTAAAGGTTAACTCAAGCCCTGCTGGTCCTGTTTAAATACACTTGCTTGCATGCTGATTTGTTAGTGTTGTGTAAAGTAGACTTTTTAAAGAGACTTTTTTTTTAAAATGTTTAAATTACTTTATGAAGTCTGTAAGGCAAAAGGAAAAGATTTTATGTTAGGTTCCTCTTTGATAATGGAAGACATCTGTGCCAGTCTCAAAATGGTGTTATTTTTCACAGAGATGCTGTAAAATGTTTTTTATTGTCAATTACAGTAAAACTGATTATTCTTGAAGAACTGTGTGCTTCTTCAAGTAAAGGGGAGTAAGTTTGTGTGTGTTACATCTTATAATAAGCTGAAAGTAATCTTCTACTACAGAGTTGCTCTGTGGACACTTCTATCTAAATACTTCTGCAGAGGAATTTACCTCAATTACTTTGAGTGCAGTCAGTGCAGAGGCTGAAAGACTGGACTTCCAAAGGAAGAATATAGCTTTGCAGTGAGGCAGATATTTATACTGTAAAAAATTACTTTAGCTTCTAAAAGCTTAAATATGGGTAGCATTCACTGGAATCTTTTTTTAAAGTATCTGAAATAAAGCCAAGTTTAATGGGCATGAAAACTGATTTGATCTACTACAGGGAAAAAAAAAAATCAGGCCTTGACATACTGAGGCTTCGTTTATCAAACAACTGGAGAAGTTGTTTTTCATTTAGTTATTAAAATTGTCAAATTTTATATTGAAATTACAGATTCTGAGGTATTAAATGATCAAGAGCTTATATTTACTCTCATAAAGCACTGATAAACATGTGTGCAAAACATGGTTTACAAAACAAAAAAAAACCCAAAGGCTGCCTGAATAGGAGACTTGCAGGGAGCTGGGGGGCGCTGGAAATAAGTCTTGTGACTTGGTCAAACTGCATATGGATTTGTGTGTAGAGAATTGTCTTTCAGGTCCTGAAATCAGTCAGGTGCATTTGTTTCCCAGAAACACTTGTTTGTTCTTCTCCAACCTAATTTTTGGAATTTTCAGCCAGGTTTCCTTTTCCTGACTGCAGTGTTACAAGTGCTTTAAGACAAGACAAGACAATTTCTGCTATTTAGAATAAGCCTTAACTTGAGCATCACTTTTCATGCTTGTCTAAAGCTTCATCTCCTCCAAAGCAGAGATTTCACATCAGTTCCATTCTCTTTCACACAGAGCAGCACTTACTTAGGCCAGGCCAAACACCTTAGTTATTTACAGTCCTGGTTTGAATCTTAGGTTTTATGCTAATTTAAAATCAAATGCTTTCGATTTACTGATTAATGGTTTCCATATTTGGCTTGTATTCAGATATTGTGTGATGCTGTTACACTTTAAAATGGCCAAATTCCTTAAGGCAGTAAAGATGGCCTTGTGAAAAACATACTCCCCTTCCCTGGTTAACCACATGAAAACATTAAGGCAGTAAGATATATTTGTTCTGCATTATGGTGTATGTTATTAAAGAACTATAATAATTTCTACTAATAAAAGGGGAAACTCACCTCAAGTGTTTTCCCCCATTTTGATGAAAATAACATGGGGAAAGGTCCAAGGTACTACTGAAAGAAAAAATCAGCAGCTGCTTGACACGATGCAGTCATCAGTTTCATAACAATGTGTTTTCAGGGTTTAGAGACTTGTTTCAATCTTTCCTTGTGTAACCCATCAACGGCCAGCTGTTCAGAGTTTTCTTAATAATAATAATAAATGAGGTAGGTACTTAACAACCTTAAACTGCTTTAGTTTATTCCTATCTTGATTCTAGAAACAACTTGTATCTTTTCTGGAATAGAAACCTGGGCAGAACAGAAAACATACCTTAAATCATTAAAAAAAAGGCTACCATGATATTTTATTGAAGTTTCATGCTGTGCATAAACATACCAGTGATTAAAAAAAGTCATGCATGTTTTCTACACTATTTGACCACTTTGCAGTAATTAGAGCAGTCACAAGAACCACACTTAAGACAAATGTCATCATAAGCAAGTTTCAAGAGAATATTTCTGCTGAACTTCAAAACAAGAACCAAAAGCAATTTGTCCCACACCTCTACCTTATTAAAAAGTTTCAGTATACCTGGAGGTTAAGAGAGAATAACCCAGATGATTGTGCTGAACAATGGTAAAAGCTACATACCAACCATCATTACTTGAGCTGAAGTAAACCATGATTTCATAGAAGAAAACCTTGCAACGAATCAGATAACCTTGTGCTATAGGAAACAACTGATCAAACTAAGTTTTTCACATCATTTTACCCATGAGAAATTTAAGGAATACATGAAAAATTGTTGAGGTCACAAGACACTGAGCAGTGCAAAGTTCAAAAGAAACTTTGCAGCTTATGTCAAATTACACAAGAATTTCTACCAAAAGTATTGCGCTCTCTTCAATTTCCTATTGTGAACACAGGAGTGGAAAAGTTTACAGGAAGAGGGATGGGAAAGCCTTCCCTGTAACTGATATGGCAATCTTGTATCAAGAAGTGTAATACTTTTGAAAAGTCTTCTTTCTAGACTTTCTGAAATGTAATTAGTAGAAAGCCTTTCAATGTTTGTAGAAGGCTGCTGGGTCTCAATGTTGTCTCCCTGTCCTAGGTGGGTGAGATTCATCGACTTCTTTGAGTAGAGGTCTGTGTACAAGCAATATTCTTTTGTATCCATTCAGTCGCTGGCTGATCTAAATGTTCCAGGAGCTTAAATAATTCAATTTGAGTAGGCATCGTTGTCACTGTGTTACAATGTCCTGTCTTCAGGGAGATCCCAAAAACGTAATTGTCCAGGAGGGGAGGTACACAACGCCCATGGCAGTATCATCTATAAGCACAGCACTAAGGGTAGAGGCTGGACTTGTACAACAATCCAGTTTCTATTAGGCACCTAATGAAATATTTTCAGGAATGCAAGCACTCGAATGCATCTGGAGTACTTCACGAATGCAAATGGCAGACCTCAATGAAAGCCTTACCACGTCACTTGAGAACGCTGCTGTCCATCGCAGGTCCTTAGCCAAGTCTTAGAACAAAAGGACTAAGTAGGGAGGAAGCAGACAAGCTTGATTTTCAGCTATTTCAGACAGTTTAAGTTATTGCTGAAGTTGTTCCAATGCAAGCTTCCTTATTCAGGTCTGACTAAGCTGTTGCTGCTGCAACATGTATAGGAAAAACTCCCTACAGCAGCATGGCAGAAGGTTAACTTCAGCCTGCCATGCCTGATCTTAATATAAGATGTCAAGGCATCACCGTGTGAGACTGCTTTTCAAAGACAAGGTTCAAAGTTACACACAGATGGTGAAAGAAAAGCACATAAACTCAGGTTAGCAATTCTGATGTTTTTTCCCTTATTCCAGGAACATAAACAAGAAACAAACTGACCAGTAGGTGAATGCTTGTCTCTACAAAACAGCAATCTCTACGTTTTGTGCTTCAGCAGTGGAGTCCAGAAAGACTAAAAGCTTGTGACAAAGTATAAAAAAATTCTGAAAGTTTAAAAATTCATTATTCATCAATTATCATCATTTAAAAAACCAAAACCTTATGTTTTGCTTAGTAAGATGTCAGTGTTTAAGAATACACTTGTGTATTACTATTTACTTAACACATTTCAGCATCATGCTCAATATAACAATCCAGGTGGCAGTAAAACATCCGGTGCTGTTTTAATACTACCAGAAATGCTGGGAAACAGTACAAAGTAGTTACAAAACAATAATACTGACAGACTTGCATATCTGTTAAGTTTAGTGAGGTAATATTGATACTTTAAAAACTCATGCCACTTCTGCACTGCTTGTTTTTATTGCTGAATTAATACTGAATGTTTTTTTTTTAAATGCCCTGCACCCCAGCACATCTTAACACAAAGAATGTAATTCTCAGTTATCCCAATGCTACTTCCCAGCACAATGCCCAGATTCAATTAATACCTGTACTGGGAAATTATATCTGAAGAAACTCTCACACCACTGGAGTCACCTGCTACATGGAGGGAAAGAAGTCTTACATCCTGATAAACATAATTTTAGGTTCTTGTTGCTGATGCCTTTTTTATGAATTTAAAGAAAATAAATACTGCCACAAAAAAAAATCCCTTTTCTGTTTTCTAGGTAAAACTTTTACTGTAAGAGTCCACAAGTTATTAGTCCCATTCCTTTTTCCTTCCAATGGAGTGCGGGTAAAGTGCAGTGGGAAGCATCAGGAAAGCCTTCCGTCCGGCATATGGCTTTGTTAGATGCGGAGCTGGTAGCCTACCTCATTGAGCGTAGCCAGATCTCCTTTCTTGTCCACCACTGCAGGTCTGTGAACAAAGAAGGGAAGAGGGCACTGCTCACCAGCAATCCCACACTGCCGTGGAGGGAGCAGCTGTCAAATCTGGAACGGTTTGCTTTAGGATAGGACTGACTAGGTCTAATTTTCTCATCATAAGCAGGAGCCTGATGAATTTGTTACATAAACTCACACAATTGAGCTACTCTTACGGGTTGCCTGTGGAGCCAAGCACTAGTGAAGAACAAGTCATCCCATCCTGGGGTCTGTGATCCAAGCCTGGGAGTGTTCCTCTCCCTCTGAGTTGAGAGAGAGCCTAAATGAGTAGCTAAGACTATGCGCATCCCACCCCAATCTACCCCAGAGCAGGACTCCGGCTTTTAGAATAAAGTGGAAACCGCTGAGAGCAAACAGGCAAGGCCTCTCACACAGCCACAGCGTGCTCTCTCTGAACCTGCCCTTTCCTCTTGGTCAGCTCTGTGTGAAGGGCTACAGCCCACCAAATAGAAAACACAAGATGAACTCCCTTCCATCTTACATTCTGATACAGTCCAGCCATTCACTGAGGAACAACATGCACACTTATGCTGTTGGGTCGTTTAAGTGTACCAACAACCTGAACCAAATAAAGACTTGAGACTGAGCAATCACTCTTTCCCTATTTAGCAAGCAATGGAAAAGCTCCAGCAACAAAGTTGTCAAAATGAAACAATCCTAGTGACTTACAGTCCATGGCAGTGTCTAATCTGAGATCTTATTCCAGGTTCTTAGCTACTTTCCACATTAAGCCATATGTTTGCTTTCCTAAAGAAAAACATTGGCTAAAACACACGTTTCTCCTAGTAGACTCTACTGCACGGCTGCTTCACTGCAAAAACTCAGCTAAAGACAGAGTAGCACAATATGAAGCTGGCAATAGAATAGAGTGCTTTCATAGAATTGCCTGGTTGGAAAAGACGGTTGAGATCATTGAGTCCAACTCTACTGGTCCACTACTAAACCACATCCCTGGGAAACTCATCTACCCATCATTTAAACACCTCCAGGGATGGTGACTCAACCACCTCCCTGGGCAACTGTGCCAGTGCTTGACCACCCTTTCAGTGAAGAAATTTTTCCTAATGTCTAGTCTGAACCTCCCCTGGCGAAACTTGTGGCTACTACCTCTCATCCTGTCACCTGCCACTTGGGAGAAGAGACCAACACCCACCTTGCTACAACCTCATTTCAGGCAGTTGTAGACAGTGATGAGGTCTCCCCTCAGCCTCCTTCTCTAGGCTAAAAGCTCTAGGCTTTCCAACAGCTTCTCAGACCTGGTTTCCAGTTCCTGCACTTACTCTTTGCTCACTGGGTGGCAGATGTGACCCATGAGTTTGCAAACACAAGGCTGACACTTACCTCCTCATGGCACACTGCCTGCCCGTTACTGCCAAAGCTGCTCTGGGCAGCCAGCTTGGCCACGGGAGAGGCAGCAAGCACACACACAATGTGGAAGAGGCTCAGAAATACTTTTGAATTCTTTGATTCAGTAAGTGATGTTTGGGTTTGTTTTTTTTAAGGGCAGAGCTGCTAACAGCAGATCTCTGCTGTGAATCTGCACAGCGTTTGAGAGCTGGGGACATTGCTGTGGCTAACTGATGCTCTTCTGCCTAGTCACACATTGAATGGAGCCTTTTTTACCTCTTATCCAAGCACCTCTATTAATAACCCCATCACCCTCTTGCAGTACTGCCCTGCACCCTGCATCATGTTTGTCTTGGCTTGAAAGTACTTCACGGAAGTGAAGGAGTCTTCCTGTCACTTGCAGGAAGGGATCGCACCTGAAGAAGTCATTGTTAAGATAGTTTGGATTTTCCCACTTTATTCCTTCAGAGCAGATGGGGTTTGATTAGCCAGAAAACAAGTCACAAGCTGCATCCCTCAGAGCCTGCACAGGAGTCGGAAAGCAGCAAGGGATGCGCTATGTGTTCCAGAATGTCTTTCTTTCCTCCCTCACATTTAAGGATCCTCTTCCCTTCTCGCCCTTTTTCTCCCCCTCCTCCCTTTAATTAAAGCCAGAATATGGGTTTAATGAAAGCGCACCTGGAAGGTTCTACCTTCTCTGATTATCCAAGAGAGATGATGGGCAGTCACTGCACACCCACGGCAACGTGCTCTTTCCTTCTCCATGACAGTTCTCTAGCTTGTAGCTACAAACAGACTGTTCTCTATAAGGGTTCTCTTCAGGGTTTGGGGAAAAGGCAAGGATTTGTTGGAGCAGAAGCACCACACCTCCTCTCCCTCTTGACTGGCAAATGACCTGACACCAAATACATCCCCTCTGAAGCAGGGGCCATCTGCTGTAGTGGCCCATCAGAGCGCACCTCCAGTGAGAAGTGCCGTGATGATGAGCACGTGAACAATCTGTGCACAGCTGCTGGGTGCACATGAGCTGTCTGCATTGGATCTGCCTGATTTTGTACATCCTAATGTAATATTATCCTGCCCCCTTGCACATCCTCATATAAGGACAAACAGAATTCCCTTTCAAGAGCTAAATTAGGACAGAAGCACCCAAGGCCAGTGTTGCTATGACACTCGCAGACCTTGCATGTGTTAAGCCTCGCTATGAAATTAAAAGGAAATGGATCTGGTGAACTGACACTTTGGAGCAGAGATCGCTTCAGGCTGTCGCATGACACTCCCTTCTGAAGTCTTATCAATGCTCCCCGAACCCTCCAGCTTCAAGCACTTCTATTGAGGATAAAGTACAGTGTTCCCTGTTCCAGCACAGTGGCTTGTAATTTACAGCACCCTCCTGGTTTGAGACTTCAGAGGATGGATAAGTGGACACAGTAAAGCTTCAGAGTTAGCAGAGAGATTCATATCACCCTATATCCTTTTTATCCATCCTGTCCCTGGCCACCCGCAGCAGGATCACGGCAGCTGTAGGCTAAGAGCACGAGGACTGTTGTGTGGCTCGGTTACTGAGCTGCAGTTTGCCTACACACCAGTCTCCCAGACAGGGACATAACTACTTACTGCATTGCCACCCGTGTCCTGTAACACACCCTGCCTGCCTTGCAGCTGTATTCCCAGGCTAAAACGTTATTGCCAGCAGCGGGAAGCAGTCATGGCGCCCAGCCTGACCAGATTAAAGAAACATTGGACAATACCCTCAGACAACGCGTTGTGAATATTGGGATTGTCCTGTGCAGGGACAGGAGTTGGACTCGATGATCCTTGTGGGTACCTTCCAACTCAGAACATTCTATGATTCTATGAACCAGAATGAGAGGGTTGACGCTGTAAAATCCACTTCTGTCCTTAAGCACTGCTCATCCTTTGCCCGTCAGCAAAGACATTCCAGTTCACATATTTTCACTGGGAGATTTTTCCCAGCAGGCCCATATAATTTTATTGTTGACAAAACCCAGGCTGTAATAACAGCTTGTCATCAGCAGGTGAGGCCTCTCTAACGAATGTTTTATTCAGCCCCTGCCAGCTCACAGTAGAGTTAAACAGTTCCCTCCCCCTCCCCTGCAAGCTCTAAAAAGCTGTAATTACAGCATGTGAGTAAGAGATCCACAAAGAAACAAAGCACAGTGTTGATAAGCACAGCCATTCTTTAGCTAGGATTTCAGCCTAAACCATAGCAAGCCTTGGTCTTTCCTCTTCTGTGCATAACACAAAGCCTCTCACTGCAACTCGGTTCCGAGAAACCCATCAACGCACAGAAGAAGATACCCAGTTTCCCCTCTTGTATTTCTCGCCCCACGTCAACCGCTGTACGTGTTGGTATGTGTCGCTCAGGTCATCCCTGATGAGCGGATGCCATTTCCCCCTTCAGATCTCAGAGATCTCACACTGCAGAAACCAGCAGATCTCCATTTTGGAAATGAAAGGGCTTCATTACCAGAAAGGAACTCCCTACAGCAGCAACACTGCTCTGCAACATCACTCCCGCTGGGGCAAAAGGCACACTCGGCCACCAATACCACTTCATGGAAGCACAATTTTAACATGAGGAATCCAGTTCTTCCCCCTGGCATCAGTTTTCTAACAGAGAGCAGCCTCCTGGAACTGCCAAAAGATCCTTCACCCCTTTTTGTTCCAAGTGTACTGAACAGACTTGTGAGGGGGCTATGCAGGACCCGCAGGGCTGCCATGTAACCACAAAGCACGTGCTAGAAGAGAGCTCTCACCCACTCTGAGATGCTTCAATGCCTTCCAAAGCAGAGATGAAGGTCTTTCTGTCCTGGAAAAGCAATGCTGCCCAGGAGAAGTCAGTCACTGCAGAGTGCCCACATGCTCAGCAGCTGTCAGGAAACCACCCCAACTGGTGAGCCTCCGAGACCAGAGAGACTCGCTCGTCTCTCCAGACATACGTGATCCACTCCAGCAACTGCAGAAGCACTATCAGAAACCCCAAAATTAAACCATCCTTCAAAGGGAATCTAGGAGGTGAAGAAGCCTGGAGTAGCCGAGCCCATTACAACTATAATTATCCATGCACTGGCACGTTAAAGCCAGTGATAAAGCCCAAAGTACAGCATCATGGACTGCGTGTGAATTCACATGTAAAAATAAAAGCCTGCTGTGAAATCACCTGCTGCTAAAGTATCTTGAAGTTATCTTTAGAAAGTTAGTCTAATGTCTTTGTTAGCTGCTTTAAAATAAATAAATAAGTGCTGAGACAGTAGTCTGGGAGCCTATTTAAAAAGCGATGGTCATAAATATGTGACTAATCTGGGTTACGTATAGGCTTTCACAGTTGTCTGCTTCCTGGCACAGAGCAGCACAGCTAAAACCCAGCTCTTCCACATCTAAGATATGGGAGCCCGAATTGCCAGTGGCTGTAAAAGGCCTGTGACAAGGAAGCTCAGTTTTATCCATTTAGAGAATTGTATGCAATTAGCCCATCCTTCCCTGTGCAGTTAAACAAAACTATTAGCTACAACACATATGAGAGAAGTGGTCTGGGGTTTCTTTAAGCCAACTAAAATCAAGGGATACAATGCAAGTGATGTTTCCACTTTGACAAGGAGAGAAAAGGTTGGCTTTTTCACCATCCCGTGAGTCAGACAGTCCTCAGGGAAAACCACTCCATCAGAACAGCTCGATATCTGGGCTCCTCACAGAGAATCCAATTGCTGTCTCAGTGACCATGACAGCTGGACAGCTGAGCACCCCACCACCACTAGCAGATACAGCCTCCTGTTTTTAATATCTATCTTTGAACACCCTTAAACGTGATCGCAACACTTTCCCCCCTCCTGTACAGGTCCCCTGCCTGCCTGGCTGAGTTCATTTCTTCAGAAAGTGGACTGTAAAAAGACTGAAAAAAAAAGAAAAGGTGAAATCCATACTTCCACTTTCACAGTCATCCAACTCCCTGTAGAACTGAACAAAGCAAAGGCCATTGAGGCCTCCAGGGGCACTGCACGGGCAGCAGTAAGCACAGCAATGCTGGGACAGCAGCAATACCAGCAGCCTCTAAGGCAAACAAGATGCCTGGTGCAGTCTTCCTATATAAGCCACTTATTGTCAGTCATAGAATGGTTTGGGTTGGAAGGGACCTCAAAGCCCATCCAGTTCCAGCCTTGGGACACCTCCCACCAGACCAGGCGGCTCAAGGCCCCATCCAGCCTGGCCCTTGAACACTTCCAGGGAGGGGGCACCCACAGCTTCCCTGGGCAACCTGTGCCAGTGCCTCACTACCCTCAGCGTGAAGAATTTCTTCGTAACGTCTAATCTAAATCCTCCCCCTTACAATTTAAAGCCATTGAAATTTAGACCTGATTCTGACAATGTAACACATTGACTAACTTTAACCAAGGTTAATATCAAGTATTTCACACAATACGTCATGGCCCTCGGGTTCTGACCCCCCAGTGCTGGCAGCAGGAGTACTCACGATTTGTCTCTTCTGCATGCTCGTCTCTGAGGGCTGGCTTGCCTGCGGCGAGGGGACAAGGACTTACCCCGCGATCTCTCTTTCATCGGAGAATGGGCACTTGAGGGTTTCAGAATCTGTGAGAGATGAGGGAGGGAAAGAAAAGGTGTCCAATAAAGGCAATGAATCACTGAAAATAAAAAATAAAAATAAAGGGCCTCATACAGTAGCAGGGGTGGCACATAAAGAGCTTTCAGTCCCTTGGGGATTATTCAAACCCTGCCCAGGTTAAAAGGAACCCAAAGCTGTCGTCATGTGATTACCGTTCAGGGCCCCCCTGCAATAATGAGTTAGTGTCAACAATTCAGTTCTCAGCTAAATACTGAGAAACGGATCTTATCCACAGCTTTCTTCAGAGCTGGCAACAGCAAGAGATAAGAAAACCTGCTTTGAGCCTCAGCTGAAGAAAACTCATGCAGCCAAATCTCCCTTTCCCGCTTTCCTCTCTGCAAACAGAGGCAATCGTCCCCCAGGCTGGCAGCTGAACTCTCTGTGACAGTGGGACTTTTCAGCAGGTCTCAAGTTTGTTCCAGGCCCTCCAGTCTCAGAAGTCCATCAGCAGGATACTGACACCCCTGGCTATTTTTAAGACTCAATCCTCTAAAGTCAGCGCCCTCACAATGGGAACTGTCTGAATCAAGTGGTTCAAATACTGAATTATCTCAAGGGAAGAGTGAGATGCAGGGCCTTCAGCCTTCACGGATTCAGGGCTGTGGTCCTGGCCTTGAGGCACTTACAAGGACTGGACACGATGTCACATCTCAACATGCACAGAGAGCTGGTCCCTCTATCAAAAACAAGTTCCAAGTTCAGTAAGTCATCCACTCAGAACCCATACAGACTTCTTCAACTAGAGCCTGCTTCAGCTGTTTGCTCTCTAGATGGTTTTAAAAGTGCATGAATAGAGAAGATGAGGGAAAAAAGCTTGGATACATCTGTTATCAAGCACATATACTTAAGGGGACAGTATGGTACAAGTTGGCCCTCAAAACTCCTTGGCAGGGCAGGACAGGTGGCAGCAGGACGTAGGGGCTACAATGTCACCAGCGACAGACACTCACCTCAAGGTCAGGGCGAGGGGGCAGGTGCCTCAGCCAAAAAGGCACGCGGCTGCTACGTAGGAGCCATTCCTCAGCGGGGCAGGGGGTGGGAACGCAGAATAACTTGGATGCGATGCCGCATGCCTTTCCATGAGAGCCAGCCCCATACTTAGCAACACACCTGCTCTGCTCCTGCTGCCAGCAGCAGGCTGGAAAGGCACTAGATCCCCTTCCACCATGACCACAACCAGCTCCTCACTGACGTCAGCACTGGAGGGATGGTCAGGGACACCTCTCATCCAAGGGCAGCTAAACCCTCCAGCCACCTGGCAGCCTGCCCCATCTCCCTGTCGTTTTCCTCCAAGGTTTTCAGTTCAACCAGCCAGCGGGAAGGCACCAGCCTGTCAGGGACTCGCCTGCCTCATGCTTCCCGTGTAACCTATTTTGTAATTTAGCCCAGGATGCTTGGCATCAGGTGGCACAGGGCAAGCCCTGCAAGGAGAAGCAACCATTGACAAGGCTGTCCCATGGCACCCCTTGCATCTCAGGTACAAAGAGCAGTGATTCCCACGTGTGACAAGGCCACCCACCCCACCAGCTTCAGCCCCAGGCACACTGCTTCTTCCCAGCCACATTCTTCCAGAGTCGGAAAGAAAAGCAAATTGGGCAATAGCTCCTTGATGGCCAAGGTTTCCCAGGCTGAAGGGGAGATCTGTGAACTAAAAAATAGCTGCTAGGGCTTGAAAACACACAAAATCCTGTGGCAGAACCACGGAGACAGATACAAACACACCCCCAGCCCACCTGATAACACCTTAATCTCAGGCTGGGGTCAGTCTGCTGACATGGAGCAAAATCAACCTCTGCAGGATGGGACTAGGCACACTCATGTCCAAGTCCACTGCCCAGACACATGGACCTACCTTCATCCTCATATCCCTGGCAAACTTCTCCAGCTCCTTCCTGACTTCTGTGCGTGTCATTTTGGATACATTGAGGACCAGCTGTTTCCACTCAATGGGCTGAAAGCTGTGAGGCTCATGCGGGACGTACAATCCAATTTTTACTTTTTTGACTGAATGCAAGTACTTTTTATAGGAGTCTTCAAATTCAAAGATGAGGTCGCTCATAGTTCGGTAAGTTAGAGGTTTGTCCATCAGATCTGATCGTCTGCTCATGCCCAGCGAGCCATAGCGACCGTTGCAGTAAATCCCGAGCACCACGTGATGAAAGTAGTTCCCTGAGAAGTGGGTTTTAAAGCTGATGGGGAATCGTTCCACAGAGGGCTGTCCATTCGTTAAGTATCTGGTGTGCACTGTGTCAAGGCAACAACTGTGCTGGGAAGGGAGCACGCTCAACTACACCTGTAAGACATCCTTAGAAGGTTTTTTAATTGCCAGGATGAGTGTTTTCTTGCAAATAAAGATTTATTCTCGCTGTGCCCCAACTGCCAAAGCCTGTTTCACTGCTTGAAGAGTAAGATACAATGGTTCTGTCAGGGAAGGGTGTGACTCTTAACCACACTTGGGGGGGAGGAAAAAAAAACTACAGTGTTTGGTCCAGTGTGCCAAAACAGGGACCACTCTCCCCAGACCTGTGGGAGATCCCCCATTTGATACCAACATAAAACTCCCATGCTCCTAAAAGGAAATGGTGTTTTCCTCTATTTCATGCTGGAGCTTGGTACAACTAAGGTTATCAAACCTCATTTTCCCACATCTTCAAACACTACAAAAAGTCTGCATGTATTACTCTGCAGGTGACAACCTGCCTTTCCATCTCTAAACTCGCTCTTGGCATGGCCACCACTCATACAAGAATGTTTTTTCATGTCACCCTTGTAACACATCGCTGAGCTGAACAAAGTAAAGCTCCCAGGTGGATAATTAATTAGATAAGCACGGAGACATGGTCAGACACAAATGTTTTTGAAAGGCAAAACATGTCCCCTGAACCACCAGCTGGCCATTTCAAACGCACCACTTGCTGTGGCCAGAGCCGAGCTCTGTCACAGCATAGTAGGTGATCTCAGAAGGGAACTACACATGGGTCCCAGGGCACCTCTTCAGGAGGCTGTTCGCTGTGCCAGGGGGGCGGAGAGACTGAGACTCCCCTCACGCAAGCAGGTTTGCATCAGCACCTACGTTGCACATAGCTCCCTGCTGCTAATCCCTGGACAGCTGAAACCCACTCTGGCTCCATATGCTGACACTCAGCCCCTGGGACAGCAGGCGCCCTTCCCCTCTATAGCTGAGGCCCCCACCCATGCCTTGGGAATGCAGGAGGGATGACCAGAAAAGGCTGCAGCAAGATGCTCCAGTCTGGCCTTACTCCAGCCAGAGGCACCTGCTGTGACCCCAGAGCCAGCCCTGGGTGCAGACACGGTCAAGGCAGCCGGTCAGGGCAGCACCACTACAAATTGCACCATCCCCAGGGGCAGCACTGCCAGGGCAGCACCAGGGCAGCCTGAAGAATCGAGGAGTGAGGTCCAGTCCCTACTGCAGCTGCAGGGATTGTCTCAGACCTGCTCTAGGGATCTCCAGCATCCCCTCATCCCCCCACTCATGCCCAAAAAGTAGGTCTTCAACAACAGTGAAACAGGAGCCACTGCACAGCTGACATGCCCCAGAATATTACTGCAGCCGGCCTTCCTCCCTTGTCCGCACAGCACAGCTGTCCGACAGCTGCTGGGAAACTGAGAACACAAACAGCCTTTGTACCGACACAATTCAGTCTCAGTTCTGGTTCTGCCCAGCCTGATACCCCACCTCACCAACAGTGCACTTCTCCAGGATGCTGCCCCCCTGCCCACACCCTACATTTCACCTCTTCTCTCTGTGGAGATGCAGGAAAGGCATAAAGCCCTCACCTGTCTCTAAAGCATTTTCTCAAGGGGATATTTCACACACCTGACACTTGTTGAATTTCACATATTCAAACTTCTGCCCTCCAGGTGAACACAGGAACCCGCTAGTAAGAGATTTGTGGACTACCCAGAATCTGAGGTTGAGAGCAAGAAGTTAAACCTCTGTACAATAAAAAAAAAGCATGAAAAACATATTGGCAAAAATATTTCAGAACAGCCATAGGGAAGCTTTTCTGTTCAATGTCAAACATATTTAACTGTGTTCAGTGCTAGATGTCATTGGCTTTAGCAGTCTGGAGAAAATGTATTAGAGGGAATAGGAATGGACAACACTATGGGTGCAGCTCCCGGTGCACTTCAGTATCTGCACGACAGCAAGCCTGGACAGGCACGCAAAGCAGAGCACAGACCTCCCTACCGTGCACACATCCCCTCACCCAGCCAAGGCCACGTGCGCCCACCCCTGCCCACCTGCTGCCCACCTGCTGCCCCACCGACGTCAAACATGACCGCCCTGCAGCAATTGTCAAAGCTCACCCCGATACCAACCAAGCCAGCACAGAACAGAAATAGCTCTTTCGGCCCTCAGTGGTCTCCCTGAGTTGCTGTTGCATTAGGACTGGCCTCTTCAAGAAAAAATCCACAGCATCAGCAGAATTAAGGATTATAAACACACTGCAAGGTCAGAATGGGGCCCAGGACTGTTATATCAACAGGAAAACTCAGCCCACAGTCACCTCATTTAAAAGGGTCACCTTGTCCCAGACCTTAAAAGGAGTATCTTGTATACATCAAAGTCATGTTACAATACTTTGTGTCCTACAGACAGATTCTTGCAGAAGCTCATTGTATTTATCATTCTGTGTAACTGAAAAAGCAGTATCTTTTATTAACACCTATAAAGCTTTTAAACACCACCACTATTTTCCCCCCTCATTATAAAAGGGTTTTCTCTCTGCTCCCCGAGTGCCTTTCCATTAAGTCTACACAAAGCTTTGGTGGCCACCTGCCACACATACACACTTCTGCCATGAGGTCTTGGAGAAGTTGCAATTTAATCTCATTAAATACTAGGTAGGAGCAAAAGACTCTTTTGAGGATGGAAATGACCCACCATCAAACAACCCAGCAACAACCGCTGCGGAAATTAACCTTTAGGTACAGATTGCTTCTGCTGAGCGACTGGTTAATGAGAGTCCCCACCCGAGATGAAATACACAGCAAACAGGCTGGAAAGGCACATCAGATCTTCCCCTCCATCCATGCATCATTATTATTTCTGTTCCTTTCTGCTCTGCCCAAGGAGAGCTGTGTTGTGGCAAACAAAAGGCAATGACACAGCAATGCCGCAGCTGTAATCACGCTTTTGAGCTGGGACTGTAACTGCAGGATGGAGAGTCAGGGAGTAAATTACGTGTCACAGTACAGAAGCAGCAAAGAGCAGGAGAGGGCAACAGCAGCTGTAACAAAAGCTCCCGATCTCGGGTCTTCGTGTAAAACACAGCAGCAGAAAAACAGCACTGAGGGATGCTGATTTCCTCGGACATCACACAAGAGGGATTCTAATCTTCTGGTTTGCCATCTCTTGCCCCAGTACCCCTCCTCTTTCCCCCACACCCAAGAAAAGCACAAGGACAATGCACGAGAACAGCTCCACCAGGGTCTCACAGGAATCATAGAATCGTTTGTTTGGGAAAGACTTTTGAGATCATCAAGTCAAATCATACCTGTCCTCTACTAAACCACATCCCTGAGCGCTTCATCTACTCATCTTTTAAATACCTCTGTGGATGTTGACTCCACCACTTCCCCAGGGAAGCCATGCAAGTGCCTGACAATCCTTTCAGTGAAGAAATTTTTCCTGACATCTAATCTGAACCTCCCCCAGTGCAACCCGAGGCCATTTCCTCTCATCTGTTGCCTGTTGCTTGGGAGAAGAGATCAACACCCACATCACTAGAACCTCCTTTCAGACAGTTGTAGACCATGACAAGATCTCCCCTCAGCCTCCATTTCTCTGGGCTAAACAACCCCAGTTCCCTCAGCCACTCCTCATAAGACTTGTTCTCCAGGAATAGGTTGGTACAGCATGCTCCCATCCCTGAGATTCCCAAATCCTGCCCAACCTGACTCTCAGCTCTTCTGCAGCTTCACACTAGTCCTACAACTATTCCTTCAACTTCTTCCACCCCACAGAGATACCTATGCTTGCATAGAGATATCTGCTGGGGTTGTGTGTATTAGGCAACAGATGAATTTTGCTCTCATACCCCTCCTGGCTGATTTTGAAATTGAGAGATTTGGGTAAAAGTAGTGAGAGAGGCACACAACGCCCTGGGGGGCAACAGGTCATTGAAGTAAACCAGCATGGCTCTATTAACAAGAAGGCTTTCATGAGCACACCAACGCTGCTAGCAGCCTGTAGAAATGGCCAGATCTCCCATGCCAGCAGACAGCTCCACAACATAGCTTGGACACGTGCAAGACGTTCAGATCCCAGACTCAAATTAAAGTAAGCCTTGGGGCACAAAAACTGCACTCTGGCCACCACCTGGACTTTCCTGGGCAGGGGGGCAAATGAGAAGCAGCACCCTTAGTCAATTCAAAAGAAAAGGGGAGAATCAGTTGAGGTGTCAGCTGAGTCAACCTCTTAGCTTTAAAACTCTAGAGCAGAAAGGGTCTGGATGGGTTTTATTTAAACCTACACACTCACACAATGACTCAACCAATGCACTTCCGTGGTTTGGGTTTTTTTTGCCACCTCCTGGTGGAACGCAGTATCAAAAAAAAGTCCCACAAAGAAGTCTCAGCATTTTCCCACCCCAGTACAGACCCTTCCCTACTCAAGGTGCCTCCACTGCAAAGCACAGAGGAGTTCCCAGCCAAAAGAAAGACTTGAAGTCCTTAACTTCATTTACTTACCAGCAGCAACCTTGAGAAAAAACGGTCTCTCTTGCCTATTTTTTTCTTATTAATACATCATCAGAGCAGGATCTTTCCACGTGCCAGCACTGTGGCTCCAGTCTGTGAATATTTCTGGAAATGGGCCTTAGCAGCTAATAGCACCCACTGGACAGCAGCTGGCTCCCCACGTGATCTTGGCCACCAGCAGTTTTTCCACCACTGCTAGGAACCACAGCCAGCTGAACACCAGGCGAGGGGACACTCAGCCTAACTCCATCTAAACCACCTTCAACAGCAGTTTAGCTGGAGGGGAAAAAAAACCTCCAGTGCCTTTGCCAAGCTGACAGGCAGGGGCGCAGTAGCTGCAGGTGAGGAAAGTGCCATCCCTCCACCGTGCTCCACCCCTGCAGCACCAACAGAGACCCAGAGCCACAGAGACCCCAGGGGCAGGGGACACAGGGACTCAGAGCCCCAGAGGAAAAAAGCCCAAACACGTCAGTGTAGTGAGGTCTTGCAGAGCCCATAGCACTTTGACACAAACCCAGACATTTAAGGTTGGACTAGATGATCCTAGAGATCACTTCCAAATGGCATTCTATGATTCTATGATTCCCAGGTTTCAGAGGCAAATGCCAGCATCAATTGTTTGACCAGCCCAGCCCACTAACACCGATGCCCAAGGAGGTCTAAGCAATCAAGTGTCCCATTGTTCAGACTCACAAGTGCTTCTCCTCCATCTGCAGAAAGACTCAGCTTAACATTTGACACCTTCAGGTGTCTCTGCTACAAGTCTCCCTCTGCTTTGCAGACCAAAGGCAAAAAAGGGAAATTTCACTGGATGAACCCAATATAGAGCAAATGAGTGCCCACTGTGCTAGTCAATTCCTTATTTATTAGTTTGAAATTCACAGAACCATAGAACGGTCGGGGTTGGAAGGGACCTTAAAGTTTATCCAGTTCCAACGCCGCTGCCATGGGCAGGGACACCTCCCACCAGACCAGGCTGCTCAAGGCCCCATCCAGCCTGGCCTTGAACACTTCCAGGGAGGGGGCATCCACAGCTTCCCTGGGCAACCTGTGCCAGTGCCTCAGCACCCTCAGCCTGAAGAATTTCTTCCTAATGTCTAATCTAAATCTTGCCCCTTATTCTCCCTTATTCAGCTCAGACAAGATGACATTGCAAGTGCTTCATGCCTTTGAGCCCAGCAAGGGTGGGTTTTGCTTAAGTCTGGTCAAGGTGAGTACAGAAAGCCACAGGGTGTCTGGTCTCCTCCTCTCCTGCTGCTCACAAGGACTGTGGAAGCATGAGCAGGCACCATGAGCCATAGCATCAG
Source organism: Dromococcyx pavoninus (assembly GCA_033558185.1). NCBI lineage: Eukaryota > Metazoa > Chordata > Aves > Cuculiformes > Neomorphidae > Dromococcyx > Dromococcyx pavoninus. Next base: position 154,921 of record JAUMJL010000273.1, on the reverse strand, counting down.
GCTGTGCCCCAGGGCATGAGCAAACTGGAGGGGATGACAGCAGGCTAAGTGGAGGGAGGAGGCAGCTTTATTTACGCTAGCAAGGCTGAAGCTGCTAGCTCAGAGTGAGGGGGTGGAACAAGAGGAAAATAAACCTCGTGCTTCAAAACTGTCAGATAAGGCTTCAGCAAACAAAGAAGAGTTACTTTTTTGAATAACCAAGCAACTGCTCACAATGTCAGAGGGTCTCCAACTGCCAGCAGTAAACACCTGGAGAAGTTTCCAACCACAGTCTAGAGTCAGATGGGATTTCCCACAGGCTCCAGGGGTGCTGAGATCTCATGTTTGGGATTGCTTACTGCAAGGCAGAGTGCTACCGAGTGCACATCTGGGTGTCGCCTGCAGAGAGATGCCACGTTCCCCCCAACAGCTCCAGTCAAGCAGCTGGTTCGGTCTTTGGCGATTGTGGGACTGCCAAGCCGGCCTCACTTGGTTTGAGGTACCCATTCTCCAGTCCCATTCTGCAGTCTGAGGTGATTAGCTTAAGATTAGACTGTGACAATGGAAGTAACTAAAAGCTCTATCCCAGCTATTTCTGGCTACCAGAAGGGCTGGAGGTATTAAGCAGAACTCTCCTTACCTGTATTTTAGTTAATGAGTGGGTCAAGCTGTGGACAAGCATGCAGGAGGCAAAGAGGGGCACTGCAGGGACATCAATATCCTGCAATGACTGCAGTAAGAAACTCTCCCCCTTCCTGAGAACACTTGTTCCTAGGCCAGGGACGTACCTGGTAGACAGGAGAGGCAGGATGGGCTCACATCTCCAGCAGCGATAAACATCACCCACTGATTAAATGCACAGAAGGCATAGTGCAGAAGCTATTAAATCATTTCGCCCCCTTGGGGCACTTCTGCTGTTGTTTTCTTCATTTAATGATATTATTGGACAGGGGGAAGTTTAATACACTGCATGGGTCTGACTGTTACCTCGCATGAACTGAGAGAGGCACACGGAAAGCAACAGGAGTTGAGTTATACTCACCTGACAGAGACACGCTCTGTGAGACTCCCTGAGGACAGATGCACCGTGCTGCTTCCCTTTCCTCCTCTGATATTTTGCTCTCCCTGTTTTAATAAAGTAAATATAGCACAGATAAAATCCCCTTGGCACTTTTTAATGGGTTGAACACATCATTACTCACCTGATTTACAACTGAACTGAGAAATGCCCTTGGGAAGACAGCAGGAGGAATGCCTCTGGTTAGGCACTGACAAGCAGATCATGTCAGCAGAGAGATACAAGCCAGTTCAGACACCTACACAGAGAAGAAGAGCCATGCAGATTGATACCAAATTATATTGGAAGCTCTGTACGAGCTTTCAGTCATCTCACAGCAGCTGCTCCCTTGGTGTGTGTGCAGACAGGGTAGCCGAGTATTTTAACTCATCGCCCTGTACAAATACTTCAAGATCCAGTGCAAAGGCAATTATGCAAAACACAATTCTGCACCAAGAGGGATTACAGAAGCGTTTTAGAAGAAGTCGCATAATAAAAGGCAATTGCACGACCCAGCAAGCAGCTCAATTAAAATGACATCTTGCTAAGCTGATCTGCGAGTGGGCCTTTGAATGAAGGCTCGCGCCGAGGGTCTGCTGCAGAGGGCTGTGCTCTTTACGGTATCCAAGCAACACAGTAAAGCCTCCCAGCACACAAATTACAAGCAATACCTTAATTCCAGAAACAGAGGAGGGAACCAGAGGTTAAAACACATGCACAGAGGGATGCTCAACTCGGGCATATGTGAAGACATTGGTTTGACACTCAGGAGAAGGTAAGTCTCTTATCTGATAACGGCCAGACCTTGGAAAGCAAGTTGCAGCTGCTGGCCTCACCACGTCTGCTGAAGATCAAAATCCCATGTCTGAGACAAATCAGCAAACCTCTCCACGTGCCGTTACAAAGATGCCTCCCTTTTGCTTTCCGTGTGCCTCTCTCAGTTCATGCGAGGTAACAGTCAGACCCGTGCAGTGTATTAAACTTCCCCCTGTCCAATAATATCATTAAATGAAGAAAACCCACAGCATGGCAGCATGAGGTTCTGCACAGACACAGGCTTCGTACGGCCACTTTCAAAGCACACATATTCAGACAGCCCATCCACTCCAACAAAATACCAAAAGATCCATGCAATATAAAACCTAAAGCATCTGTTACTGGACCACCACTCCAGCAGATAGCCCCTATTTTCTCACAGGAGACTTCCAAGACAGCAAGTGGAAGTCATAGGATGACTATACCCTCCCCTGCCTAAAATTCTCATAAGAGAGTCTCAATCTAAAAAAAAAGTTTTCCATAACATTTTTCTTTTTTAAGTAGCATCTAGAGACAGACAGATTGATTCAAATCTTAAAAATAAAAAAAAACTTTAGAAGACACCAAATAGTATAAAACAGAACTTTTGACTATTTTGCTTCCACCACCGCTCAAAAAAAAAAAATTGAACAAAAGTCAGGTTTGAGACAAGCAGAAAAAAACTCTTTTCAAATGAAAATAAAATAGTCAAAACTTTCAGATCAGCAGAAATACTTTTAGGTTATCATGGTCACCTTTACATAACTAATCACCCTCAGTTCGTGCAGTACATGGAATAATCTGTTCAATGCCAGAAACACAGCACTAGAATCCACACCAACACAGAGCTGCATCAACTCCACCTGGGGATTATTTCCCTCATCCTTTCCATCTCCAGATAGTTTGGGACACAACCCTGACACAGGGGCAAGCACAATAGATCCACTTACATAATTTGTTTCTGGAAGAGCATCGTTTTGCGTTTTGAGTCTCTTGCTGACATCAAGCCCCCAGGACCCCCACCCCTCTAGCTGCACACAGACCCTGCCAGCATTTGCAGGGAAAGCCCTGTCAGGCATAGCTACCTTTCAGACTCAGACCCGAAGCTCTCTCCCTGGCACAGAGGGAGTCACGAGCAGCACCCAGCGCACACCACAGACCTCCTGGCACAAAGTTCAGTACTGAGTCTCACAACACACCATACATGACAGTTGCTAAGCCTGTGTTCCCTTCCCACCCCACAACAGCCAGCTCCTCTCATGAGCCAGCACCGGGCACTATCTGCCAGGCCTTGTCAGATGCTTCTCCCACGAGAGAGGGCAGCAGCAGCAAGCAAAACGCTGCAGAGTCATGCCAGAAGCTGGTTTGCTTATTCTGGGTTGGGTTTTTGTTTTGTTTTAAATCAAACTTGATCGGTGGTGGTAAGACATATTCAGTACACAATTGTTCCTGTAACCCTGCACTACCCTTCTCTAGAGTTTCTGAATGATGCAGGTTACTTATCAGCACAAGACAGCATAAGAGGGTCAAGAGGCAAGTCAATCTCTAAATGAAAATATTCTTGTTTCCCACCCCCCAAGACTGAATAGGAATGAATCATAAATTCATGGAATGGTTTGGGTCAGAAAAGACCTTAAAGATCATCCAGTTCCAACCCCCACCAGACCAGGCTGCTCAAGGCCCCATCCAGCCTGGCCTTGGACACCTCCAGGAATGGGGCATCCACAACTTCTCTGGGCAACCTGTGCCAGTGCCTCACCACCCTCACAGTAAAAAATTTCACCCTAATATCTCATCTAAATTTCCCCTCTTTCACCTTAAAACTGCTACCCCTCATCCCATCAAGGCACTCTGTGATAAGCAAGCATTATCTTAAGGTTAAGCTTAAACGTTTAACTATGATACACATAAAGTTTCTGCACAAAGCACAGCTGTGAGCTTAGAGGCAAAATCTAACATGACTTTGCCATGTAAACATTAGACAAATATAAGAGGAACCTGCGTTCCTCAGGTGTTATCAAGCTCTAACAATAACTGGCAGGGAATTCCTAAGAAAGCAAACAGAGATTGTGTAGACAGATACTTATCTGGGCACTTTGGGTCAGATCCTGACCTTATGCAGATTACCAAGGTAGAGGGTAAAGTCAGCATGGCCAGAGCATGACGCTTGTGAACTGGGCACGTGGCATCCAAGCTCCTACCGACAAGCCCAGGCAATTCAGCAACAACCCCACAGTTACCCGAGCTGATGGCACTCACCTTTGCCTCTGACCATCTCAGACACCTTCCAGGAAGGACAATATATTAAATAGTACTGCAGTGGAAACAAACCACAGTCATGTGAAAGGATACATCCCCAGGATAACTGCTTCAAGGCATTTGATAGGTAAGGACTCCCTGGTCATTTCTTTTGCTGTCTCCATTAACCTAGGACAGAAACAAAAAGGTTTTCATCTCTTTCAGTTGGAGCAATTGATAGGAATCAAAGTGTCCCTGGTACACAGAAAGCCAGGTGCTTCCTGTTCTTATTTCAGCAAGCACTGGAGAGCTTGATTCTCCTCTTCAGTGACCTGCTAGAGCCCTGTTGACTTCTGGAAGGTGACACTCTAACGATGGATTGGAGGAATGCAGTCTTCTCTGCCTCTACAGCAGCTCTATGAGCATCACTTCAGACTGTAACACAAAGCCCTGCAGAGCTGCAAAAGCTGGCAGTCATGCAAGATCCCACAGCAGGACCAAGTTTGGCTTCTTTTCAAAATAACCCTGGCTCTCCTCTGGAAAAAACAGAGGGGAGAGGATGGTTACATGATCACACCCTGAAAGCTACAAATGCCTTTGTGAGCCTATAGCTACAGGTGCAGACAAGAATTTAATGCCTTTTCACCAAGTCTGCTCTGCACAGAGCTCTACCAACACAGACACTTCACACCACTGCAAGCTAAGCTATCACCTTGCTGTTGCTCCCCTCCTCCTGTTGCCTGGGAAAGTGATAAAAACCACAGGATTTACTGCAGGAAGGAAGGAAAACCTTGCATTCCCAGGATCTTGCAAGCGCAGGAAGTTTAGTTGCAATCTGGACTCTCATCTTTGGAGTAGAGTTGAGTTATCTAAGAGGGACAACACTGTGACGAAACAAGCAACCTGATCTTGGCTCAGCTGAGAAAGCTGTTGTGCCAGACTGGCACCACATCATCAGCCAACCAGGTATCCTATCCCCTTCCACAAGCAGGTCCTGAAAACCTGGAGAGTTAGAAAAAAAATACTGGAAGGAGATAAAAAAAAAGTCAGAAGGGTCATATTCAATGACACACAAAAAAAAAAAAGAAGCTAAAATCCAAACCAAAGGATGACTTCTATTTTGAAATCTCTATCCATATCCTTTCCCTGAGAAGAGCTTTATAAACAGATCCCTACTCTAAGGAAATACGGCATTAAATGCTAAAAATATTTGTATTAGAGAAGATAATGAAAATATGCAACTGAAACCATTAGTTTGTTTTTCCCACTTTCTAATTCGCCCACCTCATGTATTTTAAACCTTGTGTTGAATGCAAATGGCAATACATCTTCCAGCACTATTACAGCCTGTCACAGCCATTCCGTGCCCCATTTATCCAAGTTAGAAATTATCTTTTCATTTGTAAACAACCACCCTTTGCACTCTGCCTGCAGTATAGAAGACAAATTAGAGTTAGCCTGCATCCTGCATGCTCACAATTGGCCACAGAAACCCCACTGCTGGAAGCAGTGAGCAGCTCCAGCGAGGGCACACAATGAGGTCCCTTCATCCCCCACAGTGGCTCCTCAGTGCTGGTTGCAGCAGTAGCTGCTGCAAAGCCCTGTCCCATCCAGACAAGTATTAAACACGGACAATGCATGGGAGGTATCCATGAACAAGACAATCCACCAAATTTCTTATCTTCTCACTCCCCAGGGGTGAGAAGGTCATAGCTGATTATGACTGCATATCAGAGGCAAGAAAAAGCTCCAGGTGCAAAGCTTTTCAGCTTCAAGCCATTTAGCGTGGTGCATGCCTGCTTAAACACAGTTCAAGAGACAGGGCCAGCATCTCCTCCTCAGGTCCACACCTAGACTGACCCTGCTGCCAGCAGGCAAACACAGTAACGGCACCGGAGCTGCCTTGTCACCGTGTGCAGCATCAGCTCTCCTAATACCTGCTTTTATAACCTCACTGCCGTCATGATTTCAAGGTGTTGTCAACATGGAGAGAACATTAATGTCTCCACAGCCAGGGAGGGAGTCTTCAAAGTAATTGGCCTAAATGAGCAGTCAAATTACTGCAGACTTATCTGTGACAGCAAAACTCACACTATTTAAATACTAAGTTGTATTTAACACGCACTCCGTCTGCAACCACATACGTGGCTGGTTTAGAAGCACAGCTCTCCAGGATGCTATATGGTTATTCAGACAGATTTGAATCAAACAGGAAAGACATTTTGCTTGCTGAAAAACACACCGCGTGCTAGTGCACAGGTACCTCAGCTGTCTCTCAGAAGGGACCTCAGGAAGCCCTCCTGTCCCACCTCCTGCCCAAAGAACCTGGATCCAGGAGCTGCAGCAGGTGCTCCATAGCCACCCAGGACCTGGCAACTCAGAGACAGCCACGGCCTTCAGACCATGACAGTGACGAGGATCTGTGCAAGGGGAGCACTGGTCAAGAAGCATCACCAATGATCAGCGAACGGGTGTCCATCTGCACCCAAAGGGTAGGTCGTGCCCTCACACACGCTCATCCCAGACTCCTGGGAAACAGTCTGCAAACAGTTTATTTTTCCCCTCTGCATTTACAACACAGACCACAGGCTTTATGTGGATGACCCAGTTCAATAACCACTGAGAGAGTCTTTCTTCTGCTTGTAACCAGCTTGAGATGCAGCATGGCCTTAAACCCTGCATTTCAATTGGAAGCAAAGCCTTTGGAGAATCCCCAAGCCACCACTCTGCCCAAGGTAGCATAAGCCAAATCTAAATCACCCCTTACAGATAAATTTTCCAACCTACTTTTAACTGGGTTCTCAAAGGCTCAGGAATATCTATCCTATACTTAACCTTGCATCTAAGAAGGTCCTCTAATGTTTAAACTAAATCTTTCCTTTTTTGCAATTTAAATCAGAAGCTATTTCTGCTGTCCACAGTGGGCATGGAGACCATTTATTATTTCTCCTCTTGCAACCAACATCTGTATACACAACAGGCTCTAAACTATCCTCTCCTCTGTAAACATGAGGAAGCAGACACAGATTTTTTTTCTTTTATTTTTAATCCCTCCCTTCCTCTCACCCCAAATCTTCCCTTAGGTCATGTTTTCTAGACCTTTGGCAATGTTTTTTGCTTTCCTTTCGGATTCTTTTCAACTGGCTTGCACCTCATGGTCCTTCAGCTGAGGCCACCACACCAACACAGACAAATTTCCCTCTGATTCCAACTTTCTGTATTTTTTGCTACCAATTCAGTGGGGTTTTTTTAAGATCAGTTCTATCTGTGAAAAACTAGCCTTTTGTTCTGCACTGTGTATTCCCACAGCTGGTTAATCCCAAATTCCTTTTCAGTATTTGCCCTCACTCATATACCTCCTGTTCATTCCAGCCCAGCTCTCTGCTACCCTTTGAGATCACTCTGAATGCCAACTGCACTTTGAAAAGTCTCGTCCAGCTTAGACCACAAAGCACATCTATTAGCAAACAATTACTTTTATCTGTACTGTTCATGAAAAAACATTGACCTGGGACAGAGATTTCACATCTCAGCTGAAAAACTCTGCTAGGTAAGAGCAAGCTATTGGTCAAGTACTGCTTCCTAAATGCTGCTTTTCACCAGGCTGGGTCCTCATGTCATAATAGTTTAATTTAGACTAGAAGTCCCTGTCTTATCTGGAGGCTGCCAAAAGCCATACTAAATCAAAGAATTATCACAACCACAATTTGTGGTATCTAGCCCAAAGCCACCCTCTCCACAGACACTGGCGACCACGGGGACAGCCCATCTCTTCCAGTAACTTGGGGGAGGGACACTACTACGGCCAAAAATAAGCATCATGCAGATTCCTTCTTTGTGGCATTTGCACCACTGTCTAAAGTATGCCAGGCAGATCTCTATTCCAGACCACAGTGAAGATTTCTGCCTCTAACAAACAGGCGCCACGCTCCTCCCTCGAGATCTGGTCCTTGGCAGATGGTGATATTCCCTTGCAAATTTACTCATATTTCTTTCAGTGTTTTCACTGAAATCACCCGGGTTATCTCCCTTGCTTTCTGCACTAAGAGAAGGCCCACAGAGGAAATGGGTTTGCATTTTTGGATGCTTTCTGTTTAAAAGGGCAGTGACTGCAGTCACCTCAGGGGACACACAAATTCCTTTTTGCTCCCAGATTTTTCTCTAGGGCACCCAATTTCATATACAAGTTAGAAAAAGCTCCAAACATTGCAGCATGCTCAGATTGGAGAATCTCACCAGCTGACACCCATCACACTTCAGAAATGACCATGCTTAGGAGGAGACGTTGCCCATTACCTTCACCCTCTCCCAAGTTTTTCTAAGGCTTCTGGCAGTTTTAGTCTTACCAATGAAGCCAAGAAAGGTTGAAAAGGCACCAAGAGGAGTAAAAGCAGATAAAACAGCAGAGCAGTTACTGCTCTCATGAATCTGCTCAAAACCAATTTGTTTCAATGTCAAATGTACCTCCAACACACGCCGAACATAGCACCATATCTGTAACATATTCCCTTTGTGCAAGAGAGAAGCAGATGTTCAAATGCCTTCTGCAGTCTATTGTCTGGAAGTGGTATAAGCCCATTTTTCTTTACAGCTCCATCAGGGTTCCTTAATAACACGGTATGTTGAAACAGTATTATTTTCCACACACACCCCTTTGCTGTTATTTGGTTTCAACGTTCCCACGTGACTGCTTCTATCATGCTCTTTCATTGCAATTGATTACTCGTTATATCTGCAGTCACTGAATGTTTCTTCATCACCACAGAGCAGCTTGTGAGCTGTAATTTCTCAGAACCCCCAGAACCTACTTTAACATCAGTTTTTGCTTCAGTCATAGGTCCCACTGATCAGCTGCCACTAAACTGGAGGGAACAGCACAATACCACACCTACCTACAACCTCCCCACATACTCCATGGAGGACAAAGACATTTGTTCCTCATAGTGGCTCATGCCTGCATCCTAAAACACAATCTTGCAGAGAGCTTATTGCTATTTATAAAGCCAGTAATAAAAGTCTGTTGCCACTGAAGTCACAGTCAGAGATATTACAATACATCCAGAACTACAATTTTTTTTCTAAAGCTCTTACAAGGTCTAAGCTTGGAAGCTTTAAAGACTGGCTATTTCAGTTAAAGATACCATTTTTTTTAATCAGACTGTACCAACAAGAGCTGTAATACAGGTTTTGCCAGCACAATCCCACATGGGAAAAGGAAAACAAGCTTTATTAACGTCTGAAACACTTGTACCGTGTGCACAGACACATCACACTTGTATCATGGATCAGTAGAGTTGAATTCCATAGGGTACGTGATGAAGGCAACGTGAAGAACATCGCCCCAGGTGAGGATACTTGTATACTCTACTAGCAAAGTATGGTGAATGTAGCTACATTTGTAAATCTAGGTTTTGTGCAAGTATAGCAAACCCAGGCAAGGTGAGATGCATTTTCAGACACAGTTTGCCAGTACTACACGAACACAACCCACAGTCTGCAGAATCACATCTCCACCACCCCAGCTCACACAGTTACATCAACAGAAATCTAACATTTTCAGAAGTGTTATCTGTAGTCTAGACAAATCCACAGGATATCTGGCAGTCTAGAAGCAAGCTGATAGCTAACTGTGGCATGTTCTTAAGAGAGATTGTAAATACTGGATTATAGCAAGCCTGTGTCCCTTAATGTTATGAGTTCCTATAGATTATTTATGCTTCTTCCTAAGCACAACCAAGCATTTTTATTTTCTCGTGCATCACAGCAATGCTGACAGTAAATCTCTATAATATCTAGTCCTCCCTGTATAATAGAAAAACTCATTAATATGCCCCAGCTGCTTTAGGACACTTTCACATGAATTTATGAATATTCAATTTCCATCTAGTGCTCAGCTTCTTTGTGTCCAGCCACTCCTTTCTCGAAGAGGCTGCCAAAGATCTTGTAATGCTTTCATTAGCTTTGAGCCCTCATATTATGAAATAAGCAATATGTTTAATATCAATAAATCACAGCTCTGGGAACAGCCTCAACTTCCAAGAGCTGTTGGCAATTGGAGGTGCTCAGCATCTTGCCCAATCGAACTGCAAATACAAACGGTGTCTTGCAGCAACTGAGGCTTTGCACACTACAGGAATTTGCTCAGCGCAAGAGCAAAGTAGATCACACCTGCCAGGAAAAAACTTCAGGTGGGGGTGATTTTTCAGCTCAGATGAAAACTGACCTGGCAGCAAGAGAAGAAATCACCAAGGACAACAGCAAGAGAACATACCTTCAGCTGGTGTGAACAGCCACGTACCCCAGTGAAGGAAAGGAAAGCCTTTTGGGGCAATTCAACATTACAGGGTGATCAATGCACTATTTCCCTTCTCAAAGTTGGAGAAACCAGGAAAGGGCAAGCGGTCGAGCCCTGCTGCAGTACAACAGGATCTGGGCACCTAAGTGTGCTCCTAAAAGCTCCACTACTCCTAGTACTCCTGTCCATCAGGTCAAGGAGCAGAGCAACACAGGTCTTGGGACTTCACACTATGCAAGCCCAAGTGTACACCAGTTGCAGATAACTGTGCCTGCCAAGCCGGCAGGGGGCTGGACCATTTCCAGGGGCAGCCTCCTTAACTCTGCAGAAGTTCTGCCACCACATAACAAGTTACAGAAGTCCTAACAGCAACAGGACAAGGAAACAAGTCAGATGCAAGTCCCCAAGCAAACACTAAGGCAGGTAAATAGCAGAAATGGCACTACTTAGAAGATCCAAATCCACGAGTGCATCTCCAGCTGTGAGCACTATATTGGTTCTCTTCTAGGAAAGAGTAACACCCTCGTATGCAAGGCTTTCATCCAGCCTAGGAGGATAGCAGCCTTTGAAGTAGTGAGTGCTGAGCACAATTCATTGTCACCCTCCACTTCCTTAGATAAAAGTAATAGGACAAATTAAAAAATGAGTGACCAGCATGGAAATTGGTTTAAGCTCTTGTAAGCCCATCTAGCATTCAAGGCACAAGATTTATTCTAAACTAGTTCCATCGGTGCAGTGAACACTATACAAGAGAAAGGAAGTGGGAAAGACTGCTGTCAGCAAGATGAAAATCTGAAGCGCAGAGCTGGGATGGGAGCTGGAATTTGCAGTGAGACCATTAGATTAATGACAGACAGCTGGGGACAGCTACAGACAAGCCAGCCTACAAGAGTAATTATATTCTGCTTATCTAAATTTCACTCTAAAATAAAAGCATAATGTTGTCAATGTCATTTCCCACCCTAACCTGCTAATTTACTGGGTCCTAAGTATGATGCAGTTCTTACAAGCAAAGGATCCTAGCTCTCTGTTACCAGGTTCCATGCACATGTTTGTATTTGTATTGCACAACTCATCTCCAACCAGCCAAGAGTCCACCACATGGAAGGAACGACAAGATGAGTGGCAATGGGAGAAGTAAGGCCATGACTTAAGCAGTCTATTGTGATCCTCCAGGGGAAAGGACTGCACCTGTGATGACATCAAAATTCCTGCAGTGTTTCAGAGTTGACCTCTTCCTACCATCAGCAAAAGGCATTACCACACAACCAGAATATCAGGACTTATATAGTTTCCATAAAAGCAGCCCAGCCCTCCCAACTCAACACCAATAAGCAAGAACTGAGAGTTTCCTCAACCCTGTGTGTTCAGCTTTGGCCTGTAGCTATGCAGCTCTCATGTGGCTGCTGAGCAAGACCAGTCCTTCCACTCACTGGCTCTTGATGGGTCCTTTTGCCACCTGTTAGCAAGCTGGAACACTCCTTGTAAAGGCAGCAACATACAGAGTTTTGGCCCTGCCAGAGGGGCCGTGGCACGGAGGAGGAAGCCCTCCCACTGCATGGTGCTACAGTGCCTAAATGCCCAAGATGATCAGTTGGCATGATATGGGACAAGGGCACTAGACCACTTCCAGAGACACTTACCCACTTAGAGGTCTGCCTTTTCTAATCTCGAAGAATTGTGTTCCCGTGTGATTGTATCTGAATTTTGTCTGTTAAAGGAAAGTAATGAGAACAGTCAAATAATAAAATAACAATGCTCAAAGGGTGAATTTTGGTTTTGATTTCCTGTTTAAACATAAAACAAGCAGTAAAAGTCATTGATTCTCAACAGAGATTAACACTTAAGTTTGGGATTTGAGGGTTATGAATGCACTTTTCCTTTAGGTCCCACTCATTATTAGGTTATCAGTCTGAAAAAAAGTCTCCCATTTGGGCAAGAGAAAGCTTTTATAGTCTAGCCAAACCATTCAACATCATTCATGGTTTGAAAGAACTTATTTCCTTTGTAAGTATGACCTGTAAACCAAAAGCACAGCAAGTGCATCCATTTACATCTAAAAAATAGAAATAATTCTTTAAAAAAATATAATGCACTTGCAATGGAAAAGAACAGTTAAATGCAACTAAAGAATATTAGTTAACACTACAAACATACAAGAAAAGTTCATCACAAAGGACACCAGCTGACAGTCACCCATCAACCAAACCCCAGCACCACCTGCCTAGAGGTGCAAGCTACTATGCAGCAGCATCACCAAAAGCAGCCTCGTTCCTGCTGCTTAAGCATAGTTGTTCAAGCAGAAATGCAGTAAATGAGATCAGGAAACGGATCTGTCCAGTAAAAATAACAACAAAAAAAATAGCAAAAATTTTTAAAAACTCACATCATCCACTTACTTTTGCTAGATTCTCTTCCCAGTTGACCCTGTTCTGCAGCCTTGTTCCCAACATGACTGCAAGAACATTCACACCAGCAAAACTGTGGTGGTGATACCAGGGAAAAAACAGGTGACCCCATGGAGGCAAAGGATACCTTGTTAGGCATAAATAGCACAGCTGCTGACTGTGTAACCATGGTCTAAATAAAAACTCCAGCTCACACCAGGATGCTCTGAACTGACTTCAATTAGAGTTCAGAGTTCTCCGGAAACAAGGCTTTGCTTCCCTCCTGCCTTCAAAACCTAATTCATGAGGCCCCCATGAGTGCTCTGAACAAAGCATACAGACTTTTAGCCCACAAAGGAAGCTCAGACCCTGTTCCCGAGCACACACTGAAGCTTTTCTGAACACAGATGCAAACCCCATGCCTAAGGCTGACTCCTGCTACGTAGTAGAGTACAGGATTTCAAGACCACTGGGGGAAAAAAGAAAGAATATAAATTTTGGAGCAGTGAGCCTCTCGTCCTGTCTAAGTGTCCAACATGCAGAAGAGAAACATGCCATGCCCCCACAGAGCAGACTGGCCCCAGCCACCCTCCCTACAGCAGCTGCTGCAGCTCCAACCCCTGCTGCTGCCTTCATCCCAACCGCTGCTTCCCACCAGGCTAACTGCGTCTGCTATTTTTAGATGCTATTCCAGCTGCTGCCCATATCCTTTCTTAATCCTTACCAGGACTTTAGATTCCTTCCTCAGCCCCACTGCTTCCCCCCCGACACACACACACACACACACACAAAGGGAGAGTTTAGAAAAAAGGAAAACAAGAGAGAAGAACAGCACTGGGGCCAGCAACTGTCTCCTCTGACATTATCTGTGGAAACAGTCAGTTATTAGGCATGGGGCAGCAACAGGGAGGCTGGATAGATATGCACATCTCTGATGGGCCTCCCAAGCAAGATGGGGCAGCTGGAAGGGGGAATTCCTCTGTGCAGTTCCTGTGGCAGGGGCAAGCTTGCCCACCTTGGAGTCAGGGCAGCTGCTTGTGCCCCCCACCCGAATGACAAGCACTCCCTGCAAGCTGAGCACGTAAACAGTCCTCAGAGAGCCCACAGGGACTGCCAAGTCAGAGGGAGAAAGGGTTTGCCACACCAGCTCGCACTTAATCACTTACACCACATTATTTCTGCAGGCATCACAATCCAGCCATAATATCCTCATAAACCAACTGCAAAACAAGCACTTCTACTCCCACCAACATCAATTCAGTTAAATTCTCCAGTATCATCTAAAGTTAATTACAGCTCCCCGAAGATTGCTGTGACAAGCTCAGCGCTGCAGGTGCTCTCACAAATCCTTAGAGGCATCCTTTCAACCCTGAGCAAACCCAAGCCCTCGCAACCAGCTAGTGCTTTGGTAAAGCCCCTGTTAATTCATGCCAGGCACAAGCCAGCCTTCTCTCTGGAGACCATGTGCTGGGGAAGGATACTGCAGCATCTTCATGTAGGTCTGTATTGCCTGGAGCCATTCTGGGATCGACATAGAAAGCTTGTAGTTTGGCACCGGTGGCACTGAGGGCTGGAAACAAGAAAAAAGATAAAGAGGTTAGACAGTTACCGCTGCCTGCAGAGCGGATAAGTGATTTACTTGGGCAGTGGCATGTGCTTAGTGCAACACAATGTGGCAGTGCAGATGGCTCAAACCCCACGTGAACTCAAGCATCGGGCAAAGTCATCGCACTGACAATGAGGGATGCCTGTGCACCAGAGCCAGCCCCATCCCTGCCAGCACTGAGAGACCAGGGCAGGCTGTGCTATGGCAGGCTGCTCATCCCGGCCCTCAAACACACCCTATGTGGGCAGGCAGTCCACACAGAAGAAAAACATTTCCCATTTTCCCCGTCTAGCTCGTGGCAGTGTGGATAAGCATAGTCCCAGCGTTGTCATTCCCTCCCATGAGAAGCCATTTCAAGTCTAATTTTCAGTTTCCTCTACCATGAGAGAAAGATAAAAGGAGACAAGGATCTCAGGCTGCATAATTCCCCATCTGCCACGCATCAGAGGCACACATGCTGGAGAGGGAGTGTATGGTACCTAGAGGACCACCTGGGACCCAAATATTTAATGATATTAAGACACTTCAAGATATAGACTGGCACCGTAATGGGATTCTTCCAAAATCCCATAAGACATCTGCTTGTGCCTAAGAACTTTAAGAAGCCAGGCCCTCAATCCGTATTTAATCCCCAAAGTTACATGGCTCCTGCGCCTGTAACCGTGCAGGAAAGGGGCAAGGTATTCTCCCAAGACCCCTTATTTCAGGTTGGGACTGCAAAAGGCAGGGTCAGCAGGTGGTAAAGTGGGCAGAGTGGCTAAAAGAAGTTAGTACAATTCTCACAAACGTAGCAGAGTGAACAGCTTACTTAAATACTAATGCAGATCCAAATTCAGGAACCAGCAAGTTGGGCAGCTGTGACGCAAGGTGCAAAGGAAAGTGTGTGGTGTCTGCCCACTCATGATGCCGTTACAATAGTTTGAGGATCGTGAAGTGAGATATTGCGGTTCTAAATACACTTTAGGTCAGGGATTATGGATAAGAAAAGCAAGTTCAGGCAGCAGAAGGCCACCTCTGCCATACTAACTTTCCACTCCGATTCCCACCCCTACTAAGATGGAGGGATTGTGAGTTTGCTTTCCGAAAATGAGCACCAACAGTCTCAAGCCGACTAAAACACAATATTTACTACATGCAGCTAGTTACTACAGTATAGTAAATAGGGAAAAAAAAACAAAAGAGAGACTCCTACATTATTGGCACACAGAAACATATCTTAAGCGGCAAGGAAAAAGATGGCCAGGCATTCAGCACGCTGCTGTTGTTCCCAGCACCACACAGGAGACAAGCACACAGGTTTTCTCTCCAAAAAAGTGGGAGTTACAAACAAGGCTCATTAATGCTTCTTAATCACAATTTCCACACCTACCATCCTCATTAGAGGAAATTTTTCAGTTTCACAAGTTCCTTCCACCCCCAATCCCTTTGGTCTGAATGAATTATTGACCCATCCTTCTTGCCACTAAGGCAGCCCAAGACTCAACACAGTAGAAAGGGCTTGATTTTCAGGAGCAGCAAGCAGCTGAAAGAGGGAATCAAAGCAAATCCTTCCAGGGGTAGTCATTCCTGCTCCAATATAAATACTCCTTTGCCTCAAAGATAAAAATGTCCAGGTACTCGTGTTGCACATACACAATACAACATGCCAAGGCAGTGGGAGTCCCAGCCAAGAGTCCTGGCGGCTGTAGAGCTGCCGGGGGGACAGCAGTCTCTTCCCAGCCCCTCCATAAAATGGAGGCCTCTACCCCAACCCAGCTATGGGACAGGACAGCATCCCATAGAGACCATCACCAGTGCAAAGCCCTCAATCCATATTTAATCTCCGAAGCTACACGGCTCCTGAGCCTGCAGCTGCACAAGAAAGGGGCAGGGTCTTGTCCCAGATCCCCTCATTTTAGGGGTGAGACTGCAAAAGACAGGGTCAGCAGATGGTAAAGGGGACTTGGATAAGACACAGCCCTTGCTGTAACTCACAGCTGTCACCCCTGCCACGTAGGGCAGGTTTGGACCTCCAGGAGAGGTGCTTACCCATCTCCAAGGTGGAGGACAATCATGTCAGCCACTGGGCAACGCTTGGGTAAATAGAGCCAGGGCTTTCCCAACAGCTGACACATATCCCATTGCCTGTCTGTTAAAGATAATGCCATGTTAAAGACATAACCACACTGCCAGCCAAGCCAGGCAGCAGAGAGCCACCCACTGCTGCCACTCCCTCCAAACAAAACCCATTCCCACCCCCCCAACCCTCACCCTCCGAGATTCCTGCCCCAGGAGCATCAATCCTGGGGACCCAGCCAGCACAGACTAGAAGCCAGGGCTGCAGGATACCACAAGCGGAAGAAAGTGCAATGTAGTTGTGGATGAGGCTACAGCCCTTCAGCTACCAGTGCACATCTCAGCACAGCAGCCAGGAGCCGGCAAGGGTTTGCAGCAGGATGTCAAAACCGAAATGCAGACACAGCACTACAGACCACGAATTTATAAAGCAAGTGAAATTCAGAGACCAGGCAGATGAAAGGGTCTTGACCCAGTATCATTTCCAAGCAGTGGCAGCTACAGAGATAGTAGAGCCGCTGCGATGCAAGACCTCGTGGCAGAGCTGGAGACTGTCCTGCCTGTGGCTGTAAACGTTAACGTTGTAGTCTCAGTTCACCACAGACATCTTTTGTGAAACTCATCTTGCCCGACTTCACCGTAACTCATTTAATGACAAAAGTAATTTTCTGCCAGCTTGTCCTGCAAGTATCCTCTTACTTAGCATGGATGAAGCTGGCAGGCTGGAGCCCTCAAAGCTGGTGAGAGGTTTAATTCCTTAATATCTGCAAATATCTCAAAGGCCACAGGCCATGTAAGGGATTGCACAGCCTTTTCAAACTAGGAGCCCATACGCTTTCCAGAGCCCAAGCCAAAAGTCAGAGGTGTGGGGTGCAACAAAGGGAACCCTCAGGTTCTGAAAGAGCCCCCCCTTGCAGACAAGCCAGCTTTTCGTGAGGATTCTTGCTCCCAGGAGAGATGCAGCCCTGCAGTCTGCATTTGTTCCAGTAAGGAGAGCCTCATCAATACTGTAAGAAGCTACTTATCACCCTGCATGTATGATTGCTGAGATTAATACCAAGACGATTTGAGCAATCAAGTGGAGCTTCTTGGGAAGGGGATGAAAACTCTCTCCCATAACTAGGGATTAAGAACAGATCAGATGCAAAAACGGAGCAGCTGCACACACCGCTCACTCAGCCTCTACCAACTACCAATAGAAGTGGATTACAGGTTATCTTCTCACAGGCACAAGTTTCTCCCGCCACTCCAGATCAGCCCTACCTGGTCTTTTACAGGGTTCCACATACACAGCAGCACAAGCCAATTAAAAAAGCTGTACCATTATTTAACGAACAACTTCCTCCTCACAGTCCTACTTTGATCCAGAAATTACCATGACTTTAGCAACCCACCACCACTGTGTGACAAACACACCAGCTTCTACCCTTCATTTGTTAACCTGAGCTGTGTTGGTCATAGTAAGAGGCCCTCAAACTACTCGCTCACCCCAGAGGTCCCAGGCTTAGCCAGCAAGAGCATATTAGTCACAGGGGACCCAAGGCTCTTCTGTCCTTGAAGCAGTTAATCACTGTGACAGGGCATTTGCTGCTGGGCAGTGCTGGAGGAACATAATGCAAGTCTTCTACAGCACCGATCAGCAACCAATAACATCAAACTGGTTATTCCAGCAGATTTCCAGATTTTTTTCCTCCTACTCAGCCTCAGCACAGGCTGCATCACAGAGTCAGCCTTGTACTTCGATATCAGAGAAAAAGCCATGAGTGATGCTCGCCAGGGCACTCTGGCAAGTAGCGTGCCAGCACAGTGGAGCCACTGGCATGCCTCTTTGTAATGCTACTGAAAGGAGAAGTTCTGCCCTCCCCCTGCCCCTTCACTTGTACAAGTACTTGGGATCAGCCACACCAGGGAAATGCAAACAAACTCTGCAAAACCAGACTCTTCTTTATCTGGATCTACTCCCCCATCCAAACAAAGGCTGGTGCCAGCACAAGGGAAGCAGGAAAACACAGAGATTGCCCCTTTTGCACTTACACTGAACTAAATATGCAGAAGAGAGATAAAAGGCCTTTTCAGTTTGCATCTTACTCAACAAGCACCTTTGTAACATGACCTGATTCAACATACTTCCAACTTCTCCATGCACAGATTTTTTTCTATCTATCCCACATAAAAAACAAGCACACATATCACTGACAACCAGGGCTGGGACAACACCAGCCCATCCAGCGTGCAGAGGGGTACAAATCAACACCGACTTCAGCGGTCAGCTCAGATTAATGCTGCTTGGTGTGGGAGGAGCGAACCAAGCTCCAAGTCTGCCAAAGCCGACTGCATTAAAGACACTGGGATCAGTAAAGCAGTGCAGTGGTGAGAAGCCTTTGAACATCAGCAGACAACATCATTTTATTTGCTGGCTGGAGGAAAAAGAAAAGAGTTGGGTCAGGCAAAAATGTTTGGAGCTTGTACTGAGGAATGCACAAGACAAAAGTGTTTGGAATCTTTCCATGCACTGGAAATGAAATATCTGAGTTTTAAATCCCTTATTACATTTCAAGAGCAAGGCTGTGTTTCAGGAAACGCCCGTGTTCCAAAGAGCTGAGTAAAGTGTGCACAAAGCACTTCATTCAGTCCCTGAAGATTTCTTTTTATTGTCGTTTTCTGCTTTTTCCTCCCCCGGATAAAAAAAAAAACAAACAGTTTTCCTACTTGTTTCCCCAGACACCAACTCCAGCTTCTCAGCATCCTGCTGCACACGCCCTCATACCCTAAGTTTTTATGTCTTTTCCAACAGCAGTCGCTCCAGCTTGCCCCTTGCAGCGGCGGGGGCTGAAAGCATCCTCAGGGATGCGGCAGGATACACTCCAGTCCAGCTCAGCTCTTGGTCCCCATCCCCTCGACACCCACAAAACCTGGTGGCTGTCGGATAACAGAATCACAGAATGGCTTCGGTTGGAAAAGACCTTTAAGATCATCAAGTCCAACCATCAGGCCAGCCCTGCTAAGCCCACCACTAGACCATTTCCCCAGATAAAACATCTACTCTTCCTTTAAACACCTCCAGGGATGGTGACTCAAGCACCTCCCCGGGCAGCTGTTCCAGTGCTTGGAAAGCAAAGAATTTCCTCTCAATATCCAACCTTTGGCAGCCAAAAGGAGGGTTTCTCCTTACCCGAGCCAGGCAGGCTGCGCTGCGGATGGCCGCGGCCACGGCCCCGCCGTCGGGGTGCACCCTCTCCACGTGCCCCCACATCCTCTCCCAGGTCTGCCCGTCCATGGGGAAGCCGCTCTTGTTCACCAGGAAGAGCGTCCCGCCGTCCCGCTGCTGGTCCTCCTCCTCCGAGCCGCCGCCGCTGCCGGGCCCGCCGCCTCCCGCCGCCCGCGGCTGGGCGCTCCGAGACCGGCCCCCCGCCTTGCCCGCCGCTGCCCGGCGGCCGCTCCCGCCGCTCCCGCCGCCCGCCGCGCCCGTCATCGCCCCGCGGCCATGCCCGAGCCCGGGACGCCGTTGCCGAGGGGGTGGGGCGGGTACCGCTGCCGCACGGGCCCTCTGGAGATACGGAGAGATGTGTGCGTGTGTGATGTGTGAGATGTGTCTGTTTGTGTGTGTGTGTTTATATGTGTGTGTCTATATGTGTATATACATTATCTGTGTACATTATGTGTGTGTATTGTGTGTGTATTATGTGCGTCTGCGTTCATATATGTGTATATATATTATGTGTACATTGTGTGTATACGTGTGTATATGTGTGTCTATATGTGTATATATGTGTATGTATGTATGTGTGTATATTATGTGTATATATGTGTATTGTGTGTGTATATATATGCGTGTATATATTATGTGTGACTATGGATGTGTATATGTGTATGTTATGTGTGTATTATATTATGTGTATATTATATGCTGTTGTGTGTATATTATGAGCGCGCGGAGCCGGCGGGGCGCGGGGGCAGCTCGCTCCTCAGCAGCAGCGCCGGCCGCCCGTTCACCCCGTGCGCCCCAGCCCGGCCCCGCTCCTCCATGCCGCCGCGTTACCCGCCCGCCCGCGGCTCGGCGCGCTCCCATTGGCCGCCACAACAAAGAGGGGCGGGGCTGGAGGGGCGGGGCTCGCCGTGAGTGGCGGAAGCGCTGAAGGCAGGCGCCCCCTAGCGGGCGGAACGGGGTGGGGGGTGCAGGCGGCGCGGGCTGATCCAGTTCGCGCGCGGCAGCTCCGTGTGGAGTTGCGGCTCCCGGTACGCCGTGCCCTGGGGGCGACGCGGGGGTAAGTTACAGCATTCCTGTCTCTGTGTGATTCCCAGTCACCCGCATGTACAGCCTTTATAGGTTCAGGATACCAGACTGTAAGAAGAGTGGGAGGTGACCCTGCCCATGGCAGAGGGATTGGAACCATTCTGTGATTCTGTGAAGTGTGTGTGTGTACATATAGATGTGAACTCGCAGCCCAGAAGGCCATGCACGTTCCTGGCTGCATCAAGAGAAGCATGGTCAGCAGGGTGAGGGAAGTGATTCTCTACCTCTGCTCTGCTCTCGGGAGATCCCACGTGGAGTGCTGTGTGCAGTTCTGTAATCGCCAAAGGGGGATATGGAACTGTTGGAGCGGGTCCAGAGGAGGGCTACGAAGATGATCAGAGGGCTGGAGCATCTTTGCTATGAGGACAGGCTGAGAGAGTTGGGATTGTGCAGCCTGGAGAAGAGAAAGCTCTGGGGAAACCTCATAGCAGCCTTCCAGGTCCTGAAGGGGCTACAGGAACGCTTTTACAAAACTGGGGAGGGACTTTTTACAAGGGCAAGTAGTGATAGGATGAGGGGGAATGACTTTAAACTGAAAGGGGGAAGATTTAAATTAGACATTAGGAAGAAATTCTTCACACTGACGGTGATGAGGCACTGGCACAGGTTGCCCAGGGAAGCTGTGGATGCCCCCTCCCTGCAAGTGTTCAAGGCCAGGTTGGATGGGGCCTGAGCAGCCTGATCTGGTGGGAGGTGTCCCTGCCCATGGCAGGGGGGGTGGAACTGGATGGGCTTTAAGGCCCCTTCTGATCCAAACCATTCTGTGATTGATTATATGATTCTTTGAGCAGAGAGAGCTGAGCTGTTCCATTTTTGCTGACAGAGCTGGAAAATTCCTCGTCAACCATTGAGTGTTATGTTGGTGGGAGCAAGATCCCAGCTTGAAGGTGAGGGCTGCAGAGAAAGGCTATAGGGCTTTTCTGTGTGGTGGGAAAGGAGTACCTCAGACCTGGGGGAGTCCCACCCCAGTGGTGAGTGGCTGTGGTCTCATTGCAGCTCGCAGCCTCCCTTTCCCACGGATGGCTCACACAGAGGTCCTTGTCATCCTGGGGAATGTTTCCTGCTCTGGTAGTAGGAGCACTGAGTATCTGATTCCTGAGTCAGAGCACAGGTAGTCACAGTGTGGTCACTGAGTGCTTGGCTGCCACACAGACTGCTAGAGGGCCAGGTGAGTGGTCCATGACTCAGAGCACAGTGACGATGTCCTGCCTCTATCCCCAGCATCAGTCGGAGGTACCTACCTCACGCATCTGCACACACTGCTAACATCACAGAAACAATGGTGTCTGGTTCTCCACTGCGGGTGCCTGGACTGATGAAGTCATGGATGAGAGCAACGGGAAACCTATCTCTCCCCCAGGGCTTTCTCCAGCCATATTGGTGGCCTTGCAGCACCTTCCAGACTGATGGCTCCCTGGCTGCTGTTGTGTCAGTTCCTTGATGCTGATTTCCATACTTGGATGGTGGTTTTTAGCTCTTTTTATCAAGCGCAACAGTGTCCACCTAATACAACTCATGGAGCTAGAGGTGACTCCCCATCAGAACTAAATAATAGTTTGAAAAATGGTGTTCCCATCCTCTGCCTATGCACTCGGTTACCCCCGCCAGTCTGATCTCCCCTGCTCCCAGCCATGCTGGGTGCGTACCTGTGCATCTCCTCAGCAGCTGCAAGTACCAATTTTCATCTGTCACCATAAATAAATCTCCCCAGTGCCCTAATCAGCTTCCTGAAGGCTCTAACGAGTCACGGGTGTATGTTGAGTTGCTAATCACTCTCTGCAGGAGTTGACGTCTCCGTGAGTCCTACCAGTAATCTTCCCTGCCACATCCTGGCCGCATGGTCTGCCTGAATCTCATTAGGAGGTCTAGGATAAAGGAGAACGAAGAAAGGTTTTTCTATCAGCTAAAGCGAACTAAGGGCTTCGGCTTACACAGCTTGCTCAGTGACAGCTTTCAGCCCAGGAGACTTTGGTCTAGGGAGTCTTCCCGTAAGCTGACCAGGGAGACTCAGTGTGTAAATGGCATCGTGATCTGGGGGAGAGGAGGAAAGGTCAGAGTGTGTTTAGAGCTGCTGTGAAGTCTTTACATTCTCTGCTATGTCCTGCATTTCCCTGATGATGAGGCAAACAGTGCAACTGGAGGGCAAATGTTCCCCCATGCTGGCCAGAGACAAACCACACCCCTCGCTGGGTTTTAGAGCAAGATCCCAGGGGAAGCACAGTCCTTCTCCTTCTGGAGCACAGATGAGGCTGCACAGCAGCAAGGTGTGAGAGTACTGTGATTATCAGCTCCAGATGGGAGCTGATGAAGGACAGAGACCCAGGAGAGGCTACAGATGGCTGCAGCCACAGAGAAAACGGCTCTTGAGGAACAGAGGGAGGCCCAAGCAAGGCAGCAAAAGGAAAGGGGAGCCAAGAAAGTCTGCAAGTTCACTGGAGCAGAGCCAGGAAAAAGCCTGAAAATCGTTCAGACCTGGATCTTTGGACTAATCAGACTGTGCAGGTGGTGGCAACCATGTGTGAGTAACCCAGGGGCATGCTGCACGTGACAGAGCCTGGAGCACTGGAATTGCACAGGGGGAAGTCATCATCAACCATGCTGACAGTCACGTATGTCCCAGAACCTTGTTCACTGTTGGAAAAGGCAACAATGGTGAGGCTGCTTACAGCCTCGCTCAGTGCTCCTCCACTGCCCAGAGCAGCCAGGAATGCTCAGATCATGCTTTCTTACATCCACCCTCTTCTTACCCACCCTGAAAGAGTGAAGATTAGAGTGAGGCTACGTGCTTTGCAGTTCAAAGCCTTCTACATCCACCACGCCAAGAGCGTGCTCCATGCCAGAGGGAAAGACTCTCCCTGACCAGACAGGTAAGGGGCACAGCAAGGTTGGAACACCACAGGCCTGTCCGTAGCAGATCTTTGCAGAATCCAGACCTCTTCTGATCAGGACTGAAAGAAGAAAAGTCTTACCAGCTCCTCCTTGACTCTCAGGTTGAAGAGGGACAAGCTGAACTCCCAGAGGCCAGCCAATGTGGCCAAAGCCATTTATCCCAGGCAGGGCAGAAATTAGCTGAGGTCCTGATGTGACCTTGAGACAATAGCCTAAGGGGGTAAAACAGTGTCCCCCAAGTCCCTACAGTAACAAGAAAGCCTTTATTATCCTCTTCCCAGCTACAAATTAAGGCTAAAAATAGGAGAATGCTGCCTTGGTTTAGTCTAAGCCATCCCCAGTATTAGTTCTGAACAAACGTTCAAGATGAGTCAAGAGCAAGGTGGGATATGCAGCATGCCCCCTTGGATCCCCCCAACCCAATGGCTTTTATCTTGTGGGACCATCTAATTTTGATATCGTAACTTTCAGCAGAGCCTCCTTGTTCCCCGCTCTGTTTGCAGCTCTTCCTTAGCCCTTCCCCTCACACCCAGGCTGCTGCCCAGCCTCTGCTCCAGAGCCTTTTGATTTTGAAATCCAGTCACTAAAAAGTACTTCTAAAGCAAGCTCTGAATAACACCTCAAACCTGTGGTCTTGTTCCTAGTGTGACACTTGTTGCTACTACAGCTGCTTTCTGGGTCAAAGGAAATAAATTGATCATAAAATCACGTAAGAGGGTTTTAACCTTCATTATTTCCAATTCAGACTAATTTAAATGCAGGATTTGAAAGGCCCTGCAGTGCAATTACACAACCAACTGCGGGAAAATTAATAGCTCTTAATTGTACCATGGCAGCAAGGTGATATCAGCGTCAGCACTTTTTCCAAGATTTCTTCTCCAAAAGTGTCATCCCCAGGAAGCATCTTGCACAGAGCCAGTCTCAGCCCTGCTGCACAGCAAATCCTCACTGTCCTGTGATATTCCCCATGCACAGAGGCAGTTATTTTATTTATTTATTTGGGCTTATTTGATAGATCTGGACCTGTGCTGTTATCCAGGTCAGCAAAAGTGATGCTAAGTGCTCCACTGAGTGCACAAGAGGCATGTTGGTTACTGATGGAGCAAGAAACGTGCCCAGTACCTCCAGCAGGCAGCAGGCAGTGCAAAAGCCTGAAGCCTGGGTACCTTATAGTTGTGCCTTGTGCTAAAGCCAGGCCAAATGATATCAATGGCCTTTTCTGAATTTAGGAACCACTGTACGTCCAGAAAAGCAGCAGCAGCCTGAAATATTTAATCCTACAAAGGTGCTTCACCTTTGCAGAAGGGAAGTGAGAAAACAGAAGTCAAGAAAGTTTGTCTGCTGCAAATGAATTGCATTATTGCTATGCAAACATTAGCCCTTTTCCTAAAAAGACCATAGTGACCTTGTTTGATCCTTGAAAAGGAAAAAAAAAACTTGTTTGTTTGGGTTTTTTACCTAAACTGGAAGTTACAGTGGAATAAGATTTGTTTAGTACTTAAATGCAAGGTTAAACTGTGATAAGGATGTAACCATGGTGATATGGGAATGGCTGTTAACGCAAGTTTGCAGGAGTGATTTGCGGAACCGCTAAGAACAACTTTATGTACTCAGTAATATGATCATTAGGAAAATAAATATGTAGAGCAAACTTGGAGAAAAAAAAGCAAGCTATAAAAGGAATGCTTGAGGATGTGCTTCCTTGGAGCCTTCCCCAAGGTAGTTCTCTCTGGAAAGCCTTAACATAGTATTTATTTTACAATGGTTTAGCAGAAAAAACAGCCATCAGCTGCTTTAGCTTTAGCAGTGAAGAACATCAGCAATATCTTCTCATTTCTGCCTGAGCAAGTCCAGGATGTCCTGCAGTAATTCTACTGCAGTAAATTTTAGATGGGTTTGTTTCACTGGGCTCCCGTTGATCTCAGGCTAATCCTACAGGCAGAATTTCCAGCATAAAAAAAAAATTATATGGCAGAAAAAGCCTATAAATTAGGCCTCCTGAAAACTGTTCTCTAAGTTTTCTCTTTCCACCCCTGTTGCAGGTCAGTGTGTCCTGCTTGGCCCGAGCCTTTGCTGACAGTGAAATAGTTGTTCCTCTTCTGTACTAATTATAGTCACCTCATTCCGATCTAAAACCGAAAGCATAACATACAGATGAAATTGTTTTTTCTTCCTGGTACGGTGTCGACATCCTTATTAGCCCACCTTGTTCCAAGGTTTCAGTCTCAAATATTGCTGTAGCTTGGGAAAATAATTAGTCAATACAGTTTGCTACAAAGGTCTTACTTGCAAGCCTGTCAAATCTTTTAGTCTCTGCAGCAAGCTCTGCTTATAAAAGCAAAGAAATGCAAATGTAACCTCCCATAAATCTTGACAATCCATCTTTTATAGACTAAATACTTCTTCTTTATCCTTTAGTTAGAGGGTAAACTACCCAGCACAATCACTTCTCATCAGGGAACTGCATATTAAAAGTACAGGTAATAATGAAAAGCAGTGGCTAAAAAAAAAATTTGCTACTAGGAATGAGATCTCTTTTCAGCAGTTGTCAGCAACTGCAGCCCATGTCACAAGGAAGATGCTGGTGGTAGCTCTAAAGGTGAGAGGCTGGACTTAACCTCCATTGCCAAGTGAGCACCTGAGTCATCCACACCTGCACGGAGAGAGTAAGGTACTGCAGTAAAACCTCTGCCTGCTTAAGATTAGAAGCGTAATTGTTGGTGTTGTTTAGAAATCGATTAAGCAATGTAGTTCTGTTATGGGACACCTTGTGCCTTCTAGGATTAGTTTGATGCTCATTAGAAAACACTTTGAACAAACATTGACCTCATGTATTAAAGTTCCTCAAATGCACTGCATTTCTAGGCAGTACTTGGAAGTGGACTGAAAAAGCGATAAGTTTAGTAACAGAATGTGTCACAAGACCATAAACCACAAGTCCTTGAATTTAGGTGCTGTGAGAAACCTGGAAAGAGAGAAATGCACAGTACATTGTTCTCACTTTCAAGGTACAACAAGGTATCATCATAACACTGATGATTTCATCAAGCAGTTTTTCATCTGAAGCACCCCTGGAAGGCAGCACTGCAGATTAAGATTCCCCCTTTCTAGAGAACAGTTGAACAGCAGTCAAAACAGTGCAGGAGCCCCTGAAGGTGAGAGTGAATTTCAAATATTGTGGTCAATTAAAAAACTTAAAGATATTAGAGGAATTATAGTGATCTGGAGCAAAACTATTTTTGTAATATTCATTGTTTGCCGTCATGTGAATGATACTAATTTTTAGAGGTAACTGACAAATTCAAGAAGCCTACAGAGCCATCAGGAACCTCGTAATTGCGATGACACAAGCTGCAGACTTCAAGGAGTCTCCATAAGGAGGAGCCTGTGAGTCCAGGGAGGCGTTGTGTCCCCTTCATACACACAGACATTTCAATCCTTATGAGATTCTTATGGCTCAAGCCTCAGCAGACGGAATAAGTCAGAGGAAAAATCACAACGACCATGGGGTTCTCTTCGCTCCCCAAAAGCTGATAGACCTCATATCTCCATTGGCAACAGTTTGGGTAACTTTCTAAAGCATCCGAGCTTCTGAGGGCTCCTTTACTCTTTTGAAGCTTCTATGGGGCAGTTACAAGATGAGAAATGGAATTTCTAGGCTTTAGGCATTAGCCTCTAAGTGTAATTTAGGCTTTTAGCATTGGGCCCATAAGTGAATTTCTGTTGTTCTCTGGGTGCAGAAGATACAAATTTAGGTCCCATAGAGCCAGTTAGTTAATGATCCAAGGGTGAGTCACTCTCACCCTAGTGGGAAAATGCCTCTTCATTCAGCACAGGATGTAGGTTTTGTCTAATGCCTGTAGGGTTGTTCAGAATTAGGTGATGAATTATTCTGAATAAATCAAGTTACCTTCCAGGAACTAATGGGGAAAACAGTATGTACAGGCTTAGAAACTGCACTTTTATATTTTAATGTCTTTTTTCCTTGGCAGCAGCTGGACAATTTAGTTTCTGATACAATAAGTAACTTTGCAGTCATCTGCAGTCCCTCTTATACCTTATCCAAAGTAGTGATCAGTATCTGTGCACCTCAGGGCAGCTCCGTTTTGAAAAAAAATTAGGAAGTTTCTGGTTCAGCCCAGCACAGGCTGGGAAAACTTCTGAAGCCTTGAATACTTCCCTGGGCTTTTCCCAGAAAAGCAACCCCATGCTCTAAGAACCAGGGTTAGTCCTGGACATCCCTAAGTCACGCTGCTCACCAAGAAGCTGGATTTAGTAGATGCTGCATAATTTTTGAAGCACACACAAGTTCAGGTAGAACATTGAGTTAAAACACTAAAAAATTGCGATTACAGTGATAAAACAGACACCGTAAAACAAAGTCACTTAGGCATGGACAAAGAGGCTTTTAACTACACCTTCTAGTTTTCCAAAATCAGCTCATTCGGATGCACATTCACTGCCTCATCTACAAAGCTGATGATCTCTGACCTTCGGAGCTCACGAGGCATCTTTAAACAATTTTTGAAATAAACAATTGCTTCCACGGTAGCTTTCTATCTGCATGGAATTTATAGCTGTTGTAGCATCTGGCTTCTGTTTCTAGAATTCATAATGCAAGACCACAATTCTGACAATGCCCCTCAGATATTTACCCCCTTTTTAATAAAGCATTGTTACAAGCAGAAACAGTTTATTTAGA
This sequence comes from Dromococcyx pavoninus, assembly GCA_033558185.1. Classification (NCBI taxonomy): domain Eukaryota; kingdom Metazoa; phylum Chordata; class Aves; order Cuculiformes; family Neomorphidae; genus Dromococcyx; species Dromococcyx pavoninus. Next base: position 126,624 of record JAUMJL010000273.1, on the reverse strand, counting down.
AAACACTGGAAATCAGCATCCTACAGGCTGAATTTTTACCATGCCTGATATTAAGCAGGTATTACCCAGCCTCTCAAATCAGTTCAGTATGTTTTACCACTGCCAGCACTTAGCAGTTTTTCTTTACTGCGACGCACCTGCTGGAGTCCTTTCTACAAAGTTCAGGATATTATTGGTTTGTCTTCTGAAAGATGTTGAATTGATACGAGTATTCATGTAGAATGTGGTCAGATAAGGTTAGCTCGTTGAGAAGCAAGAGCTGGTAGGAAATCCAGCAAGCTTCCAAGAAACCTTTCCAGTCTAGGAAGCAGCTCCACTGTTAGGCATGTGCATGTTTTACCTACGCACAACCCACATCACTTTCTGGAAGGGGTAACACTTGTTAGTTTTGGATACACAGGACCTCCCCCAGCTATAGAAACAACAACAACAAAAAGTATTTTCCCCACATGAATGGCTTTGACTAATCATAGCCATGACAGCTTCACACCTCCCACTTACCTGATGAGGTTTCTAGTGATTTCTTTCAAGAATGACTGAGAAAGAATGAACTTTAAGGCAATGACAATTTTATGTGATTGCTCCTTCCCAGCTGTGGGAATGTTTAAATTGCAATGCTAACTGGGGATACAGCCCACAGCTTTAACAGAGATGATGTAAGAGGAATACGACCTCAGAGTCCTGGTTGTAAAATGAAGAGCCCATCTGAAAGTTCATCCCACCATTGAACTGGATGCTTTAGGCTTATGTTTCCTGTGCTCTGTAGCACCTGCAGCCTCTCTTGTGTAAAAAATAGCTGGGGTAATTCCAGTTTTGAGGAGAAGGGAGATGGAAAAAAAAAAACCAAAACAAAAAAAAACACAACCAAACCCCAAAACATTTTCTTACAGTGATTCCACTTTCTTTGAAGCTGGTTGCTCAGATTTACCTGGCTCACAGCTGATGTGCTGGGGATCAACACTAAATTCCTGAGCATAAGTGACAGAATCCTTGCAGAGTGTTCACAAGGGTCCTACTGTGCTCCCACTGAGAACAACTCTGGTTTTAGAAACAAAAGTTGGGCCATAACTGAATGTTAAGCCTCACGCTATCCTCTCTAAGAAGTTACACTACCCTCTCTCCCCAGGCAATCTCTGTAGAGCTGAGTGCTTTATTAAAATAATATTTGCACTACCCTTCAGGCGATGACACTGGATTGCTCTGCTTCAGGTGTTAACTGCACTTGCTATTCCTCACAGACCTTTTCCAAAGCAAAGGAGGAGAAATCACAGTGCTAGAGCAGTGCAACATAACTACTGATGCTAACACTTTAATTCCATGCCCTGAGAAAATCTTCCTTTGTGTATATTTATATACCCTGCATACATGCACTCTGCATACGTGTGTGTGCATGTTTATTAAAGACACAGTATATCATTCACTTGTGAAGTTTTCCTACACTAAATGGCAGATTTTAAGGAAAAAAATGAATGATTTTTAGACCATCAGCTGTATGAAAAGCTGTCAAAAATGGTAATCTTGGCTCCAATGAAGTTACACGTTATACACTTTATTAGTAACATGGAATAGTAAGGAATGATGCTGTCCACATACCCACATGTGTACAATATTGCAGTCAGAGAATATTCATAAGGAATTTTTAATTTTTGTTTGAAACAAAGAATGGGACACTAACAAAATCAAAATATTACAGCAAAAATCTTTGTGATCTTCATGAGAAGAAGAAAGACATGAGCAGTAAATAACATAGCTCTTACATAGAAATACATTTCTCATAGGAATTTTTTTTGCCTAATTCATTGTAGTTCATGCATTAACATCACTTCTCCCTCTTCATAGACTTCAGACTGAATGGTAGAGGTGGGGAAATCACATGGGATACAATAACTTAGCCTGTGGTTTATGAACCATTAGTAGCCTATAACACTTAAGAAGGCAGTACATCCACATATTGAAAGACAACAACTGAAAAGGTCACACGTTCCCATTTGCAGAGGAAAACTCACCAGTTCTCAGAATGGAAAATGAAAGCTATAAATGATTACAGCTTAATGCAATTCCACTTGCCTGTAGATGCACAAAATGATAGACTCGTAGAATCATTTTGGTTGGAAAAGACTTTTTAGACCCTTGAGTCCAAAGTTTTAAGCTAGCACTGCCAACTCCACCACTAAACCATGTCCCCAAGTACCACATCAACCGTCTTTTAAACACCTCCAGAGATGGTGATTCAACCACTTCCCTGGGCAGCCTGTTCCAACGCTTGATAAGCCTTTCAGTGAAGATGTTTTTTTCTTAATATCCAATAAACCTCCCCTGGTGCAGAGGCCATTTCCTCGCACCCTATTACTTGTTACTTGGGAAAAGAGACCAACACCTGCTTCGCTACAACCTCCTTTCAGGTAGTTGTAGACAGTGATAAGGTCTCCTCTCAGCCTCCTCTTCTCCACACTAAACAACCCCAGTTCCCCCAACTCCTCCTCATATGACTTGTGCTCTAAAAGCACAATAGATAGTCCAAAGATTTCTCAAAAAGCATCTTTTCATTAGGCAAAGGGACTGGCAGCTCTAATTACATGTTCCAGTGATTCTCTCTGAAACAACAAACAACTGTCTTGAGCAAAAGAGATGACCAAGAAGGTGAAGTTAGGAAAGCCCTATTAACCTGAAATTATTCATATGCATTCTTCCATTGGTCTTTCATCCTCATAAAACATCAGCATTCAGCAAAAGAAAGAGATTATATGCACCCATCTACACAATAAATTATCTGAAGGACTTATCTACCAAGCTGAGGAAGAAAGGTCCCTGTTGAGCAATTCCAGACTATGCCTTACAGGTCTGATATTTTCACATCCAGACAACAGAAACAAGGGCTTAAGGTAGTATTTGGTAATCTTAAATAAAAATGGCTCAGTGTTCTGTGAATCTTTTCCACTGAAGTCAGCAGAAGTTTAACATGGTCTGGAAGAAAAAAGGAAACGTAAGAGTTATTTTAACAGCTGCCTGGTGGGCAGCCCCCTTACTTAGGCTCACCATCGCATCAGTTCTCTTGCGTCCTCTAGAGCTCTCAAAGCGCTTAAAAGCATACTGAAAAGCAAAAGCTGATGCATGAGATTGGGATGCCTCTCCTCACTTGGTTTCCTACTCCATCCTCTCATAGCTGACATGCAATTCCATTCATTAAATGATCACCTCTTTAAGCAGTTAGAAATTTTAGCCCCTACCTCTACTCTTACTGGAGGGCTAAGACAGGCTCTCAAGGCTAAGAGAGTAAGAAACCCTATTTCCAGTTCTAGATGGATGTTTGATTGGGTGGATGTCATTTTTTTTTAAAAAGAAAAAAGGGAAAAAAGACCAAAACCTCAATTACCCTAAACTTATTTCTGCCATGAGCTAGAACCCCAGTTTCTTGACAGATAAGATTATTGCATAAAATACTAGTTTGATGTTTACTTGCGCTTTATTTTGCTGCTGAGCCTTTTATTTAAATATTTTATCATTGTCTGGAAATAGCTCACAGGTTTTTAACTTTTAAGCTCCTTTTATAGGGGAAGTATTAAATCCAGGATGTAATTAAGCCTTCATTGTTAGGAATATTTTCTTTTCAGGAACGCAGCAGGGTTTCCAGCATGCCAAAATCTTGTTTGGACTTTTTCACAGGCTAGCCAAGTAATTTGGCAGAAGACAAAAAAAAAAACAAAACACAAGGAGCCAGAAGGGCTGGAATATTTTTTCAACAGTCAGCTGAATATAACTAAAGAAACTGGGAACTATCAGTAAGAAAAGAAATTAAAAAATAAGTTTTAAAAAAGAAGAAATAAGCTCAATTTTTGAATTTGAACAGTGTGTGTACTGGACATTTCAGAAAGCACTCTGGATACTGCAGAAGACTTTTTAATGGACATTTGAAAACACTTTCCCAAAGCTGCAAAGACAGGACATTGTTAAATTTTGCAACAGCAGAAAAACATAGCAACCACAGCCCATTAAGACAAACATTTGCTCCATCTCCACCTTGCAAAGAATGTATGTATTTTGGCACACGTTATTAGCATTTTTCGAAAGGGAAAAGACACCCACAGGTATCAAAAGGCAGGAACTTCCACTTTGCTTGCTCCAGCTGAAAACGTGTACATCCCTTGGTGGGACAGCTTATATCATAGCAAGTCATTAAATGCACTCCTATACTCTTCCCTGCTGTTAGAATACATATGAGTTACTTTTCTTCTATTCAGCTACCACACCACAGGGCTCCTCGCGTAGAGCTTGTCTCTTCAGGAGCAGCAAGGTGTGCCCATTCTCTCTGTAGCATGAGATCTGGCAGACATGGACCCTTTATGGAAAGGCCAGTGTTCCAAGCATTATTAGCTTATTCTGATATGTACATTGCCATTCAGTCTTCCTGTGTCTGAAGTATTTATCATACAAAACATTAGATCAAGATCATCAAGCGCAGAGGCTAAGTTTAGAAAGCTACGTTTACAGGGTCCTTTTTGTATAAAGGGATTCTCTAAATCTACAGTGAAATAAGAAAAATAAAAGCATTTAGCAGTACTTATCATACTGAATGACTGTCTCGGAGCTAAGAAGTTCCCCATACCCAACTGTAATAATCTGTGCAAAAATTTGAGTAGGCTTACACCTTCTGGATGGCACTTCATCTGGGTGAACTGAAAGAGATGGCATCATTGATTGTCCTGAACCTGCAGGCTCAGCTTAGACTGCTAAAGCTTAAACGTTTGCAAAAAGTCCCCTGACTCAGGTCTGCTTTTTTAGTAATAGTAGGGCCTCAGTATTATTACAGAGCGATGAATTCTGTAGATGTGCAGATAGAGTACAAGGTAAAGGAGAATACTTTCAAAAGCCCTGTAGTGAGAAACCCACATCTCAAATTCAGGTCAATGTAATAACATAAGGTGAATGTCAATGAAGTCTGCTCCTTTTGCAACTAAGATGTGTAATATGAACAGCAAGTATTTCAATCAGACAAAGTGAAACACGACTATTTTCCTTCCAGTCATCCTTACAGCTTTTTACAAACTGCAAAGGATATGATTTAAGTTATATAAGCACAAAAATTTCATGAGACAAATGATACAATCCATAATACAGAGAAATAAATGCAAAAAATGAATATAACGTTTTCTGATACTCCACAAATATTCAGAGGTTTAATACATAAAATGGAATTCCTTTAGCAGCACTGACTTAACTCAAGATGAGGCAAGGATCTTCTTTACAAAGTAAAGGCACAAGCTCTTTGTAAACACATACGCCTCTCACTTTAACTGAGAAAGCACTCAAAATATTCCATGGAGGCAACCTGTGTGGTAGTGTTCCATTGCCTATAAATACTTCACAGAGATATCAAAGGCTTTTCTCTTCCTTTTTACTGTATTTAATAAGAAATGTTTTTACATCCGTTTATCTAGTGAGTAAACTCCACGGAAACATTAAAATAAATCTATAAGACAGTGTTTTCTCTTATCTGCCTTCTGATATCTATCAAGAAGTTTCAAGGCAAAAGGAATGTCAGATGCCAGTATGAAACATACATGTTTGCAGTCATCTCTTGTTTTCTATTGTGCTATAGACAGTTTCCCAGAAAGAACTGTTGGTTTATATTAAAAATATAGACATATTTTAAAAAAAAGAACCTGTGAACATCCTCTAGATGTGCAGCCACCTACTCTCCGACTTCTCAAGCGCACTAGCAAAGACCAAACAAGAAACAATTAAATACTTCTGATCACCACGACTGATTCCACGTTTTTTCCAGTATGCATCCTGGATGTACGCGTCTCCCTAGTGTGGAGACCATTCACACAGTTCTTCACTAATGAAACTGCAAAACTTGAAAACTGTTAAAATAAATATTCCATACAAAAGTGAACTGTTTGCATCTTGGGCAAAATGAACAGAGCATCTTCATCTTAGCTTCCGTCGCACAACTATCATCAATATCACCAAACACATTTTACTACTCAGACACACCAATCCAGTGATTACACTAATGAATATTGTTCAGCATCCAACCAAACTTGTGCGTTTCTAGGTCATCTTCTTTCAGCTTTATAGAGCTGACTGAATTTTTAATGTAGTACTTTCAGGTTCTACAGGACTGTCAACTGGTACCTGGAGAGGTGAACAAAAAGGTTGGGAATAAGCTGTTATTCCACAGAATCTATTCCACCCTAAGTTTTCTTGGATAATTTCAGGTTGGATTCCAATAGTATATGTAGTTAATTAGCCAAATCAGGAATTTCTAGAAAGCCCCCTTTTCTCTCTGTAATGAAAAAAAAAAGCCAAAGCCAAACCCCACAGAATTGAGCTTTTTAGCATAACTCTAAAGTATATATTTACTGCATATAGAAATTTATCACATGGAGATTAGGTTTCAGCTTTTTTCTTAATTTCATTTAAACGCAGTAGAATCTTGACAATCAAGGTTTGTTATCAAAGACTTATTGTACCTTATTAACGCAATTATTTATCAGGGCGAGGACTTCAGGCTTTTGTTATATCCTGGCTAACACAAATGAAGCTGAACAACACTGTAGGCTTATTAACAAGGTGATAACAGAAAACAGACAAGTGATGGACCACTGCCTACAGTCAGCCCATGCACTCCCGAGACAGCCCCAACCCAGGCTGGTAAACCCACAGGATGCCACACTGCACACACACAGCTGCACAAGTTTCAGGTTTGAGTCTGGTTTGAGTTGGTTCATACAGCACCAGCCTGGAAGTTTCTGAACCTTATGCAGATGCTAGCAGTGGGCATCTTGGTACAGGTCAAATGCTGCTATATATGCAAGACAAGCATGACAGGGGATCTTGCAGTATCTGACTCCAAAAAGCTGTTTCATTACCTTGATCCAAACAACTCAAAAACTCACAGCACTGACAAAAGTTTCTAATGACAGCCTTATTACTTCTAGGAACTGTGATAATGCGAAAAAAGCTGTTGAAATAAGGCCTTGGGACCTCCTGAACAGCAAAAAGTGCAATGCTCACTCTTCATTTAAATTCACAGGATGCTCAGCAGAGGAAAGGACCCAGCTCTTTCATGCAGCACATTATAGAAACTGCAGCATGACTTCTGTTCAACAGACACTGACTTCACTTAAAGAGACCAAGTATTTTAAAAGAAAATATGTAGTCTCCCAGCCCAACACACAAAAAGGCTTTGCAATTTACAATGCTACCAGCAAATATGAAAAAGCAATATTCGTACAACAAAATCAGAGATTAATATTAGCCACTCTAAAATTCAGGAAAATCTGAGAGCAGAAGGTCTTTTAGTTCTTTCATGGGAGCTACGAGGAGAAACACATATCTGAGGGCAGCATCCCGTGTGACTGTTATTCCAAAACAGCATGGAAACAGTCATAAGTTCTTGTCAATTACTCTTTTGCTATTAATATTATTACGCCAATAGAAGCCAAGCATTCAAGTACAGTAACACAATCATGTTAAAAGAGTCACCACTTACAGCTTTAACATCCAAATTCATAATCCCTGAATTCACATTGTGTCTTCGCAAATCTGACTTTATTAAGGCTGAAACAAAAAAAGATAAAGAGAAAGCTGCTTCACAACTTTGCAGTAACACACATTTCATGTGAAATGATTGCACAGTGCAAGCACACAGCAGCTGCTTTCAGCACATATACAAAATACCTGTATTCACTCTTTTGCAATCTGAAATTACTGACAGTTTGAACTTGCTCCTCACAAAGCACACACAAAACATATCAATAAAAGCTTTTAAACCGTGAGGACTTAAAGGAAAGCTGGACACTTTTAGCACTTTCAGCACATTTGTAAGTACCAGCATGTGTAAGTCACTGGTACAGTTCAGGAATACATCAGCAGTTTCTTGCATTAGGAAAACTGAAAACTGCCTCCATTTATGTATTTGTTGAGATTTATTATTGTACTGCAGAGATAGACATCTGCCTTAAATTCAAGACATGACAAGAAATTGGTGACAGATGGCAGTCCACATATTAGCAACATCACCCTTAAAACAAAGGGTGTGAACGCAGCAAGTATTTAAAGTGAAAAATAATGAAAAAAAACCCTCCCAAACCCTGCATTTATAACTTCTGTCTGCCCAGACAGGAAGCCACATATTTAAATCCTAGATGTCTGAGACATCTAAAAGCTACCCAGAAATTTACAAAACTCTCTACATTTTTTACTTTAAAGAGAAATCATTACCTGCATTTCTGATTCATTACCTGTTAAGATGATGCCCACAAAAATCCAAGCACAAAGAAAGAGGTTTCCTGCACGAGGACTGTAGTCTGTCGTGAGTTTTCCTTGAACAAGTGTAAAGACAATTCCAAATATCTAAAACCAAACAAATCTCCTCATCAGGCTTATATAGAAAAGAATCATAACTTATCTTGCAAAGTTTCAGGTCACATCTTACAGAAAACAAATTTAAAAAAATTAAGACTACAGGAACACAACAGAGTCTTAGAAGCCAAGTCTAAGAAAGGCTTCTTAGTTTCAAGCAGAGTGGCCTTCATGACTGTTACTTTGCTTGAAGAAATAAAAATATATAACCTGTGCCGATGCATTAAGGAGACCTGAGGAAGTGCCTTCAGACTCTGGGTATGTAATTTCCACAGCAAATTCAAACCCAAGTGGGAGATAGCCAGTCATAAAGAACCTGTTGAAGAGGAGAGGAAGAGGATGACAGATGGGGCCTTCATCTATTACTATGGCTAAGAAAATCAAACATAAACACGTCCTATAAAGAATTAACCGGTATTCTGAACTGTCTGTTTTCATGACCTAATATGATTCTATACTTTCGTTGCCTGCTTCATTCCCCTGACCTCATGCAATAATGTTAGCCATACAGCTCTCTTTTTAGGATAAAGATGCTCTAACATATTTGTCCTGTATCCCCTAACCACCTGCACTCCACTCCATATATATGAAACAACCATATGTGACCAGTCCACAAGCCACTCCATAAGTGAAGTCAATTACTTTCAAACAAAAAACATGGATGAACATCATTGTTTGATCAGCCCAAACATCAATGTTGGAGGACATAAAGAGATCATCGGTATGGAGTGAAGCTGGACACTGGAATGTCTGCAAGAAGCTGCTGTGGAAGAAGCTGAAGGGACTGATGAATGACGGGAAGAGCAGGAGCTTAATGTGGTTGAGGTTGGTTGATTGGTTTTTAATTTGGAATTCTCAAGACATTTCTGTCTCTGCCTTGAATGCCATGTCTGGGTACAGCACTATTCCCTCAGCACCTTCTGGGGCTTTTAGATCAAGTATCTATGAGAAGTGTTCATGCTCTTCTGAGCAAACAAAGACCCAGCACTTTGCTTGGGTATCAAAACACAGATTAAAAAAAATGCACAGAAACCAGTCTTTCTAGGTTTGCTCAGTTAAACTCTAATTACTTATCCACTTGTCAACAAAAGATTCAACTTTACTGCAGACAGTTTTTTGAACTGGAACCAAACTGACCACATACAGACTTCTGTTATGTCCATAAAAACGTTAAATGAAATTCACTGAAAAGTAAGTTTAGATTTATTCTGATGTAACAGGAGGTGAAACCCTAGTAAACCCTATCTATCTGTACCGTTGAGAGGCACAGGTTGAAAGCATGGCAACAGAATATGCAGTAGAATCGTTTAGTTAAAACAATTAAATATTGTTTCTCAACAAAACTGCAGTAAGCCTTCTAGTCCTCTTTAATTGCTCACCCAAGTACTCCTCCAGTCACGAACACTATTATGAGGTATCCGAGGTCCAGGGTGAAAGTAAATACCAGCAATCCAATGAAAGACAGAATGTAGACAATCAAAGTAGTTTGCCTAAAACCCAACGAAGAAAAAAGAAATGAACACTGTTAACATAAGGTCATGGCACATTGCTGAAGCACGGAATAGTAACATAAACATTACTTACTCTCTAACAACTGGCATTCTACAGCTACAAAATTTGCTTCATGTAATTTTGACTCAAACGTGTCATGTAATGAGAACGCATCCCTTCCCAAACTCTTTACTGCCTTGGTTATGCAGCTGCTTCACCCACAGCTAAAGAGACTTACTCAGACTCTCAAAGAGTGGACAATAACAGCGGATACTGTTACCTCAGGACTATTTCAGTTCTCCACTATGTTGTACCTTTTGGCCAGTCTGCAACACTGCCCATTATACACTACATCAGCAGCCAAATCGAACACTATTAGCAATAAAAGTCGGCCTAAGAGGCAAGTCAAACAAACCTCATTACAATGTTCTATTTATTTTAAATGTGGAATAAGGGATGTCATCCAAAATACTAAAGCACTTACTCAGAAGCCAAAACACATGCACCAATCTATTGCTTTAACATCCATTAGGTTTCTGGAGCTCTTGCACATAATGTACTAAGAGTCACATGCGAGAACTAGTCCACCACAAGCAGTGCTCCAGGGCACCGCTCACTCCTGGGAGGTACCACACAACAGGTGGTGGACCATGGAGCTCTTACCCCAGAAGAGAGTTCTGCTCCGTGGTCATCCCCTGAATTAAAGCAAATGTTAAGCTGTCTAATAGGACCACGAGTAGTAAGAATAAAGAAAATCCATCAACTGCCCGTTTTAGAAAACGATGCAGAGTAGGTTTTGACCCCTTATGCTTTTCTAGGAGAAGCAGCCCACTGGGCTACCTCGCCACAGTACATAGGACATTCGGTGCTTTCTTTGTTAGCCTTACATTCCTGAAGAGAGAAGAGGAGATGGAAAGTCTCTTTGCATCTTTGCATTCTTCTCTCTCATTTCTTTTGGCCAAGAACCATTAAGAGTCTCAAGCTTTTGCTGTAGCCTCAAAAACTAGTCTCCATCAAGGCCGACAAAAAAAATGCAGTTCATCTCTGATCTATCATCAGTTCAGTTCAGCCCTTATATTGCAGTATTTTTCTAATGCACTTGCACCACTCTCCTACCCCTAACCCCGTACATGCCTACCCACACTTACTTGTATGTTTTAGTGTAATCCAGCCACAAACCACAAATAATCGAACCCACCATTCCTGCCACCACCAGTGTCAAGCCAATTCTCCCAGCGTTCACTTCTTCTCCCTTTCAACAAATATTTATATGGTGCTCATTAATAACTTGCTTCCACTCAAAGTCAAATTCAGACCTCTTGGCAGTCATAAGCACAAACAAACATTCCTATGATTCCCACAGCTGTATGGTGCAAGAAACTGCAGGGGGGTATAAAGGAAACCAAACATCTGGGCACACGTAGCACCTACATAATAATAAACATCTCCTCTGCAAATGTACAGTAAAGAAAAAAATACAAAGAAGATCCAAGAAACTTACCTCATAATGAGTTACTATCATCTGGTTTAATAAGGTAGAGACAGAATAAAATGCCCCAGTCATAATACCTGCAGTGCCAAAAGAAGAGCTTCAGTCATTCCAGGTGTAGCCACACAGATCTGCTACCACAAAGAGTTAATCTGATAATTAAGACTCACATCAGAGGCAAAACCTTTTCTCTGCCAGGTAAGATCTTTTCACCAGACCTACAAAAGGTGTTTTGAATTCTGTCGGATTTTCCAGCACAGGGTGCCACATAAGTAAAAGTTTGACAGTCCCACCCCCCATAAACAATGACCACAACAATTAGAATTCAGTGTGCTTTCGGCACACATTCAACTGTTCTGCCAGACCACAGCCAGCATCACTTACCATAACTGATCAGCAAAAGTACAAATGGAATATTTTTGAACAAGTTAATAATTGACTGCTTGTAGGAGTAATCCTCAGGAGGCATGGTCTGCAGGACTGCTTGAGAGTGACTAGGAGGATATTTGGGCTTTTCTTCAAACACTGGGAAAAAAGAAGAAGGACCAAACTTGATTTGTCTTTACCACACTAATACTTTTGCTTTCTGAAGTGTTTCAGTTTGATGAATTTCAGAAGATTAACCTGCGGGTTTTAACACTTTAATGAAAAAAAAAATCCTAGATTTTCTCGTGGAAGAATAAAGTCAAAGCCACATTAGGATGTGCTAATTATTTGGTCACACCTCATTGCTACCACCATATGGTCAAAGACAGACTTCATCTGTAATGTCTCTAGACTGTCATATATGAATTGTAAGAATAACAGAGAGAAATCATTACATCATAAGGTCCTTGCAGCTGGTAGCAAAAAGGCTAAGCAAGCTCAATATCCTGAGAGGGGCTGTTCCACTTAAGGCACCATGCACAGTAAACTGGCTGTTGCTTAACTCCTGCACAACAGATACGTGAGCATCAGTAAATCTGAGAAAATGTAACCTCAACTACTTTGAGCAAAATCAGATGGTCGAGGTGAAATGTTATAAATACTCCCTATGGTCATGTTTTAAACTACAAGAACGGAATGCTTACCAACTCCTGTTAAGAAGAACAAAAGCGTGGACACTATCGCTGTTCCATAGAACATGATGCTGATGTTATGTGCCATCAAACTGATATCATTAGGTGTATTTGGAACCAAAACAGGTGGCAACAAAAAGCCAATTGCAGTGCCAAGCTGTAAAGCAAGAAAAAACCATTAAAAATAATCTCCCCATGAACATAAAAATTAACTGAAGTGCAAATCCTTACCAGGTAGAATCCAGAATTAATATTGTAATACATATTATTAAAACTATGAAGGAAAAGTGCTCCATTAGTATCACACTTCTGAGCTATTTGCTCTCAATGATATTTCACACTCAGGTCTTCCACAAGTCAAGTTTTAACCTTTTCACGTCTAAATTAAAGTACACCTAGTATATAGCACATTTAACAACTAAGCATTAAGTATGGGGTTTTTTGCAGAAGAATCTTTCACAGAAAAATACTGTGCATGCACATAAATTCGTATTGGTTATCCTGCAACTGAAGGCTAGAAATGACAGAAGACTCCAGTTACTCTTGTAGAAACACTCTTCTCTTTTTCTCAATCAAAATGCTCCACTTGATGTCACGATACTGCTACTACAGTAACAAAGACTGACATGCAAAGTTTATTCCAGAACTGAGAAGAGCAAGAGAAAGGGAGCGTCCTTAAGAGACATAAAACCAAACCTACATCTGCAATTGCTGCTAAGGAAATAAAGAAAAATCTCAACATGAAGTAGTAGTGGGATTGTGTCTGCAGTCAATTCCAATGTAGCAATTGATTTTGTATTCAAAAGACAAAAACAAGGACTGGAGCTACAGGTATATATAAAGCATTTTAAAATATAAAGAAACAACAATCTTAGACTACTTTCCAATTCATGTCTGTTGCTCCTTCAAAACTAAATCGCATTTTAAAGTGTTAGAAAATTTTTTCCTTTTTTTAACTAAGAAAATCTGTATATATTTCAGGTAAAAAAATAAAATAAAAAGAGGGCCAAAGACTGTTAAGAGCAGCAAGTCCAATACTCAGAAAGTACTCAAATTAAAGGTGTGCCAACGCGCTTACAAAGCGTCCTTTGTGCATGTGCCTCAATGAAGGTTTTTCTGACTTTTCTTCCCCCACAGACCATCAAGTCTGCAGTTTCCAGTGCTCACCTGAAGAAACTGTCTCTTTTTACCCTCACCCTTCAGTATATGAATGCTACAAACATGAACTAAGTATGCAATTACTCTTTTGTTTTTTCCTCCCCAATATGAGCCAATACAGTACCCACAGTATTTCAAGAAAGTCAAGCGATACCATTTTTCACCTTCTGTATCTAGAGAGAGTAAGGCCAGAAGGACTGAGAGTTCCTATGACTCTGGTGTGCCCAGTTTAAGATGCTAAATACTTGTGGAACCTCCTAACAACCCTTCATAGGTAAATCTATTGAATTCCCAGTGACTGCTGTTTCACTTGCAAATGATCAGCATCTCAAGGGGTAACAGGTGCGATCTGATTTTTGATACCCACTCTATCCCTCCCCTGCCTGCAGTCCCAGCCCTGTTTGCTGTAGCTCTTAAGTTATGAGATGTGTCTGATAAGAAATCAGATGACCAACACTCCAGTTGTAGCCACCTGATTCTGTCACATAGTTCACCTGCAATTAAACAAGTACAGTGAGAGGTAATGCAGATGCAGGAGTGAACTGCACTGGGACATACAGACAACATCACTTCTAAGTGCCCAACTTGTCATTTTGTTACTCTTTCAATCTAGCTTTTGAGAGGTTCTTTTAAGAAAGAAAAACTTCGGGTCACAGGCAGGAGTGGGATCTCAAGACATACCTAAGCACACAGCTCTGAGCTAGCAGAATAAGCCATTTTCATTTGCACAGGACTGCCAGAGGGAGACGAAACACATTTTGTCAGTGCATTTTGCAGGTATTTCCCTGGCAGAGGACCACCAAGCACACTGGCACGCTAAGATCAGTCCTAGCTTCTGGAGAAATAACTAAGGTTTATTTTGTTCACACCTCTGTTCTTGTTTTCCTTGTCCATCTTTCTCCTGGTTCCTATCTGTGCAATCCCTTTCCTCCTACTCCTGTCCTTCTCCACTTCAACCCTCACATTTCAGCATCTAACATCTAAGCAAAGCATCTCTTTCAGACTCCCAGCTGGATCCTTTGCACTGTACTGCAGAACTGAAACCCCAGTAACTCTTCCTATTGGGAGGGCTGGTGCGTGTCAGGAAGAGTGGAAATTTCATGGCAAAGAAACGTTTAACCAGATTCTGGCATGCAGATGCAAAATTTTTCCTCACCTGCTAAAATAACCAACAACCCTCAGAGTCTTCTGTCCAAAAGAGACAGCTGACTTGTCCACTGGAAGACTCCAACACAAAAAAAATCGTTTTGGAAAAGCACTGGGAAAACTACAAACAGATAGGTATGAGATAATGACCAATCCTAACAGTAAATATGTGACGCTAATATTACAGCTGTAATAATCCAAAGTGCACAAACATAAAATCATTAGACCCGCATGAGGGAAAACAAAACCCTCGTTACCTTAATCAAACTGTACCTATGACCCTGTGCCAGTGACGTTGATGGGAATCTTCACATTTCGTTGCCACAAAAAAAGCACAGACAGTGGCAGGGGACGAGAACTAGGGCATAGGAGGAAAGAAATCATCAGCAACGTATTTTCACCGCTGCTTTCAGACCAGCCTCTTCTACCTCTCTGGCTCAGTTATCAGTTCCCTGCAGTGACATGAACTATGACAGCATTACAGAAAACTTCATGAGTTGCCAGGGCACTTACCACCGGCACTTAGTGATTCAAGACCATATTTTAGAAAGCAGGAACTAATACGTGTAGGCACTGGGACTCCCCATCACAGTTCACACACGTTACCTCCTCCATCTGGTAGTGGATTTAGTCAGCCAAGAGGCGAGGTAGATACCAAATCCAAGAGGAAGAGAAATCAGAGTAGGACAGTCTCTGAGAAAGGGTCTGAACAGATGTGCTCCAGGCAGCTGACAGAAGTGTGCAAGCTGCTCCACGCTGCCACACAGCCAGGGTCCTGCCAAGCAAGGCTGGCTAGGAATGGTTATGGGATGTAACATGGAAGAGGCTACCCAAGGGAGCTGGGTGAGTCCCCATCACAGGAGGTATTTAAAAGATGAGTAGATGAAGTGCTCAGGAATGTGGTTTAGTAGTGGACAGGTATGGTTGGACTCGATGATCTCGAAAGTCTTTTCCAACCAAGCGATTCTATGACCACCTCCTGCTCTGTCATGTTTCCTCTCTCCAAGGCTGCCTGCAATCATTTCTTGACGAATGGCTTTTCCCACTTAATTTTCAAATAGTGCCACACCAAACTCTCAAGAAAGCTCACTTCTCCAAAGCCTCCCTTGCCCCCATCCGCCAGCCTCCCCTACCTGGTTGCCCAGCACAGCCACGGCGCAGGCGGTGGAGACCTCGGTGGGGCCGAACCAGACGGAGGCGATGCGCGAGGGCAGCCCCAGGATGAAGACCTGGGCGACGGCGCAGACGGCCTGGGCGGCCAGAGTGATGGGGTAGCGGCCAGGGGCCAGGCTGGCGCACTTGCCCCAGGCCCCCAGCGCGTTCAGCCCCGCGCCCAGGAGGGCCGTGAGGCGCAGCCCACGCGTGTCCAGCAGCCAGGTGGCGGGCAGGATGAGCGGCACGTAAGCCACCATGTACACCATGGAGAGCCAGTCTATCTCGGTGAAGGAGACGCCGTAGAAGCCGGCGAAGACGTTGCTGAGGATGCTGTACTGGATCCACTGGAAGGCGTTCAACAGCGAGTACAGGCTGAAAACGGCCAGCACTGCCAGCCGCCGCCGCGACAGGCGCGTCTCCATCCGCACGGAGCCCGCTGCCAGCATGGCTTCGGCTTCGGCTTCAGCTCCAGCTCCAGCTTCAGCTCCAGCTCCAGCTCCAGCTCCAGCCGCAGCGTCAGCCATCCGCCGCCCGCCGCCCTGCGCCTCCTCACCGGGGAGGAACCCATTGCAGCGCTGCAGGGCGGGCGCTGCCGCCGGCATCTCCGCGCTCTCCCCCTCCTCCTCGCCGCCGCCGCCGCCGCCGCCGTCCTCCACCATCTCGGCTGTCTCCCCGCCCAGCGCGCCCGGTGGTGGCTCTGCCCGCCAAGGTCACCGCGCCAGCTCCCGCGCCCCGCGCCGGCACCGCCCCGCCCGTCTGTGCCCGGGGCCGGGCGGGAGGCGGAGCCGAGGGAGGGACCGGGGGTGCCCGGAAGAAACGGTTGATGTGGCTCTGGTTGCTGGGAAGCCGTTTGCGGGGGTAGGAGGGGAGGGTGAGGTTTATGTGTGTAAGTGTGTGTGTGTGTGGTTGTGTGTGTGCATCATGGAACGGTTTGGGTTAGAAGGGACCTCAAAGGCCATCCAGTTCCAACCCCCCTGCCATGGGCAGGGACACCTCCCACCAGACCAGGCTGCTCAAGACCCCATCCAAACTGGCCTTGAACACTTCCAGGGAGGGGACATCCACAGCTTCCCTGGGCAACCTCTGCCAGTGCCTCAGCAACTTCAGTGTGAAAAATTTCTTCTTAATGTCTAATCTAAATCTTCCCCCTTCCAATTTAAAGCTATTCCCCCTCGTCCTATCATTATTTGCCCTTGTAAAGGGTCCCTCCCCTGTTCCTGTAGGCCCGCACATGTATATATCAGAGAACCATAGAATGGTTTGGGACAGAAGAGACCGTAAATTCCATCCAGTTCCAAGACCCCTGCCACGGGCAGGACACCTCCCACTCGATGAGTTGCTCAAAGCCTCATCCAGCCTCTCCGTGAACACCTCTAGGAATGGGGCTTCCACGACTCCTCCGGCCAACCTGTGCTAGTGCCTCACCACCCTCACAGCAAAAAATTCTTCCTAATATCTCACCTAAATCTCCCCTCTTTCAGCTTAAAACCGTTACCCCTCATCCTATCACTGCACTTCCTGATAGAAAGCCCCTCCCTAGTTTTCATGTAGGCTCCCTTTAAGTACTGGAAGACCGCTGTAAGGTCTCCTGCAGCCTTCTCTTCTCCAGGCTGAGCAACCTCAACTGTCTCAGCCTATGCTCGTATGGGAGGAGCTTCAGCCCTCTGATCATCTTTGTGGCCCTCCTGTGGACTTGCTCTAACATATCCATGCCCTTCCTGTGCTGAGGGCTGCAGAAATGAAGGCATTTCTCCAAGTGGGGTCTCTCAAGAGCAGAAAAGAGGGGCAGAATCACCTCCCTCGACCTGCTCGCCACGCTTCTTTTGATGCAGCCCAGGACACAGTTTTCTGGGCTGCAAGCACACATATATATGTACACACACACAAGTTCTTACAGTCTTTTAAAATGAAACTGTAGAAGTTGTCCGTGTGGGTGACTGAGAACCATACAGAGATGGCAATGATGTAAATCATCCCCACAACATCCCCAAGGATGGAGCAGCACAATCTCATTCCTGTCATCACCTTCTTGGCTGATGTGTCTTGTGCAAGCATGGCCAAGGGGTCACAGACCTGCGCCGGGCAACTCGTCCCTCGCCTGCCTCACACTGTGTACAGCGCAGGCTGCATTGGCCACACCTCTCCCGGGATGTTCAGAGAAAATCACTGGCCTACCCCTGCAATAATAAGATACGTCTCTTTGCAGTGGCGGTACAGAGAGATTTACTGAAGTGGTAGGGGACGGATGGGCAGAGACAGAGGCCTGGATTGTGGCAGAGGGTGGCCAGGACTGGTGCATCGCAAGGGTGTGTGCACCCACCCAGCCCTTTATTGCCTCTGGAGCCGCAGGCAAAACATTCCTTGTTTCCACTCAACCTCTGAAATTTGATTCGACACATACCCCAGAAAACTGGCCGTCTGGCTCATGTGCAGAGGAGGTTAGATATCACTTCAGTGAGCAATCTTCCCACAAACCCTCCTCAGTACATGCCTGCACAGCAGCAGTGTCTGGCAGCCCCCATCACTGTTTGTAATTCTGCTGCTGCAGACCCCTGCCCTAATAAAAAGTCAGATTGTTCTCCAAAGAGCATTAGGAATATACAGAAATATTTAAGTTTGTTAACAACTTTAGAAGCATTTTGTTGGCTTCTGTGGGAAATCATTTGGTGTGCTTTCAGCAAATAACACTCTGCCCATTGTTCAGGGATATGACAGAGCCTAATCAGATCTGTGTCTGAGTGGTAGATGTGCCTAGCCACTAGTCTTAAGTTCCCTCACTAATTATGAGTTGGTATTTTACTCAAGATCAAGTGATCTGTGTAAGCCATGATTCCTGATCTTATTTACAGCATGAATAATAATATAAGCACATGCTTCACAGTATTGTTTTGGCTGTGTTGGCTTTCCCTGAGCACTTATCTGAGCAATGGTAGTTGATGCTTTTAGGTACCATGGATTTTTAGAGACTGCCGGAAGTCAATCCGTCTTCGTAAATCTTCAGCCCAAGATTAGGAGTCTGAAATGAACAATATAGAATGTAGCCAAAATATCAACACTTCTAAAATAAAACTAGAATTTTTATGTACAGCAGACGAACAGTTGGAAGTTTCAAGAATTTCTTCTTTTAATGTTCAATGCCGTGTATTTTAATCTTTATAGGAAAAGAACAATACTATTCTACAGTGCATTTAACTCTTGGTTTTGATATTCAATGCAAAAGTTTATCTCTCAATGCAGAGAAAGCCTACATGGCAGGAGCACACCAGGCAGCCTAAGAAAGGGATTTCAGAACAAAAGAGCTGAAGTTCCAAATGAGCTAAAAATGAACTATTTTAGTAAAATATTAAACAAACTGCAATAAGCTGAACTTAAAAGAAAATAAAGTTACTTTAAGTTTCTTGATTGAAAGCTACTAGTGAACACAGAGGAAAATGTAAACATCCCCTTCCTCCTATGCAATCCTCATTCCAGCAATATTTGCCTAGTCTTCCCACAAGATGAAGCCATAATTCCACCCAGTGAATGAGCGTTTGCAACACGAGGTACTTGAACTGAAATTTGTTTGTAGCTCCAGGTGTTTGTCTGGCCACTTCAATTTTGCAATATAACCACCCACATCTGGCATGTTTGTCAGTGACCTGGATTCAGTTTTTGATGTACTGACAGGAATATAGAAGTATGGTCATAGAATCATAGAATCATAGAAAGGTTTGGGTTGGAAGGGACTTTAAAGATCATCCAGTTTCAAACCCTCGCTGCCATGGGCAGGGACACCTTCTACTTGATCAGGTTGCTTAAAGCCTCGTCCAACCTGACCCTGAACACCTCTAAGGAGGGGGCATCCACAACTTCCCCCATCCCTGTGCACTCCAGGGAGGTTGAACTAGATCACCTTCTCTGGGCAAACTGTCCCACCTTCACAGTCTTAAGTATCAGAGAAAAGTTCTGAGTTTTCAAATGAGTGATGAACTCTTCTACTGTAAACAAAAGAAATGTCTGTTTCTGGGTATCTCAATCCATATAAAAGATGCAGAACTGGACATCTGGTACTTCTGTCATGCTGCCATCTGGTTTTCCTTTTGTAGTTAGCTATCAATTTCTTATACGTAATGGAATTTTAACACTGAGTTACCTATCAAAGCAAGCAGGGGAAAAATTATGTACACAAAACAAGATTTGCATACAAAAATAAGCATATGAACAAATTAAGTTGGTAAAGTTTATTTGGTTCTTATTCACTGAGATTAACAGGATCTTCATATATTACAAAAAAGTGTAACCTCCATCTGAATACATTATACATAGTAAGAAAAGTGCATGTGCCCACAAAAATTAATAAAAAGCATGATCTGCAGAAGGGTTGTTTTATATAAACTTTCTTGGTTTTGACAACCACTGATTCAGTCAAACATTGGTTAACTTTGGGGAAAAGCTTTGAGGCATTTTTTATTGTCACTTCAGAGACTCTTTCCACTGATACTTGCCTTTCACTGCAGCAAAGTGCTGGAAGACAATCCTGGTTTATTTCTTTCCTAAAAGATAATCAACAAAGCTCTTGTGTGAGAGAGATCAAGTAACATCAACCTGACCCAGCAGAGGATGGAGGGACAGAAGTGACCAGAGAAGCCACGCAGAGGCTGCCAGCTGCACCTGAGCGGGCTGGGTCTGTTCACCTATAGCCAGAGGAACTGCTAGGCTGCAGTTCATCACATCATAAATAGCACAACAGAGAGACATTGTAGGTTGCCACTAATGCAACCCATTTATCAACTCAGCATATAAGAATTCAGTAATGCAATAAGAATTGCTCCTGAAGAGTTATCTCTACTGGCTATCCCAAGTGATTACCTCAGGTGTAGCTTTCTGTGGATGCACAACGTACACTGAGAACTCCCACTCCCTGCCCCCTCTATGTAGGAATATATAGCAATGTTGAAACAATTGTCTGATGAAACCACCATTCAGAGCAACAAGGATAAAATGCCCTCTCCATTTCTAGGATGTCTCAGATAATTTAAGAGTCTCAACCATTTAAACCACTATACTCATGACAAAATACCTGAATGTAATTTAAGTGCAACTTGCCTGCCTGGAAGGGACATTTGAATTTGGAGCTACTAAGAGCCTGGTACAGAAATATGTTTGTATTTTAGAGACAGACTGTTCACCCGAGCTTGAGAAATATTGCTAATTTTACTGTTTTACTAAGGTAAACCAAATATTTAGTAACAGCTTGACATTCCCAATTTCTCTCTGAAGAGGTTATCAGCAGGAAGAGAGCCATGTTCTTTAAAGGTCTACATCCATTTGATGGGGAAAATGCTGGCTGACTTCAGCTTAACTTAAAATCAGCAGGAATTTTTTTGTTTAGACTGAATAACAATAAAAGATGCCTGCCCAAGACCCTGGCTGTGACAGAACACTATGGAAAATGCATTAACATTCCAGCAGTGTTAATCATTTTAGCAGGAAGGCAGCCAGGCAGACATCAAGAGAGACTCTCCTTGTTGGAGCTCCTGTGTTGGGAAAGCAATGCAATGATTCTTCAAAGACCCTTTTGAACAGTTGTATGTTGCAGCACACCTAGCAAGATATAAGCTATTTCAGGTTAGCTACAAACTCAGAATCTCTCTCAGAAAATTCCCTGCCTTTTATTATCAGGAGAGATAAGCCTGCTGCCCCAATCAGCCATGCTGTTACTGCCACAGCCTCCAGATAGTGGGCAGCTCCTCTGCTAGGACTGCCTCAGAGCATCTAGACCTTTTTGCATGTGGATGACAACATCTGCTCCATCTAGATGTTTAGAGAGCGGGGGAGAGCCTGGCCTTCTTCCACCTCCTGCCTGCACACTGACCCACACAACAGTATGCCCAGCTTCTGACGGCAGAGCTCGGAACAGAGGGCACTCAGCACCTCCAGCACTCCCCCAACACTTGACATCCCTAAAGTCTCCATAAATACAGTCATCAATGTGGTTTACTGGAGCAGTGGCAATATAATGTCACCCTAACAGCTGAAGTGTTGACTACAGATTGTTTCTTGTGAGATCCCTGTGGCTCTTACGTATATATAGGATCATAGAATCATTTAGATTGGAAAAGACCTTTAAGATCATTGAGTCCAAACAATAACATAACTGCCAACTCCACCATTAAACCATGTCCCTAAGCACCATATCTATATGTGTTTTAAATACCTCCAGGGATGGTGACTCAGTCACCTCCCTGGATAGGCTGTTCCACTGCTTGATAACTCTTTTTGCGAAGACATTTTTCCTAGTATATGATCTAAACTTCCCCTGGTGTAACTTGAGGCTGTTTCATCCCATCACTTGTTGCTTGTGAAAAGAGACCAACACCCATGACACCCACCTGTATATATAAATATATGTCAGGGTTTGGGTTTTTTTTAATAATAAGACTAAGCCAGCAAAAAAAATACATATATGAAAGTTACATAGCCTGAAGGCTTTTAAAGTGCTTTAACTTTGAAGAGAACACAGAAAAAAATTTGAAAGGAGCATAAATGTAGTGACTAATCTACCTACATTTGACTATACCTCTTTGTTGGAGCAAGGGAAGTGGAATCAATCTCCAAGCAAATGTTCTCCACTGGAATCTGTTTGATTAACTTCTCTCATCAGTGTAGCCAGGAAAATAAATGAGACCGAGCAGCCTGTGAGAAGGTCAGTCTCACTACAGCAATCAATATAGCAACATGCAAAATAGGTACCAGATCTGCCAGAATGGCAGTCAGACTGTTTAAGCCTTTGAAGATTATCCTATATTTCCAATGAACTGCAAACACAGACTGAACAGAGTTTTTGTGTCCCTTAAGACCTCAGAGAGTACCAACAGCTTATAGCTTTTAGAAACATTAGAAGGGGACTGTCAAGGAAATAACTTGCATCCTTAGAATAACTCTGCTTTGTGTGCTTACTTCACTGGCTGAACAACAACCTTAGGCTCCTAGGAGCTATGCACAGGACAAAAGTGATTTTGGATGTGAGAAAGCAGGCTCAAAGCTGCTGAAAAGGTATAGGTCAGTTTAACACACTGGTGAAAGAGCAGCACAGCCAAGACCCAGCTGTCAGCAGGAGAGCACCGTGCTCAGAAACTCCTTAACATCCCTTTTCCCAGCTTAAGTGAATGGGTAGGGAGTGCTCATTATTACCTCCTTTTGCCTAGGTAGGTTTAGCACACTCAGTGACTCTCCTGTCAGCTCAGCTTCCCATTCCGAGTGCTGGAAGAAAAAGACTTTGTGCTCCATCAGATCAGAGGGAGGTGATGGAGCAGCTGGAGCCTGGGGCAAGAGCAGAGCTGGGCACTGTTTGGATGGATGGCAGGGAAGATGAAGCTCCCACCACTTCCTAGCAAGGGTTTGGCTTGGGAGAGGCTGCATTTTTGAGGAACCAAATTTACTCACGTTTGGGAAACTTGTTTTTCATTTATAAACACCAAACACTGTAAATTTCATACTGAGCTTTCAGTTTAGAAGTGTTGAAATGTTTGGTTTTACCTGGAAAATACTAAAATCAGTCAGCCTGTCATTTCAAGACAGGCAGGTTTGTTTGAAAACAACAGCCTGCAGGAGGCTCAACTTCAAACTGCTATACAAGGTTTCTTTCCTATGTTTTTTTCCAAAATGCAAAAAAATCATTTTCATCCAAAGGAAAACAATTTTATGGGGGCATTGACATTTTTCATGTGGTGGAAGTCACCCCCCAGACAGCCACAGCCAATCCCCCATCCCTGCTAGTATCACTTTTCCTTCTGCATTGATTCAGGTACTAGAAAATGATCATTGGAAGAGAAGGCGAAAGGCCAAGGCTCACGCAATCCAATTATAACCCTGCTGAAATGGCTTCCAGGAACTCTGCAAGGACTAACCTCATCATGCCTTGTAACAGCTGGAGGAAAAGAAAAATAATATCCAGCTTGTACCTCTTCCAAAATGACAGGCTGTCTCCCAGCAGAGTTATGGAGCAGTACGTCCTGAACACCTTCAATATACATAAGAACTCCGGGGAGCTGGAGTCAGTTTGAAAAGCTAAGAAATCCAAACACTGTGTATCAGGTTTTCTTATAGCAGGACAAGAAGAATCCAAGATGACAGTCAGTACTACGGTCACTGAAAAATGCAAAGCCTGGACTTGTTAACCCTGCCCTCCATATGGTGAGAAGGCTGCTGAGATTCCCTTAACCTACTGGTAGGTAGGCAAGTACCACCAAATTAACTTCTTATCACCAGAGGACTGGTAATGGGCACAGTTTTCAATTAGCACGTGCCTGGTCCTTTTGGGGACTTGCAAATATAGGAAAAATCTTTGTTATAATTGCTCAGCTGCCTCTTTTCCAGGTCCACAGTCCCTGTTTTCTGTCCTGTTGTCTTCTGCCATACTTGTACTTTAAGGTATGCATAAACTCAATTGTTTTTAAATGAGTGGAAAAGATATACATTTTTTCCCCCATTAGGTAAGTGAAATCCCAATATATATATCTGCTTAAAATAGTCAACAGGGAGAATAAAACCTCATGAAATCATACTTTCTTACCCTAATTAAAAAAAAATCCAACATCGTGTTGGATAATTCTGAGGCAGTTGCTGTTTTACTCCACTACCTTCACTGTCCCCCCCAAAAATTTACAGTACTTTCCTTGGTCTCTATGTCACTAATTTTCCACCTGACATACTTTTTCAGGTGTATTTTGTGATTACTTATGTCACTAGGTCAGTACTAAGAAGCACCCCTGTGCTTTCCACCCAGCTCTCTTGATGTTACTAAGTCTCAAGACATACATTCAAGGCAGAGATGCATTACCATCACCTCCATGTAAGCAAAGGCAATGGGTGCAGTTCTTTTATGTGAGCAGAGTCATCTCACAGATCACTTCCAAATAATAAATTATTCTAAGCTGGGGTCCTGTATCTGCTGTAAAAAAAACCACAGGAGCAATGCCTATCTTCCCCCATCTGGAAAGCGAAGTCTGTTGTCTGTCAGCTGAGCAAGGATGCATATTTCTGCTCAATGCAAACACATGCCTTAGAAAAGCAGAATGATACTGAGCGAGCTCGTTTTTATTTTAAATATTGGTTTGTTTACTTTTAGAAAGCAATAGCCTTCTGTTATCAATAATGAGCAGCTTTGGAGGTGACCTGAGTTAAACTTGGCCCCCAGAGCACAGTGGAGAGGCAGGAGCACAGCTCACTCAGGAAGACAGGCATGTGCAGTTCAGAGGGAGGCATTGCACTCGCTCACTGCATGGAGCCACGATAGCTGTGGAAAAGCAAGGCAGACTTGCTCTTTTTCCTTCCAGTTTTCTTTCTAATTCAGTAAGTTTTGGTCATGGTGAACAACCACCAAACACATATTAAGATGACGGCACTGAACACTTACCATGGAGGGTGTTGCTTGATCTGTGTCCTTTTGCTCCTGGAAGTGTAAGGGGAAGGACCTCACCTGGTTTGCATTTACAGATTGACTCTACAGGGCAGGCACTCTGGTGGAAGGATACTATCCTACAAAGATTTCCAAAATCAAACGTAGACAGATCTCCCTTTCCATGGATCTAGATCCCTATTTTTTGTGGATTTAGAAGTGTAAGACATGTCAGAAATCACATGCAAATGCAGTTTCAAGAGCCTCTTTAAACCTGACTCTCTCCTGATGATGTTTTGAGCAAGCGCTTACAGCTGGAGGGCATAAGAGTGAGCAGGACTTGCTCCAACTCACCATGGGCTGGACAGAGACCAAAAGCAGCAGGCTGGGATAAACACTCAGCCCTTTTTTTCCAGCCCCACCCTTGTATCTCCTATACCAGTTCCAAAGGGTGTAAGTGGAATAGCTGGCAATGGACTATACCCAAAATACTCTCACCTAATCACTCAACCTGGCTTATGGCCAGATTATGTAGATGGTGTGCAGTAAAACAGAAGTGTTCCAGAAAATCTGATCTTTGATTTCTTTCAAATATTTGCCAGTAGTCACTCATGGTCATGTTATTTCATTTTTGTCACTATTGGCATCCATCTGAATTTTAACAGTTTTTCGCAAGTGCTAAATTTAACTCATTTTTATTCTGTCAGCGCCCTTGAAACCTGTGCAAATACAGCTATGACCCTTCCCCATGTATATAAACTGCATTCAGCATGCTTATCTATATTAAGAAGATAAGCTTCTTTGTCTCATCCTCCCTTCTCTATTGCAAGTTACATTATTGAGGGTTGAAACTTGGACTAGAATGAAGTGGGAGTTTTTAAGAGTAACTGGAGGCACATCTGCTACTGGGCATCATGGGCAAATGACTAGCTAAGTTCTCTGGAGATGAAAGCAGGCCCTATTTCATTTTTCTCCCTTCTTTTTCAATAGAACCTTTCCTCTGGTATGTCATGTAGCATGAGAGAAAATGAAGCCTTGAGAGTAGGGTCTAAACCCTGGCTTGTTGTTTTAGGGAAACATAACTCAGTTATCACTGAAAGGATGGTGTGGGTACCAACAGAAAAATGTGAAGAACCATAAAAGGAAGTCTCCTCTGGGAGAAAAGCTAGGAAGCCTCCCACATCCTTAGCAGAAGCACAGCTGGAAAGAAACTTTTTTCTGTTTCATGCTCGGCAAAGATGCCATGGTCCTAGATGTAAGTGCTTATAAGTATTTTTGGTTTTTCATCTCAAGCCATTGAACACTTGTATAAACTCAAACTTCAAAACAACCCCTAGTGTTCTGTAGAGGATGCCTGTGGGGCTGTGATGCAGGAAACAGGTGTTATGCCTAGTTAAAGTCCAATGTATGAAGGAGACACTGTGTGAAAAGTTTTTGGCTCAGACCAGCAAGTTCAGTTGTTTTACTGTGGCCAGCAGCATCATGAGGACTCTCTGCTGCTCCTTTCATTGCTGAGGTGTGGACATGAGCCACGGAGGGAAGTCTAGCCCAATGCACACAAAGAGCCAGTTAAGACTTCACAAAATGCAATGAACTTCAGTCTGTGGGAATTTAATGCCTTCTGTAGCTTAACTTTCTCAGGAGAATGGCAGAAGCTCTTAGCAATGAAGAAACAGAACAGAAAACAACACCCTCCAAGAGGCAACACGCCTGAAAATACAGTAAGATGCGAATAATAAAAATCAAGAAAATGTGACATCAGCTATGAAAATACTCCTGGTTAAGATCTAAAGTAGCTTCTCTAGCTTCCCTACAATGTCTTCATTGCAGAAAAAACAGCATTTCAGACATTCATCAATACTCCCTCCCTCAATACTTGTGAGGTTTTGCAACTTTTATTTTACTCGTGCACATGTATTTAGCCAGGAAAATAAAGTTTTGGGTTTTAATCCCAACTCATTTCATATCTATCCATGCAGAGGAGTGTAAGCAGCCAAAGATTACAAGTTACACACACCTTAAGACAGTTTGCATATAGTCAAATCAAGCAAACTCTAGTTGTGCAGAAATCAGAGCAGATTACCTCGCCAATGGCCACCAGCTTATCTTTGTATTTATCAAAGACCAAGAGGTCGGATTCCACATCCTGTAATAAACCAATTCAGGCACTTTGTGAACACTGCTGGGTGCTGAGTGAAGCCACAGCAAACAAAACCATAGACAACTGTATTATTGTGCATCTTGAAATGCAAATCGTGAAAATGACAGTCTGGGACAGAGAGGATCAGTCTACTGAGTTACTAACAGCTTCTGAACAACCTAATTACTCAGCCCTTTGAGAAGAAAATGAAAAGATAGATTCAAAGAGGCTTGGAAGGATGCTAGTCCAGGTAATTGCTAGCAAGAAGAGGAAGAAAGATGCCATTCTTCCTGATTTGGCTGCACTGAGGCTCATCTTCCAAGAGCTGGGAAACCTCTGAGAAAGGCATCTTGGCAACTTAATAGATCCATGGCAGCCTAGTCCTGGGTGGTATCCTTCCCAGAGGAAAGGCAGTTGTCAGTGCCAGAGAGCAGGTCTCATTGAACCAACCTACCAGAGCAGTCCCATGAATGGCTGCCTTTTCTGCTGAGCTCTTCATCACTCTGGCTTATTCAAGAGCAGAGGGCCATGTTCAGGAGCTGCACCAGCAAAAAGTACACAGACACAACAACTTCCTATGCACCCTGTCTTCACTTTGGTAAAACTTTACTGTGGTCTTCCAGCAATGAGATCCCCATCCAATGCCACGTGGGACAGAGGCTAGGAGAGAAGGAGACTTCTCCCCATCCCTGGAAGATGGGGCAAGACAGCCTCTACCAGCAGGGCCTCTGCTGAACCACAACATTATCTCCCACTGGTGGCAACAGGGTCAGCACTTATCCTTCACAAGTTATGCCCCAGTGTTCACCCTTCCCTGCCACAATCTGCACCCATTAAGACAGTCTGAATGAAGCAAGAACACTGTTTGTAGCTGCATCTCTCCAAAAAAAGGGCAATCTAAGGACTCCAGGAAGAAGCTCTGATCATCCTGATACCACAGCAGCCTCCACAGATTTGTCAAGAAACAACCCCTTTGGATAACTAGTGTCACACACATACAGAGATTGTCAGCGGATGCGCTGCACTCACAGAAGGCACAGAAGGAATTATTTTGGAGAGTGCTGACATCTGCTCGTGCATATCAAGTCCTGCGTTAGCCCACTGCACACTCACTGGCCGTTGCCTCAGCCCAGCACAGAGGTCCTGTGTAGTTGAGAGCTGAGTTTCCACCCCAACTTTTCCAGGCAAGAATAATGACACCTAAAAGAGAAGAGAAGTCATCAAGCAGTGCTTTGTTTAGAGCACAGCACTCCATTTGTTTGCTTCCTCCTGCTTTGTTGTGCATCCAGGAATGTTCTGAGCACACAAAAATGCTCTCTCTGTGTATTTATAGCCATAAGTCAGTGACAATAAGGACTTCAAAGTTGCCCTCTGCAGGCAATGTACTTCACAAAGACAGACCAGCGTGCTAGATAATCCCAAGTCTTTTCCATTTCACAGGTTCACCCGTGGTCATGCGCTGAGCAGACCTAGGAGGTCCCAAGCAGCAAATCCAATTCCACTTGGAAGACACAGCATCTGACATAGAAACATTCCCATTGAAGTCAGTTAACTCAGTCATGCTGTCTCCTAGTCCACATCCACAACACGCTGGTTTTGACATCAACAAAATTTAGCAGATGAACAGAGCTCTTGGACATACAAATTTGATACAAGGTTTGTGAAAGTTAGTGGCCATGTAGATGATATTGACCTCTTTGTTTCCTTTCAAGGCCGCCAGAAGACACATAGTCAGCTGCCCAGTCTGACGCCAGCAGCTATCCTAACATGATGTATCCAGCTCTGGACTACTCTCAGCATGTGCTATTTCTGACCTAAATGGCAATCCAACAAGCATAGGGAGGCAACATGGGAGAGAGCTGGGGAATTACAGGGAGGCCATAGGGACCCAGAAGAAACCTGAAGTACTGTGGTGGGCAGAGCCCAGAGGGTACTCAGGAGCTGGTGGTACCGTGGCAGGGATCAGGGAGATACACAAGGAGCTGGAAATGGTGGCACCAGGAGTGTTGGGCCATAATGGGAGCATCACAGAACACAGGTAGGAGAATGGATTGCTGTGGTTGGGAGGTCATAAATCCCCAGAGGAAAAAACCTCTATGGGTTATTCTG
Source organism: Dromococcyx pavoninus (assembly GCA_033558185.1). Taxonomy (NCBI): domain Eukaryota; kingdom Metazoa; phylum Chordata; class Aves; order Cuculiformes; family Neomorphidae; genus Dromococcyx; species Dromococcyx pavoninus. Next base: position 97,129 of record JAUMJL010000273.1, on the reverse strand, counting down.
CTTGCAAGATAACCTTTCTTCTGTCAATGCGGGACACACATACTTTATCTAAACTGCAGCTAAGCACTGACAAGGAGTCAAGTGTCTGCACTCTTTGGTGACAGAGCACACAGCCCTTGCACAGCCAAAAGAGTGGATGCAAAATCTGATAAAGTGGATGCATATAAAAGATGTTAAACCCAGTGTCCACATTCTGTCACAGAAATACAAAGTACACGTGGGAAGGAGCCAAGCAGCTCACCTGGACCACGGCACAGCACTGCCTGTCTGCTCTGCTCTGATTCAGATGAACCCCAAAAGACATAGTGATGGAGTCAGGATGCCTTTGGGGGGCTGGAGGAGGCAGGGATACATCAGCTGTTATCTCCTGGCGGCAAGCATGGCACAGGTGCAGTAAGTGGCAGCAGCCGCAGGGACCATGCAGCAGATGGAGAGGACACGTGTCACAGTGCCACCACAGGGCACAGCTCTGCTGCTGTTTAGCACAATGGGTTTCATCAGTAGGTGGATGAACCTAATGCACAAACAGCTTTCCCACATCTGCAGGCAGGCTCTGCACGCACACAGTCCATGTGCTGACCCAGCCTGCCTGGCAGGTGATACCTCTGGGGCATCACAGGTTTGGTCACACTGCCAATCTTGTGACTTTTTCACATCTCACCCATTGCCCTTCCAAAACAGGGAAATGCGTCCCTGCTTCCTCCTATGTCAGTGCTGCTTCATCATCTTTTGGTCAGCTGTATTAGCTCATGTACCAGGAAACTGAAGGTTTGCTCAGCCACCCCACAGCATCAGTGCTCTGCCATGGCAGGCCAGGCTCCTCTGTATGCAGCCACCAACTGTGGTTGCCACGCAACTGCCTCACCTACCCTTGAAGGCAGTGTACATAGACATATTACCTCATCCAGGCATTGCAGACAAAATCCATACATTTTGATGTTGACTCTCAGTTTGGTAGGATATTAGATATGTCCCCGACTGCCACTGCAGAAGTAACTTGCTCTTCAGACCACAGCCATTTGAAACCAGGCTGGATCTTCGTGTTCTGTGCATGTGCCACTTCTCTACACTTTTTTTCAGCTTTCCCTTAAGTTCCTCAATGCCACCTGTGCACCCACTACATGACAAGTGCTCCACACATCAATGGCTCTGTGCACCAAAGCCCTCTGTGGCAGCCAAGCCAAACACTGGCAATGCGCGTTATGCTGTTTTCTAGGCACAGAGGGGCTACACGGTTTTCTTACAGATTCCTTGTCCCAGTCCCTCATTATTCCATGCCTTTTTGGATGAACCACATCACCATTTTCAGCAGCAGACCTGGGCGCAGAAACAGCACCAATCTCCTGTGTTTGCATTAAGCACCCTGTTGGCAGCAATGCTCTGTGATTAGCACCAAGCATTAGGGGAAATGGTCCTCAGTTCCTGCCTCTGGCACAGGCTCATCCGAGCTGTGATCTTCACTATGTTTTCTCACTCTTTTTTTCATTCACAGCAGCTCAAAGGGGGGGGGGAATAAAAATTTGCCAGGCCCTGGAGGGTATATTTTGCACTCACTGCATGGTGGGGCCACCACAGTGTAGTGAGGGCTATCATGCCTGTGTCCCAACCAATTCACACCGATAGAAAAGCCAACTCCAGCAGGGGGAATGAATGGATGGATAACCACCTGCTGAAGAGGAAAATGCTGAGACAACTAGCTGATATGGCAATTCATATCCTTTCTTTGATCTCAGCTATATCTTTGCACTGCATATAGAAAGCAAAGAGAAGAACAACAAACCTTTCTGCGAAGTCAATGACTCACAAATTCATTTTCCTGCTCCATAATGGGAACAGAGGCTCAACCTCCAGCCTGCATTTATGGAAAAACAAACAAAAGCAGAAGTTCATTAGTGATGAAAGTTGCGTTTACAACCAATTATTTATTTGCTTTTGTCTCTAAAGAGTCTATCTATGTATTGCATAGGAGGCTGTTGGAAGCACCTCCAGTAAAAGCCTTTGGTCAATTTGTTTAAACTCTTATCACAAGAAACAGCAGGATTAAACAGCACATTATCCACTTGGCCTCATCACCTCGCTTGTTCCCATGTCGAAACCTGGAAAAACTCATCACCCCCATGTTTGCCCTAGAGTTCATCAGATTCACACCCTGTGAGTCCATGACTAAAAACAAGTTTCAGAAGAGAGGCCCTGGGAGGATGCTCCACCTGCAGCCCTCCAAAAACTATTTGAGTGAAAACGGATAGAACCCTTAGACAGATCTGTACCTATCAGACCTGAACTCAGGGGCGATTTCCAAGATCTCAGGAGTTCAAGTGACTTATGCTGAAACTTTTAGTTCTACTGCACCCACCTCACTCTTGCAAGTAACTTGGCCTTCAGGCAAAATCCTTTCACCCTTGTTCCACCATAGCCCTGCAAACAGCTCAGTGTGTGCAGTAAAAGGGCAACAGCATCAGCCAGCCAGGCAGTGGCCATTGCAGCATGCTTCCAGCCCCTACTACTGATTCAAGTTACTCATTGAATAAGGAAGGTGCAAAGTACCTCTATGTGATTTCATAGCCACTGATGTTATACAGTGGTCCACTGTTTTTTCTCTATCCATGGACAAACCTAATTCAGAAGCTCTTTAGATCTACAAGCTCTGCACCTCAGCTTATAGAAAGAACCTTCACATTATTACCATCACTCTTCACCCCCCCCCCCATTATTTATGCCTGATGTTAAGCATTGCACTCGCTGTAAGCCCTTGCACGTGTGAGAGTCCCCAGTGCACAGAGCACATTTGCATGCACTATTTTAAGCCTGGAAAGAACCAAGCAACATGAGCCTTTTTTTCCAGCAGAAGCTGTACCAGCCAGAGCTGCATCAATAACAGAGTACTGACTGATGAGCCAGACACTCTAAAGATCCTGCAAGATAAAGAGAGATGAGGAGTCATACAAAGTGCAACTGCATTTGCTGTTTGTAGCATCCCAGGGAAAGGTGATGGCTAAAGGTATCAGATGGAGCTTGGGACCTACTGCTTTCCACATCGCTGTGAGACAGAGCTCACATGGGCTGTTAGCGTCCCCCAAAATTAATGGCATGACTGAAAAGAAAACTTGGGTCTTCCCTAACTCTGTGCTTTCTCTTTCATTCCCCCTCAGGTTTCTCAAAAGCTAAACATGAATCCACCTGCAGAGGAGGACTTTGGGATGCTGATGGATGAGAAGCTCAACATGAGCTAGCAATATGCAAGGTCAAGGGACATGATTTTTCCCCTCTACTCTGCTCTCGTGAGACCCCACCTGTAGTGTTGTGTCCAGTTCTGGAATCCTTAGCATAAAAGGATATGAAACTGTTGGAATGGTTTCAGAGGAGGGCTATGAAAATGATCAGAGGGCTGGAGCACCTCTGCTATGAGAACAGGCTGAGAGAGTTGGGCTTGTTCAGCCTGGAGAAGAGAAGGCTCAGGGGAAACCTTATAGTGGCCTTCCAGTACCTGAAGGGGCTGGGGGAAACCTAGGGAGGGGCTTTTTACAAGGGTAGCCAGTGATAGGATGAGGGAGGATGGCTTTAAATTGTAAGGGAGAAGATTTAAGTTAGACATTAGGAAGAAATTCTTCACACTGACGGTGATGAGGCACTGGCACAGGTTGCCCAGGGAAGTGTTCCAAGGCCGGGTTGGATGGGTCCTTGAGCAGCCTGGTCTGGTGGGAGGTGTCCCTGCCCATGGCAGGGGGTTTGGAACTGGATGATCTTTAAGGTCTTTTCCAATCCAAACCATTTTATGATTCTAAATTTGCACTGGGTCCTTCCCCCTAGGGGACCTTGGCCCCTCAGGTGTCCCGTGGTATGTAGGAGCACACCTGGCTTGTCCAGACAACCTTAGAGGCTGCAACAGGGTTCAGCACACACCGATACAAGGTCAGCCTCGGTGCAGACGGAGGGTTTCAGGCTGTGCAGCTCCCCGACAAGTTGTCCTGCTTTCCCAAGCCCCTCTGGACCAGGCATCAGCTGCGGACAGCAGATAGAAATGCAAGCACTCTGCTAAATTGTCCTGCCAAGGTAAAGACACAGGATGACTCCTGAGAAATGAGTGATGTTTTTCAGCTCAGAAACCATAGTATGTCCCCCTACACGTTAAGTATCACCAATCCCGAGTGAGCACCTTAAAAAGTTGAGTTTCGTGCACAAAGCAAGGATTTTATTTCCAGTACTTAGCTCCCCCCCAGTGCTGGCTGCAGGCACCTTGGGCGCAGCTCACACAGCAAAACCAGCAGCACTGGGGAAAGGGTGCTACTTCTGACCCTTGTTTGCCATTAGGGTTGTGGAGACAGGGTGGGAATGACACTGCATTTTCTTTTTCTGGAACACCAGACAACCTACGCCATGACTTAGCTCAGGCGCCGCAGATCTATTGAGAGGACAAAGTGGGTCTGTTTTGCCACAGGCACACTGCCAGGCTCGCCCTACCCACAGCTGCTGCAATGCCAGGTTTCCTTTGCCCATGGGGAAACACCTCTTGTCTCTCCTTCCCCAGCCCTGACCACGCTCTCATGCCACCACAAGCACCTCTGGGCCCCACTGCCATAGGGACAGGGATATCGGCTGTCCCACAGAGCCCCCCAGGGCACACGTGGGACTGGCTGCCTTCACAAGTGCCTTGCTCAGCTGGGAGCTGCAGGACTTGAGCACGTCTACGTGTTTTTGCAGTGCTGCAGCAGCAGAAAGGATTTGAGAGCTCAGGTCAGGTGTCATCTGACTGTGAGGTTACACCTGAACCAGAGCAATTTTACACCCTTACAGAAATAGGAATTTCGAGCAGACTAAATACTGGATATTCCCCTTTGTGCAAAACCCAGCGGTTTCATCCAAGGCTAAGAATTTTTTGTGGAATAATGAGGGCAAAACTCTGCCAACATTTGGGCACTGCCTGACTTTTTATTGGGAGCATCTCCATACAAAACTGTATTCGTATGCAATACTGGGAGCCTTCCAGTTCCCCAGGCAGCAGGAAGCACGTGTCTGATACCACCTGTTTACCATCTCCGATAACAACATGATTATTCATCATTAATGTCATCACATTAGTAGTCTTAAGACTACTGCACACCTGTTTCTTAGCACCACCTGGAGGCAAACTCTGTCCTTCACCCAATTTAGTGGAAATAATGCTTGCAGATCCAGGACAACAAATGGCTCCAGCTACTCTGGATCAAATATTCAGGTGTTTGCTGACATGAACACGCATTGTAATAGAGACAAATTGTTGGAGTTTGGTTGTTTGCTGTAGGCCAAAACCTGTTTAGAAACACGTTTAAACTTAATAAGCTAACTCTAGGCAAAAAGCAGAACACAGCTGTTCTGCTAAAGACAGCAAAAAATCTTCCTGATGATGTCGTTCTAACGAATTGAGTAAGAAAATGCAGAGGAAAGAAAAATTCAAGAAGGGTATTACATTATAAACTTTTGCTCCCATTTTTTCCTACCTGGGAGCTGATCCCTTTTCCATCTGGATCCTCCTCAAAACAGGAAAAAAACCCCAAAGCCTTGCCTTGCAGTCCTACAACCCAAAAGGCAGAGATCAGATGAATTCACAACAGGGCACTGCAAGCCATTTTGCAAAGGGGCAACTGATAAGATGCTCAAACCACGAAGAAAAGAATGAGTCTAATCAGAAAAATAATAGATACCTGGGACACATGAGACATGTGCCCAGCTGTTAAAGCCAAATGCTGGTACAATGCATGAGTTTGTACTCGAGGTGGTCAGACAACGTCCACACAGCTGGGCTTTTTAATGGCTCAGAAAGGGATGTGCAGCCAGTGAGTCCTAACAGCAGCTTCCGTATCACGAGTGGGCCCACAGCCCAGTGACTCGCAGTCAGGAGCAAAGAAGGAATGAGTGGGATATTAAGTACCACACACTAGCTACCTACTAGGCCAAAAGTAGCTGAGCAAGGAGTCTGAGAAAGACAAGATGCTTGTTAGTTTTATTTATTATACCATAAATAACATTTTCTGCAATATCATATATTTCTATTTTTAAGTCTATGTCCGAAGAAAGTTCCGAAGTTTGGGGAATACTTTCAGTGCATTCTGTGTAGTTACTTCTATAACTTCTGCAACTGGAATTCCTTTAATCTTGGCAATATATTCTGCAGCAATGTAAATATTTTTTGGTTCATTTCTTACCTGGAAAAAAAAAAAACAAAACATCAGCCCAAATTACAGATCCCCACAGATGACAGGTGCTACGGATGCGGTACTTCCCAACACAACTACAGTCACACTGTGGCATCCGAGAGTGAGAAATTACATGTATCTGTTCTCCTTGCATTATTTGTTCTTTTTGGATTATTGAACAAGTCCTACAAGGAACGGCTGCGGAAACCGGGGTTGTTTAGCTTGGAGGAGGCTGAGGGGAGACCTCATCGCTGTCCACGGCTGCCTGAAAGGGGGCTGTGGCAGAGATGATCTCTTCTCTCAAGTGACAGGTGATAGGACAAGGGGATATGGCCATAAGTTGCACCAGGGGACGTTCAGACTGGATATTAGGAAGAATTTCTTTACCGAAAGGGTGGTCAGGCACTGGCACAGCTGCCCAGGGAGGTGGTTGAGTCACCATCCCTGGAGGTGTTTAAAAAAACAGGTTGATGAGTTTTTGAGGGACATGGTTAAGCGGAGGATGGGTGTGTTTGGACTCAATGATCTCAAAGGTCTTTTCCAACTGGAAAATTCTATGATTTTCCCCTTTGCCCATTCCTAGAATTTCTCCTCCTTTCCCAGCTTCAGGAAGACAGGCATTTTAACATCAACATTTTCACTTGGCGATCTCTTCATCAGTTATCTGTGCTTACACTACCTCGCTCTCTTGTGCCAGTAACTGACCTCCATCAGGTGTGGGTTTGGAAATACACATCCCCACCTTACTTACCTGTTTTTCAGGCCCCAGAGCAGGAGAGTCAGTTTCTAAGCATATACTTTCCAGAGGTAACGCTTTCACAAGTTTCTGCTTCTTGAAGAAAATAAGACAGCTATTAAACACTTCATGCACTTATACTTGTGGGAACAAAAAGTATGAAGCAAGGATATCCTCTGCATTTAAAAGCACTGTCAAAAGACTTGGTTGCTGCTATCTTCATTTTATTAACAATTTCAGAAGGGAAACAAGAATACCAGGAGCTGCTCAAGAAGACTCTTCAAATTATGATTATCCTGTTTTATAAACATCTGAAGTACTATTATCCAAACAATTAATGCATTGTTACTTATTAAATCATGTAGATGCATTGCACAAAATACCCTATATTTAGAGCTTCCAATGCAATTTTAACTTGCTATTTCTCTGTACAGACAATATTTGTGTACCTTTTTTTCCCATCTTTGCTTTTTCTAATCCCCAGTTTGCTTTTATTTCTCCAAGTAACTAATCTCATCCCCATCTGTATCCATACCTCACATCCCATCCACTTGAGCCATGCCTTTTCCTTTCTTACATTTCCTGAGCTTATTGCAGAAAGTGATGAGAGTGCAAGACAGAAACAGACTGCTACTCCAAAATAAGAATTCAGCAGAGCTTGCAACAGCCTAGAGTAGAAATTAAAGAGCACTCTCAGCAAATCAAGACTGAACCTGACCAACGCCATCTTTAAGCAATTTATCTGCTTCTTTGCTGGGTGCACCTTGTGATGTCAATTTTACAAAGATCTGTAACTTAGCCAATTGTGAGCAGATTTCCTTGCGAACAAAAAGTGCCACAGCACTGAGACAGAAATTACTCCTTCTCCATGTGTCATGTTCCTACTCTAAAACAGTACACTGACAGAAGCTTTCAAAGAAGAGCTCACCAGAAACCATGTGATAAAAAATGCCTATTGTTTTAATCCTCGTTTCTCAGGAAGAGCTGAACTTCTTTAACCAAAATTTCGCCCCCCTCTAAAATCTAGCTAAGGCAAAAGCCCCAGGCAGAAATTTAGTCAAAGCAAAAACGTGCAGTGCTATAAGCAATTGAAACTTCTCTCAAGAAGTGTCAGGTGACAGCAACTGTTTGTGAGTGCTGCTAGTCCCACTCCAAACTGTAGAGACTAAACAAGCACATTCTTGAGCTGCACAGTGAAAATGGCCATGATGATAAAGCTGTTAGCTGATACCTGCTATCCCAAGCACCAAGAAGAAGCAGACTCTTTAAACCTCACACATTACCTGTTCACTCCTTATAATGGATGGAGGAATGGAAAAGTAGTATCCAGCTTTCACCCCTTCCATCGCCACAGACGGCTTCCCATCAAATGCATGGAGCAACACCTTTGCAGCACCTCAGAGAGAAGCAGCAAACCAAATCAGCAGCAGGGTTTACAGCAGGTCTGCGATGTCAGCTTCCAATGGGATCTCAGTCCCGTAAAGAAGGAATACAGATGCTCTGTGCTATTCCTCCCAAGTTTCACATACACAAATTGACGTGAGCACATGGCACAACTGAAGAAATTGTGTTGCCAAAACCCATGACAGATAAAACTCACTAAAAATATACCTTGTTCCTTTAAGAGATTAATGGTTGGTCTTCCAGCTGAACGGGAATGAATATTTCTGCACAGCAAGGAAAGGTCCCGCATTAGGAAATTAATCAAAATGCTTTCCTTTGTAAACAAAAAACATGAACTAACAGCAGCTTGGGAAAGAAGTACTTGATCTGTATTACACTTTTCATCAGGAAAAAAATCTAGAGACATATATATGAACAAGTTTAGCTACAGAGAAGATACAGCAACAATATAACAAGGACAGGACAAAGAAGACCACTGTATTGAAGTGCAAACACAGGGGAAAATCCATCATTAAATTTCAAACTGAGACAGACAGAACACTAATGCCAGTTTAATCCACTAAGAAAGGTTCTGTGAGTTCTTAGTAACGATAAGTCCTTGGAAATATTTCCACGTTACTGAGATCTGGCAAATTCTCCTAGTAGTATAAGCAAAACCTACAAAGGCAAATCCAGTCTTCTTGCTAACTCAATCTGCTTGATCAAAACCTGTCTTTGTCCTTCCTTCTGTTCATCCGTGCTGGCAAATCTGGGAGTGAAATCTAGTCCAACCTACAGCACAAGAAGAGAAGTGAAAAAATTTTACAGACCAAACGCTTGACTAAGCCACAAAACCATACAAAAGGAAAAAAATGCTTCAAACCTGCAAGGCATTTCAAAATATCTATATAGGAGACTGCAATTAAATGAGCTCAACTGTAGCTTAACTCAGAAAGGAGTCCATTCTCAACCATAATCTTTTCAACTATGAAAGCATTTATGGGCAGTTAGTAATTAACAAGTGCATTTAACATTTTAATCTAACTGCTTTTCTGGGGTTTTAGATTCTGTTAAATATTATTTCAGATTATATCTCAAATATGGAGCTCCAATACAAGTAAAATTTCTGACCTGAACCTGTACTCTTCAGTTTTATCTCCAGCAAAAAGTACCCACTGATTCTAAACTTTTTTGATTTAAAAATATTCAGGCAAAATGTAAGTTTGTCAAAGCAGTCCCATTCACAGTTACATCAACCAAAGTCCTTGGTATGCAGCACAAGTACAAGATGGCAAGTTTAGCTACAAAGCTCTGCCAATAACTGCTCTTTCTGCAGCCAGGGCAGAACGAGCCACATGTACCTCCAGTACAAAACACACAAAAGAGACAGACTCTACCCTAAAGCATCAATTAGTTTATAAGCCAATATAAGACAGAAGACAACACGTGGATACAGAAAGAGGAGGGATCACAAAGAAAAAGGACTGTACAGATCACTGAGGCGTGCTGAAATTGTAGCTTAGCCTAACTTATTCAGGGAAGAAGGCAGGAAGGATGTGAATGAGGATAACAATGTGACTCGACACTTCACTGTGCCAGAGAAGAGGTCAAATGACATTTAGTATAAGATGATACAGCATAATTATGCAATTCATCTTACTAAATGCACCAGCATAAATGGCAACAGTTTTCTAAGAATGATAATGAAGGAAAAGAGAAAATCAGGCAAATCTGTGAAGTAACGCATGTTAAAAGAATTACAAATCAGACTTAGTGATTGTTCAGCTAGACAGCAATACTTACAGCACACACAAAACCAAGTATGCAGTAGTTTTTGTAGTTCTGGTGACAGATGCTGCCGAAACCACAGACATTTAAACAAGTTATGGAAATCAACTTACTTCTCCAATGCCCACCAGTTTATCTTTGAAGAGTTCTATAAGTGGCAACGCAGCATCCAGATCCTGCAAGAACAAATTAAAGATGCAGCCCTCAGTGCCCTTACAACATGGAAAGGGTATGAACTCAGCTTTATGATTAAATGGGAGTTTCCTTCATTGTTATTAAATTCTGTACCTTAAAACTTGCCATTACTGTGAGTTGTATGGTCAGACAGTTTTTAGAAAGCTGCAGGATTTCTCTTCGTCATTTAATGACCCTTCATCTCAAGTTGGTGTAGAAGCACAGGAGGTAATTAAAACATGGCTCATGAAAGCTTGGTAACATTAAACAGCTGCAGACAGCTCTCCAAGCTCACCCCAAAGTTGGTGAAGGGTCTAGAGGGGAAGCCATATGAGGAGCGGCTGAAGTTACTTGGTCTGTTCAGCCTGGAGGAGGCAGAGGGGGGACCTCATCGCAGTTCACTGCTTCCTCACAAGGGGAGAAGGAGGAGCAGGTGCTGATCTCTTCTCTCTGGTGACCAGTGACTGGATCCAAGGGAATGACAGCAAGATGCGCCAGGGGAGGTTTAGGTTGGATATTAGGAAAAGGTTCTTCACTCAGAGCGTGATGGAGCACTGGAACAGCTCCCCAGAGAAGCAGTCACAGCACCATACCTGACAATATTTAAGAAGCATTTGGACAATGCCCTCAGACACACGGTGTGAATGTTGCAGTTGTCCTTTGCAGGGACAGGAGTTGGACTCGATGATCCTCTTGAGTCCCTTCCAACTCAGTTTATTCTGTGATTCTAAGTTTTTCAGGCTGAGGGCACAAATGGCCTCCTTCCACGCCAACAAAGAGAGCATCCATCAGTGAACACACGTTTGCTGTTCGCTGTAACTGAAGCTCTCACTCGGGATTTTTAAACCTGTTTCACTGCAGTAACATGGCCAGATGACTCCCGCAAACCGCTCTGCTTTGGGACTAACATGGACAAATGGCTGTGCTAAGAAATTCTGGGATTTGGTCAACTGTGTCTTCTGTATTCCAGAAGTGCATAAAAATCATGTGGCAGATCTGATGTTACATGAGGCAGACCAGAGCATCCCATCGCCTGCCCTGAGCTGTTCCTGCACCATCTCACAGTTGCACTAAACTAATTTCCCCGCATTTTACCTTCAGAGTAACACTGCGCTGCTCCTCTGGGGAAACCTCTTGCACTGGGTGAACCCCCAGGCATGGGAACACAACCCCTGGGAATCTATAAAAGGAAAAAAAAATATCAGTAGCACAAGAGACAACAGGTAAACCAAGTTCAGTGTCAAAAAGAATGGCTGGCCTGACCAAGGGAGAGGGCTGTGTGTCCCCCGACAGCTCCCACGCCGCCAGTTGTTCCTGCTGAAATGCAGCCCCCGTGGCCAGGACACAGGTGGGCACCAGGCCAACCAGCCACCCTCGCACCTCTCCGACAGCTCCATGACGCTCTGGAACTCCACTGCCTGCTCTGACACCACCACCAGTGCCGACACCTGTGCCTGTAGCAGAGAGGAACCCCCACCCTGCTGAGGCTGAGCCCAGGCAAGTGGGCCGACTCACCTCCCCCACGTCACTGTCACCCTACCCTCCATCCCCACCCCTACCCCTTCACCCCTAACCCCCTCCAACACTTCACCCTCACACCTCATCTCACCCCATCTTCACCTCACCCCATCCTCACCTCACCCCATCCTCACCTCTTCCCCTTACACCTTACCCTCACCCCTTCTTCACCTCACCCTAACCCTCACTCCCACTGCTCACCTCTTACCCTCACTCCCACCTCCCCCTTCAGCCCCACCTCACTCGTCTCACACGTCGCTCTTCATCTTCATCCCTACCTTACTGTGACCCTCACCCCTACCTCTCCCTCACCCTTCATGTTCAACTTCAACTCTACCTCTAATCCTCCCCCTTCACACTCACCCGCAATTCCACCTCCCCATTCACTTCACCCCTCCCTCTTCACTCCCACCCTCCTCGTCACCCCTCCCCCTTTCCCTTATCCCCATCTCCCCCCCACCCCTCACTGTCACTCTTCACCCTTACCCCCACCTCACCCCTCACTGTCAGCCCTCACCCTCACCTGCTCCGCCGCCCTCACCACAGCCGCCACATCCTGCAAGAGACACGCACGGTTTTAGCGCCGGGGCCGCCACCGCCGCCGCCCCCACCACCGCCGCCGCCGTCCCTGCCCGCTCCCCCCTTTCCCTCGGCGCTCACCATCTGGAAGGCGGGCGCGGCGAGGTGGCAATGGCAGTCCACCATGGCCACCGCCGCCGCCATGCCTCGCCAGGGCCGAGCGCAAAGAGCGGGACGCCCGCGGCTTCCGCTTCCGGGCCGGCATTTTCCCCCCCACGCCCGAGGCGGGAAATGGCGGCCGCGCCGGCGCTGCCGCCAACGCCGCCGCCGGGCGATGCGGGCGCGGGGCCGCCGCTGAGCGATGGGAGCGCTGGGGCGACGCGCGACGCGCGAGTGCGGTGCTGCTCGCGGCGGGGGCTGCGCGAGCTCCTGGCGCTCTGCGCGCCCTTCGTGCGGGCCCTGGCGCGGGGGCAGCCGGGAGGGGACGCCGGGGACGCGCTCTGGGTGAGGCCGCGGCGGGAGCGGACTGGGCGACCGGGAGGGGGCACCGGGGCCGCGCCCTCGACTTGGGGGGGGGGGGGGCGCCACCGGGGACACCAGGGATGCACTGTGGGTGAGGGTACCGCGAAGTGGAATATTTTGACCTAAGTATTGGTTTTCTGTAGAGTGGTTTTCTGACTCGCTTCAGTTAAGCACTGTTTAAGTGACAGGATTTTTGAAAGCCAGGCAGACACAGATTGTTCCTCTGCTCTTCCCAGACAATACATTCCCTATCTACAATGCAAGGTCAGACAGAGAGCTGGCTCCAATGAGCAGAGATCTGGCTGTTGTGAAGTTAATAATAAAATTAAAATTAGTTCTTGGAAAGTAATAGAATATGCATGAAATTGCTGGGAGAATTTATACAGATGCATGTAAGTTAGATATACATTCTGTCCCCAGCTCTTGTCTCCTTTAGCATGATTGATGGAAATCATTCCCTTACACACGCAGCCGTGGAATAAATGATGCTGCTTTCTGAAACTCCAAAATGAGTCTTAAGAGAGTTTATTTGCCAGCATTTTCTGTATTAGAGCCAGGAGCGCTGGCCGGGATGCAAGTAGTTGCTATTATTAAAAAAAAAAAAAGGAATATCTTGATTTAAGCTAAAGTTGAGTTAAGTTTCATGAGAGAGTTGAGGTTGTGTCCCTGGCCCAGTTATGTCCCAGTTGGAACTCGGTGATCTGTAAGGTCACCCAAACCATTCTATGATACTATGATTGTTCAGCCTGGAGAAGAGAAGTCTGCAAGGAGACCTTATAGCAGCCCTCCAGTACCTGAAGGGGTTACAGGAAAGCTGGGGAGGGAGGTTTTACAATGGCAGGTAGTGATAGGAATAGGGGGAATAGCTTTAAATTGAAACTGGAAAGATTTAGATTAGACATTATGAAGAAGTTCTTCACACCGAAGGTGGTGAGGCACTGGCACAGGTTGCCCCGGGGAAGCTGTGGACGCCCCCTCCCTGGAAGTGTTCAAGGCCAGGCTGGATGGGGCCTTGAGCAGCCTGGCCTAGTGGGAGGTGTCCCTGCACTTGGCAGGGGGGTTGGAACTGGATGGGCTTTGAGGTCCCTTCCAACCCAAACCATTCTGTGATTCTGCAGTTCATCTAAGTACCTGTTTTATTTTGTGTAGCTGCTTGTCCCAAGGTGGGCGAAACAGGCAGGAGGGGGAGGTGGGAGGGGCCCTTCCTGGTGCAGTGCTGAGCACTGGTGCCTGATTACAGATGATATTTCACACTTGCATGTATATATATAAATTTTCCCATAAATCTTATGCATATTCTATTACTTTCCAAGGACTAATTTTAATGGTTCTATGAATTTCACAACAGTCAAATCTCTGCTAATTGGAGCTTTGGAGCCAGCTCTGTCTAATCTTGTGTTTTACATATAGAAAGACTGCAAGCAGAGGTGATTATAGAAGAAGACACATCTGTTCAGCACATGGCATACTTAACACAGGATGTTATCATTTCTTTCTGAACAGTGTCTGGAAAAATGCTGTTTGAACAAAAGCATACTATCAAGGAAACATGCTGTCAGAGGGACATCCTGTCTAACTTTCAAAAAATACAGTTACTTAGATGAAACTTAACTCTAGCTTAAATCAAAATATTCCACTTTTTGTAATAGTAACTACTTCTTGTATCAGAAGGATGGAGTCTGAAGCCCTGCTGTGTCTTGCAGAACTTTGAAACAGCTGTGCGGGAAAATGTTATCATCAATGGGCAGTGCTGGGAGGAGACTTCAGAGGACTCCCTGCTGCGTAGTGGTAGGCATTGGTTTCCATTAATTTCATAGAATCATTAAGTTTGGAAAAGACCTTTAACATCATCCAGTCCAACTGTCAGCCCCACACCACTGTGCCTACTAAACCGTGTCTTTTTGGATTGTAAACCACGAATTGTTGGAATGGGTTCAGAGGATGGCTATGAAGATGATCAGAGGGCTGGAGCACGTCTACTATGAGGACAGGCTGAGAGAGTTGGGGTGGTTCAGCCTGGAGAAGAGAAGGCTCCGGGAAACCTTATAGCAGCCTTCCAGTACCTGAAGGGGCTATAGGAAACCTGGGGAGGGACTTTTCACAAGGGTAAGCAGTGATAGGACGAGGGGGAACAGCTTTAAATTGGAAGGGGGAAGATTTAGATTAGACATTAGGAAGAAATTCTTCATGCTCAGGGTGGGGTCTTGAGCAGCCTGGTCTGGTGGGAGGTGTCTCTGCCCGTGGCAGGGGGGGTTGAAACTGGATGATCTTTAAGATCCCTTGCAGCCCAAACCATCCTGTGATTCTATGTCCTGAAGTGCCAAGTCCATATGTTTTTTTGAATGGAGACTCCAACACTTCCCTGGGCAGCCCATTCAAATGCTTCACCACTCTTTCGGTAAAGACTTTTTTTCTCTTATCCAATCTAAACCTTCCCTGTTGCAACTTGAGGCCATTTGCTCTTGTCCTGTCATTTGTTACTTGGGAGAAGAGACCAAATACGCACCTTGCTACAACCTCCTCTCAGGTAGTTGTAGACAGCAACTTCCTGCTGGGTGGTTTTGTTTTGGTATTTGCATGTGGTATTTTTAATTGGGTAGTTTTAGCCCCCGCTGTCTGTCAGAGTAAGGATGTTCACCAAGCAAGTAGGGTCGCACTGCAGCTCAGATTTGCCTTTCTAAGGATCTGAAGCACCGTGCTGCAGGAGCACCATTCTTGTAGAGTGGTGTTCATAAATGAAAAGAAGCGTAACCGAGGTGTGTGGGGACTCAATCCAAGAGAAGAGGGAGCAGGAAACAGCTTTATCTGAAGGACCATTTCTGTCAACATCCTTCCAGATCTTGAGGCACAAGTTCCAGCTATGACTGGTGTCGTGCCTAAATAACTTAAAGGATCTGCTCATGACTACTAGGGAAAAGTAGCTCAGACGCTCCCAAAGTATCTGACATTAACATGGGAAAATAAACATTTAACTATGCTTAATGGCAGCTATCTTGCTGGAAAATCTACTGCAAGCTTTTAGAAAGTTGGTATTTCAAAGCAAGATTTTTCATTTGGGAGGTTAGGAAAGAGCATGTTTTGTGTCATCAGCTTCTCTAATCAGAATAAACGGAGTATACAAAATTTAATGGAATAGTGTGTGGTAATCTATTTTTAAAGCTAGAACACATCAATAGGATCCGTGTCCAGAGGTTTCCCACACTCTGTGGGCAGTCAGTTTCTGTGTTTGACTGCCCTGATAGTGAAAAATTCTTTTCCTGTGGCATGTTGTATCTGTTGTCTCTCTCTAGAACCACTCTTCAGGTAGCTGAGAGTAGCAGTTAAATTGCCCCTTCTGCTCTCTGGGCTGTTCAAACCCTGCTCCATCAGCTGCTTTTCATACACTGTATGCTGCAGATGCCAGCCCTCTTGGTCCTGTTCCATTGGAATTGCAGCAGTACTCAATGATAAAGTCTCCCAGAGCTTCCAAGTTAGGGTGTCATGGTCTAGTTAGGTGAAAATCATGGCTGGATCATTGAGCTCAGGGCTGATTACAGAGTTCCTCAGGTGTTTGTTCTGGGACCCGTCCTTTATCCGTAACATAGAGGAGGAGATGGAAGGTACCTTTACCCAATTTGCAGTTGACGTCAGCCAGGTTTGGATACAATGAATATGCTCAAGGGCAGGACCATTCAGTGGAATGTATGCAGGTTGGAGAAATGCATCTGGGAATCTTATGAAATTTAGCAAGCACAAAAAGCAAAGCCCTAAACCTGGGAAGGGGTAACCCCCTGCAGAGGTAATGGATGAAAAGGACCTGAGGGTCCTGGTGGGCTAACTGTGAGCCAGCCTGGTATATTGTATTGTGTCAAGAAGAGTGCAGTTAGTAAATTCAGGGAAGTGATTATTTGCTTTTACTCTGCACTTGCCAGAACATATCTGGAGTAGTGCATTCAGTTTTGGGCGCCTAGTATGGGAAAGTTGCTGGTAAGCTGGAGTGAGTTCATCAGAGGCTGCCAAGATGGCAAAAGGACTGGAGCATTTCTTCCATGAATTGTGTCTGAGGGAACTGACTGTTTAACCCAGAGAAGACAAGCCAGCCTTCCAGTACCTCCAGGGAGGCTACTGAGAGTGTGGAGCTAGGCTGTTTATTCAGATGTGCGGTCAGAGAACCAGAGGCAAAGGTCGAATTGAAAGGGGAGGTTCTGACTTGATGTAAGGAAATAAAAATTCGCTATTAGGATAGCTGAGCATAGGAAAAGGTTGCCTAGAGAGCTTGCATAGACTCGAGCGCTGGAGGCTTCCAAGAACCAACAGGACAGAAGTGTCCTGAGCAACCTGGTTTGAACTGGGTGTGAGTCACGAGAGTTGTTCCCTTCCAGCCTGAGTGAGCTCGTGCTGGAGACACTGGTCAAGACCCTGGTAGTATGTCTTTTGCTATGATTTAACATACAAATCAAGTAATTGTTTAAAATTATTGCTATGTAATCATATATGTAGTATGTACAATGTTTGTAATTATTGTCTTCTGAATAATAGTAGTGCAGATACTTGGTAGTCTGGTGTGCAAAGAAAATTTTAGTGCGGTTCACTTGCTCACCTGTGTTAGCGTTAAGATATTCTTTGCTTCGAACTTGATGCTTTTTACACTTGCACAAAGCTGAAAATTGAACTGGCTGTGAAGAAACAGCTTCTTGAACTGTTTTTTGGTCAAGAAGCTTCTGCTTCCTGCTTCTCCCAACTCCTTTGTCTACAAGGTCAAAAATGCACTGCTCTCACAATGCAAAATGCTGAACTGATTCAGGCTCACTAATTCAAATTTGCTCAAAAATTCTTAACTGGATTTTCTTAACAGGAAAACTTTGTCCAGGTGGATGTTATTTTCAGTAAGTTATCATTTTTCTGTACAAGTTTAAGTTTTTGCCAGCTGAGATACTGTCATCTTCTGCAGCTGGCATAATGTAGGTGTAAGGACTCTATTATGCTTTTTAATTTGACATAAATTTACTGATGTTCCTATCTCTGATCCAGTTTGAACCACCAGGTGACCTGGCATTTTGTGCCTTTGGTGTTTAGGCTGACCAGTGGCTCAAGTCTTTCCTCTCTATACCTAAATGATTTCATAGTGATCCTGAAACAAACAAAACTCTTAAACCCACAGATTCCTAACCCCTTGATTTTGCTTTTCTGAGGTGTACAATCACCTGATTGTGCACAGATTGACCAAGAGAGGGTGCTCAAAAAATATTCTTTACCACTAGACTTAAACTATTTCCTGTCTAGCAATAGTGCTCAACGTGTTAGTGTGAACAGTGAATTTAAACACTAAGGAGTTTGCAAAATTAAATTTAAATATACAAATCAAGACTATAGTCAATCTTTCAAATCTCTGCTGGATGACAAAACTTATAGCAGTGTGCAGATGCAAGAATATAGAGATATGCACTGTCTTTCAGTTACACACAGGAAGGATATGAGTTTGCTTAACTCTGTTTTCTTCTGTGGCTCTTAATTTTTTATAGTTTGTAACTATGATGTGATGTCACGAAAATGCAGGCATTTACTTGTCTGAATTTTGAAACCAGTTTTAAAATAGTATTTTAGTTGTTAAAATTGTTACATTTAATTGCAGTCTTGGAGAAGCCAAGTACCTTTAGTAGCGTATCAGTAGCAAATACACCAGTTGACAGCTGAAAGTATGTTCTAGGTATTTAGTCTAATCTTATGACTCGAAAAACAAGCTACAGAAGTTAACTCCTACCACATACAGCAGGGGTGTTAAACTGATTTTCACCAGGGGCCACATCAGCCTGGCCCTGCGCGTAACACTGCACACGTGACCAGCGCTGGCTGGAGCACAAGGGCAAGGAGCTTGGTGCTGGGCTGGATAAAACAAGGTGGGGGGACGGATTCGGCCTGCAGGCCATGAGTTTGACACTGGTGACATACAGCCTCAGATGCTGAAAGAAGATCTGTTTTGGTTTTTGTAAGCTACTTATGCCTAATAATTACAGGTGTCATCAGGACACAGAGTATTTCCAGGAACAGTGTTTTGTTGAGGTGGCATTGTATGTTGTCAAGTTGAACTGTGTGTTTGTGCTAACCAATCAGGCTTCAAGTTAGCGTTTGGACAGTTGGCATTTGTTTAATGCTTGTAAATTACACAGATAAACCATTTTTCTTTCTGTATCTTGCATTGCTTTTTTTCAGTTGAAGAACAAGTTATCTCAAAAGATAGCTCTTTCTTTGAGAAACTTTCTTCATGGAGTCAGAGTTGAGAGAGAAATAAGTTTTTGATTTTTACCCCAGGTGGTTCTTTGCCTCCCCCCTGCCTTTCTTCAGCTCATTTACTTCAGAAGTAACTGGCCAATATGAAGCAGTTCTCCAATTTTTATACCACCTTAACAAGGAGATTCAAGATATGGATTTATCTCTTCATTTATAATCATGCGTGATCTTATTTCAGATCTAAAGCTTTTATTTTCCTTATAACTTTGTCTCGAATTAACAAAAAAAATTGTATAATTGTTACAATAACTTTGGGTGTTTGATATTTTTAGGTTCCAGCATTAAAATCCTTGAGGATGAATTTGATGAACTAATAGTGGAGACAACAACAAAGCGTAAGCAGTTGCCTACAAAGATACTGATGCATGCTATCCAAAGCATGAAAGCAGAGCAAGAGATGCTGGTGAGTAACTCAAGATTTCCCAGAAACCTGTGCATATAGTAGCTGCTGACCAGGTGTAACTTGAAGAAATAAATCACCCAGTGTTGACCTTTAAGCTGCTTCCTATAGTTACTTTTGATCTTTGGTCATATACTGAAATTGTTTTTTTGCATTAATCAGTTCTTCAGAAAAATAGCAGTTACTGCAAGGTGTTGTGACTGGGCAGATTGGGCGTGTGGCACAGTTCAGCAAGTTACCTCAGCATTGCTTCAACACGATGACTTTTAATTTACAAGCAAATGTACATCTGTTTGTCTTGTCAAATCCCAGTTTCTGAAATCCTTGGCTGAAGGCTGGTTGAAGTAGCAAATGTGATGATACCTGCAGACAGAAATTGTGTGCAGTATATGACTCTTAAAAAAGATGTCTGTGTTTTCCTGAGCACTTTTCTTGAGCTAATGACTACATTGAGCAAGTATTTTCAGTAAAGAACTAAAGAAAGAAAACGAGTAATGTGGATTAATGAATAGGTGCAGGAATTTCTCTGGGTTTTTCGACACTGACTCCAAAGTAATTACTGGCATTAAACATCGCGGTCATGTCTTTGGTTGCTAAATTTCTTTTCTGCTGTTATGTTAGGCCTGACTTTTGCTTACTTGCTCTTTTCTTTGGAAAAAAAAAAGGGGACAGAAGGCAGTGAGCACAAGTGGTAATACAGGAAATTCTGTTTAACCATTGACATTAAAAAAAACTGTGAGGGTAGTCACACACTGGCACATGTTGTCCCATGAGGCTGTGGAGTCTCCGTCCTTGAAAATACTCATGGGGATGTTCAAAACCTGACTGGAAGAGGCCCTAAGCAACCTGCTTTAGTTGGCCCTGCTTTCAGTAGGAGCTTGGACTGGACCATCTTTAGGGGCCCTTTCGAACCTCAGCTATTCTATGATTCTGTACTAAAAAAGACAGGGTTTGTTTTTTTTTTTTTAGAAAGTTGTTTAAGAGCTTGCATTGCATTTCTGAGGACTAAAAATGACAGAAGTGACTCTCTAGTTTAGCCAATCATAGATGATTTACAGTAAGTAAAAGTGCATGGGTATAAATTTGTCTTAAACCTGAGATATTTTCTAACATATATTGCCTTTTGTGATCTCGCTGTTTTGTCAATATATCAACTATATAAAATAAACAAACAAAATCAATTAAAATAAAGTATGCTATTGCATAACACCAAGATTTAATAGGACCTTTTAATCTTTCTGCGAAAGGAAAACTATGTTCTACACGAGTCTCAAAGTGGATTAGTTATTCAGAGTGCCTCTCATACTACTTTTTTTGCTGCTGCTGACCTCTTCAATCTTAAAACCACCACAACTAGATGATTATTTTAATTAAAGATGTCAGCAAAATATAGAAAGTTTTTAGTTTATCTCTGTAAATAAAGTGGCTTTTTTCCCCTCTCAGTTACTTCTACAAAAGTACTAGTGGTTCCTCTGCTTTTGGTTAAGGGATTGTTATTTTCCATTTTTGACCGTAGCTGCTCTTGTGATCCATGTCTTCTGAAGCACAGAGAGCAACTATGAAGACATGCATCACAGGAGTAGCTGGGGTCAAAAAAGAACATAAAAATCCCTCCACTATTTAACTGCAGTTTATCTGGAGAGAACTTGTTTAGTGGAGTGATCTCCCTATAATTGCCAAAGCAAGAGATCATCCTGTAGGTTTTCAGTCAATACATTTTGTTGTGTTTGAGGATAATACAAGCAGTGTTTGTTCTTTTGCTTGGAGCTGT
This sequence comes from Dromococcyx pavoninus, assembly GCA_033558185.1. Taxonomy (NCBI): domain Eukaryota; kingdom Metazoa; phylum Chordata; class Aves; order Cuculiformes; family Neomorphidae; genus Dromococcyx; species Dromococcyx pavoninus. The sequence goes on along the minus strand of JAUMJL010000273.1, from coordinate 75,881 downwards.
TACTGTAAACTTGCTAAGATGATGTGTGAACTGTGAAAAAATTTTTCTGGTAAAACTACAGGAAGGAATAATTAACTTTCCTCCCATTTGGTTTTGGTTGAAGAAGGTTGAGGCTCAGCTGCTGACGTAGAAATAAGTACTAACTTCTAGTTGACGTAACTTAGTTCGTGTATCTTTGCTTTGTTTCCATTTTCCCTGGTAGTTACTTATAATTTCACCTTTAATATAACAAAATATTAGTTGTGTTAATTATTAATTAAGTTAACTTCATCTCACAATTAACTGATTTCAAGACACACGACTTACAGGAGGACCAAAAAGCCAGAGAGCCTAGTTTGTGAAGGAGAGTGTTCTTACTTCTGCCGTAAGTAATGGCGGGCTAGAATGTGGTCATTTAAATAGTTTACTTTTTCTTGGTTTTTTGGTCTTAATGTACCATCTTGTTCAAGTTTTCTTCTCTGTGAAGCATACTGGATTTGTGAATGGCTCCTCCGAAGCTAGAGCAGCTCTTTTTCCTCGGTTGTGCAGCAGGTGGCAATACTTCCTCCAAAATGCCTGGATTTTAGTTTAGTTATCATGCTTTAATAATTAGAATTACGCAACCTAAAGCAGATTTTAGGGACACATCTGCAGTGAACTCTGTTAAATCAGAACATTAGTTCCAGTAACTAATTATCTATAAACTGTAACTCCAGTATATTCTTTATCTAAGTAATTCCACCACATCTCGTATTGGCCCTTCTCCATAGTTCTGACTGCTATGTGTATATTACATATCTATTAAACCAAGAAGGTATTCCAGAATTGTTCTTTTTTTCCAATCGCAGAAGCTCTACCAGCCTGTTGTAACACGAGAAGAAATAAGACCACAGCCTTCTCAAGGTAAAGATTTCGTGGGGAGGGCACTGAGGAAACACTGTGTACCTTGCTGGATAGCTGTAAACATTTAAGAAGTTTTCTTTCTTTAAACTTGTTTTAAATTATTGGCTGCTTAAATAATTAACAGAAATAGCTATTATTTTGTCATAATGTATTGCTGCATAAGTTTATCATGTTCATTTCTCTTGTTCTAAGTGCGGTCTGCTGTTAGGTGCTGGCCACTATGTGTGGTAGAAACTGTCACGGAGCTACCCTCAAGAGGCTTCCTTACTTCTTTCCTTCACCGCTGGTGGAAGCCAGATGGGGAACTAGATGATAGCTGACATTATACGTTGACTGTTCTTGTGTTCCTTTTACATGAATACTAGAAATGCTTTAGTCTCTCTTCCTAATCAGTCAGTTTCTTCAGGGAATTGAAAGCAGTTGTGTAGTATTCAGTGATGGTGGTGTTGACCCCCTGAACTTGCAAAGTAGGCATCTAATTTTATCTTGCTTGTGACATTTGTAAGGGATGGTAAAGAAAAAAAACTGCAAACACTGTCATAAATTTGCTACGTGCTTTTGAAAGGTTATTCCTTATACAAAGTACTTGGAACAAGGTGCTGTGTTTTGTAATTGATGATTGAGATGCGTCTTCTTGAGGCTGGCCTTAAGAAATGGAAAGTTCTGTCTTGCGTATTCCTAAATGTCGAAAAATGACAGAATTTACCAATGCCATTTTGAGTTGAAGTGTGTGGTTACAGAACCCTCACTGAGGATTACTGCACATAGCATGAAGCTGGTATAGCAAACAGTGGTGTTGAAGTTTGAGAAGCTGAACTTCATCTTCCAGTTTTCACCCTGCTGAACTGTCTTCGCTCCAGGCATCATTTCCTCTTTGTAAACTGGCGACACTGCTTCCAGAAATGCCAGCCTGTACAGCAAAGTAGCAGTAAAGAGGGTCACTTGGTATCAGGGTTTTTTGTTTGTTTGTTTCTAGCAGCCAGATCTGTTGCTGCTCTGATGTGAATTACCTACTGCTTGCAATTTAGTAACAGGTTGTGTCAAGGCATTGCCTTTTTAGGTTAGGTAACAGCAAAATCCTAGCCAAAATAGTATAGAGTTTGTGCTGAATTTTAGTATTATGTAGTCTTCGGGAAGTTTTTGTATTCCAGTTTAGCAAGTACAGTGGCCAAAAACCAAAATGTTTAGATTACTCAATACCTTTCGTTTCCTTTTTTCATTTCCCTATCTTTTGGAAAGCCTTGAACACTGAGGAATGTAATGCTGTCCATATAAAGCTGAACTGCCCCAGGCAAATTTCACTTAACTGTGTGTCAGTCTTTCTGTATAGCTGGAATAATCCAAGTAATTTTTACTTATCTCCTTCCCTGCCATTTCATAGAGTCACCAGTCTTCTAATTCAAATATCGTACCTTAAGAATGCTTCATTATGGGCATGTGCTTCTTTCAGAGATTGTCCATTCATAGGCCTCTGTGGTGTGCTCAAAGAGGCCAGAGTTGGACTCGTTTTCCTTCCAGAACTCTGATGATGTATTTTAGTATCCATCTTCATGCATTCCTAAACCATGGCTGATCAGCACATTGGGCATGTGGACAGACAATTTTACCAAACACTGTCTCTTGCTGCTTACTAGGATTCAGCAGGGGATAGCTGTCACTCTGCCCTACGAGACAGCAATTGACTTTAATGTTAATCTTCAGTAGCACTAATGAGATTGACTTGAAAGTAGAATGCCGTGTTTAGCCCTGAAAGGGTTCAGGGGATGTGCGCCATCTAACGTTGCATCCTACCGCAGGCACTGGGGAAACCCTACAGGAAAGTAATAGTAGTGGAGGTGAGGCTGCTTAGCTCCCAGGAGAACTCCTGCCTATTTCCTGATTTTAAGTTTTTGTTGGTTGCATAGCACTGCAGACAGAATAATGGTGGAGAACACGCAAAACAGTTTTGTAATAACTTGGAGTTTAACTCTTGAGTAAAGAATTATTATTGCTTGTAAATCAAATCAACAAAAACACATATTGTGTTGATGTTCTTGCCATATTGCTACAGCAACCAAATATATGCCATTTTTCCCCAGTATTCTGCACCTGCTGCCTGCTTCAGTGTTCCTGAAAGCTGCTTTTTCTTTCTTTCTTTTTCTATTACCCTGGCAGAATTAAAGCAGTTCATGTTGTTTACACGTGGTTCTTTTTTATTCTTGGTGTTAATGCTTGGTAAGTTAAGTCAGAACCAAAAATGTAACCATTATTGTAAAAGCTGACTTGTTGGCGCTGTAAAATTATTTTTGCCCGTCCTTAAAATGGGTTTCCTTCATATCATTTTCTCCACAGTTCTGTTTATTCTCCTTTTGTGCATTTTTATCAAATGTAATATGAGCTTGAAAGGTTTGAAAACAGTTTTTTTTTCTTTATAACTTCTCTTCCTTTATATCAAATTCTGTCTCGTGTCTTGTGTGTTGTATAAGCTGTGAAGAACTTTGTGGCTTGCTATTGTTGAGACTGCTAGACACTGCTACATTTTGAGTGATAAAGAGTAATAATAAGATAAAACATACAATCTGTTGTCATTAATGCTATAATGAAAGAGATGTGTTGTAGGTTTACGTTTTATACAGGGACTCTGCTGCTTTTCTGTCTCTTTCCTAAGAAGTGTCTAGTATGTCTTGGGGGGAGGGAGTTACATTTCAGAAGTTTATTTGGGCTTTATGTGTTTCTGTAGATGCTTACATGGCGGATCTGAAGCAGGTGACAGAACTGGCATCCAAACAGATCAGTGGAGCAATGAAGGTGAGATCTCTGTGTGCTCTATGGGGATACTTTTTTATTTTCTTGATCTGATAATAATATGTCACAAAACATGAGTTGTAGTTCATCTTGGTGATAGTTTTGTACAAAAAAGCCCACACGTACTTTTGAAGCAAGTACATCTTCAAATTTGGACTGCTAAAGTTGTGTCTGTAAAGCATCCGCCTTCACGTGGTAGTGAGGAAGATTACCCACTGGCTATAGGAAATACTTTTTACAGGTTCTTTTGAATTTGCAGAATCTTTTGAAGACCTGTACCACTTCTTATAGCACGTGACGTTTTTACTTCACTGCAAGCTTAGGCATGATCTGTGGTGTTCCTGTGATGCTTAGTCAGCTAGAGAGGTAATGAAGCAACATTTAAACTTGGCTTACTCTTTGTGTGGCCTCTGAATGCTGATTGTGGTCACTGTTAGGCTGGTAACTCGTAAGTTCCCAACCTTCACCTGCCATCCTACAGATCATCTCTACAGATATTGAAGCTTTTATGCCTGTCAGAATCTAATTAATATATTTCATTCTTTGTAACCATTACATTTCCCATGTAACTTGAGATACTTGGGTTTGTTTTTGCAGTCTCTCCCAGCGCTAATAGAGAAAGCAGAAGGTTTTTCCCAAGTGTTAACTTGGCAACCAACCTTGGAACTCTGCAAGCTGCGACAAGAAGTATTTGCTGTTTCCAAGGCAAAAGAGGAAAATGTCCAAAATTTAGTATCACCAGGAGAAGTCACACCAACAGACGCTGATACTGGGAAAAATCCTTGTATTGCGCTAAAAAGAAAAAAACCTATAGATTCACTAGAAAAAAGACGCTACCCGCTTCGACGGAGGAAGATTAATCTGAGCACATGAATTTCTCATTTAGTATTTTCAGATTGGCATCTCAGTTTTTCGCTGTGCTCAGTTTTTTTCTAAAACGTTGTCGTCCCTCTAGTTCAGTGTTATCCATAGGACCCTCCTTAATTATTTAGTCTTTGATCCTTTTAAATATTTCTGGTTTTACATTTGTGCTGATGGTGTATGAAAACCTATGCATACTGATATCCTGCAAGTATACTTGCCTATTAACTCTCTTTTTTTTTTCCTCTTTTATTGCAGCATTCAGCTCAAGTCCTCATGCTTCTCAGAGTTTGTTCATGTGGTTTACATACGTGGGCAGTCTTTTAGTAAACTACTAGGTGCTCATTTACATTAAGCATGTTTCTAAAGAGGTTGGAGAATGTCTGATTCTCCTAACACACCTTAATTTATTATTGAGTCAGATGGCTATTTTTTGATTAATAAATTAAAAACAAATATTGAAAACACCAGCTTTGATATGATATTACAGTTTTTAGAAAATACACACACAAACCCGATATTGGTCCCTGCTATTCCTTTCCTGAATTTAGGTCAGCTGGGCTTATTTATTGTCATGTTTGTTTAAACTGGGATATTTAGTAATTGTACTCACAGTGTGCTTTTCTGAACAGAGATTCGACCATGCACAACTTAGCCTGGAGAAGAGGAGGCTCAGGGAAGACCTTATTGCTCTCTATAACTACCTAAAAGGACGTAGGCAGGCAGGGGTTGGTCTCTTCTCTCAGGCAGTCAGTGACAGAACAAGAGGACATGGTCTCAAGCTTCGTCAGGGGAGGTTTAGGCTTGATATTAGGAAACAATTTTTCACTGAAAGGGTGAATGGTCATTGGAATGCGCAGCCCAGGGAGTCATTGTCCCTGGAAGTGTTTAAAAGCAGATTGGATGAGGCACTTAGTGCCATGGTTTAGACGACGAGTAGGTGTTGGTGTTGGGTCATAGGTTGGACTCGATGATCTCAAAGGTCTTTTCCATCCTTGTGATACTGTGAACTTGCCACCTGATATTTCATTTCATGTAATCCAGTTATGCAGTCTGGAGGTTTCCTGGACAATATTGCTACACATTACAGGATCTTGACTCGGGTTGTCTTTGTGTTTGTGATATTTTACTAAACTTCAAAGATCAGTATAGGCTACCAGTAAATGGTATGCAGTTGAGCTGGCTTTCTTTGGTTTTGCTTTACACATAGTGCCTAGACAATTGCACAGCAATACTAAATTGAGCATTGTGCCTTAACTATTCATAACTCCTTCTGGTTTGTAATTGCATGTGCTTGCAGGAAATATTCATGTCTAATAGGTAATGTATTTCTTACACAGTAAATGGGGGGATTAGAAGCTTTATGAATTAGATATAATGTGGTAAGGAGGTAATGTCTAAGAGAAAATTTTCAAGAAAATGTGGGACAGATTTTAGCATCATTTATATGGTACAGGTGAGCATCTATACTAAATATATGTATATTTAATCCTATGTAAATATTTTGTTTTCATTTGCTTTTGTATATACAAACTTGTTTTTATATAAAGTAAATTAAATTGGTTAAAGATCAAAGTTTCAGATAACGTTGTCGGTTCTAATCCTGGAATAGATTGTGAGTGAAGAGCAAGTGCTTCAGAAGACATCTGTGTTAAATTTTGGCTTGAGTAACTGAAGTAGTTCCATTTACTGCCTTTGAACTCACAACTGTTATTAATCTCAGGGCTGCAAAGCATTTAATGTAAGAGAGGACAGGATGTGAGAGGGGATGGAGCTGCAAAGCTGTGGGGTGTGTGACTGGGACGGTTTTTCACACCATAACTTGCTGTTCTAACAGCTTTGAGTATGCATGCTCCGTGCTGGGTTGAAAATACCCAGCATGGCTTTCTTCACCAGGATCCACAGATACTCTTTAATCCAAGTGTTCCTAAACTAAGCGGAGCCCTGCAAGATTTTTCATGCCTACCACAATAATATTTGACCATTTCCTGTGTTAATGGTAAGATTCTCTGCTATTCTCTATAAATAATGATAGGCCAATACAGAAAATAGTTAGGAAGAGGCATGTCTCTTTGAGAAGGTCCCATGCCAAATGGCCCAAGGTAGGGCAAATGCCTTAATAAGGAGAGAGAGCACTATGAATTAAGACTTAATAAGTGAATGAATTCATTCATTCTGCAGTGCATTTTAGTGATAGGAGATTGTAGGATGGGTGATCTGCATGGATTCCCTGAGGCGGGACAGTCGAGCCTTGTTTCATTGCCCTTGTTTCAATTGCAGCTGGATGGGAAAAGAATAATGTTTCTGTAAGCACTGGCCAAATAAATGGTATGAAGAAAGATAAATAAAGCAACAAAGGTTCCAAATATAGATGTAAGATATGAATTTACAAGTCTTTGGTGGCTGTTTTTTGCCAAGTGGCAATGGAAGGTGTAAATGCAAGTTCTGCGATGAGCTAGACTCAATGCTTCAATGTTCAGTGCTGGTTTTCAAATTATTATTAAACATTTTTACAGCAAGTGGTACCTGCAACTCATGCCTGGGATCTCTTCTTCCTGCTGGCAGAAATAGATAAAATACTTCATTTTCTCCCATTCCAGTAGCCTTTTGTCCTTCAGTTAACTTTTCATAGAAATCAGCAGCGTTGTGCAAGACAAGTGTCTAATTGGGCTTCTACTGAAATGTCACAACATCCAAACTTCTTATTTTTAACTTGGGGCGAACTGGTATTGCATCAAGAAATGTCTGGTAGTTTTTCTTTATATAGCCTTTGAATTTTGTAAGATGGCTCAGTGGTGATGGATGCTTGGGCACATCTGCAAACCAAGTTTGAGCTGCTTGGCTTTTTGGGGTGAGATGGAACATCTTGCTGACTGTTGGCAGTGTGCTTACTGCTTGTGAGTGTGGGCCACCACCACCCAAGAAAAGCTTGCAAACTGGAGCAGTACCTACACACACATTTGTTGTGTGTAGTTTCTGATCAGAGGGGATTGCAAACAGCATGCTGGGAAGCTCTTTTTCCTGAAATCTTCACACAGACACTGATGTCTGTTTGGAAGCTTGGGTGTGCTGGTGCTCTGAAACCCAGTTCTGGTACAAGCTGTTCTTCAGAAGAGCCGCGCTGTGCTAGGCTGCGTTCAGTGACTGCTGTCTGCCTGTGTGTAGGCTGCTTCAGCACAGACAAAAATCACTGATAAACTGCCCTTATAAAATGTAAACTCAGCTGACTAGACTGCTTTGTGGGCCTGTTTTCTCTCCTGCGTAGAAAAACTCTGCCTTTACTGCTGCATTACCTGGAATTACTGTGTAGGCATTTCTACAGATGTACCGGAGATAGCTTTAATACTAAGCAGAAACTTGTTCCTGCAAGCAAATTTTGACTTTTCATTTCCTTTGCCACTTAGAACAAGAGCAGACCGTACTCAGGCTCAAGGGGACTGTCCTGCGACTTGTCCTATACCTGTGGGATCCTGGAACCCTTACTCTACAGCTGCCAGAAGTTACTCGAGGAAGTAGATATTTATTCTTGATAAGCTGTGCAGGACTAGATGCTGCTCAATTGCCTGCTTGTGCAGTTGTCATTAAGGGTAGTGTTGCCCCTGGAAAAGCAGAAGGGCTTTGTGTGAGGTCAGTTTGAAGTCCCTCTGTAGGAAGGAGGCTTTTTTCCCTGCTGATCATGCTGAAAGCCTCTCGAGGTATTTTGTCTGTGTGGTCTATAGATTCTATTAGAAGGGACTACTACCTGTTCTCTGAGCTTATGAAAAGAGCAGCTTCTAGTCTCATTTATTTCAACTGTGCTTAAGCTACAAAGGCAGCAAGGAGCCCAGTGCTCTTTTTAAGCAACTGTCCCAACTAGGTTTCCACTCGTGCCCATATTTTATCTCCTTTAACTGTGTGGTGTGTGGTTCATGCAGGATTGGACTGTTTCAAAGGAGTGGCTGTGAGCAATTCACCCTCTAATCGCTCACCACCTGGAGGGTAAGGCTGCCTTCCAGGAGATATTGGTTTGGATGCCCTTGGTTGGAGAACAGCACCTGAACCCACACTTTCTGCCACCTCTATGCACACCCCCTTGGTTGAGAGTCTTGGTGTCGGCACCTTGGATGATGAAGGAAGGGAGAAGCAAGACTGCTTTTAAAGAAACCAGGGGGCAGTAAGGTGCTCGGGAGACACAGCACAGCCTGGAGATGCAAGTTAGGTCATGGCACATTTGCAAGGGGATCCAACTGGCATGTGGGTCTCTGTGGCCTTCGGGGTAGGGAAGGCTCACAGGTACTCAGTCCTCCAGGATGAGAGGAGCTCTGAGAAAGTGCAAAAGCAAAGGGGTGAGTAGTCTGGAAGGTGGAGACAAAAGCTACTGTGAGATGGAACAGCTGAGGAGAACTGCTTCCCAGCAGGGAAGTCCTGCTCAGGTTTTTCAGTAATGCTGACAGTCCTGGAGACTATCAGGAAACCTTTGGCAGAGCACAAACTTCCGTTTGACTCTCGGACTCCTGGGCAGCACACTTCTCTCACCTTCAGCGTGAACTCTGAGACAGATCTTCCTGAAAGGATAATCTCTATTTACACAGTTAACAAACTTTGTAACCTGGTCTTCATCTAAGCCGGATGACTCAAAGTTCTGGGGAAACCAGGAAAACAGGGAAGTATCTTTTTTATTGAGGTATCTGATGGACTGCCCTGCAGGCTGGGGGCACCCTGCTCTCCTTGCACGGCCATGCGTTTGCCCCTGTGAGCTGAGCACAGCTAGAAGTGCACGTTAAGTACACATCCAGATGTATCTACGGATGTTGTTGAAGTCATAGAATCATGGAATGGTTTGGGTTGGAAAGGACCTCAAAGCTCATCTGGTTCCAACCCCACTGCCATGAGCAGGGACATCTCCCACCAGACCAGGCCTGCTCAAGGCCCCATTTGACCTGGCCTTGAACGCTTCCACGGAAGGGGAATCCACAGCTTCCCTGAGCAGCCTCTGCCCGTGCCTCACCATCCTCAGTGTGAAGAAGTGCAATACCCATCGGTGCAAACACCTTCCCTTTCTCCAGAGACGAAGGTTAAGATGATGGTTCAATTAAAAAGTCGGGGAAGTGTTTGGAGAGAAAAAAAAACCACTGCTCATCTGTTAAAGCTCCGGACAGAGCAGTCCGGCAGCCAAGTTTGTGTCGTCGGGAGCTGCGTTCTAAGCAGCCCTTGCCTGGCTCTGCCTTTACAAGAAGCCTGTGGCATTTCCTTATTATTTAAAGGAAGAGGGTGAGTAGCGAAAGTGAAAATCGCTGCTATCCCAGCCGCGTCCTCAGCCCGCGAGCTCCGGCTGCCACAGCGCTTCCCGGAGGCGATGGCGCAGCGGCGCGGCGGGCAGGAGCGGCCGGGGGTGAGCGGGGCGTGGGGGGCGCTGGGGGAAGAAGGCAGCTGGGACAGGATGAGGGATAACGGCTTTAAACTGGAAGGGAAAAGATTTAGATTAGACATTATGAAAAAATTCTTCACAATGAGAGTGCTGAGGCACTGGCACAGGTTGCCCAGGGAAGCTGTGGATGCCCCCTCCCTGGAAGTGTTCAAGGCCAGGCTGGATGGGGCTTTGAACAGCCTGGTCTGGTGGGAGGTGTCCCTGCCTATGGAAGGGGGTTTGAAACTGGATGATCTTTAAGGTCCCTTCCAGCCCAAACCATTCTGTGATTCTCTGATACATACGTGTGTACATATATATGTTTATATACCCGTATATACACACACACACATCTCACCAGTATCCCTGATCCAGTGGGAGGTGGCAGGGGGTTGGAGCTGGATGGGTTTTAAGGTCCCTCCCAACTCAACCCCTTCTATGATTCTAAGAGAAACCGCGGGGCGGCTGTTTCTGTCTCCCGGGCCCTGGAGGGGCTGGGGCTCTCCAGGGGGGTTTCAGGCAGCTCCTGCCCGGCAGCGCCGCGCCTGGGGGTGCGGGGCTTCCCCCGGCTCCCGGGGCTCAGCAGGTCCTTGCCAGACCCTGCGAGCCCGGCGCGGGGCTCCAGGCAGTCCTGGAGCTCCTTGTTCCCTATCACTGTCTACAGCTGCCTGAATGGAGGCTGTAGCGAGGTGGGTGTTGGTCTCTTCTCGCAAGTGACAGGCAATGGGACGAGAAGAAATGGCCTCAAGTTGCGCCAGGGGAAGGTTCAGATTGGACATATGGAAAGATTTATTTACTGATAAATTTCTACACTTCTTTTACTGGCCTGGTCTTATTAAAAACAACCCAAACCCGCACGTGTGTGTGTTTGTGTACATACATATATATGGATGGGTGTCATGGGTGCTGGTCTCTTTTCCCAAGTAACAAGTGACGGGATGAAAGAACCTCAAGTTGTGCTGGGGGAAGTTTAGGTTGGATATCAGGGAAAATTTCTTCACTGAAAGGGTTGTTAGGCAGTGGCACAGCTGCTCAGGGAGGTGGTGGAGTCACCATCCCTGGAGGGATCTAAAAAACAGGTAGATGAAGTGCTCAGGGATGTGGTTTAGTAGTGGACAGGTATGGTTGGACTTGATGATTTCCAAGGTCTTTCCAACCAAGCTGATACTGAAAATGCGGGCAAATAAACTCTCTTAAGACTCGTTTTGGAGTCTCGGAAAGCAGCATGCTTTACTTCAGCTCTGAGTGCGTGAGGGAATGATTTCCATCAATCAAGCGCAACGAGACAAGAGGTAGGACAGAATATATTTCCCACTTACATACATCTGTATAAATTCTCCCAGCAATCTCACACATATTCTACTGCTTTCGAAGATCTAATTTTATTATGACCTTCACAACAGCTAAGTCTCCACTAATTAGAGCTTTGAAGCCAGTTCTGTCTGACCTTGCATTGTAGAAAAGGAAAGAAGTGCGGTCTGCGAACAGCACTCTTTAAAAAAACAAAGTGTCACAGGAGCAGTCTGTGTCTTTCTGACTTTCCACAAAAAAAAGTACAGTTACTCAGACAGAGCTTAATTGAAGTTAATTAGAAAATTAATTCTATAGAAAACTACTTTAGCTTAAATCAAAATATTCCACCTTTTGTAACAGTGACTGCTTCTCATACCAGAGCGACCCTTGGGTGCCACAGGCGCCATGTGACGGCCACGCGGGCGGCAGCCCCGCCCCGGCCGGGGGTGCAGGTGCCGGGGGGGGGGGGCCGGGGCGGGGCTGCCCCCGCCCCGCCCTCCCACCGCCCCGGGCCGGGCAGCCCAGCGGCCCCCAGCGCGGCGCCCGGGGCGGCTCCGCGGCCGGCGGGGATGTCGTGCCCCGTGCCGGCGGGGGGCAGCGCGGGGCCACGGGACGCGGCGGCCGAGGGCGGCCAGCAGGTACGGGCGGGGGTACGGCTACGGGCAGGGGGAGCCGGGAGGTACGGGCAGGGGCAGGGGCAGGGGTAGGAGGTGGGATGGGGATAGGGATGGGGCAGGGGCAGCCAACAGTCAGGGACAGGGGATGGGGCGGGGGTAGGGGAGGAGACAGGGGCAGAGACTGGGACAGGGTCTGCCAGGGGCAGGAGCAACAGGTAGGGGCAGGGGCAGGAACAGCCCGCAGGCAGGGGCAGACAGCAGATAGGGATAGGGGCGGCCAGCAGGCGAGGGCAAGGGCAGAGGCAGTCAGCATGCAGGAAAAAAAGCCGATTTTTTTCCCAGTTCTTCCCCAGCTGCTCTCCCTGCGCTCCTCGCACCTCCGTCTCCACGTTGGTGCTGGGACACGGCAGGTGGAAGACGCTGCCCATACGCAGAGCAGGATCCCAGCCCCGCCGATGGTGTCCAGCTTCCCCATCAGGGGTAGAGCAAGTGCCTGCCAGTTGTGCAGCAGTCCTCGGGCATCTCTGCCTGCTTCTACCCCTCTGTCCCAGGGCAGGGGATGTGCTGCCCTTGGCAGGCACCGTGAGGTCTCCGGGCAGCTGGGGATCAATGCTGTGAAACTGGGAGTGTGTGCTGCTGCTCAGCAGCCCCTCATACACCTGATTTTGGGAGTCACCTTGTGCACCTTAAAAAACAGTGGTGTATTTCTGTCTTCCAGAGTCATGAAGAAGACGACAGGAAGGTAAGGAGGAGAGAAAAGAACCGAGTTGCTGCACAGAGGAGCCGAAAGAAGCAAACTCAGAAAGCAGATAAACTTCACGAGGTGAATGGGTACTTGATGTTTTGCAGGCATAGCTTGGGTACCAAGCATGGGACTTTACAGTTAATGGGACTTCTCAAGCAGGTGTGGGCCTGTCATCACACTGATCCAGCTCAATGAGCTGTAGCTGTGAGGCAGAGGCAGGCGTGATGCACGGTGCCTGTCCGGGAACTCCTGGACACTGATGCTCACATTGCTCAAATCAGCTCTGTAATGAGTGACACTGCCAGTGAGAGAGTGGTCCTACCCTCACCTCACCCTCCCTCTTTTGCTATTCCTGTGACCACCCAGTGAACTGGATCACAGGGCTCCTCTGGGCTAAAACAAACCCATTTTCTTCTGGACTAGTGCTAAGCTTGTCACATTCACTCTGGCAGTGGCTGAACACTTGCTGCCTTACAAGGGAGAAGGCAAAAGAGGAGGAGGGGGCCACGCTGCTTAATGGCAGTGCTGGCTTAAGTCAATTCTAAACCTATGGCGTGAGACAGAAATACCCAGCTGAAAAGGCTTCTTAGGAACCTCAAAACCTCCAGGCGTGAGAACTCGGTTTGGTGAGCTGTTTACTTGTATGCTTTGATAAAGAACAATGGGTGTTTCCCAAAAACCATGGAAGTAACTGATTCTTCCAGAAACTCTTAATACTTCTTCTCAATATCACAATGTGGTGTAGTTTTCTCTGGTCCCCAGAGCAAACACTGGAGGACAAGAATCCCCTTTATCTCGTTTTGGATGTTACCTCACACAACAGTGCTTTTGTTGTAGCCTGTGCTTTTGGGGTAGATGTTAGTTCTGCTGCTCCAATTGTGACTGAGTCAGTGGTTCAGCTCTTGAGGTTCAGCACAGACTTTTTTCTTTCTCAGTGTGGAAGGATCTGCTGACAATCTGCAGAGGCCAAAAGGGACAGTGTGGGGAGTTTTGTGTTTGGTTTTTCCCAGATTGCCTCTGAGTCAGTGCCTGAGAAAGCCAGGTGCAGGGTACTTCTGGAAAGGGCTAAACCCTGGCTTTTATGTGATAAATTCTGGGCCGTGTGCCTTCCTGCAGCCTCTCTGATGTTCCTTCTAAACTTGAGGATTTTCCTCATGCTGGGAATCTTCATTTACAGGCATGGAGGTTTTCCTTGGTGCAGGCAGATCTGGTTGAATAGGAATTATTTCTTAGCAAGAACAATTTTATACTCTTGTCCTTGAAAATGGGTCACAGCAACAGGAGAGTAACAATCACTCCACAACCCTACCCCACGAGGTCTGGGGCAACAAGTGGTGAGCAGAGCCAGAGTCAGGGAGTTGGTGACAATAATGTATTAGGAGGATCGTGACTGGTTTACTCTGTGGGTGAGAGGTGGTGGGTGGTTGAAGGATGTGAGGGAGGGCAAGGGGATCCACACTTCTGCAGCAAAGGGCAGCAGAGACGGTCCAGAGGAGGATTAAATGAGGGGCTCGTCATGCTGCCTGCTGAAGCTCTGAAGCTTTCCCAGGGAGGTGAGATTGAGTGGGTGAGTGTTGAGCCCTAGGCTGGCAGGGAGGTGCAGATTTTCCCTGGGCTGGCTCTGAACCTCTAGTGCTCTTCTCTCTGGGATGAGAAGTCTTGACAGCAGGGACACTTGAGACATGCAGTTATCAGAAATTGTGACACGTGATTCTCACATTGATTACTCTGTACACTGCAGGGCATCTCAGAACTCCCTTGCAGTTAATAGCATCTTACTCATTGCTAGAGAAGCCTTAGCTCAAAAGTAGCCTGGGTCAGGGATAACCAAGGCAGTGGTCAGGCCTGGTGACAAAGTGGGACTGGGAACAAGATGATGTGACGCTTCCCTCCTCCTTCTCTTGAGTTCCTGGGCATCAGAGCAGGTGGCTACAAACTCCGGTCAGGCTACAGGAAAGTGGCTGGCACTGGACACGTTATGCTAGGTGTGCATCTCAGCTGGCACTTGGGTAAAAATGGCCTTTCCCTGTGTTGGCCCAGGGCAGGGGCTGCCCTTTCCTCACCATCAGTGCCAGGCACTGGGTTTTCCCAGCATCTACCTGCTCTTGGTGCTTTCATTTTCTCTGCTCTCACAGTGCAGAGCACGGTCAGCCCTTCCCAGCAGAGACAGCTCAGGGCTGGAAGAGGCCACCACTGGGATTCAGCCACCCCATGCTTCCAGCCCTGGGGTGCTAGGGACACCAAGGGGCAGTGGCACCTCCTGGTCTCCAGAGCCACAAAGGAGTCACAGCGTGGTCAGGACACAGGTCATAAAGCGCTTGCCCTGTTCCAATACTCAGGCCATGTCCGTTTTTCCTTAGCGTTTTGAATACTGTGATAAGAAACCGCACAGTTTTTCTACAGTTACATGAGTATACTCAAGGTGGAAGCACTGAAAGGAATGTTTTGACTACGAGTAGGCTTTTTATTCTCTCCTTCCAGGAATATGAGTCTCTTGAGCAAGAAAATACTTCCCTGAAAAGGGAAATCGGAAAGCTAACAGATGAAATGAAACACCTGAGTGAAGTGTTGAAGGATCATGAAAAGATCTGTCCACTATTGCACTGCACCATGAACTTCGTGACCGTACCAAGGCCCGATGCACTGGCCAGCTGCCTGCCAAGATGAGAGCGCTCACCTTTAAATGTGAAAGTGCCATTAATGGGAGATTTGAAGAACTGCCTACTTATGGTGCAGGTCTTCCACTGAGGAGGAATGGACTTTATCACACAGCTCTTCTCCACACTGAAGTGCTACAGCCTTCTGAATCTCAGGAAAACACCAGTACAGAAAAAAGACAACTCGAACTGCAACTTCTTATTCAGTAGAATCTTCGAGCCATGGTTTTGCATTCAGAAATGTCTAAGTGTGAAGCAGCCACCACTGAGTGATAGAATATAGACAGGGAAAAGTGTCGGCCCTGACCTGGGGTGCCTTTCTCCCACACATCCACGGCCAGTAACCTTTTGTCACTTGTCATCCAGGTGTATCACATTATGGCTGCTGGTTTTTTTCTCTAAACAGGTTTGGTTAATAAAAGCTGTGTCCCACCTTTATGATATTCTCCACCTTCTACAATAATCAGTGTCTTTATAATATCTCTACTTTCTCTTTACTGGTCAAATCCAAAGTCTAATGCTAACCTTCCCGTCAGTTGTTTTATTATTTGTTTATCACCTCTTCATTGGTTCCTCTTTTGAAGTACGTGTAACAAATTAGTTTTCCCAGTCTTTATTTTCTTAGTATCCCAAAACAGCAGCTCTGCTGACATTAGTTCTCAGAGTGTTTTATATCCTAAAATATGGCTTGGCTAATTTCTTGTGAGGATTGTCTGCTTTGTGTGGAAGAAAAGCAAACCAGTTTGCTCATTCTACACATTGTTTTAAAGAGCGGATTTTAAAATGCTGGAAATGAACAAATACCTTTCTTCTTCATCTTGGATATTGGTTCTGGTAAATGATGCTCGTGGACAGATCAAATTGAGTTTAGCTGAGCATTTTGTTCCATGTCCACACTGAAGATGTTTCATAACTGTTTGTAAGAAAATATTTTTGGTTTTGTTTTTGTTTTTAAAAAGGAAGAATTATGACAATGTTAGTGAGAACTATACAGAAAAATGTGTTTAGTTTCTCTGAAGATTCTTAGTAGTGTTGAGCTCTAAAAATATGAACGTTATAGCCTGGGATCCAGGAGAAAGTGTTTTCTCACAGTACTTCCCTATCAAAGAGCACCTTTGGATAATAGAAAGCTCCACCCCTTTGCCAAGTCTCTCGCTTCAGCATTCAGATTTTTTTCAGTTCAGCTCATGAGATTAATTCCTCCACTCACCAGGATCACAGTTTTTATCAGGAGAATATGAATTGATATGTCCGAAAAAGTCTTTTTCTTTTTTGTAACTTCTTTAGTAGAACGCTGGTCTGCTGATAACTGCTGAGATAGGACTGGGGAAACCTTGCTGTCAGCTTCGCCTCCTAAAGGTCCCTCTCATACCATTGTCTTAGGCTAGAAACTCAAGATAACAGGTGTGAGCTGTTTAAAAGTTTTCATTAGGTTGTCCCCAAGAGAATTTTCAGCTTCTGCAGAACTATCTACAGCCTGAATACAGTCTTCAGAGTTTCTTATGGTCCCGTAAGATCTGAGTCATCCTGCAAAGAAAATCTGGTGCAGTCCCTGCCAAGGCAAATGAATGTTTAAGGACTCTTGAAAATATGCATTTTAGATAATGGCCTTGATATGATTCTGTGTGTCACTCTCAAGAAAGGAAGCTATCGTAAGCATCTTTATTCACCCAATCACATTCCTTCAGTCCCTGGATGCCACTGTGTAATCTGGGCAGTCAGGGGTGTAATGGAGAAGGAGGAGCATAGTGGAAATGAAAAACATTCACTCTGAAAAAATTCATTATAACTTAGGATAGAGGGAGAGAGGATGTCTCACATCTGTTAACTAGGTATGTGCAGCTGAGCTGATGCTGGGAATGGAAAGTGGGTAGTTGAGGTCAGGGCTGATGTCAAAGCATGGCCTCTCCTATGGAGCCCTGCAGATCCTCAAAAACAGAAGGAAAGCTCAGCCACCTTGTCCAAGACAGTCCATCTCAGCAGAATCCTCCTAAGGATTTTGACCCACACACATTTTCTTCTAAAAGAAGAGATCTAGTTCTCTGTTTAAAATCTTCCTTGTTACACATTTATTCTTCTAAACATTTACCTAGAGACAGGTTCCAGCTTATCATTTGGTAATCCAAGATGTATTGTACACTTCATCCGTAAGCACTATTCTTGTTCTGTGAAGCTTTAGTCCACTGTTTCTGTATTGGAGTTTATTGGACTATTAACTGTATAATGTCTGTGCAGAGTGTAAAGGGGAAGACAGCTGAATTCACACCAATGTTATGTGCTTGCAACAGCAACCTAAGTCCCAGATTGTGCTATTATTCCCTGGAAGGACTGGAAGCCCTGCAGGGGCCCTCACTGCCATCAGTTCCTTCCCACAACCGCAGCGTAGCTCCAGCCTGTGTCTCATGTTCATTAGTAACAGCAGGCTTTGAACCCTCCGGGGCCTGGGCTGCTTCTTCCTCCTACAGCTATTGCATCATTTTTTTCTCAGCACTATTTCCAAATGGCCTTATGCATCATTCTTCTGTTTAATAGATTAACCAAGGCATCTCTCACAACTTCGCGTGACTGATGTTCGAAGGCAGCTGGGAACCCCAAGCAAAAGAAATGAGAAAAGTGAGTGTCCCAAGTGAAATAAACACAACGTTCCGATAGATATATAGAATTAATAGAGCTGAATCATGGGTAGAAATGGACAATGAACTGTCAAAGCACAGGCTTACATATCCCTAAACAAATGATACACATATAGGCTGATCACACCCTTTGCATGAGCTGTTCCTAAGGATATTGATTTACAGAGTTTCAAAACTGAAAGTTATGTTCTGGAACCTGGGATAATTGTTACATGAATAGGGAACCAGAAAGGAGAACAGAAAGGAAAAAACTCCTTTGTTAAGGAAGCAACATAAAGTTCTTTTTCAAATTCAAATCTCTGCTTTTGCAGCAGGGTATTAACACGGTCACAAGAAGTGACCTCTATATGGCTTGATGTAGTCTACCTTCAGAAAGCTTCCAGGTACTTTGACTTGTTCCCTTCAAATGTGGTCTGTATTACAGTCACACGATTTTCAGACGCAGGTATATAGGGAAGATCTTTCTATGTTCAGATGGTGGCTCATGTGGGAAGTTTGTGTGTGCATAATGTAGATGATGATTGCCAAGAAAGCTGGATTTTGCCTCTTAGGTTCACAATGAAGGTTACAGTTTGTCTGGATTTTGAGTTTGTACTTTCTGATACCATAAGGAAGAAGCAAAATGCTCAGTGCAAACTTATTCAGAGATAAAGTATTCATTCCGGGAGCAGACAGGGTCCAATTCAGCTATTTGTCTATTCTTTTTTTTCAGTTTTTGTTGGATGAGATTTAAATTGATTGTATGTTGAAACATAATTTTAGCCTCCAAAGGTAAAAAAAAAAAATCAACAGAAAGATTAAGTCAAGCTTCCCAAAACTGCTAATGTGAGCACAACAGAGATCGACCAATATACCTCAACAGAGCTGATCAGAAAGTCATGCTCTTTCCCACTGATGCTTTACATTCACATCTGTGAAAGTTTTAAATTTCTTCCTGTACTCATCCAGAGCTTTGCTAAAGACACACCTTTTAAAAAAACATATTTAAAACAGCCTATTCTGCAGACTTTCTGTTCTTTTTCCTGGTACCTTTCACTGCTGACCTCACCTGAATTTGGTATTTGCGGTAGTCTTTGTATTCTCTCACAATTTTTTTTCAAATGCCACTTTTTTTTCCTTCTTCCTGTTTCCTTCTGTTCCTATGGAGCTTGGTAACAACATTGCTTTAATGTTATCGGTCAGAGGAACAAGGCTAATCTGTAGGAACATACAGGATTTGAACTTCACCGGTACACCCTGCATATGATTAAAGGCTCTTATGTGTGGCTGGTTTTGTCAGTTTAATATTAAAGAAAGTGTCTGTGCAGTCTTTTAAAATGTACTTAATGTACCCTTTACTTTAGCCTGTAAAACCCTTACTGTTTCCTGTCCATAGATGAATGCTTTGCTGCATGGCATTTGGGGTTTCCATCTGTGAATCAGTCTAGAACTTCTGTCTCAGTGAAAGTGATAGATAAAACAACCATTTAAAAAAAAAATCCCTTTTCTCTTTTTCCCATCAGTGTGCTGATATAATTCCTGTCACAGGAAGGAAGCACGTCTGATAAGCAGGAGAAGTGGTGGGTTTATTTACTGTTAGAAAGACTACCGTTATTCTTTTTATAGGAGGGTAGGAGTTTTCTGTTTGTAAACCCCTGGTCTATTGTCAGGTGGCCACTGGAGAAACATTTCACAGGTACATAGAGCATGTGGTGTGGGCACACATCCACAGGGGACTGAAAGAATTTGGAATAATTCTTTGCAGAAATGAAGAGTTTACATTCATTTCACTAGAAGCCCTGCAGCTGCCTCAGAGGACGTGTGGCACTGTGCTTACTAACCTGGGTAATATTTAACTCAAGAACAGCTACAGGCTAACTCGAAGTGAGTAATTCTTAATAAGGAAACCATAGTAACAATGATCCTTGGGATTACGTACTCCTTTTCTGGTACTCATTCAGATTTTTTCCTAGATCATTCCTATGGAAAAAATCCATAAGAACACAGTAGGATTTTTTCCTCCCACTGTAGAATTTTTAAACCATGACATCAAATGTAAGGGCTTGACTATGCTGGAAACAGCTGGCATAGCTTTTGCAGATAATCTGTTCTTTGCTAGTTATGTGTATGGTCTGCTCTAAGGGAATCTTCAGTCCTCTGCAGAAATGGATAAGCTAAACCACAAAGGCCCGTCTTGGTACGGAGTGAAGGAGTTAATTTGAGGAGTTAGTACTGATTAACTACTGTGCATCAATTTCACAGCTTTATCTCATCCTGAAGCAACTTCTTCATGTAGCCGAATAGAAAATGATACCTCCACTAGGTGTGTTTGTTTTAAATCTGCATTAGGAGAGGTTTTTATTGTATGTTTTTATTAAGTTCTATAGACTGCCAGTATAGTGTGCTGCACTCATCCAGGTACTGTCCAATTAAGTCTACCACACACCGTTCCCCTCAGAACTCAGTTCTGGATAGATGTCTCCGATTATCTGCAAAAAACTTTCTCCTTTAACTTTCTCATAATGAACTCGTCCTGTCTTCATTATTCTCAGTTACTGAAGTGCCAAAACTCATGAGTTTCTAAGGAAGGGTCATAAGCAATCTTTCTTGGTATAAGCAAATAATTTAAGTTTGTTATCCCATTGTAAAGTAAATTTTGAGAATACTAATTTGTTTTCTGTCTTAAGTAAAATAATTGAGGTTGAGGATAAGGAAAAAGCAACAAGACTCTGTTTAAATAGTTGATGCAATGGTACACAAGATACAATTACTTCAGGATCATGTGAAATAGTACAAGAATCGAAAACATAACCAGAGAACTAGCTGAAGGAAAACAGCAATAGTTTGTTTTGAAAACAGAGCTATCAGGCTAAACGGTGGTTTATAAGTGGAGGTTCTCACAGACCACTCTTGCGTAGTATCTTTGGTAAGGACTTTGGATACAAAGCAACCAGTAGCACAGAAGAAGACTGAAATATCACGCAAAAGAAACTGCATGACCTCACAGAAGAGAATAGAAATGCCATGATAATTAATGATAGACTCAACGAATCATAGAACAACCCAAGTTGGAAAGGACCTCAAAAGATCAACTAGTCCAAACTTTTTGTGGAAAAGGGAACCTATATGAGATTAACTAGCATCATGTCATAGTGCAAGTACACAGTTGCAAACTCGAGGAACTACTAACCAGAATTTCAATCATAAGGTGGAGACTCATCAATTGGAAATGAGAATGGAATGAACAAACAAAGGGATATTAGACAGTAATGGATGCTGAGGCACTAATACAGTGGGGCAAAAAGGAAGTTAAATAGGAACTTGGGTGTATGGTAATGGGCTTATTTGTTTGTGTATTGTGTTCCCAAAGAGAGAAATATCAATGTAATTATGCAAGGGCCAGGCAAAACCTCATCTGGAATTCTGCATACATTTCTGCTCAACCACGATAAACAAAGGTGAACCAAAACTAGTATAGGTCCATGGAAGGGCTACTAGGAAGATTAAGGGAATGAGTGATCTATGTTTTTGAGACTTAGTTCTAGACAAATAAATTCTGAGAAGGGTAGGATCACTGTCTATGTAATTACAGCACACTAAAGACCATTTAAAGGAAAGAGCTATGGTAAATAAGTAGTAAGGTTAGTAGAAGAGTAAATAGGTATTCTTGAGCTATATATGTGAAGAAGTTAATACCTGTCTGAAGAAAGATGTTCAGGAATAGCCTTCCAACAGAAATGGTGCATTTGAGCAATTTTGTAGGTAGACATGTATGTATGCAGCCTGCTTACTTTTAGGAGGAAGCTTGATTATTCGATGTGAGACCAACTGAATTTACTAGTGATCCAAAATATTTCCTCCTGTCCTATGTCCTTATTCTCTTTGGAGAAGGCTTGCAATTTATCCTTAGAATCAAGAAGGTCTTAAAACCAACCAAACAAAAAAAATAAAAGCAACCCTCTGAGGTCCTTGAATCTCACATCATTATCCAGAAGCTCATTTTCACAGGAGAGCTAACACAGGTATAATGCTTTGCCAGAAGCAGATTCTCTTATCGAACTGAAATCTTTGCTAACATTCAGGCAAGGAAAGAGAAAAAGGGAAAGAAAGGAAAGTTTTGTTTTCTAAATGCCTATCACCAAACCATGGTTCGTTCCCAGAAAAATCAGAAAACTGTTCATAGAGAAACAGAAACAAAATCTTACAGGAATCTGGGGAATTTCCCAAGCTATTTAGTTGCTTACTTTAAGGCTGAGTTACTCTAGGTTTGCAAATACGCATTTTACAGAGCATTGCAGGCAATTTTTTTTCTCTTACATCCAGTTCATTGATTAAATATATAAACAGGATGTCTTTAAGAGCAGAAGGCTTTAAAACAGGATTTGATACTAAGCAAGAATTCTGCTAGTTCCCTTTTAGCTATTTGAGTTTCATCTTTGCTTATCGGAGCTGTTTTAGGGTACAGTAATTTCCAAGTGCACTATTGGGTTGTGAGGTAAATAATCTCTAGAGATGAATATTTTTTTCTTTCTTTTTTACTGTAAATGACAATAGTACATAGGCTAGAAATTTCCCTTGTAAATTCTGGTCATCCTATTTGTTTGCTAAGTTCCAGTATGGACTCAGGACCTATTCCGTCAGTGCATGAGAGGTTACACATCCTTGCTCATGCCTTTCTAGGGGTGGGTGATTCATAAACTGTGTTTAAGGACTTGATTAATGGCCAGGAGCCATCAAATTTGAAAGAGACTTTTTGGTCATACAGGTAAGGAAATCAATAGCAACAACTAATATATTGTTTATATAAGAACAGAAATCCCTTTTTCCTGGTGAATAAAATGCTGAAGGGATCTGCCTCAGTCTGAGCCTTTGCCCTACTGGTAGTTCCACACTTTTCCTGTCTTCTGGAGTTTCATATAACTCAGGGAGTCTTGAACAATCAGTGAGGTCAGCCCACGCAGAGCAGCTTGCAGCAGGAACAGGATCTAATTGCCTATACAATTCTAGTAGAAGAGTGTAAATTGGGATATGAGCAATTGAGAGCTGTAATAAAAAGTTACATGACTACACAGGCTTTTTGTGAGCAATTCTAAATGACACTTACATGTGACTACACTTGTATTTTCACCATCATGTTAAGAAACTATGTGATAAAAACATTTTCCCCATGAATTCTTAGATTATAGGCTTTTTATATAAGTTTGATTGATATTTTACAAAATTCAAGATATTGGAATGCGCTGCCCAGGGAGGTGGTGGAGTCGCCGACCCTGGAGGTGTTTAAGGAGAGGCTGGATGAGGCACTGCGTGCCATGGTTTAGATGATGGTGTTAGTGTTGGTGTTAGTGTTGGGTTATAGGTTGGACTCGATGATCTCGGAGGTCCTTTCCAACCTTATGATACTGTGATACTGTGATATGAAAACCAATTGCTACAGTTTTCACTCTTCAGTTTTCCATCAGTATTTTTTCCCAATTATTTTCTTTACGTTTCCATCTACAAATTCAGGAAACAATGTGCAGTTGTAGGTAATTACACTGAATTCAAGTTATAGCTTTTATAATGGCTGGGAAAAAAATGAAATTACTTGACTTTTTAAATACCAGCTATATACATTCAAAATAAAAAAATGATGATATGGTTTCAGTTTCACTTTTATTGCAATATGTGACATCAGATGCATATGGAAAGCCTCTTAGCTGTCATTTTCTTGGTTTGTTCTCAAAAACTTGAAGAATATACTATTACAAATGATCACAGAAGGATATTAAACTATTGTATGACTTCTAAATAAAAATCCCATTACACGGTCTGCATACTTGTTTAATATCTGAATAGTAGTGTTTAAAGAGAAGTAATTCAGTTATGAATGATTATTAAAAACAATGGTGAGTGAGAAAGCAACAACCTATCCCACGTCAATATGCACTCTCTACTTCTTTGCTTAGAAACATTCCAGTTTCCCTAATGATAATAAAATTATATTACTAATGACTTTTTTTTTCATGATGCTAAACATTTTCAAAATGGTGTTATATGAAGAAACGCTCTTCACTGAGGTCTATTATGCTTTGCAAGGTACATTGCTGCTGGTAATTTATGAGGTAAAATGTAACTCTTTCCAGTGCCATCTGCTCATTTTACCTACTAAGAATATAACTTCTTCAAGGCAGAGGGTTTGTTGCAATTAGTAGCCAATTCAGGGAAATCTTCCAGTTCTTTTCTGGTCATTCCATGTCTTCCTTATAACCCAGTGATGCTTTCCAAAGCCATTTATCTTTTTATCAGCCTTATGCCTTGGCCTGTGACAGATGGTCCTTTGTACACTTTGATTTGAATTTTGATTTGAATTTTTCTTACCAACACTTTACAATATGTATTATCTGCTTATATTGGCTGAGGTTGGGATGCATGAATTGTAATAATTCAGTGTGACTTTGTTTGCACTTTACTGAAATATTTTCTTAACTGCAACAGAATTATGTCAGTGCTATGCTCATGTATAGTGCATATTTCCTCAGTTTAACCCTGCTCTTACTTGGAGCTGTCTCACCGCTGAGTTCAGTGAGACTGTCAACAGCCATATGGCACCCAAAAGGCAGACCATGGAACATGGCATCTCACGTACGGTGATTACTACACGTTTAAAAAATGTGTCTGGTCCTGTAGCACGTTCAAGAAACTCGGTACATCTACATGGTAGGCTGTGTAGGCAGAATCTACTGTTAAAGGAGTGTAGCCTGAAAGGTTACAGCTTAACGTGAGAAATGAAAGAATTTTCTGCTTCAGGGTTCCCTTTTGTACTTTAGCAGCTAGATTCCTGCATTATATCTGTCCTCTCTAAGATGGTTTTGTAACATATTCTTTTTGCCAGCACAATATTAAAAGGTCCCCCAGACACTGTTTTAACTCACTTGCTGTTTTTCACGCTATACCTCACTTTGTAATTACTGCATCCCATTGCCAATAAATCATGCCCTCCAGAAGGCCCTACTTAAGACTGAGTAATAAAATACTGAGAGATTAATATTCAGTTGATGACAGATCATTTAATGCAACTCTAAGCAAAACTCTCCAGTGTCTAGGAAATTGGCACAGCACTGCTGATGGTTGCTTTCTGATGTCATTCAATTAGCAACCGCGGGTTAGTGTGCTGAGGTTATTCTCCAGAGTTTAACAGAGCAGATTCCTTTTTAATCTTTTGTCCTCTCAGGGAATTGTATGAGGTGAGTTTAATTCATGTATATTTGGCATGAAAGTAGATCTTGTTAGACTGCAAACCAAGACTTGCATTGCTGTTTCAGCACTGTAGTTAGTAACTTAAATATTTTTATTTAATTGTCTGCTGATACTCCCTGTGAGAGCACAAGAGCTTTGCATGCATGGATTCATATTCAGGTTCTGAAGCTGCAGTCTAGATTTTCTCACAAACTTACGTGAAATTGTAAACAGCTGCATATGTTGCCAAGTACTTGGATGATTTGCCTTACTGAATTCAAAATTGTAGTCCCAACAGCTTAACTAATATGATAAAATATAACACCTGTTTCTTTCCCTATTACCGCCCTCCCCCGCCCCCCTCCCCCCTTGCCGTCTTGGCAAAAAGGAATTTTAAAATGGGTGTGGGTGACATTTATCTCATTTACAAGCTGATTTCAGTAGGGCAGTTCATGTGGGTACATTCCAGATGAGTAAGAGCATTGATAAATCAGCTGTGGTAAATTTAGCAGCCACAGTTTTTACTTCAGGGTTCAGGGCTATTGCTCTGCTCCTCTGCTATTGATTATCAGAACTCACAGAAGGGGATGTACCCCTGCTTAACCTACTTCACTTTTTACCCATTGGTGCTTTAAGGTAAGACATTGTATGATGCTTATTTGTGTTTTATTACTGACGATCTCAAAGAGTGAGAAGTTTTGATTTTAAACTTGTGAAAAGTGCTGACATGAAACTTGCTCCTCCCCATCCCTCAGGTCAGTGGGATTTCTCATCGGGGACTGCATTTCTGCCAGGTTTCAACCAAGGTGTTCAGCCCTTACTTAAGAGCAAGGGAAAGGGAAGAGGCTTCAGACATGCAGAGGGAAAAATGAGCTTTGGTTCTTCTGAAATCCACTGAGGCTAGAATTTCACGCTGTTTGTGTATATTTTCAGGGTGTATGGATGTAATGTGTAAAAGCACTAATAGCAGTCCTTTGTTTGAGAGAGTAGCTGCACAAACAGTTTTCTGGGTGGCAGAAAAAAAAGCAGGTCTTACCTGCTCACTTTGCCCTTCTCCCATATTGCTGCCTTCTCCTTCTCCATCATCACGATGCTTGTGAGCTGCATAATAAAACCACTCAGTGAAATGCAGCAGGTTGAAAAGTAATCCTGTGTGGTAAAAAAAGCCTTTTCTGAGTGTCACTTGCCTGATCCTGTTCACAGAATGGCTTGACAAACAGTGAGAATGGCACAGCTGAAAGAGGGGAACTTGCTGTGAAGTGAGACAGAAGTAAAGGAAGGGATATGCTTTGAATTTGTAGGTCGTGCTTGCTACTGAACATTTTGTCATGAACCCCTTCACCCTCATTTGGCATGCAACATTTATATACATAAACAGGACAGATCACCGGCCATTTGATAGCTGCATACATATCTCAGCTGCCTTGTTAACATGCTTTAGTAATAGCTGAACTCTTGGACATTAATAGGTGGTTGCAATGCTATCATTTGTTTCATGAATTTACCACTTTCATGCAGATAAAGAAGACAAGCTGGTCACTCAGAAGCTGGTCATCATTTCTCTGAAACTTTATTGATTCAGATGTAATAACCTGAAAAGATTCCCCTCCTTCTCCACTTTCCTTTGGGAATAAACAAGGTAGAAAAATCACTGGAAGAATTCATGACTGATTTTGAAGTTTTTCTGGCAGTAGAATGATGACTTTTTGTTCTTGTACAAGGAGTTATTCTTTCTGGTAGTATCTTCTTAGGTATCTTATGATCCTTTGGGTGTCACACCTGTCTTTTTATATTTAAAGAAATTCATGCCTTTAAGAGAAGGCATTAAGTCATAAATCATGTTCACCTCTGTCTTGATACTTGCTAAAGCAGTACTGGTTGATATCCTGTAAGAGATTACTCTTCATAATTTGTTTTAGCATTTCAAAATGGCAGGTCTCCCAGGTGAGACATGAGCCCATGGCACACAGGAATGTGCTCCACAGGACTCCTCTGTGAATTGTAAAACTTTAACAGTTTTTCTTAGGTGAGGATTAGCTCCCAAAAAGGTTAATTGGAATACTAAGCATTATCACTGAATCATGTGTACTTTTCCCCTACATGCTCCGTATTTCAGTTTTTTCATGATTTTTCCAGTGATAATCATGTAAAAAATTAAACCGACCGGCCCGTATCAATTCCTTTAAGACTTTACCTTCATAGTATTGGTTAAGGGTTTGGAACAATCACATGAAAAGTAATGCCCAGGGAATCCTTCCCATGTTTACACCAAACTTACTGTCCTGGGGACAAGACTTTGGGTGGTCAGTTCCTGAAAGCATATTATTCTTGCTAAGTACAGTCCAGAATTTATGCACCTCTCTAAGAAGCTCCAAGCATAGACTGAAAGCGCAGCAACTGAAGTGTTGGCTACAGATTAGACGAGTAGCTGTAAAAGTAAAATACTTTAAAAGCCTTTAAGATAAAGATGTTTAAAAGAAAAATTGCACTTGGTATAAAATATTTTCTGCTTCCAGTTTGGAGACAATGATTTGGGGTAATGTTTTTTTCAAAAGCGCTTATCTATTGTGTGAGTTTACATGACTGCTTTTTAAAAGATGTTACACATTGATATTAGATGCTCAGCATTTCAAACACCATGTGGCTGAAGTTGTGGAGGCCATTCCTGTCAAGATGACCTTATAGATGTTTATTGCCACCTTCTTGCTAGAACTTCCTAGTCCTATAGCAGAATCAGCAGAGCAGATTATTCTCATCTGCAACCAACGGTTGAACTATTCCCTGAACTGCCTCCCACTCTTTGTACTAAAGAGGCTGCAGAGAACTCATATGATTTGTTTTACATACTCTCTTCTTGGTTGCTTACTTTTTAAATCACTCTACATGCTCGCTCTCTGAGTGCACATATAAACCCAAGAACATATGTACATGGAACAAAGCAGTGTGCAATAAAAGAAATAACTTGATATGGGAAGAAATACAGATGGAATCTTTATTCTCCAGGTCAGAATGAGGAATGCTGTTGTATTAATATCGTGATGTTTGCATTGATTTTAGGTTTCTTGATTGAAAAACTCTATCTACTGCTTTTTCAGCATTAATTGCCTTGTAGCAACTTTAGAAGATAGATATGGGTTCTCAAACTGAGATTGTAATAATTTCCACTGAGATTACAATGGCATAGGAAGTAGCTGTAAACACCATGTCAGTGTTACCTGACAGTTACCTGTCAGTAAACAAGAAGAAAGATTCCAGACAGGTAGGAAGTAGGGTTCTTTGGGCCCTGGAAAGATAAAAGTCTCTGTATGGAGGGGATAATGGTGAGCAACTACGCAGAGAAGCGGTGGAGAACAGAGTACAGGGATTATTTTACCAAGCGACAGTGGACTATATACATAAAATTGAGAAGATTTTGGCAGCAGTTTCTAGATTATAACTTGCTAAGATTCTTTGCTTGCAACAAAATTACAATATATCACAGGAGAGCAGTGTGCAATAAATGAAATAACTTGGTATGGGCAGCAATGCAGATGAATTGGCAGAGCTGAGCAGCAGAGCTTATTGTTTAAGATTTTGTTTTTCAGGGCCACATTGGAACAGTTCTGATAGGGAAACTGCACGCCTGTGCAGCATTTTCACTATTATATAACTTCAGCAAGATCAATGTGCTGCAATTCTCTTGTGCTATACAAGTCAGTGCTTGCTAAAACAGCCATCCAGCTTTGGAGGTTTGAGTTAGCACTTCTGCATGGCATCTGAGGGCATATGTTAAAGGTGTTGGCTCAGGTTCTTTGATAGTTGTCTGTAACTCTGTAGTTCACTGCTTTTGTTCGGTGTTTGCATATAGCAATAGCTGTGCGGCTGTGATTTGAAGTGCTTGATGTGTCTTTAAATTGGAAGGAGGAAGAATTGTACATTAGGAAGAAATTCTTCATGATGAGGATGCTGAGGCACTAGGCTATGGGATAGGTTGCCCAGGGAACCTCTGGATGCCCCCTCCTTGGAAGTGTTCAAGGCCAGGTTGGATGGGGTCTTGAGCCGCCTGGTGTAGTGGGAGGTGTCCCTGCCCATGGCAGGGGGGTTGGAACTGGATGACCTTTAAGGTCCCTTCCAACCCAAACCATTCTAATATTGCACAAATAGCTTTAGCATCTTATCCATGCAGCGGAACAGGCTCAATGGACATAGACTTTTTCTCTGCCCACTACTGCTGTCATCTTTATGTTCTGCTCTGATGAAAGCAGGTTGCTGGGCTACACCTGAAAGCCATCAGAAAATCCCAATGATCATATTTCATTAGTCACAAACACGGTCTATAAATTGCCTTCAGGGACTCTCCATGCAGATAACCAGCAGGGTCAGGATTTTCATTTACAGGATCTGGGCTTGCTGAAATGAGGGGAATCCCCTGCGCGTACCATAATGCTGTGCGGGCTCGGCATGCCTGGAAGTTACACACCGAGGCGGGCTGCTCGCATACGCGCCCCGCATCCACCTCGACACCAACACCCTCACACGAGGCATCTCCAGGCAGGACTGGGATGCAAGCAAAGGGGAAGGCACCGCCAAACACTGTCCCGAGCTCCTGAGCTACCGCATCCCGGGGTGAAAATGCGAACGGGCGGGAACCACCGCCTCTCAAACGCGCCTTTCCCCTCAGGCGCTTCCATACCGGCTTCCAGAGGCTTTGGAAGACTGCTGCCGCCCCTTCCCCTCCCCCTCCCCTCGAGGAGAGACACGAGCATCTTCCATAGGAACAGCTCTCAGGGAAGCAGTCACGGTGCCAAGCCTGACAATATTCCAGAAGCATTTGGACAATGCCCTCAGACACACGGTGTGAATGTTGGGGTTGTTCTGTGCAGGAACAGGAGTTGGACTCGATGATTATTGTGGGTCTCTTCCAACCGAGGTCATCCTGTGATTCCACAGGGGCAGGACGTGAGCCCACGGATGGGCAATGAGGGAAACACCGCGTGGCAGCTGCAGGCAGGGGTGCGTGGCACATGCAAAGCCGCATGTAAACCCATATAAATCTGTCCAGATGGAGGACATTCTCCCACCGAACGTGCCTCAGTGCCCAGGGAGATGCACTCCCCCCGGCTGCAGCTACATCCCGGTCCCCAGCAACCCTGAGTTTTGGGCACTGCAATAGAAAAGGAATAGCAAGCTACTGGAGAGCGTCCAGTGGAGGCCACAAAACCGGTGAAGCCTCTAGAGGGGAAATTGTATGAGGAGCAGCTAAAGTCACTTGGTCTGTTCAGCCTGGAGAAGACTCAGGGAGGACCTCACAGCCTTCCTCACAAGAGGAGGAGGAGGAGCAGGCGCTGATCTCTTCTCTCTGGCGACCAGTGATAGGACCCGAGAGGATGGCAGGAAGATGTTCCAGGAGAGGGTTAGACTGGATATTAGGAAACAGCTCTTCACTCAGAGGGTGGTGGAGCACTGGAACAGCTGAATCAGTTGGATTCGATGATCCTTGTGGGTCCCTTCCAACTCGGGTCACTCTGACGTTGCGGTTGTGCCCCGCCGCGTTCCGCCGCCGGGGGGCGCCCTGGGGCGGCGCCGGGCCAGGCGGGGTCACAGCGTTCCCTGGCGGCGGCCCGGGCGGCGCCCGGAAAGTGAAAGCGTTTCGGTTAAAGCCTGGAGTTTCGGGCTTGAGGTGCTGAACCCCGCAACCACCCAGGGGCCTCTTTCAGGTGAAGCACACGCGGAGCCCTGTGAGCACGGGGTCCCCCTGGAAACGGGGGCCCAGCTCGCTCCTGCGCTACTTCTTCAAGGCAGCTGTTGCAGGATCTAGGCTGAACCAACTACATTTCATAGAATCGTGGAATGGGTTGGGTTGGAAGGGACCTCAAAGCCCATCCAGTTCCAACTCCCCTGTCATGGGCAGGGACACCTCCCACCAGATCAGGCTGCTCAGGTCCCATCTAACCTGGCCTGGAACACTTCCAGGGAGGGGGTGTCCACAACTTCCCTGGGCAACCTGTGCCAGTGCCTCAGCACTCTCAGTGTGAAGAATTTCTTCCTAATGTCTCATCTAAATCTCACTCCTTCCAATTTAAAACAGTACCCCCTTGTCCTGTCACTGCTTGCCCTTGTAAAAAGCCCCTCTCCAGGTTTCCTGTAGACCCTTCAGGTATTGGAAGGCCACTATGATATTTCCCTGGAGCCTTTTCTTCTCCAGGCTGAGCAATCCCAACTCTCTCAGCCTGTCCTCATAAGCAGAGATGCTCTAGCCCTCTGATCATTTTTGTAGCCGCCCTCTGGACCTGTTTCAACAATTCCATATCCTTCTTAAATTGGGGATTCCAGAACTGGACACAATACTCTGAGTATTTCTACTGTTAGATAAAAATAGAAAATGTATAAACTGCTTTCCATCTTGCCCAGCTTGGTTTACGAATTTTGAGAACGCATTGTGCTTTAATGATCTGCTTCTGACAGTGCCGCCCAGCCAAAGCCAGCACTGTTAAAAGGGAATAACCATCATTCCAACAGAAATTCCAAGCCTTGGTGTGACTAGATTTGAGTATCTGTTTAATGTTGGCTTGCCATCAAACAGCTGATCTCCACATGGCTTTACTACAGCAGCACTGTTTCAAATTATCTAAAATATGAGAATCGCATCAAGAGGATGCAAGATAGGCTCATAGTTTAATGCAAGAAATATGTAAATGTCTTACACAAGCCCTGCAAGCCAACTGCATCTCTTTGGCACTGATACTCGTCATTTGCTGACACAGTGCTGAGTTAATCTAAGAAGCAAAACACATCGTGTTTCAAAGAATTATGCTTGTTGTTAGGAGGATGGGAGAGGAAACGGAAAGGATAGTTGCGCTTGGATATTAAGTGTTAATGTGCTGTCTTGTCTTTAGTCTGCCGGGGGAGAAGGAATAGAGCTGCTGTGAGTAAAGTGCATTTGAAAGCGTGTTTCACTTCTGCTTGGTGTTGCCTACTCTGCAGCCAACAACTGGCTGGTTACTGCCTTTGAGCAGTTCACAGGAGCTGATCTGAGGATGGTTTGCTTGAGAAACTCATACTGGAAATACCACATTTCATAGAAGGAGATGGTGAATAGAAACCCTGCATGTAGGCTCTATCTTATTTCTCACTATCCGTGCTAGAAATGCAATACCCCACAGCTTTGTGATTCACTGTTGTGCTACTCATAGCGTGCTCACAGTTCATGGTGAAGCAGTAGAAGTGCTGTGCATGTGTGTGAATTCGAAGGTCTCCGTATGAGCTAGGCATTTGTGGCTTTGAGCGATCAAATCATGTACAAGAATTGAGCTGCTCAGTAGAGGACTAGTAAAAAACAAGATTGCAAGACTTGAATTTTACCTTTTGTTGTGTCTATTGGAAACAGCCATCAGTTTAATTTGTGCTGGAATCCGTGGTGTTAGGGGCAGAAACCTTCATCATTTCTGTTGCCTATGAAAAGAACCAATTCTTCCCCTCTACTTGTCCAGGGTCCCTAATATTTCCTTTCATTATCTTCATTCCTTTTTTCCTTAGAGACGTCAAGGAAGATACAAGAAACTGTCTCCTTCCACAGGCTGTGTGTGCTGGTCTATGATTTATCAGAAGTGAGGATATTTCAGGGAAATTCTCTCTCAGAATCATCTTCTGGGAATGTTAATTTATGAGGAGGCCTCGAAATAATTTTTTTCTCTTCATGTATTTTTCTCTTATATTTTGTCTACAAATTATGTTGCTGTTTATCTCTGTTCCTATTTAAAAAGCAGATGATTATATTTTACTCTGCCTTTAATAGTCTCATAGCTTTTTGGCACAATTTCCCATTTTTACCAACTCAGGATTGTAGGATAAAAACCCCAAAGCCAAACTTCAGTTTCTTTTATCATTCCATCCAATAAGTATTGCTGGCACATCCCTGCAAGGGATGTTTGCAGTCATTTGCCTTGTTTTTTACTCTGGTAGAATCATGTTCTGTGTTTTGCTCTATTAAGTAAATAGAGATTCATGACTGCAGAGCCAGAGAATCCTTTTACCTCTCTTTATGAAGAAATGTCTACCTCTGAGCTTTTTATGGAAAATGAATCCAGATTTTCTGAACTGCTTTTTCACTTTCAGTCTATGATTTTGGCTCACTGGTTGTCTATGTAACTATCTGAAAACTTACAGGCAGGAGAAAGTTTCTGATATATATTAGCAAGAAAATTACACTTACCTCTGGGAAATGAACTAAAACATGGACTCTCCATATTAAAGTCCAGTTTAGTCAGATGTTTGAAAGGCTGAAGAGCATAACTTTGCTTTGGTATGTTTCTTAACAGATTGATGCAAGATGAGGTAATAAGAAGCTTTCTACTTGTTCCAAGGCTTGAGAAGCTGACTTCAAGCTCAGTGTGCTGCTTGCTCCTTGCAAGTCTCTCATTACAGGGTTTTTTTGCCCATACCTAGTGGGAACAATGAAGTAGTGGTCAAAGTTTACTGAAAATTAAAACTGGTATTGTAAAATAATAGCAATAGGTAGTGGGCTTTTTAGTGCTAGGAGTTTGAAACACTCTTTTGCTCATTACTTTTTTATTAAGGAATTTTATTTTTTTATTTAAAAACAAAACAGTTTTCATTTTTAATAATGAAACGGTCCACTTAATGAGAATATGTGGAATAGTATAAATCTCGTGGCAGGTTTCATGGACTGGGCTTCCCTTCCATTTAAAATAAGAAAAACACTTTATGATCAAGCCTCCCTCGTCCCCACTCATAAATCAGGAATTGAAACAAATTTCTACCCTGCCTGTCTTTTCCTAGGCTGGATTTTAGGACTTCAAAGAATTATCTATTACTTTGTGTTTGTCTGATGTTTGGTGGCACAAGAAAGCCGCAAACTCATGTGTGGTCTTTAAGCATTGCTCATTATGATGCATACTGAGACAAGCTTAACACTGACTTAAAACATGGTGTAAGTTACTCATTGTATGTGAATTATTTCTGGAAGAGGAGTATGTGATAAAATGCAGTGACTTGAGCTAATTCAACACTCAGTAAGCATGCAAAACAAGTGTAACAGAGGTGCTGAAAAGGAAGCAGTGTGGGAAGATAACCTACATATTTGGTGAGAACTGTTTAATCTTAAACTCTCCTGTTAGTTATTCATGTCACCACGGGCTGGGCATTAGGTACTATTGGAATTAACAAATCACTCAGCCTTTCTGCAGAAACTCTGAAGCGCACACTGAGTACAGCAGCACTGGGAAGTATGGCTGAGTTTGAAGGAACGGCACGGTAACATGCCGGGTTGAGCTGGGAATCCTGGGAGCTGCAGGAAAGAGAATCTGTTGATAAATGTGCTGGTGGCTTGTGTTTTGAGCAGGGATGTGGGGCCCAGAGGAGAGGCTATGATGAAGCTAGAACTAAAAAAGAACCAGAGAGGGAAAACTGTAGTGTTTTAACTTCTCTTACCCTTTGCTGTAACACTTCAAAGTTCTGTTCATCCAGAAAGACAGAATGCAAGAGAAATGCTTTTATTTCCCTCTTGGCCTTCAGTTTTCTCTGCCAGAATATTTTTTGTGATACTCTTGGGATGAGAAATATTTGTTTTTCAGTTTAAAATTGTAGCTTACCTGCTGAGGAGTGTAGACACATATAACTGGGGGATCAGTGGGAAAAACTCATAACCCACTGTCACAATGCTTGTTACTGAGACTGGTACTGCCATCTGCATTGCAGCTTTCTGCCTGGAGGCAGATAATACTATATTCATTTTACAAGCCAGTACATGTTACATTTTGCAGGTCACTTTGCTCAACACCCATCTGTGAACCGTTTATATTACCCGTACTTTGATTCTCATCTTACACACTCTGAAGAATAACCACTGCAATCAATGATTTGCTTCTCTTAGTTGCGAGGATTATGGTTTGTGTCACTATTTGGTCACCGTTAAATTTGACCCATATCATTTTTGGAGATGCATATGCCTACCCTGCTTATTAATTTAGCTCACTGCACTCTGACTATGTAGAAGTCTGGAACGGACCAAAAGGGACCTCCCTCTGAAATTTAATCTGGATTATGTGTGTGGTATGGTACAGAGCAAGAACCACAGAGACTTCTGCCCGTCCTAGAGTTTATAAAATCTAAGCACACCAGTAAGCACTGAGGTTATTTTAAAACATTTAACATGATTCTTGAAGGCATATACACGTTTAACATCTGTATCTTTTTAAAGTGCTATTTATTCTAATATATAACAGCCTTGACAGCAATTTTGTGCTAATTGCTCAGAACAGGCTGAACTTTGGGAGATTATGAATTTAAGTATGACATTTACTGTGAGTTCTTTTCAGATTTAGACATATTGAATAGTCAACTAACCGACATCACTGGAAGCTGAGTATGGTTAGTGACTGTCCATTTCACTCCCCAAGTGTGGATTTATTGTCATGAGTCAGAGAAGTAGAATTACCTTTTCATGAGCTTGGAGTGATCTGTCTTTCCATATAAGATGCTACTATGGTAATGTTGGTCAGTTACTAGGGTGACCTAAAAACATTAACTGAGCGTTTTACGCAGAATTCATTTTAAAGGAAACTGGGCATTACCTTCTGTTTTCTTACTAATGCATATGCTTATCCATACTTAGAAATACTCTTTAGGGCTTGAATTTCTGTTCAAGAGCTAAAGCACTGTAACGATGCTTCAATCCCTAAAGGATTTAAGCACCATTAAGGCCACTATAATTCCATCACTGTGCTGCCCAACCCTACATTTCTATTCAGTGGGGCATGCACAAGCATCAAGATTCATCATCTGCATCTTTACTCTGTGTGGCTGGGCAGACATGTAGCTCTAGCAATATGCTCTGAGTGGGAATTTACCTGTCCAACTGTCAGGATCTAATGTGGCATTCATTCTAAGTGCACACTCATTTGGGAGCTACATGTGTATTTAGAAGGCTTTCTTAAGGAATTCACACTCAAATGGTTTTTCCATGATGACTATGCAGATGATGCCTGTGAGAGCCTGAGCTGTGGGCATTGAAATCTCTCTTTAAAACCACAATTTTCTTCATCAATGCTATTAGGTTGGGTTTTTTTGGTGTGTTGTCTTTCCAGTCCTTGCAACATTCATATCCTTCTTTCATTTGCACGCACAGGAGCAGTCCACTAATGCTTTCCTACTTAAGGAGCAGTCTGAAATGCTTGACATAACTGGATAGCCTCTCAGCAGCTAGGACACTGATTATATGTCTGTGAGCAACAGAACTAGAGGCTTGGCGAAGAGAATAAGATCCTATAGTGTGTTCAGTCTGCAAACATTCAGAGTGAAGGGGTCAGTTATGAAAGAATTTATTTTTTTCTGCTTTTGCTTGTGACAGGTCAGCTTTTAGAGGGAATCCAGTTTCCAGGGTAAAATAATTGCATTGCTGTTTCTTGAGCTAGTAGTGTCCAGAAAGAGATTATCTGTGCTTTAGAAAATTGTTGCTAAACAACTTTTTTAACAATCATGAATGCTGGTAGAGCACTGTGCTGCTGGATCATAAGATAGTGAAGTGCATCTTAAAGTGCCTGAAAAAAACCAAATACTTGAAATGTCTTTAAAAGTATTGTATTTTTGGGAAGAGATAGAAAATGACCTTCTAACTGTGTTCTATGTCCTTTTTCACCGACACACTTCTTGCTGACCATGGGAAGTATTGTTGCTACTCTGGAATTTAGGCGTGTCATATGTGCCGTAGTCATTAGGCTGGAGTTTCTAGAGAAGAGAAAGTTGAGAAACTAAACAAGTGGTTGATTCAAAGTTCTCTCTCTGCCAAGCCACTTGCCATTTCCTTTACAATTGTGGAAATCTCTTATATGCTTTTTTCAAGGCACAGGTGCTTTTGTCCCTCAGACGTGGCTTTGGGTACACTGATGCCTTAAGCAAGTGTAGGATTGCACCTACTCTCTCCTATGTTCCTCTGTCTAAGAAAACAGTTCTTCCTTGAGTCTGTTCTTCCTAAGTAGGCTTTTGTGAGACTTGATATTCATCTTGTCTGAAGTGAACGCCTTTGGTTCCCAGACGCGCCCTGGGAATGGGTGCTTGCAGCTTGTAGAGCCTGGGATTCAGCGACACATTAAAAGGAATCTACTGTTCCTACTGCAGTGTGGAAGGGTCGAGGGCTGACTGACAGCATGTGAAGGTCTCCTGTACAGAGGAAGTTGAAGTTAAGAGCTGATGCTTCTCAGTAGTAGTTTTCTATCTCACTTTAGAGCTAGAAGGCTAGAAGTCGTCATCATCTTAACTTGTGTGACCTGCTTTTGCTGCTCTGGTCACAGTGCCCAGGAGGACCTGATGAGCTGGAAATGCTTAAGTGGAAAGAGGTTACAATTCTTTTTGTTTGTTACCTTTTTCTCATCTGTGGTTTCTGGCATAGTGACTTATTACGGCCTAAACAAGATTACCATATCCCTTCTCAAACGTTTATATGGAATTCTTGTCTGTGCTGAAGAGAACTTGGACGTATCTTGCAAAAAAAAAAGAGACATTAGCTCTCACTCTGATTGAAATCATTGACAGTCAAAGCATTCATTTTCCCAAAGTCATCCATGACACCCTTTGTAATTTAGACATTTGCTTGCAATATAATTATCAATATGTGATGCCTTTGTGCTACATATTCTAGTCCCTTGCAAATCTTTTGGAACCCTAGATGTGGAGATACCTGTTCATCTGAGTTTGGAACTGTAGCTTTCATCAGTAAATAGCTCCTAAATGAGACTGTGAACTCAAGTGTGTGCACTTGGACTAGGTGACCACCATGCTCCCTTCCAACCTAAACCATTCTATGATTCCAGGTCTGTTTGTTGTGTGTTGCATGTAGACATTTTCTTAAAAGATTCTGCTCAAGTTATATACAGAGTAATGCAAGTTACTACACAGGCAGAGAAGGACAAATGTGATAGTCCATCTTGTTTGGAAATACTTAGTCACACAATTAGAAGACATTTCATCATTCATGTGTAAGATAGCAGAGTTGAACTTCTGCTTGCACTCTCAACAATGGCATTTCCTGCTTTTGAATACATATTTGTGCAATTTAATATTTGCTTTAGCTTCCTGTAGAATAGTTTCCCTTCTCTTTAAGGGAACTGCTATGCTGCGTGCTGTAAACCAGCTTTGGAACATTCTGTTCATTTGAGTAACAACTTCGAGAAAGACAGGAAGGGAAAGGTCAGTGCACAGAGGGGTAGGAGGGCCATAAAAGTTTTGAAGAAATTCAGATGAAAGTAAGAGTCATGCTTCTTGCTGCTTTTCACTAGGTGCAGAGGGGCATGGTATTACTTGAAAGGCAGGTATTTTTTAAATTAATCCCTCCTTTCTCTTACTATTAATTCTAAGGATTTTTTTCTTTCAACCTATTATTGGGAACACTTCAGAATTAGCACTGATAACTGGTTTCTCTAGTCACCCTTTCCTCCATGCATGGATGGTTTTTGCTGTCAACAGGGAATGTGATATGGCCAAATCCAGACATTAAAAAAATCCTACTTAAAAAAGACTGCCTATGTACAAACAAACAAACAGGCACGTTTGTTTCTAAACTTGGAATGTTTACAGGCTAATGCATTAAATTTAATTTATTTTCGCTTGGTTTCTGAACTTCTCACACAAGGAATACTAAGTATGCTGAGACACATGGAAAGTAAGGAGGTGATTTGCGACAGCCAGCTTGGCTTCACTAAGGGCAAATCGTGCCTGTCAAATTTGGTGGCCACCTACAGCGGAGTCGCAGCATTGGTGGATAAGGGAAGAGCAACTGGCATCATCTACCTGGACTTATGCAAAGCATTTGACAGTGTCCCACACAACATCCTAAATTGGAGAGATGTGGATTTGACAGATGGACCACTCAGTGAGTAAGAAATTGGCTGGATGGTCACACTTAAAGAGTTGTGGTCAATGGCTTAGTGTCCAAGTGGAGACCAAAGATGAGTGGCGTTCCTCAGGGGTTGGTATTGGGACCGCTGCTGTTCAACAGCTTTGTTGGCAATATGGACAGTGGGATTGAGTGCATCCTCAGCAAGTCTGCTGACAACACCAAGCTGTGTGGCACCATCAATATGCTGGAAAGAAAGGATGCCATCCAGAGCCTTGACAGGCTTGAGAAGTGGGACAGTGCAAACCTCATGAAGTTCAGCAAGGCTAAGTCCTGCACCTGGGTCAGGGACATCCCAAGTATAGGCTGGGCAGAGAATGGATTGAGAGCAGCCCTAAGAAGAACTTGGGGATGCTGGTTGACAAGAAGCTCAACGTGACCTAGCAACATGTGTTCGCAGCCCAGAAAGCCAACCATATCCTGGGCTGCATGAAAAGAAGGGTGGCCAGCAGGTCAAGGGAGGTAATTCTGCCACTCTGCTCTTTTGAGATCCCACCAGGAAGGACATAGATCTGTTAGAGCAAGTCCAGAGGAGGGCTACAAAGATACTCAGAGGGCTGTCGCACCTCCCATATGAGGATGGGCTGAGAGAGTTGGGCTTGTTTTAGGCTGGAGAAGAGAAGGCTCCAGGGAGACCTTACAGCAGCCTTTCAGTACTTAAAGGGGGCTACAGAAAACCTGGGGAAGGGCTCTTTGGCAGGGACTGTACTGACAGGACAAGGGGTAATGGTTTTAGGCTGAAAGATGGGAGATCTAGATTAGACACTATGAAGAAATTTTTTACGTTGAGGGTGGTGAGGCACTGGCACAGGTTGCCCAGAGAGGTAGTGGATGTCTTATTCCTGGAGGTGATCAAGGCCAGGTTGGATGGGTCTTCGAGCAGTCTGGTCTGGTGGGAGGTGTCCCTGCCCATGCCAGGGGGCTTGGAACTGGATGGTCTTTAAGGTGTCTCCCAGCCCAAACCATTCTATGATTTTCTAAGGCTTTCCCTACAGTCGTGAGGAACAAGATTCTCACTCCATCACGTGTATTTCAGATCTGCAGCTTTGAGACTGTGTGATAAACCCACAGGTATTAGCTACAATTGTGGGATTTACAAGCCCAGTGTTATTCAATTTTGATGGTTATAGTAGTTTAAAACAGCAGAGAGGGTCTCACCATGCCATCATCAGAGGGCTGTGTATATCCAAGCCAGGCAAGAAAGGATCCCTGTTGTTGCTGCACTCCATTCAGTGGGGAGACACTTGTATAGTCAGTTTTTCCCAACCAATTGGTCTTGTTCTGATCTCAACTCTTAACCAAGGAACTGTCAATGGATTGAGAATTTTGACTGCAGCAGCTGTTTGGTTAAAGGCATCCAAG
Organism: Dromococcyx pavoninus; assembly: GCA_033558185.1. Lineage (NCBI taxonomy): Eukaryota > Metazoa > Chordata > Aves > Cuculiformes > Neomorphidae > Dromococcyx > Dromococcyx pavoninus. The sequence continues at coordinate 35,576 of JAUMJL010000273.1, read as the reverse complement.
GAACACGTGTTGTTCCATGACAGACAAATGTGTCTTCTGGGTATCCAGGAAAACTTTGACTGAACTATTCTAGTTCTACACATGGGTAATTCCATATACAAAATAAATTCTTTGGAGTCATAAATTTGCCAAATGCTATGTTTTCCACTTACATTCCAAAATACCCTGTAACTCTACTGTAACCCAGGTAACTTAAGTTGTATTTGTTTTCTTTAGAGGAATTTTTCTTTTTTAATATATGTATTTGGCTCATGTGTTGTTTATATCCATGCCTCACTAGTTCTGTCAAAGATAAAAAGTGTTAAAAAACCACACACCCCCCGCAACCAACCCCAAACCAACTAAATAAAAAAAACCCACAAAAACCCCAAAATCACAACAAACAAACAAAAAAACCCCAAACAAAAACAACCCACAAAAAAACCCCTCCAAACCAATTGAATGTATTCCTGGGTTTGAGTGGAGTGCCATTAATTTCATGTGTTTTGGATGAATTTACTTGAATGTCAGTGGTAATCACATGGCAATAAAATTTCCTTTCAGTAGCTTTCTAGGAACTTGGCACAGTTTTTTTAACAAGTCTTGCAAAGATCCAGAAAGATACAATCTTCAAAAGATATTTTGTTTTTCTTGGGATGAAAGAATGGCACTTGGGATGAAAGAATGGCTTTTCAGTTGAGATAAGCTCTCAAAAGAAAGTTACTGTTAACAATTTTTAATAATGTACTGCTTTATAATTGAGGAAAAACATCACTGTGCTTTTCCTTGCATGTCAAAATACTTAGAAAAAAAGGTCTCAGTTGTTATTCCTGTCTTCCAGATGAAGAAACTGAGGCAGTTTGTCTGTTTAAGTCACACAGCATGGCAGGAATTAAAAGTTGTCAGATGCATACCCATGTTATGACTCCTTAATGCCATACGAAAGCCTGGAGTGGCTGACAGAGACTCTAAAAGCTCCAAATGCGATTGAGGATGGTGATGACTATTGTAGGGGAGATTCAGGAGTTGGCTCTTAGGGCAGAAGAAGCCTGACAGAAGCAAGTTGAGGGACTAGAGTAGCTAAAGGAATTGAAATAAACAGTAAATCATCCAAAAGTGTCATCAACCTTTACAAAAGGTCTCAGGAGAATCCAGATAACTAAACTTGCCTGTCAGGTTACAGACCTAAATAGCAACTATTAAGATAAATACAGTCTACTTCAAAAGAGTCAGCACAGCTTTCCTAAAATGACATTCAGGCTTATACATGCATCTGGTGTTCTTTGAAAGGGTTAACAGATGTGTTGGCCGGAGATTTTCAATAGATGCAGTTTATGGAGACTTCTAAAGAGATGTCAGTCCCTCACCAAAGATATTTTAAGGAACTGAATTGCTATGAATGGAGAAAATGCATATGTATGCATAAGTACTTGATTAAAAGGTAGAAAAGAGAGTAGGAGTAAATAATGAACTCTTAGTGGGGGCAGGTCATCTGGTGGAGTTCCACAGGACGTTGTGCTGGGACCTGCACAGCCTAACATTTTTCAGAAATGGCCTAGTAAGAGGGTGAGTAGTGTAGTGAAAAAGTTGATGATGATACAAAACTACTCAGGATAGTAATGAGAATAGCAATTTAAGAAGATTTGCAGGAATATATTTACAGTTTGAAATTAAAAGGGCAGATAATTCAATGCAAGTAAATGCAAGGTAATGCATATAGGGAAAATCCATCCTGACGTCATCAATGAAATGTTGGGCTTGAGTTTAGCGTTACTACTCAGGAGGGAGATTTGGGGGTTATGATAGATAGTTGCATTGCATCAGACTTACTGCTTGGCAGTCATCAAAAATACTAAGCAAATGTCTGGAATTATGAGGAAAGAGACAGTGAACATCAAGATTTCACTGTATTTGCCCATGGGTTGTCCACACCTTGAATACTGTGTGTAGTTATTGTCTTGTAATCTTAAACATCTGGAAAAGCCACATTTTTTTCCCCAGAAAAACTCAGTAACAGGAATTATCAAGGAAGTAAAGTGGCTACCAAAATTCAAAGTGAATGCATAGGCTGGAACTCCTTATTCTGAGAAAGAAGCAACACAGCAAAGTATAAAATCATGTGTGTTGGAGAGGATCAATGTGTTCATTCTTCCAACTCAAGAATGAGGGGCAGTCGGGTAGAGTTACAGGGAACAGCGCCAACAGAAAAGGAGCTGTTTTCTAAGTCTTCTAAGTGGTGATAGCCCTATGGAACATGCCACCAAAAGGCACTGCAGATATTGGTACTCTGATGAGAAAGTGGTCAAATGCTTGATAGATCTAAGGAATCATGTCAAGCTTGTGTGACTCATGAGCTGAAAATAGTCAGAGTGTGGGAAAGCACCCAGAGGAAGACGCTTGCCCTGTTCTTATTCTTCTTCCCTGGACAGCTGCTTTTGATCACTGCTGTAGAAAGAAAACTAGGCTGGGTGAACCCTTGGTCTGAACTGGTGGAGCCGTTTAGTTGAGAATGCAGGCAGCTACGTGACACATGCTAACCTGAGGAGCTGAACGATACCCGAGCTGGCTTTGAATGACCTACCTCAGCTGGCAGCAGCAGCCTGTTCCCTGGCTGCACGGAGAGCTCATCCCCTCAGTGGCATCAATTAGCCTGTGCTGAGTTTCTTGCTGTCATCACGGGGATGTTCCCAGCACTGAGCTAGTTTGTATAAAAATATTGCTGTGCCATACTACTCTTTGCAGTGTGGACATACTCACTGTCCCAGGGGGCATGGTGGTGCACCATTTATTTTGGCAGAGTCTACAACTACAAGGTTGCTAAATTCTGAAAAGCAGAAGAAAACGATTCCAGCTTCAACTCTCAGTTTGCTTCTATTTTCTGTTTATTCATTTCACAAGTCTAATATTTTTTTCTGAGGGTCAGCTCCAACACTCTTAGCTTGGGGTCTGAAAATCGTTAGGGGTTTTTTTTTTGTTTTGGCTCATGCTTCACTGTCAGCAACAGTAAAGATCTGAAGCCAGAACTGATGCTGTATTAAGAATAGAATCCAGTGTATTCTTTTTTAGCTGTGATGGCTTTGAAGATCTAATAGTACTGCAAATTAGTAAATAACTATTTTTATCACTAAAGTCACCAGTTCTGACTCAGTGTGTCCACCGAGGAAATGAACTTTAAATAACAGGATTTTTAAAAAATATTGTCACTCGTTATCTTAAGTACACTTTAAAAAGGAATTATGTTTGCTGGAGAAATGAAAATATTATATTGGTGTCATTACAAACTAATGAAGAATGTTAATAAGTACTTATGTAAATGAATATTATTACACATTTTAATCATGTGATTCTCAGGATCTCCAGTTGGGGGCACTGGGTAAACATAGAAACAGGGCAATGGCCCGTTTGAATGAGACTTCTATCTAGTCCGGTGTTCTGTGGAAGGGAGGGAAAACCTAAACAAAACAACAACAACGAAAAATGGATGTGAGATACAGTTGTCATCCTGGATTTGGGATTTTTTTTTTTTAAGATAAAGTAGATTTTGTTTTCAAAATTCTTTTGCTGGGTTTTTTTCATTACCCATAAATGATCCAGTTTCTTTTGCAAAACTAAGCATCAGTGACTTTAAAACCATTCCCTTAATCAAATTCTAATGGGCCCAGGTAGAAAAGTTATTGTAAATTTAAATTTGTTACCATTCAGTTTCATTAAAAATTTCCAGCCTAGCATAAATAATTAGCTCTACCTACCTTCAATATTCCTATCTATTCATTTATGTCAAGGGAAGAGCGAGCAAAAAGCAGAAGAATGCTCCTTATTAACATACAGTGTAACGCCCAGCATGCTTTAAGGTTTAAGGGACTGTACACACACACAGCTTTAGCATCTGAAACAAGACCTAAGGAGAAGATATGACACATTATTTTCTTCAAGGAATATCAGTTTTGCTATTAGGAATATGTCATAGGTACCAATGATCGTTTCATGGTTTCAACTCATATGAGTTAAAGAAAATATTATAAAATATCAGTTCAGGAATTCATAGATTCAATTTTGTCAGTAAAGTTTTCTAAAACAGGCCAGGAAGATGATTTATAAATTTATCAAATTAGAAGTGAATCAGATATTTAAAAGTGCATGAAAGGGTGAATATGAATATACACATTGGGACTGCGCAGCTGTAAATGGATATACTGATAAGGAAAGCAACCATTCAACACTGAAGCCTAGACCTTCCTTTCAGATTCTATTTTTAACTATATTTTGCAATATTGCAATGGATTTCCTGGTCCCTGGAGCTCCTGGCTTTGTATCTGACCTCTGTATTACAAGTTATAACTGCTTGCTAGGGACTGAAGCCAAAAGTTTTTGTCCACGTTACCGGCTGTCAAAACACAGGGACTTCTGTCTGGATCTAGATACTTAGTTTTGGAAAGGCAAGATAGAACATTTTGTTCATCTTCCCTCATGCTTCGCCATGCACACACACACACAGAGACAAACGCACAGAGAAACAAACCAAAGCCCTAATCATGTTATACTGCTTTAGTATCTTCCATGTAACCATAGAAAGCAATTTATAAATATTAAAGCTTCACAGCAGCAAAAGCATTAAAACCATTAGAAAGCTGAAATAACCATCAGCTGATCGGTTGCGAGGTTAGGAAAGGTTCAGGAGTTCTAATTTACAGTCCTTTAATCTAGGCCCTAGGCCACAAATAAGAAATTAACTGGGAATTCACAATCAATCTTGAAATAACAAAACTTTGTTTATACCTTGACAAGCAGTGAACAGTACCAGTTTCACTTTATAAGACACTTATTGTTATAAATCTGTAAAACATGTTTGCTTGTTAATATCTCGGTGTGGTTTTAAGAAAATGAAGTTGCTCCTGGACCTTGAAACTTAGAATGAATTAAATGACACATGGATAAATATATATTAATTCTTTTTTTATTAAAGTATCAAAACAAACTTGAGAATAGAAAACAAACTGCTTTTAATGCATTTTAAAGGTTCTCCTGAATAAAGTATACTGTTAGAAAACTCATGCAACATTCTGCTCCTGTCTAGCTGTTTAAACACTGTTTTCCTGGGCACAGTCAAATGAATTTAAGTACCATCTTTTCTAGCGTAGCGTGCAGGAGCACGCATGCACACACACGCATACAAGCAGTAGAAAGCAGCTATGACTGCACATATAAAGAAATAAAAAATAGATTATCTTCTGACAATAGTAGTTGTACCATATTAACATTTGGCATGCTAAGTAAATAACATCAAGCAACAAAAGTATGACGCCTGCGTCACCACTGATATGGTTAAAAACAACCATACAAATTCCCTAAGGGATATATGTGAATTCTGTCATTATATTCTAGTCTCTGTGGTAACACTTTGTAGCACTGTAGGGAGATAACAGTATTGTCTGCTGGTATTTGATGCACAAAACACAAAGCCAAGGCATACTATGCTGGAGCAATGCCTCAGTCAAATACCAGTGAACACTGTTTGACAAGTTTATTGTAACACACTTCATGTATATCCATTCTCTGATAAACAGCTGGCCTAGTTCCCCATGGATCTTGCCCTGTAAACCAGGAAAGTCACAGCCAAGGCTCTGAACTGTGTCTACAGGGCATGAACAAAACTCTCATTGAAGGCAATGGAAGTTCCTTCCAACATACAGAAAGACAAAGGATTCTCAGGACAGAATTGGACGTCGTATGTCATCTTTGCAATACATTCAGTTTTCAGATGCATGAAGTATACAGCTTTAAAATGTGATATAGGACATTACAATATATCCAGATCTTAGGAAAATGTACTAAGAAGTTCTGTTGCAGAATATAACAATCATATAAGGATCAGGTACGGCATCTGATAAACTCAACTGAGACTTGTAGGGTAAGAAGCTTATGGCTGAGGTATCTTTAATTTTAGTCTTTAGAACAAAAACACAATTTCAACACTACGTAACTGGTGTAAAATATTATGTACTGTAAGCTCCATTCTTATTGTCTGCTTCGTTTAAATGGTGACATGGAGCAGCCAGACATCACTGATGTAGGTGCAGAATTTTGGAAGGTATAACCTCTGCACTCAGTCACTCAAGACACTCAGTTCCTCACCTGTGGAAAAGATGAAGGATAAGTGTTTTCAATAGCGGTGTCTCAAATACAAACTGAGGAAGTTTAGGAATATATAATATTAAACACCAAGAGATAAAAGTAAAAAGACAGCGCAACACTTGTGTTTTCAGTTTTATCTTGCTTGCAGTATTTATTAACTTTACTCATTATGGTATTAGTGATAAATAAGGATAATATTTTCTTTTACAAAAAATTGTAAGGATATATTTTATAGGATTAAACAATCTGAGAATTTCACAGAAACATCAGAATTTAAACACTCATAGCTCCAACTGTTTCGTCCAGCAGCTCTTCTATCAGTTAAAAACCATCTACAGTTAGTATTTAATAAAAAATAAAACAAATTATTCCCTATATCAAAACTCTTGCTTCCTTTAGATTCTAAGTAACACTTTTGATTGACTGTAGTTGCCACAAACATAAAATAAAAGTAGCTGCAATCATAAATTTTCCCTCTGAATTACCTGGTGAAAGGAAATCATTCTGACCAGAACGGATAAATCTTTGTCAATAGCAGATCTACATAAGCAGAGCCACTGAAGTCCATGGAACCTCTTCTGTGAGTGAGGTTTAACAGCATGAATTAAGGCTTGTAGGATTAGATCCTAGATAAATTTTCCTTTTTTTTTAAAAAAAAGAAACTCTTCACGATTCACGAGCCTGAGATTCAGTCCTGAAGTTCTTCACTTGGGCAAAACCTGCATTGATATCCCCCCATAGTTAGTTTCCTTTTTCCAGTAGGTCCAATTCACCAAGTCACCAAGTGGTAGTAAAAGCTGCTCCTCAGCAATTCAAGGAAAAACTGTAGTCCCCAAATGATAGCAGGTGGGGCTCCAGCTCATAAAGTACAAACTTAGCTACATGGACATTTTGCAAGAAACATTTCTTTGTCACACCTACCGGGCTTTTCAAATTCAGTCTCTGAGATGAGTCTTTGAAAAAACTCACAGAAGTGTTGTGAGAAAAAAAAATGACAAAGCTTAGTTGGAACTAAAGGCTTTTTGTGTGTTTGTGTGTATGTGTGTTAGATTAGAATGCAACATTACTTATCAGTATATTCTGCCAGGAACCACCCTCCTGGAAACTTCAAAACTTTAAAAATACTCTGTCTGCTTTTCCTACCAGCAACAAGGAAAAGTAGTGTCCATCCAGCACGGCTGTCTGTACCATGTGCATTGTTGGAAGTCATAGTGTTCTAGCACAAATGTTGTGAGTGTAGATACTGTATACTAGCAGGGAGCTAAAACTTCTGAAGCTGTTGTCTGTAGCTCCTAGGAACAGCAGTTATGACAGGTGCAAAACCTATATTTGAGGCAGAAGACTCTTCAATTTGATTGCAACCAGATCTTCCAAGGGGAAGAATTGCTGTCAAGCCAAAATGGTTCTTGCCATTTAAGAAAGCAACCTGCCCTTGCTAAAGACTCTTGACTAATAGAATCCTACACATTACGTCAGATCCTCCATGGATTCTGGTAGTTGTTAAAAACACTATAAATGTTTCCACGTTTGCCATATCATTTAACCTTGCAATGTGCCTTCTTTGATCTGTTGAATAAAAAGATTCCTTTCATCTTCAGGTGTCCTTCCGTTTTGTGCCCGAACTATACAAGTGGGCCTGTGAAGATTCAGCATGTATATCAAATGCTGCTTCTCATTCTTTAGCTCTTCAATCTGGGCTTTTAATTCTGCATTGATAGTTTCCAGCTTTTCTGATTCCTGGTCACAAAGAACACACACAACTATTAGACTGAGTAGTTCAAATAGTTAATTGCAATGTATATTTATTAGTTGCAATATTTTATTGGTGGGAAAGAATATGGCTAACAAAGAAAGAAACTGCGTGTTCTTAGTTTCCTGTCATGATGAAACTATACATACCCCAGCCAATAATAGTCTAGAAAACAGAGTAACAGTTACCTTCTTTGGCCTTTAGGGAAGTAAAACTGAAGTTGAAAAGCCAGATTCAAGTTTGTGTTCTCTTACAATGACAGGCATCCAAAGCATTATTGCTATCTTCTGCAAAATTATTCTAAAATTTTGGATCAAAAATTGACCCCAAATTATCTGTGCTTCTTATTAAACCACTGGAACATCATGTTACATATCTGTAAACCCATCTTAAGCTAATAAGTTTTTTCCCTAACCCTAGTTATGGAAGTAAAGACAGGCCTGATGCTGCTGTAACATAGTTGTATATCATGGCAGAGCAGGTGAAGACACAACCGCAGCCTTAGGACAGAGTAAGTTGCTATGTCACCCACGTCAAGAAGAAATCAGAAATTACTTGTCAGTGTTTGTAGGCTCTTGGTCCCCCAATGAATATTGTATGAAATGAGATTTTACTTCTTTTTGTGGTCAAGGTGCACATTCAAATTAACATTATCCCTATAGACAAGATCACTCACTGAGACAGTAATCTCTCTTCACTCCTTGCTTTCACTTCATTCCAGTTTTAACCAGGTTTAGTTTTAATAGATAGCATGTTTGGGTTTTTTATAACTAATGTTTTGAAGCGTTTACAGAGTTTTGGGTGAAATTCTTCTGTATTTCCTATTATGACCATACTCGATGCTATCTGTTTAGATCCTGGCAGGGTGACAGATCAAGAGCAATTCAAGCCAGCCACTTACTTTCTGCAAACACTCTGTTTTTTCCTTCTTTTTGTTTCGGCACTTTGCAGCAGCAATTTTGTTCCTTTCCCTTCTTCGCTTTTTTCTTTCATCTTCTTCAGGAGAAAACTATCCCATAAAAAGAGATACACACAATCCATCAGATGTTGTAAATAAACTACCTGTATTTTGATAACTTCTGAATTTTTAAAAGCAACACGGACAGTGTTGTCAGTGCTCACATCATGAGTTACATAAGGCTGTGATTCTGACCTTGCTTGCCGTACAGTAAAATGCTAGTAACTCCATTAGAATTGTCAATAAAAACCTGACTGAAGTTTGAATGGATGTAATCCATGTGATGGCTCATTTTAAATCAATGGTACTCAAAAAACTTGCCGAGCGTCTCCCCAGGCTGAGTCCCACCCCTCCATTTATTCTTCATTTCCCAAGGAAAAGGAGAGAAGGGTATAAGGAGCAGAGTGCTGGGATGTGGTATGAACAAGGCATTGAGAGTGCAGCAAACTAAAGGCAGTGCTGAAAAGGGGATATTAACATGCTCCTTCAGATATCATCTTGTTTCCTGTGGATGATCAGATCAAGTTGTAGCCATTTCCCTAATGTAAGCTATTTCTCCACTTTACAAAAGAAATGTTTTTCACGGAGACTATTATCTTAAAGTTAAAAACCCAGTGCGGACATAGCACAGCTGTGTCTATCTTAGTCTAGCCCACATGAGTCGTACTGGACAGTCCTCAGTGGCATAAAACCTCAACAGTGACTTATTTCACGTTCAGCCATAAGTAAGCAGGAAATATAAGGAAGAAACTTTTTACAGTGAGGAACAGGTTGCCCAGGGAGGCAGTGGAGGCCCCATCCCTGGAAACATTCAAGTCAGGTTGGATGGGGCTCTGAGCAGCCTGATCTAATTGAAAGTGTCCCTGCTCACTGCAGGAAGGTTGGACTAGGTGACTTTTAAAGGTCCCTTCCAACCCAAAGCATTCTATGGTTCTATGAAATTAGATTAGCATTTGGTCTAACCACTGTAAAACATTGTTCTTAGTCCATAATCAAAACCAAAATATCCAATTATAGGTCTCAATGGAAATGAGAAATACCAGAGGGTTTCTGAGAAGCACTTAAGAGAAAGCCAAGCAACAGGCTTAAAAGGATCAAATATGCTGGAGATGATTGTCTGTAGTCGAGATAATCACTGATCTTGCGGTGAAACTTTACTAGAGAATCAATCATTCACACTGAAATGCTATTTAAAGGGTCATACCTCTGTTTTCATGATTGATGGTTCAATTGGCCTTTCAGAAACTGTCACTGTGTCCAATGTAGAAGACATCCTGTGGGCCTGACGCTTATTCTGAATGGCGAACCTCAGTTCCTCTTTCACCAATGGGGTTAAATTAGTGAAATCATCAAACCCCAGTGACCCTGCAGGGGACAAAGTGGGAACAATTGCGGAGGCGCTGACTTCTAATGCAGATACCTGGCCTGAGTGTTGGACCATCATTTTGCTGAAAGGTAAGAAGAGATAATAATAGTAGTCTTTCAACAACTTTAGAAAGGCAAATACAATCTCCTAGAAGTATATTTTATAATGTTAAATCATACTGATTTTTTTGTATTGCTTCAGTCCCCATTCCCAGTCTACCCCAATCTCTCACTAGAGCCAAGCAGTTAAGAATTTGGTCACTAGTAAAAACTTCTACTTCAGGTTAACTTCAAGCTGGTATTTAAAAATAATGATAGTAGTAGCGCTTCAGACAACATCTAGGGCTTTCCAGAACTTAATGTAAAAAAAATAGTGCTTATGCATACTTTTAGGTTTTAAACTGGAAATGTGTGGCAAATGAGAATCAAGTGAAAATGAACAGAAAGAGAAATATAAACAAAACTCGGAAAGCAAAAAAAAAAATAACAATCACTAATAATTAGAATTATAATAATTAGCAATTATTAATTATTATTATTACTACTGAAGGCGTCTAAGATTATCTCCAACCTCAGACCTGCGCCACCACAAAATGCCAGCTTCAGATGGACAGGGCATAACTTTATCTCAGCTACATTTAAGCAAAGCTCAAAGACCTGCTAGGAGCTGAAGTCTGCTGACCAAGACAGACTGTCACCAAATTATGATGCTCAATTTTACACAGAGTTGTAGACCTGGCTATAAAATGCTGAAAAACAGAAAGAGCCAGCACAAAGGTAAAAGTCTATACATACTCTGGGGCTTCGAAGCACAGGCTAAGTTGGAAGGATTGAGTCATGAAAAGCCATTTGTTTCATTTCTTTGCTCTTGTAAAATCTGAAACTGTCTTCGTTTGACCTCAGTAAGAGTTTCAAATTCTTAAATATTTATGGTCAGATCTCCTGCTGATTTAAAACAGTGTGACTGAGAGACTTCAGGAGAATTATGCAAATGGACACCCATGGAGGAACCTAATTTCTAGTATTTTCCTAGGAAAATGAACCTACCCGACAGTGCTCTCTACTTTTCTATTTTTAGCCATTCTCATTAATTTTTTAGCTAGTTTTGGAGGGAGAGAGGACCCCTATGTGCTTTGTGAAAATCAGAGACCCCCCTAAGGAAGATAGAGGCAAAACTCAGCAGTAAGCCATCCAAACACCATGGGCAACGTAGCTAGCTTATGCATGACAGAAACCATCTCTCACCCAGAAGAGGTGAGATAAGAGGTCTGGAAGAAAGCTGAGCACCTTTTGTGGGTGGTCCAAGGGACAAAATGTGGCAAATCCATAGGAAAACAGATCAGATTACTTTCCTTATTCTCAAAGCAACTTCCATTAAATTGGATTTTATTATGTTGGTTTTCCAGCTTTCTTTAGTGCTTAGGTTTCGGGGGGGGGGGGGGGTGTGTACAAATAACTGTACAAATAATTACAGTATGTTATCTACTCTTGATTAGAACTGTAATAATTACAGCAAAGTCAATTGTAATTAACTTGGGGCAGGTAAGCAAATAGTTGCCTCAGGGTAGCAGTGTGGGTAAGTTAAATTTCCACATGGTCACTGTACGCTACCTCCATAACCCAGTAAGAAATGTTTGACGTCACGTGCCTTGATAGGGAGATAGATTTTGCTTAGAGATATCTAAAAATATACTGTAAATCCACACTGGTGCACATTAGAGTAGAATCTTGTTCATTGTTAAATGAGGTAAATATAAAAACATGAGGAAAATGAATTGCCAGTTCGTAGAAAATGCCATGTCCAGCTGCAGAGAAGTGAGAGACTTTCTTACTTCTTCCTCACTCATTGACCACAGAAGAGCCAAAGGTTTCTCAGAATATGAGGGTGAAATCCTGAACCCACTGAAATCAAGAGGACTTTTTCTGTTGACCTCAATAGGGCCAGGACTTCACCCATGGCTATTAAAGATGAGGAAATTATTTGGAACAATTTGCTATTCAGAAAGACCTTGGGAAATTTATGTAATTCTCTTCAGAAAGCCCCTGCTCATGAGTCACATTTAAAGTACTGATACGGTTTAATCCTATAATCTCAGAAAGCTAGTAGATACCCTTTTCCAACAAGTCAGAAACAGCCCTATAATTTCCAAATGAAGTCCTCCCAGCATTATTTACCATTTAGCAACACTCAACCATTCAACTCATTTAAACAGGTTAATTTCAGGTGACACCAAATCCCTCATTGCCAGCAGAAATTTCAGCTATTTTCACTAAATCCATCTCCTTAACTGCTAGCGATGGCTTCATTCAACAAAGTTAATTCTGTATAATTTAATCAAACCAGGATTCTTAAATTAATAGTAAAACACTTTCTCCAGCCTACAAAACAATTAATTGGGCTAATAGTTTTTGAGCTCTGGTGGTATATTCAATTATTTTTCAGTTTAGGTGAACTTTCAGTTAAGGTCAGGAGTGGCACCAGAGGAAACCAAGAATGTTGGTGCTTGAGAAATTGTGTTAATTGTGGATTTCTACGAGTTAATGCTAAGTGTAGCACTAGCACCACCAAAAACCCTGCTATCATGTCCTCAGGTACTCTCACCCATCTGTCATTAGTGTTAAAAAAGGGAATGGGAGGGTGCCCGCAAGGAGGGGAAGCACAGAGTGGGAAGTGTCCTTGACTATAGAAACTTGTTGCTCTCCTGCCCAGACAGCTCACTGACCTTCCAGACATCCTGAAAGGCATCTCTATTTATTCAGACTTTAGGGAAGGGAGGGCCTGCCAGAGGGCTGAGGCTTGTGTAAGGATTTCTGCCATGAGCAGAGCCCCATTTTGCAGAGCTGTTTGTCACTAGTTTGCTTTCCCGGGGTGTTTTCTTGGGGCAGGGCTTCTGGACAGTGCCTAGGAGGGCAGGGTTCCAGTCTACCATAGAGATCATTAGGAGCCACCGTGGAACAAATAACAAAAATAATTAGCCTTATGTTAAATGTACTCAGTAAGCTGAATAGATTCCCTTTTCATAACAACACAGTAGAGGTTTGTGGGGTTTTATTCATTTGCTGAGGAACAAATGTGCTTTTAGAAATGTTTTACAAGAATGAAAATTCAATTTTGCCATTGAAAAAATGCAACAGGCTGCCATTCCTTTTCCCCCGATTTTTCTACAACTTATACCTGTACCTCTCTCCACAAGCCATCAAGAGCACTGTCTCAGTTTCTCTGGGTTTGTAAACGCTGAGGAACCAGTAGAAATAAGATTGTCAGGCCTTAAAGTGTGATTGCCTCTGGGCCTTTCTAATACAACCTCTGGTTACTTTGTTAGACCATGCACATGGATCTCAGTTCCAGGCTGGTTTGGGTCTTTCTGAAGTTACTGGTGTGGAAGGTGCTGAACATTTCACAGACCTGCACTGAAAAGGCACAGCTTGTTCTCAGTGTTTGTTAATGTCTCATTACTTTATCCTTAGTTTTGGAATTCTCCAGAGAACAGTTTTCTATCAATGGCACCCTCCCATATCAGATAAATTCAAACAATTTTATTCATTTCTTCTCGCCTTACTTTTGTTTGTTCTTTTGCTGATGAGTCTTTCCATCTACAGGGAAGTTTTACATCTCATCTGACAATATTTTAATTTCGGGATATATTTCCTAGCTGTGCATTTCCACTATTTAAGGGTATTCCTGTTTAACATTAATATTAAAAAGGACTACTCAGTCTCTTCTTTTCAGCCTAGCTGCAGAGGGCTGCCTGTGTCTTTTGGTTTTGTTTCTTCATATGAATTCCTTTTCCTCTGGTGCTGATGCAATAAACCCCGATAACCATTGAGGTTAATCTTAAACAGCATTAAGAGCAATTACAGTTCACAACCTCTGTGCACGCTGGTTGACCTCAAGCTTTCTGACATCCCACATTATTCTTGAACCATTTTCTGCTGCCTTCCAGCTTTCTCAAATGCTGTTACTAGGATGAAAATTGATTTCTAACAGGAAACCCATGCTCTGAAACAAGTTTGCTGTTGTGTCACGCCTGACTTGATTAGGCAACAGTTTAGCAACTGATCTTCTTGTCAAGACACCGGGACAGAAAGAAAAGTGAATGTGCCTGGCTTACACTGAGAGTTCCCACTTATTTTAGATATCTATCCTCAACATAAGGAGGATATGGAACAGTTGGAACAGGTCCAGAGGAGGGCTACGAAGATGATCAGAGGCTGGAGCACCTCTGCTGTGAGGACAGGCTAAGAGAGTGTGGCTTGTTCAGCCTGGGGAAGAGAAGGCTCCAGGGAGACCTTACAGGAGCCTTCCAGTACCTGAAGGGGCTACAGGAAAGCTGGGAAGGGACATTTTACAAGGGCAAGTAGAGATAAGATGAGGGGGAACGGCTTGAATTTGGAAGGGGGAAGATTTAGATTAGACATTAGGAAGAAATTCTTCACGCTGAGGGTGGTGAGGCACTGGCACAGGTTATCCAGAGAAGCCGTGGATGCCCCCTCCCTGGAAATGTTCAAAGCCAGGATGGATGGGGCCCTGAGCAGCCTGGTCTGGTGGGAAGTGTTGGAGTTGTTTGGGTTTCCAACTCAGACCATTCTATGATCCTATGATCCTCTTTATAATATATTCTATATATAATGGATAATATGACGCGCATCCGCGGCCGCGCGGGATACCCGCCGCCTGGCCAGCGCCGGCACAGCCCCCCGGTCCCTGCGGTGCCGCTGCCTCCTCAGCTCTCGCGGCCGCATTCCCCATCCCCGCCGCTCCCGGGGCCGGAGCCGCCACCGCGCGGTGCCGAGAGGCGCTCCCGGCCCCGGGAGCGCCGGGTCCCTCCCGGCGCCCACATCTGGCGGCGACACGGGCAGGGGTCCCTCTCGGCGCCCACATCTGGCGGCGACACGGGCAGGGGTCCCTCTCGGCGCCCACATCTGGCGGCGACACGGGCAGGGGGTCCCTCCCGGCGCCCACATCTGGCGGCGGCGCGAGCAGGGGGTCCCTCCGGGGGTGCTTCCCCGGGGCTCCCGGGAAGCAATAGCTCAGTCGCATCCGACCTCGCTCCGGCGGCAAGACTTTCCTTTCCTTTTCCCATCTCCCCGCGCCCGGACAGCCTCCCACGGAGCCCGAACTCTGCGTTCAAACTCTCATCGGAGTTCCCCTTTCCGCTTTCCCACCTACCTTCCTCTCGCTGGTTTCCCGGCCGAAGGGCAAGGGCTCCTCGCCCGCCCGGCAGCGCCGCCGTCCCGGTGTCCGTTCCCTCCGTTCCCTCCGCTCCGCGAGAGCAGCTCCCGCCGCTGCCCGCTCCGCTGCCTCTCGCTCCGGTTGCATCACCCCCCTTATATAGACGAGCGGGGAGCGCTTGGTATTTACTCTGGCGGCGAGTCCCGGGCTGATGTCATGCTATTAATAGCCTCCCCGAAAGGGAGGGAGGAGGGAAGCCGAGCCCGTGGCGGTGATGCAAGGCTTCCCCGCCGGCTCGGGCTCGGCTCGGCTCCTCTCGGCTCTGCCCGGCTCGTGTTCAGCTCCACTCGGCTCTGCTCTGTCTGGATGGGCTCTGTTCGGGCTCAGCTCCTCTCGGCTCCGCTCCGCTCTGCCCGGCTCTGTTCGGGCTCTGAACGGCTCGGTTCTGTTCGGGCTCTGCCTGGCTCGGCTCGGCTCGGCTCTGCCCCGCTCGGGTGTGCCCGGCTCGGCTCGGCTTGGCGCGACTTGCGATAGTGTCTCTGAAGTAAAAAGAACTTCACAGGCTGTATTGAACTGAATTGTAAGGATTGCTCTAAACCCTTCTGAAGAGCAAAGCTTTTGCCTGGCATCACACTCGGCACTGATTTGCCTAGATTAATAATGATAAGGCAATAAACATGTTTTGAAAGAGATAAGAATGAGGCCAGGTTGGATGTGGTCTTTAGTAGCCTGGTCTGGTGGGAGATGTCCCTGCCGATGGCAGGGGGGTTGGAACTGGATGGGCTTTGAGGTCCCCTCTAACCATCTTATGATTCTATGATTTCTCTATAAGTGAGTGAAAAAGAAAAGCCCGCAGCTTGCATGAGCCATTAACGAAGAGCTGCCAGGTAGGTCAGAGGGACTTACTGCTGCCTTCTACAAAGTGCAGTTCATTGTTTGAGGAGAAAAAGGAATAACTGCACCTTCCACAGGAGGAAACCCAGTGTAACTACTCCAGACTCCTTCCCTTCCTCACTACATTATTATTTTTCTTTCAAAAGCAGACAATTAAATACATACTAGACATGTTAAGTTTCAAGGTTGACCATACTGTCACTGGAACATTTGAAAAGCTAAGATTACTGCTCCCGTCTGTGTGACAAACGTGTACATTTATGTATATACATATACACCCAGGCAGCCACGTGCACGTAGAGGGGAAATGCAGAGGGACATTAAAACTAGTATTAGAAACAGATATCCTTGATAAAATACTCCAAGCAATTGATAGATCACAGAGTATACCACTTGAGACATATTACCTATTATCAAAATACAACCACACTGAACATTATGAAATTAATTAACTGGCTGGAACTCTTGCTCAGGGTATATATTTTATATGTGAAGATATCCATTTTACATTGGTTTTGTTAGAATATCCTCAAGCATGAAATGTCTTGATGTTTTCATGCTTAGTACAGAGGCTTGAAGACAATTTTAATGACAAGTTTATATATATTCTATATGGAATATTATTGTTCTGGATAAGACTATGTGTGTCTCTTTACAAGTCTTCTGTATCTCTCCAGGGTAAAAGTTTTTCTGAGATATCTTATTTTCTAGCACTTCGGGAGCTGTTAGAAGGCAATTTTTGTTGTTTCACAAACCAGGAAGCTATGGAAACAAACAAAAAAGAAAAAAACAAAACAAAACAAAAATCCCCTTCATCACAGCCACAATTGTATTTCCCTGTCTCCTGTAGGGACTCCCTGGTTTTCCTTGAAATCATAAGAAAATGTGCATCCTTATGTTTTAAGAAAAAATGTTGTAAATAAAATCCAAACAGCTACAATATTTTTAGCTTTCTGTTATTTCATTAAATGGATCTTTCCTCCTCAGAGGAAGAAGCAAAATCTTCCTCTTAATGTCAAGTGAACATCTAGCTGTCATCTACAGAAGCACAGAGGAAGGGGGAGAGGGTGACAAGGCGGGGGGGGGGGGGAATGTGTGTTAAAATTTTTTTCCCGTGATAAGATTGTATTTTTTCCACCCTTTCGAAAACTACACAATCTCTACTTCTTTTTTTTTATTTGTCATGAAAGGAACTTTGATTTATTCACACATACACAAGACAACTTTTATAAAAAGGGGGTAGGGAAGGGAAGAGAGAGACAGGATGGGGTATATTCAGATGTTGATGTATACCCTGAATAAGTGTTCCAGCCAGTTAATTAATTTCATAATGTTCAGTGTGGTTGTATTTTGATAATAGGTAATATGTCTCAAGTAGTATACTCTGTGATCTATCAATTGCTTGGAGTATTTTATCAAGGATATCTGTTTCTAATACTAGTTTTAACGTCCCTCTGCATTTCCCCTCTATGTGCACGTGGCTGCCTGGGTGTATATGTATATACATAAATGTACACGTTTGTCACACAGACAGGAGTAGTAATCTTAGCTTTTCAACTGTTCCAGTGGCAGTATGGTCAACTTTGAAACTTAACATGCCTAGTATGCATTTAATTGTCTGCTTTTGAAAGAAAAATAATAATGTAGTGAGGAAGGAAAGGGAAGGAGTCTGGAGTAGTGACACTGGGTTTCCTCCTGTGGAAGGTGCAGTTGCTCCTCTTTCTCCTCAAACAATGAAGTGCACTTTGTAGAAGGCAGCAGTAAGTCCCTCTGACCTACCTGGCAGCTCTCCGTTAATGGCTCATGCAAGCTGCGGGCTTTTCTTTTTCACTCACCTATAGATAAATCATTCTGAGCTCTTTCAAAACTTGTTTATTGCTTTATCTTTATTAATCTAGGTAAATCAATGTCGAGCATGATGCCAGGCAAAACCTTTGCTCTTCAGAAGGGTTTAGAGCAACCTTTACAAATCAGCTCAGTACAGCTTGTGAAGTTCTTTTTATTTCAGAGACATAATTCTATAATTCATGCTGTGTTCAGGAACAGCTGGCATCATTTTTCTCAAGGCTAGGAAAAAAAAATCCCTCTTAAGCAGAAGCCAAATGTGGAAAATTTCTTCCCAAAAGATAATTGGTTGGAAAGTTTGGAGCATGAAGTTTTTTGTGGAAACGTGTTAGCAACATCAGTTTTAGTGGCCATGTCCAGGTGCCTGCTGTAATTCTGACAGAGATTTAGCAACTATTGGTTCTTATTTAGTTAGCTGTACCACAAGTGGGAATTTACGTAGATAATTTTCAGCCAAGCAGAGCTATGTCACAGAATAATGAAGGGGGGGAAATGCAGGTCCTTCATTGAATGTGGGCAGAAGCACCTTGGAAATCCAACTGTTGCTATTCCGTTGTTTAAGGGTCACTGACATCTACTTGATTATTTTGTTTTGAAATTGTACTATCTTATGTCAAACTAAAGGCAAGATATTTGTTTGCGATGCAATAATGCCTCACCACTGCTGGTACCTTTATTGCCCATGAGCTACAGCCGGTACTAAAAACGGCAAAGCAGTTGTGTTCTTTCTTGAACTACTACTGAGCAAACTCCTCCCTGCAAAGCAAACAGAGAGATAGTTCCTGTGCACATTTGAGATTAGGCCACTGAAACATGTCCTGGCTTGAAATTCTTCAGTGAAAAAAGAAAATGAAACCACAGTGAAATGTAAACCAATTTCCACTGTGTCACATAGGTTTTATCCTGTTCCCTTTAAAACCAAAGCTAACCTGATCACAGCAAAGACTGAAGATCATGCTCCAGTTAAAAAAAAAGTACTTAAGACTATCAGGAAGTTAAAGTAAAACCCACTACAGCCACCAGATGCTCTAACATTCTTTGCCACTTTCATTTTCCACCTCATGAAATATCTTTCATTTGCCTTTATCTGAACATGGACCGGTCTGTTTCCATTCCAGTTCTTTCTTTTGTCACAACCTTCAGGGGACAGTCTCCCTGAAACAGCAGTCATTTCACAGAGGTGACATTCACATTCATTATTTCTGCTTTCCCTTAAGCCAAGTACAGCAACTCATCACTAGAAGACCAACATGTATTGGGTCTTTCTCTTTCTGCAGAGACATTAGGCTGAATATCAGTCTGCTCTGTGGCACTCGCCGTTTTCCATTAATCTCCGTTGTAAATAATTGTTTTACTTTTTACTGGACAAATCCTGCCTCTGAATCCCTTGACACTACTTCATACACTGCAGGTATTTGATTAAAAGTAAAATACGTTTGTCTTCTTGCTAAACAGAGCTACAGACATCATTATACAGAGCAACACACTCATATCCTTATAGCAAAAGCTCTCTGCTGTTTCCTGTCTTAATATTTATGCAACTGTAGGATGTCAGAGTAACACAGTCAAAATCCTTGTGTCTTATCCAGATCCTATCTTGGTTTATGGTCACGTAGTTCCGTTAAATCTATTTGGTCTGCTGAAAATATAATGAGATGTAAATAAATAAAATGCGTAGTGATATCTTGAGTAAAACGTGTGTCTGTGTGCTTTGCGGTTTTAATTGTATCAAGTTTTGAAATGACTGTAACCCTGATGAGTCTAATTTTTCTCTGCATAGTTCATATACATGAAAGAGGTTTCCAGAATTCAAATTTATCATTTATAAAATCAGCACAGAATGAGTTTTTTTCACTCTGCCCCAAAAAAGTGTTGTCTATTTCTGTGATAGGAATTAACCTTCAGCAGGATTTTTACCATGCGGTACATTCAGGTCTCAATCTACACGGCAAGACTCTCCTGTTCCCCAAAACATGCACTAGTTTTGAGATGATTTTCCCATCTGTCTGGGCTAACACCAGAATTGAAACTTGGGAATATTTTTTCCAAGGTTTACGTTGCTACTGCTTGAACTATGGGAGTGACATGCAGTAGAAGTAGCATGGGCCATCCCCACCCAGCCCAGGGCTTTTTAGCTGCTGTCTGGGGACCTCTTCAGATCTATAGGCTACTTCCAAGAGTTTCTCCAAATGTGACTGAAAAAAACCCCAAGCCTACACTACTGAGGATCAAATTCACTCTGGAAGGTTTGGATGTCTATAGGGGTAAGAGGTACAAAAATGGAAGGGAGTTAAAAAACATGGAGTTAGAGGACAGACTCTCACAGAGGCTGTATGGCAAACCCTGCTACTGTCTTACATTTAATACCACTCAAGCAGATGAGTATATATCTTGTGGAGGAAAATAACAGCACTATTTTAACTTCTTTTAATTCCTTAACACTGAAGATGAAATTCATTTGCTCTTTGCTATTCTTTCCTCAGTTTACCTTTCTTTCCTTACTGCCTACTTCCATCACCATCCCTCTAAATCCATTTATTCTCCACTTATTATCTCCTTCTGGATATATCATTTCCTCCTCTCTCTTGCTTTTTTTCAGCAATAGCCACTTTTCCCATTTCCTTTAAACAGCAACTTCTCCCTTTCTTTTGCCACTTCCCTGTTTTTCCTCCTCTCACTTCTCTCTTTTCCTTCCCTGCATTTCTGGATTCTGTCATTCCACTTTCTGTTCCCTTTTTCCAGCAGTTTTTCTCCCATTTGTCCTTCTGCTCCTGCCCCAGTAGCTTCCAAAGTTTAAATGAGTCACTTTAATTTTCTCTTTCGCTTTCTTGTCATTTTACTTTTTGTTTCTCCACTAATAAGATGGAGACACTGATAACAACATTACTGGTGTAACAAGATGTACATTGCAGGACCAGACTCTGGTGCCCAAAATTACCATGAACTTTAATGGAACTTTACTAAATTAAATGTTTCACACGGTTATCAGTCATTATTATATGCAGTATTTCGGGAGCTGGGGAGCAAGTTATACAAACATTCCCACCTCTCTAGCTGAAAGACAGTCCCGATGCTGGCCCAGTCAAGTATATCTTTGATAGGCCAGATATATTAATTGCTCTTCAGGCAAGTGTAAATTATATCTCTTTATAGTGCCTTTATATGGTGCCCGTCCATTTAATGGCAGGAAAAGCTCCATCTTCACAGATTCTCCCCTTCATGTCCTCCTCCCCATCCTTTCCACCTTGTTAAAACATGCCAGATTATGTCTGAGAGCAGTTAGAGATCCATTCTGAACATTATCAATGGCTTTATGTGTAAAAAGAAAGATCACTGAAGTACTGAGACCTGATCCAGCTGTTACTGAAGTCAATGGAAAGATTCCCATTAACTTCAATGAGTGATAAATTTAACTCCCTAGGTCTACGAGAAAGCAGCAGTTAGTCACACTGGTTCTCCGTAGACAAAACTCTCTTCTTGAAATGACTTGAAAGAAATACTTAGAAATTATTTGCTGAAGGTGTATGTTTCCCTTTGTGGACTAATATAATTATGGTTTGTATTCTCAGTTTTCCAGGTAAATGGATGAGAGGAAGCGAGTCAGAGAATGTCTGTTTTTACCATGCTAAGTTACAAATATTTTGGCTATATTAGGGAATCATCATGCTGCTACACACAAACACATACCCCTATAAAAATTACCTGTTCTCATTGACTACCCTTAGAACCATGCATACATAAAGAATACTCTGGGACTTCATATCATTAATGATTCTTTAAACAGCTTTTCTCATCTGTCTGGTAAATATGTAAATATTACAATTTGTCATAATAATTAAAAATGTACATTTCTAATTATTAAACAAAACATTGATTACTACATAAATAACATTTCAAATAAAAAGAACGCATGACACAAATTTCCTACCTACAGAAGATTCAAAACCAAGGTTGCTATTGCAGCGTTCAGTTTGCTTATCATTTGTCCTCTCACCTACTTCACATGTGCCTTGCCATGAAAGGAACACATGAATGATCTTAACTTGCAGCCTCTTATATTTCCTGGTTTATTTTTTTGGCTTTAACTGTACAGCAACTTGCCCAGAAAATAAGAACAAAGTGTAAGTAAAATCAAAGCAAAAGAGCTGCACGGAGTTTTAAAATTAGACTGCCTTAATTGCAACCACAGAGGCATTCCCTGAGCCCAAATTCTGACTGCTCTGCGGGCACAGGAGGCTGCTTGTAAGGCCACCTCAGCAATGAGGGAAGATGCAGGATGTCACTGCACCCACCTGGGGTCTCCGTGTGACTCTGAATCCAGTGTGGAATGCCATCCACTGTGAGATAGGATCCATCTTTTGTCCAGTGACTCTTTGAAGTAAAAGGGTTGCAGAGAGAGAAGACTGGACCCTAGGATGCCCCTTGTCCAGAGGCATGATCTCACCATGAGGCTGTAAAGTCAGGCAACATTTGTTTGATTTTCTAACTGGCTAGTGACTTCATGATAGCACAGTTTGTGCAGGGGAAGTCATGAGTACAATTCCCCAACAGCACAGCTGATCTGCCTGTGGTTAGATCACTTCTTCTCAGAAAGAGTGGGCATGAGTTTCATACTTACAGCCACAGGTGAGAACCCTGCTCAGGTCTTTCTTCCAGGCCAAATGCTCTTGCTGACGGGATTTTCATTAAAAGACCAGCTCAATCCCTAGTGCAAGTTTAGAAGGGAAGTTTAGGGCCATGAATGCCCCAACCACTGTGATGCTTAACTCTGCACTGCAGCTTAGATGGTAAGCAGGAGAGATGTGGACATCCATTTTCACCATGCCCAGCCTTCTTCTGAGGAGCTGGGCTTTAGTCCTCCTACACCAGACATAATTATTAACAAGGCAGAGGAGGGTAGCACTGCTCACTTGACTGGGAATCAGAAAATGAGAGGGCTCCCTATTCACTAACTTTATGACTTCAGATAGCCTGATGGTCTTCCTTTCGGTCTGTTTCCCAGCCTGTTGAAATAGATAAGGGTATTTTACATTCTAGGGAGAAGCAGCTGAGATTCCCAAATGGAAATCATGGATAAGGCCGGTGTATTTTATTTTTTATTTCTAATTTTAATTAACACTCTAATGGGCCATCAGACCTGGGCCTTTTGTAGCTGGATGCTCTCCAGGTGCATTATTATCTGTTCTTATTATTCAATGTGTGTGTCACAGTAGCATTTAGCAGCCCCAGCAAGGATTCTGAGTGTATTTTTCTTATATGCAAGAGTTTATATCAAGCTTTAAAAGGGATGATGATTCCCAGTTGTTAAATAGAAGCCCAGATTCAGCACAGCACTTAAATACACAGCTGAATAGGTCCTGTCCAAAAGCCCTGCCTAACTGAAGACTTGCTGTTAACGAAGACCTAAAATAGCCTCTATAAATAACTTTCCCTGTGGAATTATATTTCTTCTAACACATTTGGGATGAGAGCACCTGACAAGGTATAACATTGTGGTCTTCTGTCAAGGTCCTTTTTTGGGCAGTTTTCTTATACGTATGGGCTGATCAATTAATTCATTACGGATTTCTGAATACAGAAATTACTTTTACTTTTCTAAAACAAAAAAGGCTTAGAATTTTAGAGGAAGCTGAATTATTAAACAAAAAACCCTAAGAACTTTAAAGAGACCTAAAGACAAAAGCAAAGGTTCACACAGAGAAAGCAGCTTCATCCACCTCTTAACATTAAAGTCTACATTAACAGTGGATGTCAAAGGAGTGCCTAGTTAGTAAAAAATAAGGCACACCATGTCTTCTAACCATCTCTAAGGTAAATTACCTTTTTATTATTGTTTTTCACTCTAGTTCTAATGTTTGGGATTTATCAACTCAATGAAGCCTACTTTTTCAGTAAGTTATTTAGCAGTAAACATTGCCTGCACTGAACTAGGAATGCAAAGGATTAATATCTGGCCATTCGCACGCATCATCCCACATGCCCAGGTGAACTCCCGTGCATTTGAGGCCATAGGCTTTGCCGGCTAAAGCATTCTTGGAAGCCTTCCACTCTGAAGTGAGTCTCACTGCAGCAGCAGGAATAGCTAATGTGTGTCATATATAAGCAATGATGACTGGCAAGAAAAGCATTTTCTGAGAGTTTAACGATCAGATGGAGAGGTTTTATCCCGGTATCTGTGCTCAGCTTGTCATTTCCTATTAGGCATTTTTGCTATTATACTTCGTGAAAATGTAAAATATAAAGAAGAAAACAGAATCAGCTCTGCTTCACTTGTAAAAGTTAAACTCCAAATGCAACAAATGAGAAATAGTTGTAAAAGTAGAAATAGAATTGGACCCAAGGCACTGTGGATTGCAGGGACCAGAACAGGGATGTGGGAGAGCCACTGCATACAAAGAAAAAGAAGAGAGAAGCAAGAAAATTCATCAGGGCAACTGTAGGGCAAAAAGAGTTGTTGGTTGGATCAATCTGATCAGTTTTATATGAATTGCTATTTATTACTAATAGGTTATTTTGTCCCATAGTTTTCTACAGAACAACCTCGGGCTCTTTAAAGCATAAGAGCAAATGTAAGAGTAAGGTAGACTTAGAAATATGATAGAGTTATTAAAATATTCTAAAGAAGCAAGATTACGTGGGTGATTTTCCAGGTTGTGTATCCTTTTGAACTAGTAAATACTTCCTTATATTTTTTGCCACTGCTTCCTGGGACTATTCAAATCATAATTTGTACAAGCACATGTAAGAAGATCTTGCTTATATCTTCAAGAAGCAGGAAAATCAAAGATAATCCTGGCAACAGAGGGGATCAGCAAGGGGAAGCAGAATATTTACTGCATAAGAGAGCACTTTGGCAGTTGTCTCTGGAGAAAGAAAGCTGTCCTGGGCAAGTAAATTCTCTAACAGGTACAGATGGAGATAGCCAGCGTAGGCACTTTCTTATTGTCAGGACTTATCAAGACATTTAAGAACCGATGTAGGAGTCTCTTCTCAGATACCACTCCCGTGAAGTTCAGTGCAAGGTCAACCCCAATTAATTTTGCAAGGCTGTACAAATAATGAGAAAGGACTGCTTCTCCAGAATTGCTGATTATCACTTCAAGAGTCTGCTTGGTTTTGCAGATAAATAATGAAGGTTTTTTAGTAATACTTCACACAAGAACATACATACTAGTCTAAAACTGTAAGGACCTAGGTAATCAAAGAGACTATGCTCCCCTCATATATATAGAAAAGAAACTGTGCTATGCAATCAGCCATCAGTCAGCATGAGAGAGAAAGCAAAAATATAAAAATAAAATGCTCCTGTAACGGGCTATTAGGAGTATTCAGCAGATTTCACCGTGACTTCATGGTGTTCTATACAGAAATTCAATACTGGTTTGCTCCACATTAAGGGAGGGATTTACCATTTTTAAGGGCTCAGTTTCCCATAAAGGGAAAGTGTAGTTCAAGTCTATTTAAAATTATAACTCTTTCCCATAAATGAAAGTTGATCAAAGTAAAGCATGTTTTATCATCCTATTTTAAAGAGTTGGATGCCCGTCATTCTAGAGGGGAAGGTAGTTTTCTTACTAATGAAGTATTTCTTACCCTTGCACAAGCCAAGATGTTCCACTTTATACCCTTTGTACCAGAAAAATTATGAAATGTTTAGTTAAGCACACTTCTTGATGACATCTGTGTCGTGGCATGGTAGGTAGGTATTGGGCAGCCTCCAGCCCAGCCTGGCACTTCATTATGAATTTATAGCTGTGCCCAGCTATAAAACTCCCAGAAGGAGTTTTGCTTGAGTTGGCATTGCAGGATCAGTCCTATGATTTGTTTGGAAACCATAAATTAGGCTCCATGATGTGCTTTCTAGCTTTGGTGAGGCTGCATCTGTTAGTACCATTTATACATTACTTTAAACACGTAGATAAATCATCAGCTTTGTGGCTACAGCAGACAGTAGAGATATGACCGAGTATTCAAAACAAGCCATGAACTCCCCTCAGATATAAATTGGTCTAACTGCTTTCATTTCATCACCCAAGGATTTGGCTTCAGATAGTTCAGCTTAATATTTTTTGTTGATGATTTATTTTGTGCTCAAACCGTCTGTACGAAGCAGAGAGAATATCTAACCTAGCAGGCAACATTTAAATTTGGTGGGCCTTTTTCACAGATGATTTGTGCTTTATGTAAAAGGGGTTGTTCAGGCTTCAGAGTTTTCTCAGCAATTTCCTTACTGGTCTGTAAAATCTCTTGAACTCAGGCTGTAAATCAGCCATGTGTTAGGCTGAGAGTGCTTGCAATGATAAAAGGCTCTCACAATAAGTGCGACATGCACACTGTTTTCTTTGCAGAGTGGCAGTTATACATGTACTCAAGTTGTGGGTTTTGGTTTACAGTTATTGCAGGCCACTCTAGTATTTGTTAAAAAAAATATAATATAATATAATATAATATAATATAATATAATATAATATAATATAATATAATATAATATAATATAATATAATATAATATAATATAATATAATATAATATAATATAATATAATATAATATAATATAATATAATATAATATAATATAAACAAAAATAATTTTTCCATGAATGCTCTGTATCTTTAAAATATCCATGCAGAGGTCTAAGCATTTGTAGGTTTCATCACCAACTTGAATATATATTTACACACTTTTCCCTTTTCGAAATGCCCATTGTACACATTTTTACAAGAAGTGTTGTAAATGCTGCATTCCTGGCCACAGCCTGGGTCCTCACATCACCAGCACACTCATGCGGCTGCTCCCCCATTATGGGTATTCCTACCACAGGGTATTGGTAGGACAGAAGGCACAGGCCTCCTGTCTAAACTGGTTCCTGTAAACTATGCAACAGGGCAACTTCAGCATCCTTTGGCTTCCTGACATAATCTATTAATTGGATTATACTTATTTGTGAATGCACCTGCCCCAAACGGACTGCTTACAAAACCTGAGTGGGTTATAATGACCCTTCTTCTATTACTCTAGTGCAAGATCTGTCCTCAACTCTCATGGCACCTGCTGCTTATCTCCTAGAGCTCAGCAGAAGGGTTATTGGGTGAAATTTAGCACAGGAGATGCGATGAAATGAGCTACCAGTCATCAACTATTATCATCACGGTGACTGTTAGCATCATGATCGCTTATCAGCATAGTCATCTCCTATTTTCCAAATCCCCTCTTTGGTTGATACAAGAGTCTTTGCCCCCAACTCTTAACCTCAATTCATTTTGGTCTCAATTCTTCTTTCCCTTCCCCATGTGACTTCACAGACTCCAGTTCAGCTGCAATTCATTTGCACTAATGAAAAGAGAGTTGAGTTTTTAGTCCAACTTCTAAAAGACCTTTGGCCTAACATCCATTCATACTCATGAGATAAGACACCTAAATATTTTGCTAGGTAGGAGGGGTAAATGTGCTCTCTTGGCTATCTTTCCTTCTACTACAGCATGGATTATTTTAGACTTTACATGTATACCTTATTCTCACTGCAGTGTGAGGCCACATTTCCATTGATGTAAACATTAAACCAGCAGCACGGTTAGAGCAGGCCCTAATTATATTACAGTTTAATAGGGAAACAGATCATGTCAAGTGAGAGGTCAGCAACATATTTTTGGAGCACATCTCAAAGTTCACCCAGTATGCATCTTTGCTTTTACTGGAATATTTATAGTTCGTTTGTTTTAAACTTGAATATCCTTTCTGTGAGTTTCTCCTGAGAGACATTTGGGACAAGGACAGTGTGCAGAATCTCAACTGCAACTGGCAGCCATCAGTCGCAGAAGAATCTGAAGCCTCCTCCTTTTCTAACCCTCCTGTGATGGATTAGGATGGCAACTTTAAAGTCAACAAGCTGTAGTAACCTAAAACAAGCAAATCCCAAACTCCTTTACAGAAAACCCTCACCCAAGGTTATAAACATCCTGGCATCCTGATCCCCTAGGTGTCATACCCTGCAACCTCCCTGTTCCTATGCACCTCAAAATGCACAAGTGCTCAAATACATTTGCTACCCAGCTAGGGACCTTCCTCAAGACTACATCCAGTAATTCCTAATACTAAATGTTACCCTAGATCCTCCAAGGTATGTTTTTTCTGATGCAGTGGGAGTGACCACCTGCACAGAGTAGTCATGCCTCTCTTTCAAACACTAGGTGCATTTTAGGGCTCTGAGAGAACAGAGCTCCATTTATGCTCTAAAAAATGCTTAAGTAAAATTTTTGAGCAGCCCTGGGAGCGAGGACCAGAAATGGAGTCTCCTTCTGAGCCAGTTTTCTGAGTCAGTTTTCTTCTAATATTTGCATGTAATCAACAAGGAGCATGAAGGATGCTTCTCTCCCCATCTATAGCCGGATAGCTCAGGCAATGCCCCAGATCACAAAAAATACAAGATTAAACCTGGTTAGACAACCGATGGAATTGAACCTGGCTATTACATATCCCTGTTGAATGCTTAAAGGAAGAAGCACTACCTCATCCTTCCACCAATGTTTCTAATGAAGGAGTGATGCCTTGCTAAACTAAAATTAAGTGGCCAAAGCACAGGCAGACATCTCAGGTTTGTGCTCCCCACACGCATTGATGGCTGATTTGGGAACCTCTTCAAGAGGCTGAAGTTTTCCAGCCGAGAATAAAGACAGTCAATACAGAGGACCTAGAGGTCAGGTATTGCTGCATCTAGATTTTGGGTAGCTGAGCTTTTATGGTAACTCCATCGGTTCCCGAGCCTCTTCAATAAATTTGCATTTTATAGTAAGGGCAGCAGTTATTAACAAGGCATGAGAAAACACTTTGTTTTCTCCTGTGATGATCCAAGTGCACCACCACCAGGGACAACTCTCTTTTAGAAAGCAGACAGGAGAAAGTCTTAACGCCTCCATAACCATGTAATTTGAACTTGTAATGCTACAGAACTATTATGTGACCATTTTTATGAGGGATTTAGCACAGTTCAGTACATCCTGTAAACAAAAAGCATATTTCCATCCCAAAGTAAACTACTATTTAGTTTTGAATTTTTCTGGAAATAGCAAATTTGTATTCATAGGAAAATGAAAGGAACATGTTAAAAAAACCCCTGCATCTCTTCTTTGAAACATGCCACCTTATTCTAAAATAACCATATTAATCCTAGCTGATACTCAAGATGGTAAAGTAAGG
This sequence comes from Dromococcyx pavoninus, assembly GCA_033558185.1. Classification (NCBI taxonomy): domain Eukaryota; kingdom Metazoa; phylum Chordata; class Aves; order Cuculiformes; family Neomorphidae; genus Dromococcyx; species Dromococcyx pavoninus. The sequence continues at coordinate 6,287 of JAUMJL010000273.1, read as the reverse complement.
ATTCTCTTTCCTGGTAGAAAATACACCCAAAATCACAGCATTGGATGGTTTCACTTTGTTAAGTTTGATATCAACTTTGTTTGTAAGATATTTTGCCTATCAAATGACAGCAAGTCCCTGTGCTGGTTTTGGTTGGGGTTAAACCACGACAGACCCTCACCATAAACACCACTGCAGTTTTATTACATGAATGACTGGTTACTAGTTTAGGGTTTTTTTACTCAAGTGAAAGAATCTGGAATTCCTGACCTTGAAACACTCTCACACATGCTTAATTTTAATCATGCACGTAATTCCAGTGAGGCTGATACTACTCATATGTTTAAATTCAAGCACACACATAGATGTTGGCAGTACTGGGTTTTAACACAGCACAATATCTAGTTTTTCAGCCTTAAAATTAATACCTTGTTAAATTCAGTTTTCTAAGAGAAGTCATTATGTGAAACGAATTATAAAAATTAATCTGTATGATATCTGAGATAGATACATTACAAAACAGAATATTTCACAAGATATATATTACGATATATAAGCCTAAAAAGTAGACAGTCATACCAGGGACCTGACACACAACCTCGTGGAAGAAACCCTTAGAGAGAGGGCTACTGAGGAATAAAAAATTTGGGAAACACTGTTTTCTGGCAGCATCTCCCCTGGTGCAGGAGTTTCCCCTCACATAGCAGAACAAAATCTCATCTTCAGTATTTATTGACTTTGGTGATTCTTCTGAAGAGCAAATCTCTCCATGGAGGTATTTAACGTCCCTGCACCGCTCCATAGGGAAAACTTGGGAGCCCTCCCTGACCAGCTCTTCTCTTTCCAGCCTGCAGATGTGAAAAGGCCAGCTCACTCCACATAGAAGCTGCCTGTCTGTCTTCACGCTAACTCATCTCGTCTCAGCCCCTAATCACGTGCTGGGGAGTCATCACCTTCCCAAACAACAATATTTGCTGTTCATCCAAAGGTTTCCCCCAGTATTTCCCAACAGAGCACATACTCCTGGTAGGTCTGCTTGCCTTTACTGTGGAGGTTGCTTATGGTCTCCTGGCTGTCCTGCAGCGGGATACGGCAGCAGCTCATGCTGCTTTATCCAGACTGAGAGAAGACAAGTCCACTGGAGCCTTATCCAGATAAGTAAGTAATGGGATGAAATTATTTTCATTGCTGTTGGCACGGGTATGCATTCCCAATTCTGTTTTCTGCTGCTAATTCAGAGTAACATGTTATCAATTATCACTATTTTTATTATAGAAATATTGGGCTTTGTTACAGATATATACTTTGCATACATACTCTGAAACCTCAAAAAATTAATATCAGCTAATTTTTCTGTAATTCAGAAACTAAGCTAAATGTTGATGGATCTGTTTATTTTGCTTTCTAAAATCATGATTTTCCATAATGAATAATTGCCTGTGGAATTTTTGTTTGGGACCTCAGATTGAAAAACAAGCTAAAAACAACAAAACCCAACCAACCAGTAAGGGCACACACTACTCCCAATATTTTATCAGTTACTTCCAGCAAATGCCTCTCAGTGCCTGTTCCACTCTGCTATTTTAAGTTAATTCACAAAGCTCCAGCAAGGAACAAACGTTAAATACTTGGAATCTGCACAGGTTGCATGTCACCACAGAATGCTAAATAAATACTACAAATAAATGGTTGTTCCTCCAAGAAGGAAAATGGGGAGGCATGGGGTGCAGCTGCCCTGAAAATCATTGTAAGAAGAAAATTCTTCTGGAGCCAGGTGGGGAAGCAGGAGATGGAAACCTGGAGCACTGCAGAGGCACTGCTTTCATGAACATTTTATTAGGGGACTGCAGGTAGGTATGAAGCAGAGCAGAACTATTTTACAAACATTTCCTGTCATGTATTGCTATAAGGAATAACACAATACACACCTGCAGTAGAGTAACCCGCTCTGGTAATACTGGAGTACTTTTTAGCAACCTGAGCTGAGGGTTGAGCTTTGGTAGTTAGGGATACTAGTAATTAAAAGCAGTGAAAATAGATGTAAACACAGTGGCACAGCATGTTACAGAGGTGGATATTTGTAGTTATAAAACTACAGTCCTGGATGAGCTTATAGCAAATCAGATTAAATTTAAGACTCCTAAGTTGTGCTGTGGGAATTTGTTTCAGTTGGTGGGGCTTGGATTGTTCTGTCTATGTTTGGTTTGGTTTCTGCTGAGTGTATTTATGAATGTGTGATAAATACTTTCATGCTGGTCATTGTTGACATCCAAAGCCATCTCCTCACAGCAGGTACGTTACAACTCCTAGTAAGTAAGAGGTGGGCAAATGGAAGGAAACAGAGCAGATCTAGAGTTTGCCCACAGTTGTGCAGCATGAAAACCGTAGCAGAGAAAACAGGAAATCTTCAAATCTTGACTCTCCTGGCAAATGGGAGGTGTTGTCAATGGCAAACATTTCCTCCTCCAGCCCTCCTCAGCCACAAACAACTTTTTTTACCAGTTCTGGTCCTCATCCAGCTCTGACAGTCAGTGATAATAATTCAAGCATTCCAAGTGCTTGGCCTCAGCAGATTTTCTCGTGAATTAAAGAAATGGGGTGTGACATGGAATTTTTTTCTGAATCCATTGAATATGCCTCCTGGAAAACACCCTTTCTACTAACAGCTGTGCTATCAGCATGTATTTTCTACATTTCACTCTCTTTTTAATTTGTATTATTGTAGTACTTCACAGAAAAGTTGTTAATCAGTTATTTTCATTTCTAGTATTCTAGAAATTGTAGTTCATTTGAGTTGGTATTTTAAAATTAGACTTCTGCCTCCACAGTCTAATCCTGGGAGAAACAAAGTTTCCCCAATCCTTATGAAACCAGTGACATTTCAGGTGCTCAGCACATCACTGAAATAAGGCCTCATTGGAAGAATATCCAGATGAAGTTGACAAACTTCTACATAGAAAGTGTCCCGGTTTCATTCAAAAGCTACTTGTAAACTAAAAAAGGAAAAATAAAAGAACCTATTTCTCAAACTACTTACAAAAACCCTGAGAAGTCAGTCACTTCTAAAAATTGCATGGAACACTTGAAGCAAGTAATCACCACTAAGATTTTGGTTTATTTTTATATTTTTTTCTTATGGTTTATACATTTTGTAGCTACTTTTGCTGCTATTTATTCAGAACGGATTCATTGTAATTCTTCTCTGTACCATTATCACTAGCCTGCAGAGAGATATTTTTATTACAGAGAAAAGATATCTCATCATGGTAACAGCACTCGGTTTTGCCCTGTCCTTATTAGTTTTCTTCTTTTGTGTTACTGACATACAGACAGTTCAAAATATTTTGGAGATGACCTCATAGTTTTTTGTTGTTGTTGTTTCATTTTTGATCTTGTTCTCCTGACTGAGTGGATGTATGTCACTTGCGTTTTGCAATGAACTCTGGCAAATGCAGCTACTTCTTGAAAAGATCACTGCTCTCATTTGAGCACGACTTTGTCATAAATATGCCAGTGGGAAGAAAACTATGAAGACTTCCTGTGTGAGTGGCCCACGGGTTTAGTTTTCTCCCTGTTATGGCACACTGCTGCTTCTGGATCCTTCCTTGCAGAGCACGTGATCTACCTCACGGCTGTATATGACACCGAGTGCCAAAGAAGGGAAATTGTGTTATAAGACTTTTTAATTCCCCAACTTACTTCAGCTGTTATCAGCAGCTGGTTACTTCAGCTAGCTGATATGCCTTGGTGTCTTGTAAACATTCGCTCTAGTATTGTGCATTACTCATAGTTGGAAAATCACTTTGAATCCTGTAACATAATTATGTTAATGTCAAATGAGTCACGGGGAAACAGAGAACTTGTACTAGCGCTACACCTTACTGCCAGTTTCTGAATGCTCCTGCTGGCATGATAGAAGTAGGTTAGGGGATTTAGGGGGAAAAACAACTTTCATTTAACGAGTGATGTGAAATTATCATAATGACTCATAAGGAAGCTTGCGTGACAACCAAATTCAGATTCACTGAAACATAAAATCGGTGAGAGAATAGCCTACCTGATTATTTATAAGAGTGAGAATGAAAAATATTGAATTTTTAAAGAATGACTGTCCCAGGAAAACTTCAGAGATATCTTCTGCACATAAACAGCTTTTGACATTCATTATTTAGTTCCAACAGCAGCAAGTGATTTATTTAAATTGACATCTTAATTAGATTACATTACATGGAGTCATTCAATTCCAATGTTTTAATTCTACCTCTTTCTTGGTTTAGTTAATTCAAGTTTTTACTTAGAAAAAAAATCATTTTAGCTCACTCGTGGGATCATAATGCAAAAAGCCAAAAGCTCTTCAACCAGCTGAAAATTCTTATAACATATTTTGTCCTAACTTAAAGCAGCCAAAGCTACAGCAAGACCAGAATTTGTTCCAGAGCTAACAGATACGGGGACATACATCTGTGGCACACAGGCCATCTCAGGGCTAAGCCGCAGCATTTTTTTCCTATAATACAGAGAGGCAAGTTACTCCAGTATTTGCCTACCAGGATTTTACATGCTCAAACATATATCAATATTCCCACGTGCCAGCCTGATGAATAAGATATACCATCTGAACATAAATGAAGGCTTTTTTTTTTCCAGATGTCTGAAACATCATTTTGGGAACAGAAGAGTTTTAGTAGTCCAATAGATCCCACTGTGCTATTCAATAAAAAAGGCTGAAAACCAAACAAAAGGCAAAAGCTGAAAAGAAAATCATACACAGGTAATATAAAAGTCAGGGAAAAAAATCACTCAGGACACCGTATCAAAAATATCTGATGATAAACAATGTATTTACATTAATAACCTATTTGAGAAGCTTAGGAGATAAGACTTACATTTCTCTGGAACATCCATCCCTCTGAGCACTTTCCCTCCATCTGCTGACTTCTCATCTCATGTCTTTTCTGACTTTCTCTCCACTTACCCTAGAAACTCAGTTAATAAATTAAATCTCACATGCCCCATAAGAAACCAACTGTTGTTACTAAATTGAGTGGGAATATAAGGTCATGCCATAGGTGACTAAGTACACCCTAGATTTCCCTGCGAGCCATGATCTAAATATGACGCCACAGCATCATCTCGACCTTATACTGAGTGAGGGGCTTTATTTCAGAGCACGTCCCCTATCCAGAGATAACCTACTATGGACATCACCTCTCAGCCTGAAGCCCCTACCTCTTGGACGAGTTAAAGTTGTGTTGATTACGTCAAACACGTTCCCGCTTGATGTATGGGCAAAAAAACCCCTTTATCATAGTGTTTGGAGCTCCTGTGTTTCAGTTGGAAAGACACAGGAAATACATTATAGCCTCCTTGCTTTATGAGTTAGCGTTTTTTTATCAGTGATGTGTCTGGTGGTTGGCCCCGCAGAGTCGGGCAGACGCCTTTCTGCGGTGCTGATGCTTTGGGGCAGGACCTTGCGATTCTCCCCTCCCAGGCAAGGAGACAGAGAGACTCGGTGGCAGCGGGGAAAACCTCCAGGAGCCACAGGAAGGGTAAGCGGCGGCGAGGAGATCGCCCGAACGCAGCCCCTGAGCTGCGCCAGGCGGGGCAGGGAGACCCCTGGCACCCCCCCACTGCCTCGGGGCTGAGCCCCATGCCCCCCTCTTCCCGGGACCACCCCCCAATCCTTCTGGGGGGGAGAGGAGGTCGGGGCGAGGGACCAGCGCCGTAACGGCAATGGGGCAGGGCGCGGGGTCATAGAATCACAGAATGTCCTGAGCTGGAAGAGACCCACAAGGACCGTTCAGTCCAGCTCCTCTCCCTGCACAGCACAGACCCAACATTCACACCACGCCACACTTGAGGATGCACTCGTTAATGTCTTTTCCCTGCAAAAAGGGATAAATTCATTTTGGGAAAGGGGATTTTTCACCTCTGTGTATTCTGAATAAGTAGAAGGCCACATTTCAAAAGAGTGAAATGCTCTGTAAAACTCTGCCCAGATCCAATCCCAAAAGTCACAGCATTTTATAGTGACTTCCCCCACTTCTTCTTCACCATCCAAGAAGATGCTTCCAGGGTCCCCGCACCCCCGCCTGCCCGAGCAACCCCGCGCGCCCCGCTGCCCCTTTAAGGCAGCGAAGCCCGGCGCGCATTCCAACCCGCCTTCGCCCCCCTCCATCCCAGGCGCGTCATCGTTCCGGGAAGCGGATGGCGTCATCCCGTCCTCCCGCGGCGGCGGAGAACGGGGCGGGCGGGCGCTTTGAAACAAAGGAGCAAAAATAGAACCGGGCGGGCGGGGCCGGGGCAGG